>JAEOAD010000014.1:38977500-39635000 GCA_036365145.1 Orientallactaga sibirica
GCCATAAAGTCTGGCTCACTCACATTTAAGTGATATCGTCACATGGACATCTAATTAAATTAAAATTCTAGTTTTGGGGCTGGAGAGATGGCTCCGCAGTTAAAGGCACATGCTTGCAAAGCCCACTGGCCTGGGTTTGATTCCCCAGTATCCACATAAAGCCTGATGCACAAAGTGGCACATGTGCCTGGATTTTTTATGCATTTGGCAGGAGGTCAATGTACCTGTACACTCTCTCCTCTCTCACAATTGGATGTCTTTTTTTTGTTTTGTTTTGTTTTTTGAGGTAGGGTCTCACTCTAGCCCAGGCTGATCTGGAATTCACTATGTAGTCTCAGGGTGGCCTCAAACTCACGGTGATCCTCCTACCTCTGCCTCCGGAGTGTTGGGATTAAAGGCGTGTGCCACCACACCCGGTTACAATTGGATATCTTTTAAAAAAATTTCTAGTTTCGCACTGCATTATTTATTTTCCTACAGCTAATACAGAGCAGTTTTATGTTTTTTATCCAGCATCTTTCTCCATGTCTTCACGCTCAGATAACTGCCTTTCCTTCCTTCTGTGCCTTTAATACAAATTTCAGTTCTGCACAAGTGAACCATTAAAAATTGCCAATGCAGATTTATGTCCTTGTCTTCAATCTGATGCAATGTGTGTGTCATTTGTCACCCAGATATGTGTTATTACCTAAAGGTCCAGGATGCTAGTGTCTGAAGAGTCTATGATGAAGCAGCCCGAATGCTGTGTGGGGTCAGCACCATCCCTGTATGCGCAGTCTTCTGCTGGCCTCCAGCTCACTCCAGAGCACCACCAGTTCCTGTTGACATTTCTTCACAGGCAGCATGTGGAGTCGGTCCCTCTCCATCATTATAACCAAACTCCAATTGTCTTGGGCCTGCTTCATCTGCTCCAGCTACCTCTGGCCTTTCCTTATATATGGCCTTCCTTATATATGGCAGTGGTCATTACCTTTTTCTTTTTCTTTGGTTTTTCAAGGTAGGGTTTCACTACAGCCCAGGCTTTGTAGTCTCAGGATGACCTTGAACTCATGGTGATCCTCCTACCTCTGCCTTCTGCCTCGCAAGTGCTGGGATTAAAGGCATGTACCACCATACTTGGCTGTCATTAGCTTTTTTTTTTTTTTTTTTAAGATTTTTATTTATTTCATTATTAGAGACAGAGATAGAGAGAAAGAGTAAGAATGGGTGCGCCAGGGCTTCTAGCCACTGCAAACAAACTCCAGACACATGCACCACTAGGTGCATCTGGCTTACATGGGACCTGGAGAATTGAACCGGGGTCCTTAGGCTTCACAGGCATGTACCTTAACCACTAAGGCCTCTCCAGCCCTCATTAGTTTTTTTTTTTTTTTTTTAATTTATTTGTTTGAGAGTGACAGAGAGAGAGGGAAAGGGAGAAAATGGGCACACCAGGGCCTCCAGCCACTGCAAACAAACTCCAGATGCATGCGCCACCTTGTGCATCTGGCTTACATAGGTTTGGGGAATAGAGCCTCGAACCAGGGGCCTTAAGCCTCACAGGCAAGCGCTTAACCGCTAAGCCAGCTCTTCAGCCCCTCATTAGCTTTTTAATATGTGACTAAGTCACCCACAGTATAAGGATGACTGACAGGTAGGAAGAGTCCAGAGGGGGCTTGTGAGTTAATGAGATACTCAGCAAGCAGGGGAAGAGTAGACAGACAGTCCAAGGAAGGAAAGAGTGGCATTTTGCATCCTACTGTTTGGCAGACATGCATGAGGCAAGATTAAGTGACAGACTCATCAAGTGGTATGACCCAGCAGAGCTGATCTCTGAATCAAGGCAGTCTGTTGTGAAGTACACGTTACCTTTATCTGAATTGGCCCTTTGCTGTGATCTGAGTTGAGTTTCTATTTTATGTGTATATGTACTGGGGGTCAAACCTAGGGCCTTGTGCATGCTAAGCAATTGCTCTGTTCCCAGCCCCCTTGTATCACTGGTTTTTTTTTTTTTTCATTGTTTGGCCTCCCAAGATTCGGTTATAGAGGAGCCAGTCCCTATTCTTTTGGTGGAAAGAACCAGCAGACCCTCAGGAAGTCTGGAACACACTTCAGCTACACACAAGTTGAGACCAAATCCCTTCTTCATTTGATGATGGAGTTATTTTCTGAGCGTCTTGAACATAATGTTCATTCAACCTTGAGCACCTACTGTGTGCCAGACACTGTATGCTGAAAAACAACAGCCATCAGGAGAGACCAAAGTTTGTGGAGCTTGTGTTCCAGTGCTTTCTGTTAAGTGGTGAGGAGTGCTGTGGAGAAACAAGCAAGCACAAAGGGGATACAGGATTGAGACGAGGTCACTTGAGTAAAGCAGAGTGCTGGATGTGAGGATGTTTGGGGAACAGCATGCCTAGCATGGGTGATATATCATGGGGACTGGCATGACTAGAGTGTGGTGGACCAGGTCCTGGGCACAGGAGCACATCCAGAGAGACAATATGGAAGACCTGCAGTTCATACTAATGTGATCTGAGTGACGTCCACCCACCAGAAGTCTTAACAAAGGGGACAGACCACTGGTCCTTAGGAATTAGCCCCCACTCAGCCCCTTCAAATGCCTGAGTGACAAGAAATGAGGTGTTACTTTGCATGAGATTTGTGAATCATCAGCTTCTCTCCATCGGACCCAGTCTTATAAAATCTCAGAGAGGAACAAGGAAAGGGCTCCTAAGCCAGCACATGAAAGAAACTTTAAGAGACAACTTGCTCTGGAAGCCCAAGGTTTCAGACACTAGACCACGTATGGGATCCAGCGTAAAGCCTGCCCTACCACCACTACCTGAGAGCCTGCCCAGAACTAGACCAGGTCTTGTCTTGCCCCACACTGGGCCCTGGATCCTCTGTATTCTGAGGGCTCCCTAGCAGCCATACAGTGGGGACCTCTCTCAGACCTGTGATGCTATAACTGAGGACTTGTCAAAGCATGGAAGGCAAAGCACTTTGTGGCCCTTGGTGTTACCCTACCTTGTCCTTCCTGACTGTCCTTAGATTGGGGCACAGGGCTAAGATGTGGCAAATATATGTTGAGGAGAGAGAATGGGCGCACTGGTCAGCTGTGGAAAAGGCCAGGATTCAGCAGATGCCTGGTCCTTGGGCTGTAGTCCTGGGCTTCCAGGAGGGGCTAATGATGGCAGTGCTTCATTTGGGGGACAACATATGCCCAAATCAATACTGGACCAAGGAAACTTGCCACCCAATTTCAAAAGCGACTGGATAGCCAAAGAGCAATGGGTCAGGAACCCCCAAGGATACAGATCAGAGCTGGTGTCCCCTAGATTTTTCTTCATACCAGCCTATATCTTTCTTTCAGAGCCAGGAAGGTAACAGCCAGATGTAACACTCCAAGGTCCTGCCCCAGAACAAGAACAGAGTGCATACTGAGACAGACCCTGGCAAGCCTGTGGGTGTGCCATGCTTATAAATATGACAGGGGTAAGCCATTGCTACCAGTGTACAAAAAGGCTCAGAAGAGCCTGGTATGGTGGCACACATCTTTAATCCCAGCACTAGGGAGGGAAAGGTAGGAAGACTGCTGTGAGTTCAAGGCTAGCCTGAGACAACATAGTGAATTCCAGATCAGCCTGGGCTAGAGTGAAACACACCCCCCCGCCCAAAAAAAAGGCTCAGAAGAGATTTGCCCAAAGTTACACAGCAGACCGCCATCCATTCAACTCAGTATATTCCCCTTGGAGGGCACCACATTTCCCGTCTTCTTTAAGAACCCTTGTCTTCCTTGCCCAGACAATAAAGGCCCATCCACAAGAAGTTAGTCCATACCTAAATTGGGAGCTTTTATTTACACAAAGGCCAGGGTGATCTGGGAGCAGGGAGTGGGATAGTAATACCAGAAACAGTCAGGAGATGGGTGTTTAAATACTCAGATAGGAGACGGGAAGGCGGTAGTAGGGCTGGCCTAAGGATTGTCACCTCAGAGTCCTCACCCTCAACAGATACCCAACAAGTCCAGACAGGAAGAATGGGATCAGGACAAGCAGGCAGAAACCTCAGTCCAACTGCCCCAGGCATAGGATGGCTGATGGAGAATAGTGCCAATGAAGAGGACATTCAGTAATGCCCAAGGGGGGCTCTGGGAAGAAAAGCCAACTTCCTCCCTTTGGAGCTTGGACTCTCCGGCAACTCTTGCCCTATTGGCCTCACCTTTCACTCTGATGCACTCCCTTTCCCCTCCCATATGTTGAACTCCTTGTTCCCAGGACCCCTGAGTTCTAGACAGAAGATCCTGAGAAAGCTGGCCTCCTGGGCTAGGGTGCATGTCCACCCAGAGAGGACCCCAGATGCTGGTGGGCTCTCTCTTGGCTGGCTGCTCATGGCCCCTTGATGGACCCAGGCTCTGTGAGGCGGGCAGAGGCATAGGCCGAAGCTCCAAGGCAGGCTGCAGGCTCACAAAAGCCAGGCAGTCCCACTGGGCCTGGCAGGCCAGGTCGGCCTGCCTCTCCTGGAGCCCCTGGGGACCCTCTGTCTCCATCCTTGCCATTGATTGCCTGGCCAGGCCGGCCAGGGAGACCTGTGAGGAGGGAGAAGCAAGACATTAGGGCTTCCTGTCTCAGCCCTAGAATGATGATGGAGGAAATTCTTCAGGTAGGGGAATAAGGCCAAAGATACCACAGGAAGATAGATGCATTTTGCCCAACTGCCGGGTCTTGGGAGCAAAAAAATGCCAGTCCTCCCTACCTCAGAAAAAAAAAGAAAGAAAAGAAAAGCCAGGCATGGTGGTGCACGCCTTGAATCCCAGCAGCACTTGGGAGACACAGGGAGGAGGATCACTTTGAGTTCAAGGCCACCTTGACAAGACATAGTGAACTCCAGGTCAGCCTGGACTAGAGAGAGAGACCCTACCTCGAAAAACGAAAAAGAAAAAAAAAAAAAGCCAGTCCTTTCTCTCCATGGGGTGGTTGAGGTACAGCCCAGGAATTCCTCAAAGTCCTAGCTTCTATCTATCTCCCAGCCAGGCCCCACCCAGAGACTGCTAGGCTGAGTGTCAGGCCTCCATGGAAGAGACTCAGGTGTCCATGAGTCTTTCATACCCAAGCTCAAAGACAGACCAGCCCTGGGTGGAGCTGAAGTTTACCTGGGATCCCTGGAGGCCCGGGCATGCCAGGATGCCCACGTCCCACTTCTCCTCGATCACCCTTCTCTCCACGCTTTCCTACACACATAAAAAGGAGTCTTGATTTTTCAAAATTTAAAAATAACACATTTTCCCCACTTTGATATTGGTTTCACACATAGCAATTGTTCTAGTTTTGTGCTAATTTAATATAGAGGAAAAGCAGAAATTACCATGGAGGGCTGGTTCGATGAAGTCAGATGAAAAGGATGGGAGATGATTGTGTACCTGATGAGGTTTACTACAGCAAAGTGTCCACTAATACATGGTGAACGAGGAAGGACACCATGGAAATAAATGAAGTGTAATCCTCACAGCCTTATGAGGTTGGTACTATTACTGTCTCTATCTTACAGCTAAATCTAAGGTTCAGGGAAATGAATAGGTAACTTGTCCAAGGGCCACAATGAGGAAGTAACAGACTCTGGATTCACACCCTCCAAGTCTTGCGGCTCCGGGCCTGCCTGCCTTAATCCCCTTCTGATCTGCCACCCTATCTCCACAGGCATGGCAAGATGTTTATGGGGTACCAATGAGCAAATGAAGCAAGCCGGCTATGGTGGCGTTCACCTTTAATTCCAGCACTGGGGAGGCAGAAGTAGGAGGATTATTGTGAGTTTGAGGCCAGTGTGGGACTACAGTGAGTTCCAGGTCAGCCTGGACTAGAGTGAGACCCTACGTGGGGAAGGGGAGGGGAGAGGAGGGAGAGACCAAGTCCCTGAAGCTGTAAAACAGCTTTATTTCCATCTTGCTGCTGGAGAAGAGCGCCAGAATATCCCCTGAGAGTCTGGCCGAGGGACGGGAAAGTACAAGTGTCTATGACTGACTGCAGGGCACTGAGGTCCCTGGGCTGCCCCTCGTAAAATTCCCCTTACCCAGCCCCACTCCAGCCCCAGAGCAGCACTTACCCTTCGGTCCTGTGTTGCCAATCTGACCCACAGCTCCCACAATGCCAGGAATGCCCCGAGGGCCAGGGTGTCCATGAGGTCCCTGCTTGCCTGGGTAACCAGGGGGCCCAGGAGGTCCTGGGGGACCCACCATCCCAGCTGCACCCAGGGCTTCCCGCTTGGAACTCACAGCCACCTCTGCCAGTTTCTCTGGAGGGAAGAGGTGGGAGAAAGGTCAAAGATGTGCCTGGGGAAGTGCAGCCTCCTGATGGGCCTGGTCCCTAGATTTGCAGGAAGCTCTGAGCTTCCTCGGCCGTGATTTAGGAATTCCAGGGTCCAGAGTGGTTAGCCAAGGTTCCGCGGCTCCCTGGAGACCAAGCTGGAAGCCCGTTAGCAAGACCACATAGAGAGATGGTGAAGGGTGACTGGTCACTGAGGCCGGCTACGAGGAGCGGCCACTGCTCTCCTCACCTTGCAGCATCTTCAGCACCACGTCCACGATGTGCTGGTCACTAGCATCTCGGCCCTGTAAAGCAGAGGTCATTCAGAAAGAAACTCCCTGGCTTGCCTGGCAGGGCCCACCAGTTCCCACCTTCTCCCTGCATAAACTCCCAGCTTTGGGGATAGGCCACACCCTGAAGAAGATGTCCACTCACCGCCACACCCTGCCTCCCAGGTGATCCTGGCAAGCCTCGATCTCCAGCCAGTCCTCTCGGGCCAGGCAGCCCAGGGTAGCCCTGCACTCCTGGGGCGCCCGCATCCCCGCTGGGACCAGGGTAGCCCGGCTCTCCGCGGATTCCTTGCTGCCAGGGCAAGGTGAGGAGTGAAAGACAAGGGTGGGCGGGGCCACATGGTAGGGGACGGGGCCGGGAGGAGTAACCCCAGGTCCTCCCATCCGAGCACCCCAAGGGAGTGGATGGCAGGACTCACCTGTCCCTTGGGCCCGGGCTCGCCAGATTCCCCCTGCGAGCACGGGGAGAGCGGTCAGGAAATGATGGGGATCTCAGGCCGAGCCCCTCCACCCCCGCCCAGCCCCCAAGATGTCCGCTCACCTTCTCGCCTTTCTCTCCAGGGAGGCCGGCCACCCCCGGGTCTCCCTGCACACAGAGAAACAAGGTCAAGCACCGGGACTGGGACCAGGCCAGGAAACCTCCCTCACAGACCCATTGCCCCAAGCCTGGAGGCGGGGCAGGGGGCGCTGGGACTCACCACTCCGCCGCGGGGCCCGGTCTTCCCTGGAGAGCCCTGGAGAACGCGAGATGAGAGGCTTAGCGATCTCCTTTCTTGGGTGGGGAGTTCTCGGGGTTCCCTCCCACCCCACTCTCCACCACGCCCTCTCCCGCTCCTCCTGGCCCAGGAGACAAGAACCTGTGACCCGCAGGTGTGGAGCCCCAACCAGAAGCCCTGGTTCCTTCCAGCCCCCTTAAGATAGTACCTTATCTCCTTTGATGCCTGGCAAGCCTTGAGGTCCTGGAACTCCAGGGGGCCCCTGCTCCCCCTTGGGACCCTGAGGAGAAACCAGTGGAATAAATTAAACGATGGTCCGAGCTGTGTGTGTGTCTCTCTGTCCACGTCAGCAGCCCTGTGCTCACCTGACGTCCTTGAGGGCCTGGCTGTCCCACTGGTCCCCTCTCACCCTGATCACCCTGAAATGGAAAAAGAAGGTTACACTCGGACACAGCTGGAGCAGCGAACCAAGCCAAGGCTCCAGGCCCTAAATGGTTTGGTGCCCTCCATGCCCACCGTCGCCAGCAGAGTGTACTTTGTTCCATTTTAATTTGAGACCTTGCCAGAGAGTACACACATATATCCTGGGTCTGGCAGTGCCAGCTGCTACAATGACCCCTGGCGGGAACCACTAGACCAGGTACTTACCTTCTGCCCTATGATGCCACGGGGACCAATTTCTCCTCGAGGCCCTGGCTCCCCCTGGGGGAAAGGGAAAGGTTAAGCAGCAGGCCTAGGGGAACATTCCTTCTCACACCTGGCGCATCCTTTCCCAAACTGACTCAGTTAATTGGCTTCAATTACAGAAGCTGGCCTAGAGCAGGGTGCCTTTAATCCCAGCACTCGGGAGCCACAGGTAGGAGGATTGCTGTGAGTTCGAGGCCACCCTGAGACTACATAGTGAATTCCTGGTCAGCCTGGGCTAGAGTGAGAGCCTACCTTGAAAAACAAACAAAAAACAAACAAACAAACAAACAACAAACAAAAAGAAGCTGGCCTAGAAAGCAGAAAGAGCTTGCCTGGGTCAGTGGGTCCAAGACATCCCCCAGGCTGGGGCTCCTCTCCTCAACCTCACTCTTTTTGTACTGAGGTCTGGGCCTTCAGGCTTAGGAAGGCCAAACTCCCCTGGATCAGTAGAGAGCACACTTACCTCCTTCCCAGGGGGACCAGAGAATCCAGGGAGGCCCTGCTGGCCTGGCTCACCCTGCAGAAAAACACAGTTTCTAGGCCAGAGAGATGGCTTAGCAGTTAAGGCGCTTGCCTACAAAGCCTAAGGGCCCCGGCTTGATTCCCCAGGACCCACATAACCAGATGCACAAGGTGACGCATGTGTCTGGAGTTTGTTTGCAATGGCTGGAGGCCCTGGCGTGCCCATTCTCTATCTGCCTCTTCCTCTCTCTTTCATTCCTCCCCTCTCTCAAATAAATTAATCAAGTATTTTAAAAAAGAAAACACCAGGGCTGGAGAGATGGCTTAGTGGTTAAGGCACATGCCTACAAGCCTAAGGACCCCGGTTCAATTCTCCAGTTCCCATCTAAGCCAGATGCACATGGTGGTGCATGTGTCTGGAGTTCATTTGCAGTGGCTAGAGGCCCTGGTGCACCCATTCTCTCTCTTTCTCTCTCTCTCTAAATAAATAAATAAATAAATACTTTTTAAAAATCTTTTTTTTAAAAAAAGAGAAAGAAAACATGGTTTCTTAGGTCAGACTAGTCAGCCATTAACCTCAAGTAGGCACAAGAACGCTGGACCAAGTATGAACCAAATGAGCAATGAAGGGTGCAGGGTGCTCTTGGCCAAGTACTCTTTGCTCCTGAGTTTGTTTCTCCTCTGGATTTCATACTATGCCATCCAAGCCAGGCAGAAAGGGAGGGTGGTTACAGGAAGAGGTGGTTCAGCCATGGGGCTTGTGTTCAGGCTGAATGTCTAGCCTTCATTGAGACTAGGTCTCACAATCCTAAACCATGCCTCGTTATCCACCACGACCCCCTTGTTCAGATGGGACCAATTCTGCCCCCAGCTTGGGAGGGGGTGACCTCACCTTGTCTCCAGGACCACCTTTTGTTCCAGGCTGGCCTGGCACACCCTGCAGAAAGAAGTTATATCAGTTTCTACCCAGTCAAGCTTTCTTCCACATAATGAGGGTTGAACAACTAAAGACCCAGTGTGAGCTGGGTGTGGTGGCACACACCTATAATCCCAGTACTTGGGAGGCAGAGGTAAGAGGATTACCTAGAGTTCAAGGTCACCCTGAAACTACATAGTGAATTCCAGGTCAGTCTGAGCTATAGTGAAACCCTACCTCGAAAAACCAAAATAAATAAATAAAAAAGACCCAGCATGGTCCTGCTTACACACCGTTAGTCCCAGCACTCGCACTCAGGAGGCTGAGGTAGGAGGATTGCTGTGAGTTCAAGATCAGCCTGAGACTACATAGTGAATTCCAGGTCAGCCTGGGCTAGAGTGAGACCCTACCTCGAAAAACAAAACAAAACAAAGAAAATGAACAAAAAAGACTCAGTGTGGTATCATGAACTTGGCTGTCTAGCCCCAAGCCCAGTGGGAGAGGAGTAGGGTACAGAGAATGACCTGTCTGTCTGACAAAGCCATGTTTGTGGAGAAAGAAGAGCCGGGAGTACAGGTCTGCACATGCACAAAGAATCAGGCTTTGGCCAGCAGGTACCCCAGGAAGGAAGTGGGCAGGCACCCACAGACTAGGCTTCAGAAGGTATGAGGTAGAGATGGCCTGAGTGAGGAGCAGGAGCCAACAGGGTCAAAGACAGGCAAAGGCCTGGCAGTGTAGAGCTAGCAAAGTCACTGCAGTGATGAGAAGGGGGCGACAGAGAAGCAATGGCTGACAAAGCCAGGGAGCCAGCTGGGAACTGTAAAGTCAAAGATTATATCTGCACTATTTGTATCAGTTTGCCCGCCACTTAGGGCACTGCCAATATTCCCTAAGTATTTACTAAATGGCTGGACTGAATGACTTTCCTGGGGGCAATGAGGAGTCATGGAAGGTGCTTAGTAGGGAAAAATGGTTAGATTCCACTTAGCCAGTGTGGATTGGAACAGCCAGAAGGAAGGTCAGAACAGCTACCCGAACAACGAGGCCCAGGGATCTACAGAAGTGTAAGGAGGCAAGACGTGGTAACAAGGCTGGCCAGGGCTTGGGTGTCAATTTCGACTTCATCTGCCATCACCTAGAGGTGAGTGACAGAGTGTCTGGCCTCGCTGAGGCCCTGAAGAGTAACCTGTCCCTGGAGCAGCCCTGGTGGCTACACTGCATACTCACCGCTAAGCCTTGATGGCCTGGGCTTCCAGGCCGCCCTGCCTGTCCAGCACTGCCCTAGAGAGAGAACCGGAAGGACAAATTAGAGCCCCAGCCAGAGGCTCCGTGGCTTCCACCTGAGTGCCCTGACATCTCTGGGATCAGCGTGATGGGATTGAAAGGCCTGAGATAGGACAGAGCCGACCTTCCCCAATCCCACCAGGACTTGCCACCCCTACCTTCATGCCAGGTGTGCCTGGGGTTCCATCCTTTCCATCAATCCCTGGAGGACCCTGTTCAGGAGAAAAATTCAAGGAACACTCACAACGGGGAGATCCCTCGGGTCAAGCCATCCACCCTGTGACACGCCCCTCTGTGACAGCTTCACACACACGGAGGGTGAGGATCTCGTGAAGAGTTGCTGAAGGTCTCTGAGAGGCCTCTGGCACTTACCGTTGCTCCCTTTGGGCCTGTTATCCCCTGGGGTCCTGGGACACCTTGGCTGCCCTGCAAAGTAGAGAGAGATGGCGTCCCTTTAGGGTGATGAGCCCAGCTGGCTGTGCAGAGAGAAGGGCATGGCTGAGACCAGTGGCCTCTGGGTCCCAGAGTCACTGTGCCTTGGGTCACTCTGTACAGGGGCTGGACAAAAGGGACTTGGAAGCACGCTCTACCCTGACACCAGGAGGAGGAGGGTGTTGAGATCAGCACCAAGGAGCTGGCAGAGCAAGGCAAGGGCTTCTGGGAGCCCCAGGCATTTAGGCACCAGAGCTCACTTAAGTAAAGAAATATAACCACTAAGGGCAATGTGTAGGCTTTTTTTTTTAGCATGAGCGGGGGGCGGGTGAGTGGAATATTTTGATTTGAACAAGAACTATAAAGATGGTTTGGGGAAAACTGGGAAAAGCTGAAGACAGCCAAGTGTGGTGGTGCACGTCTTTAATACCAGCACTTGGGGGGGGGAGAGGTAGGATGATAGCCATGAGTTTGAGGCCACCCTGAGACTACATAGTGAGTTTCCAGGTCAGGCTGGGGCTAGAGTGATACCCTACCTCAAAATAACAACAACAAAAAAGTTTTTTTTTAATTTATTTTATTTATTTATTATTATTATTTTTTGTTTTGGTTTTTTGAGGTAGGGTCTCACTCTGGCCTAGGCTGACCTGGAATTCACTATGTAGTCTCAGGGTGGCCTTGAACTCACGGTGATCCTCCTACCTCTGCCTCCCAAGTGCTGGGATTAAAGGCATGCGCCACCACACCCGGCTTCAAAAAAAGTTTTTTTTAAAAAAAGCTAAAGACAGATTGGCTACTCCGTGATATTAGGTTTTTTTTTTGTTGAGGCTGAGGTAGGAAGATCACCATAAGTTCGAAGCCAACCTGGCACTACAGAGTGAGTTCCAGGTCAGCCTGGGCTAGAGTGAGACCCTAAAAAAACCAAAAACAAATAAAAATAAACTCCAACTCTTGTTCCAAACAAAAGAAATAATTGCCGGGCGTGGTGGGACATGCCTTTAATCCCAGCACTTGGGAGGAAGAGGTAGGAGGACTGCCTTGAGTTCAAGACCATCCTGAGACTATGTAATGAATTCCAGGTCAGCCTGAGCTAGAGAGAGACCTTACCTTGAAAAACCCAAAAAAAAAAAAAAAAAAAAAAAAAGTTAGCTTTACTTTCTGCTCAATTTTCTGTAAACCTAAAACTTCAAAAAAAAATTAATTAAAAAAATAAGTAAGAGTTAAGAGAATGTGGAACCAGACCAAATCCCATTAGTCCCATGGCTGATTTACTGGAATGTCATTGTCTGGCCCCGGCCCCAGTGGTTGCAAGACTAGATCTCATGGCTTCTATCGAAGTCAGAATCAGCCTGGGCTTTCAGCACAGACTGTCTGTCAATGCCTGTAGCTATTGCCCCCAAACACAGACTGATATGCACATATATAAACACACACACACACACACACACACACACACACACACACACACACACTAGCTTTGGGTGGAACTGAGGCCTCTCCAGTACTCCTGCCCAGAAAAGGATGTCCAAGGACTTACCACATCACCCTTCTGCCCAGCTCGGCCTGGTGGTCCTCTTGGGCCTTCTTCTCCCTGGCAAGGAAACATGAATCCAAATCACATAGGCTTAGGAGGAGCAATAATGGGCAGCTATGGGAGTGCCAGTCTGGGGCTATGGGAGTGCCAGTCTGGGGTGGGGGGCAAAAATAGGCTTACTGGTGGCCCAGCAGCACCAATGGAGCCCACCATGCCTTTATATCCACGAGGACCCTGGGAAAAGGAAAGGGCTATGATTCAATCCTGACTGGTCACACCTGGAGACCAGAGGGTTGGACAGACAGCTTTTGCAGGACAATCCTGGACTCACCATCTCTCCTTTGGGTCCTGCCATGCCTGGGTAGCCCCTGATGCCTTGGGGACCCTGTCAAGACAGAAAAATGATAGTGAGGGCAGTTGCAAGGCCCACTAAATGACACCTTTTCTTTCTTTCTTCTTTCTTTCTTTTCTTAAAGATTTTATTTGTTTATTTATTTGACACAGAGAGAGAGGGAGAGAGAGAGAATGGGAACGCCAGGGCCTCCAGCCACTGCAAACGAACTCCAGACGCATGTGCCACCTTATGCTTCTGGCTTACGTGGGACCTGGAGAATTGAACCTGGGTCCTTAGGCTTCACAGGCAACTGTCTTAACTGCTAAGCCATCTCTCCAGCCCTCTTTCTTTCCTTCTTTCTCACTTTCACTCTTTCTTTCTTTCTTTCTTTTTTTCTTTTTTTTTTTTTTTTTGAGGTAAGGTCTCACTCTGGCCCAGGCTGACCTGGAATTAACTATGTAGTCTCAGGGTGGCCTCGAACTCATGGTGATCCTCCTACCTCTGCCTCCTGAGTGCTGGAATTAAAGGCCTGTGCCACCACGCCCTCTTCATGACACCTTTTCTGATCCCCACCCCCCTTCTCAATGCCCCTTTGAATCAGGCAGAGAGCCCTTACCTCCTAGGTGGGACAGTGTGGCTCAGAGGTAGGGAGGGTCACTTAAAAGAACAGTGGCAGACATGGGCCTCGGTGAGGTTTTGGTCCTGACCTCTTAATTCCTGATGGCTAGCCTCATCCTACCCCTCCCTACCCAGACTCTCCCAGCCAGACACAGGTTTCTTCTAGAAGATAGAGGCCAGCCATTAAAAGCCCCCAGAGTGATAGAGGGGCGCCATAGCAGTGAGGTACTCCTTACCGGTGGTCCAGGGATCCCTTGTTCTCCAGAGGCACCTATATCTCCCTTGGGGCCCTAAGAGCGAGGATGAGCAATCAGACGGGCAGGCCGATGGAGACAAACGCACAGACAAGTCAAGTCATCAGCCACCTTCCCCAGCAAAGGCCGACAGGAAGGACGATTAAAAACCACACAGTCGCACGTCCCAGGTTGGGGAAACGGAGCAGGAGCAAGGAGTCACATTGGTCTGGAGAGTAGGCGTCCTGCCTCCCAGCGCAAGGATTTGTCCCCTTGGCCCCACAGGAACAGGGGCAGGACTGAGAAAGGGAACAGGCCTCTAGAGTTGTCTCCCACAGCCCCCATCCCTGGCTCTCAGCTCCCACACTCACTGGCTTCCCTTGGCGGCCAGGATCACCCAGGACCCCACGTTTGCCCGGATGTCCCTGAAGAGAAAGAGAGAGCTCAGGACTAGGTTCCCTCCAATCGCATGCTCCATCCTCCCAGGACAAAGGCCGGCAACTCTCACCTTCACTCCCTGCAGCCCCTGGGGGCCTTTCACACCCGCTGGACAGTTGGTTGGACACTGGAAAGGAAATTCCACAGGGCCCTGAGATCTGTGTGCCATGGGCCAGCTGCTCAACACATCTCCATCTCCCCAACTCCCAAACAGGCATTCCTCGTCCCTGTCACCTCCCCTCCTCACTGTGCATGGAGGTGGGGCGGGATGGAGGGAAACCTTGTCAGCCTCGCCCCGAAACCCCTGTCTCTCACCAGGAAGTCTGCACTGCCTTCCAGGCCTTGGATGGTTCCTGGGCGGCCCTAAGAACAGAAGTACGAAGACAGAACCTGGTATGACCCACCTTCATCCCAAGCACCTTCCTTGGGAGAACATGTCCAAACACTTACTGGTTTCCCAGGGGGTCCTGGGGGTCCCGATGGTCCCTCTGGTCCTGGGTCCCCCTGGAAGCAAGAGCAGTTCAAATCATAGCACCATCCTTGCCTGGCCCAGGTGACCCTACCCTTCCTCTACTTCCGGCCACTGCTCCATCCAGGTTACCCTCCAAGGCACCTCCTGAGAACCTCCACTGGGGCCAGCCCTTAGCCTCCCTGAAAGACCTGCTGCAGAGTGGGATCAACAGGAAAGGATTTGGTCCCAGACCTGGAGGAGTTTTCCATGGGCCAAAGCAGCCTAGAGACTCCCAGCCAGTCCATCCCAGCATGCCAGCTTGGAGACCAAGGACAAGAGGCAGTGTAGAAGGTAGCTGGGGCTCACCTTGGGGCCTGGGACTCCAATCTCACCAGGGAGGCCAACAGGTCCAGGTGGTCCCTAGGGAGCAGAGAGGTGGATGTCTAGGATGCCTCAGAGGGTCAGCCCACCCTCCAGGAAGCCTCTTCCCCACGTGACCCCAGAGAGGCTGGCAGAGTGAGGCCAGCCTGTTCCAGAGTCAGTGGATAGGCCCAGAGAGGGCTGGCCCAGGGTCTGCAGCAAGCCAGCCCATTCATGGCACTGTCCCAAGATGCTAGTCCTTCCCCATGACAATGACTCTCCCGGAAGCCCTTCTGTTGTCCTCTTCTTCCTTGGGAGTCCTAGGGACCCTGCCCTACCCTCAGGACTTACGGGAGGTCCAGCGAAACCAGGTCCCTGAAACAGAAGGAAAAGATTCATGGTTCCCTCTGCAGGTCCTCCCAATCCACAGAGGGTCCCTGGGTGCCCTGCAGGTAGTACTCACCGGCAGGCCAGGGGGACCTGGGAGCCCAGGCTGTCCCTGCAGAAGCAATGAGAGAGTGGCTCAGAGACTGGGTCTCTTGGGTCCCTGGTCCTCTCCACTGAAGCCTGTCTAGACTGAAGCCCAAGGTTGTCTTCACTGAGCACCCAGCGGGCCACTTACCTTAACTCCAGGGGTCCCCATGGGACCAGGCTCTCCTTTGGCTCCCATTAAGCCCTGGGGAAGGAGAATGTATGGTCAGCAAGGGGCAACCTGGCCCTGAATGAAAGGTCAGGACAGGTCTAGGGGACTCTCTAGGCTTCCACACTCTGTGGAGGCTTAGGGACTTCATAAAAAATACTTTATTGCCAGGTGTGGTGGCACACGCCTTTAATCCCAGCACTCGGGAGGCAGAGGTAGGAGGATTGCCGAGAGTTCGAGGCCACCCTGAGACTACATAGTGAATTCCAGGTCAGCCTGGACCAGAGTGAGACCCTACCTCGGAAAACCAAAAAAAAAAAAAAAAAAAAAAAAAAAAAAATTATTTATTTATTTGCAAATGGAGAGGGAGAAAAGGAGAGAGGGGTGGGGGAGAAAATGGGCATTCCAGAGCCCGTTGCCCTGCAAATGAACTCCAGATGCATATGCCACTTTGTGCATCTGGCTTTACCTGGGTACTGGGGAATTGAACCCAGGTCAACAGGCTTTGCAAGTAAGCACCTTTAACCACTGAGCCATCATTCCAGCCCAGGCTTAGGAACTTTTAACATTCCCTATTCCCTTTATTTAGGAATCCCAGGAGGCAGACAGGTAGAGCCACCATTCTCTGTGAATGTGTGTGTGTGCATGTGCACAAGTGTGTATGCAAATGTTCATGACCCGTGCCCATGCATGCAGAGGCCAGAGGAGAATGTTGGGAATACTCCTCTACTCTTCTGCCTTATTTCCTCAAGACAAAATTTCACTGAACTTGGAGCTCACCTTTTTTTTTTTTTTTTTTTTTTTTTTCCCCAAGATAGGGGGCCTCCCTCTAGCCCAGACTGACCTGGAATTCACTGTAGTCTCAGGGTGGACTTGAACTCATGGTGATCCTCCTACCTCTGCCTCCCAAGTGCTGGGATTAAAGGCATGCGCCACCACGCCTGGCTTGGAGCTCACCATTTTTTAGCTAGACTGGCTGGCAGTTGGGCCCCAGAGATCTTCCTGTCTCTGCACCCCCGTCAGTGCTGGGGTACAGCCATAACTGACTTTTTTTTTTTTTTTTTTTTTTTGGTTTTTCAAGGTAGGGTCCTCACTCTGGCCCAGGCTGACCTGGAATTCACTATGTAGTCTCAGGGTGGCCTCGAACTCTCGGCGATCCTCCTACCTCTGCCTCCCGAGTGCTGGGATTAAAGGCGTGCGCCACCACGCCCGGCCATAACTGACTTTTTACACGAATGGGTTCTGGATTGAACTCAGGTCCTCACATCATCTCTCCCCTATCTTCCTTTTTGTTGAGACTAGGTCTTATATAGCCCAGGCTGGCTTTGAACTTGTAGATGAGCATGACCTTGAACTTCTGATCCTCCTGCCTCTACCTCCTGAGCGCTGGGGTTATAGACACACGTCACCATGGTCTATGCAGTGCTGTGACATGACTCAAACCAGCACTTCACACACGCTAGGCAAGCACTCTACCAGCTGAACCCATCCCCAGCCCAATTATCCTCCTTTGAAAGACTAGAAACCAAGATCCAAAAGATTTGTGGGTACAACTCCACTCTTCCCAGTTTAGGATACCTAGCCATGGGTCTAGACTGGCTGTGTGCTTGACGTCTACCCTTGGCGACTTCTGAGCCTTAGATTTCTCATCTGCAAATGAGTTACTCTTGCCCATCTCTCTGGATGGAGGTGAGCGCTGACAGGCTAGTAAGACAGGCTTTGTAATCTTAGCAGGGTATGTGGCTGAGGAGTTGGGAGGGGCTGCAATGACTGGTCCTGCCCTGGTCACACCTCTTGAAGCCAGAAGGGCAGGCACAACTCAAGAGGCGGTGTCTCTCCTTCCTCCCATCTTTCAGATGACCCCAAGCATATCCCCCACCAGATGACTGTGCCAGTATCCCTATGGTTGGCTGTCCTCAGGAGCCTGTGGCTTTGCAGGGTCCTGGGAGCTCTGTGGCAACAACCAACTGATGTCACACTACTGCGGTCACACTGTCCTTGTGTACCCTGTCCAGAAATGTGAGACCAAGACCTCCCACCTACACACAGGCAGAATAACCTTGTACCCCCGCTAAAAGCAAAGCCCTCTCTGGACCTCGGCTGCCAGAGACTCAAGGCTTTTAGGGTGGGTGTGAGCTTCCTGTGACTTAGCCAGACATTCTCCATACTCTGCTCCTCTAAACAGGCATTGGTGAAGAAGCCGGAAGCAGTCTCTAGCCAGCCGCAGGAACTCACGTCAATGCCAGGCTTCCCATCCGGCCCATCCGGCCCGGGTTTGCCGGGGTCTCCTTTGGATCCCTTAAAAACATAAGGGAACAAATATTAGCCAGAGGAGAGTAAGAATGGGAAGGAACAAAAAACTCAGAGGAGAGAAAGCACTTACTGGAGGGCCAGCTTTCCCTGGCGGGCCTTTGTCACCCTGCAAGATACAAGTTGGTGAGACAGCGCCTATGGCTCATGAGCCTGGCTGGATGGTCCCAAAGACCCTGCTCTTGCTATCTCTTCTGTGCTTCTTTTAGGGAAATATCCCACATTCCTCAAAATAAATAAATGAGAGAGATGGCTTAGTGGCTAAGGTATTTGCCTGCAAAGCCTAAGGACCCAAGTTCAATTCCCCAGTACTCACATAAGCCTGATGATGTACAGGGTGCAGTGGCTAGAGGCCCTGGCACACCCATTCTCCCTCCCTCTCCTTCTCTCTCAAATAAATAAATAAATAAAATTTATTTAAAAATAAATAAAATGTAGGTGCATGGAGACCAACCCAGCCCACTGGAGAGGGGGGGTTCAGACACAGAAGTGGGTTTGGGGTTATATTGATGTTCATAAGGTGCCAGCTATGTGGCCTGCAAAGAGGGACTGTGGGCCTCAAGTTAGCTGAGAGAATCCATGCCCCTTGGGCTAGGCAAGTGTAGGGAGAATGCTGGGGCTGTCAGAGAAATCTGAAGGGAGGGAAAAAGGGAGGTGGGCAGCTGCTCCTGTTTAGGAAAAGCAGATGCTGGAGCAGAGATAAGGACAAAGAGAGCTGATATAAAGTGGGGTAGATTCAAAATGATCCCAAGCAAGGAAGATGTTTCCTAAGTGACAAAAGACCCTGGGTGGAAGACAGGCAGGGCAGGCGGCGTCAGATTCAGCCCCAGAGAGGCCTCCAGTCATTCCAAAGCCTGCAGCATCTAGAGTTTGGCTGAGGGCCCGGGACCCTGTGTTTGGGGGTTGGGGGCACCAAGCTGAATAGAAGTCTGTCCAGAAGGTAAACATCCAGTCGACCTCCTGGGGGAACCTCCAGGATGAGGTATTTTAATCCTCAGCAAGCAAAGGAGGGCAGGGGACAAGTCCAACTGATTCTGAAGAAAAAGCAAAAGGGAAGACAGAGACAGGAGACTTGGCTGTCTGGCCAAGGTTCCCCAGAGACCCTGAAGAGGTGGCCAGGCGTGCTAGGTGCAGCATAAGAGGTTAAGGCATCTGCTACCAGCAAGGAGAAGGAAGGGAAGGAGAGGAATAAGGAATCGCTGTGAGCTGAGGCCCGCAGACAGAACAGCAGCCCCTTGTCGGCGCGGGCAGCTCTAACCGGCTCAGCATTTCAGGGTTGGTTTGAGGTTTTCACTGAACAAACGCGCTCCTTGTGGTCCTGGCCCGCGCGGCCTACAGGCGACCAGGGGGCACTACACTTCCAGGCACTCCCACCCTGGCGCTCACAAAGTTCTTCTTTGTGGGCTGCGCCTTCCCCCCGCCCCACTCAGGTCTCACTTTAGACACTCACGTCGATGCCATCCGAACCAGGCACTCCTGGTGGCCCTGGGGGGACCTGGGGCCCTGGCTCTCCGGGTGGACCTCTCTGAAAACACACACAAGGGTACAGTCCTCAGTGCTGGGAGCTGAGCTGGGTGTCCCAAGGGCTGCAGGAGACGCGGAGCCACCAACTCCCATAGAACCTGCTGTGTGCCGGGCACCGTGTGGCATCATGCCCATTATCTTATTAAACAGGGCTCTGAGGGGGGATGCTATTAAGGGCAACAATCTGAGAATAGGAAAAACACGCACATAGATTAAGGGCTCATGGTCTTTGAGAGAGAGGAAGGATTCCCTCCTAGGTCTGCCATTTCCTTCCTCTGGACCATGTGGTCCTTGCGCTGGAGATGCTGATGGCCCAAGTAAATCACAGATAATATGTACGGGGATGCCAGGGGTGGCCCTCAACGAATGGCATCTCAAAATATTCGTTGTTGGGTATTTTTTTTTCAAGGTAGGGTCTCACTCTAGGTCAGGCAGACCTGGAATTTATTATGTAGTCTCAGGGTGGTCTTGAACTCACGGCGATCCTCCTACCTCTGCCTCCCAAGTGCTGGGATTAAAGGCGTGCGCCATCACACCTGGCTTTTTTTTTTTTTTTTTTTTTTTTTTGCTTGTTAAACGAACTATTGGAATACAAGTGAACACATTCTCCTCTCCCTCCGAGACCCAGAGAAGAGGGGACATAAGGAAGGGATGCGAGGATTCTCTTCCCACTAGAAGCATCTTTTCCCCAGCATCGCCCTGGGTCCTCCCTGGAGTGGCCCTATGCCTTCGACTCTGGCAGAAGTCCTATTCGTGCTAGGTGCCCGCGCCCTCCCCAGGTCAAGAAGCGCCAGATTGGCACCTCGTGGCACCCTCGCCGAGGTCCGGTTCGGCGCCGGCCTCCCCTCCTGCAGAGTGAGCCGAGCGCACGAGCGGGTCCGAGCGGCCTCTGCGTGGCGACAGTGGCGTCTGGCCGGAGCCGGCGCCCCCGGGAGGCGGCGGGGGCGGAGCCCCAGCCACCGGCTGAATGGACACCATTGTCTCGTCCGCCACCTGGGCTCTCCCGGCTGCCAAGACCCCGCGCCAGCTCCTGCCCCAAGTTGCCTGGCCCGGGCAAGGCCAAGCATCTCGGGACAGGGTCCCTCCGGCTCCCCGGCTCGCCCACCTCCTCTTACCGTGCGCGTCACCCGCGGTGGGGGGACTGCGCGGTGGCTCTGTCCTCAGCTGACCTCCGGGAGGTTGGTTGTTCGAGGGTGACCGAGCCCATCACCAAGACTCCTGGATCTTGAACCTCGGACCCCAAACCCAGGACCCTGGCACCCGAGGGCGGCGGGACTTACGATCTGCGCTAGGACGAGCCCGAGCACCTGCAGCAGGACCAGGAGAAGGCTGCGGGGCACTGCCATGGCACGCGACGGACTCCGGGCACCGACCGCGGAGGATGCGCTCCGACCAGCGTGCGGGGCCTTCTGAAGAAGCGGCGGGCAGGGAAGGGCAGGGCGGGGCTGGGCGGGGCGGGAGCCAGCGGGCCGGTCACCTGAGAGCGCAGCTCCTCCCCGCCCTGCCGGTCCTCCGCGCCCACCCTGGGTTCTCACTCTGCGCTTGCCAGAGGCCCCATCCTGGAAGTTCGAGGGGCATCCCAGGCTGCGGGCCCTTGACGGTGGTCCAGTTTCTCTGTCCGGCCTCACCTCTGACCCACACCTACCTCTGCCTGACCCAGGCCTGGTTGGGTTTTCTTTCTTTTCTTTTCTTTTTTGTTTGTTTTTCGAGGTAGGGTCTTACTCCAGCTCAGGCTGACCTGGAATTAACTATATAGTCTCAGGGTGGTCTCGAACTCTCAGCGATCCTCCTACCTCTGCCGCCCCAGTGCTGGGATTAAAGGGGTGCGCCACCATGCCCGGCCGGGTTTTCTTTTTAAAAAATATTTTTATTTTAAGACTTATTTATTAATTATTAGAGACAGAGAGAGGGAGAGAAAGAGAGAGTGAGAATGGGTGCACCAGGGCCTCCAGCCACTGAAAACGAACTCCAGATGCATGCGCCACCATGTGCATCTGGCTTACGTGGGACCTGGAGAATGGAACCTGGGTCCTTAGGTTACTCAGGCACCTTAACTGCTAAGTCATCTCACCCTGGCTGGGTTTTCTATCCCAGTGCCCAGGCTCAGACCCTCGGGTTCTTCAGACCTTGCCAAGCTCCACTAGGTCTCCACCCACCTTGTTCCTTCCCCACTGGCTTCTTCCTGTCCATGGATAATCGGGCTCCTGCCCTGTTAGAACTCAAAGTCCTTCCTGGATCAGCCACTTCCAGAATTCTCCATGTGCCTCCTCCTCTTTGCTCACTGGCGGCTGTCCTGAAGCTTTCTGTGCCCACCTCTAAGCATCCCCTCTCCCTGCTTCTGTCCTACTTGAAAAGTTGATCTTTAGGAAGCCACTAGGGAGGCCCAAACCCTCTTCTAGCCCCGAGGCAGGACACAGTTGGCGTCTACACTCGCCCTTGGCCATGCAGCCCTTCAGGCTTCCCTACACAAGTGCCCACCACCCATCCCCTTTCTACTTCTAAGTCACATCTTAAAGATGAGTACACAGTCTAAGAAAAGCGTCCCTTTGGGGCTGGAGGGATGGCTCAGCAGTTAAAGGTGCTGACTTGCAAAGCCTGCCCGTGTGAGTTCGATTCCCCAGTGCCCACACAAAGCCAGATGCAAAGAGTGCAGTATCTTGGGCTAGAGAGATGGCTTAGCAGTTAAGGAACTTGCCTGCAAAGCTTAAGGACCCTAATTCAATTCACCAGTACCCACTTAAAGCCAGATGCACAAAGTGGCACATGCATCTGGAGTCCATTTGCAATGGCTGGAGGACCTAGTACACCTATTCTCTCTTGTCTGTCTCTCTTCTATCTCTCTGCTTGCAAATAAGTAAATAAATAAATAAAAATATTTTTAAAGAGTGGAGCATCTGGGCTGCAGAGATGGCTTAGCAGTTAAGACACTTGCCTGTGAAGCCAAATTACCCAGATTCAATTCCCCAGGACCTGTGTAAGCCAGATGCACAAGGTGGTACATGCACCTGGCACACCCATTCTCTCTCTTTCACTCTCCCTCTTTTTATCTCTCTCTCAAATAAATAAAATAAAGAGTGGAGCATCTTTGGAAATACAGCACATCACACAGGGTTACAAATTGAGGGGCTAGGGAAATGGCTTAGTGGTTAAGGCTTTTGCCTGCGAAGCCTAAGGACCCCAGTTTGATTCCCCAGGACCCACATAAGCCAGATGCACAAGGGTAGCCCATGTGTCTGGAATTTGTTTGCAGTGGCTAGAGGCCCTGGTGAGCCCATTCTCTCTTTCTCTCTGCCTCTTCCTCTCTCTCTCAAATAAATAAATAAAATATTAAAAAACAAACAAAAACCAAATTGAGCCAATTTAGTAATAGCTGATGTTCAAAACTAAAGTTGATCAAGAGCATCATAGGGAAGGAAGGCTTTGAATAAAGGACACAGACTAGAGGTTCCAGCTAATTGTATATGTCTCTTACGAAGCAGGGACACCCTGGATGAATGGAGTCATTCATCCACTGGATGGAAAACTCAATGTTACAAAGTTACCTAACTAATTTTCAAAAATCCATGCAGTCCCAATCAAAACCAATGTGTCATTTTGTAGCTGAATGTGGTAGCGCACACCTATAATCCCCGTCCTCAGGAGGCTAAGGTAGGACAGCTGTGAATTTAAGGCCAGCCTGAACTAGATATAGAAAAATTTTTTCTATATCATAACAAAACCATATGCCTCAAAAAATTAATTGAGGATATAAATATAAAAATAACAGATTATAGCCAAGTGTGGTGGCACACACCTGTAGTAATCCCAGCACTTGGGAGGCAGAGGTAGGAGGATCGCTGTGAGTTCAAGGCCACCCTGAGACTACAGAATGAGTTCCAGGTCAGCCTGGGCTGGAGTGAGACCCTACCTTGAAAAAAGAAAAGAAAAGAAAAACAACAGATTATGAAAGGCCAGAGTAAAAATTTAAATACTTTTTAGTAAGAAACATTCTTTTAAAAAAATCTTTTAAAGATTTTATTATTTATTTATTAGAGAGAGGGAAAGAGAGAAGAAAGAGTGAGAATGGGCATACCAGGGCCTCCAGCCACTGCAAAAGAACTCCAGATGCATGTGCCACCATGTGCATCTGGCTTATGTGGGACTGGAGAATTGAACCTGGGTCCTTAGGCTTTGCAGGTATGTGCCTTAACTGCTAGGCCATCTCTCCAGTCCAAGAAAACATTCTTGAACGATACATAAGAGTTAGAAAATATAAAGATGTTTTTAAAAATGTTTATTGGGCTGGAGAGATGAATAAGCAGTTAAGGCGCTTGCCTGTGCAGCCTAAGGACTCATGTTTGACTCTCCAGGTTCCATGTAAGCTAGACATACAGTGACACAAGATCACAAGGTTGCACATGTTCACAAGGGGCACACATGTCTGGAGTTTGATTGTAGTGGCTGGAGGTCCTGGCCTGCCAATTCTCTCTCTCATCAAAAAACAAAACAAAACAACAACAAAAAAAAAACATTTATTTTTGCCAGGCATGGTGGCACATGTCAGCTCTTGGGAGGCTGAGGGGCTGAGGTGGGAGGATGGCTGTGAGTCTGAGGCCACCCTGCAACTACATAGTGAATTCCAGGTCAGCCTGGGCTAGAGTGAAACCCTACCTTGAAAAACAAAAACAAAAAGTTTATTTTTAGCTAGGCTGGGGAGATGGCTCAGTGGTTAAGATGCTTGCCTGGGAAGCCTAACGACCTGAGGTTCAATTCCCAGTACCCATGTAAAGGCCAGATGCACAAAGTGGTACATGCATCTGGAGTTTGTTTGCAGTGGCTAGAAGCCCTTGGTGTGCCTATATTTGTTCATTCCTTCCCTTTTTCTTTCTTTCTTTCTTTCTTTCTTTCTTTCTTTCTTTCTTTCTTTCCTTCTTTCTTTCTTTCTTCCTTCCTTCCTTCCTTCCTTCCCTCCCTCCCTCCCTCCCTCCCCTCTCTCTCTCTCTCTCTTTCTTTTTCTTTCTTTCTTCTTTCTTTCTTTCTTTCTTTCTTTCTTTCTTTCTTTCTTTCTTTCTTTCTTTCTATTTATTGACAACTTCTATACCATGATATTTCCTCCCCCCCTCCCCCCATTCCCCTTCAGAACTCCATTCTCTGTCATATCCCCTCCCTCTCTCCATTAGTCTCTCTTTTAATTTGATGTCGTCATCTTTTTCTTTTCTATTATGAGGGTCTTGCGAAGGTATTGCTAGGCACTGCAAGGTCATGGATATTGAGGCCAATTTCTGTCTGGACAGTTGCATTGTAAGGAGTTGTACCCTTCCTTTGGCTCTTGTTTTTTTTTTTTTTTTTTTTTTTGAGGTAGGGTTTCACTGTAGCCTAGACTGACTTGTAGTCTCAGGGTGGCCTCAAACTCAGCGATCCTCTGCCTCCCAAGTACTGGGATTAAAGGCATGTGCCACCATGTCCGGTTTAAGCTTTTTTTTTTTTTCCCCAAGGTCACATTCTATTGCACAAACTACTACTGGGGATTGTTTTTGATGAAATCTGTATTACTTCATATCATTGTCCCCTTTGCTCCTCCTAGTACTATACATACATACATATATATATATGGGCTGGAGAGATGGCTCAGTGGTTACAGGCACTTGCTTGCAAAGCCTGGAGCCTGGGTTTAATTTCCCAGCTCCCACATAAAGCCAGATGCACAAAGTGGCACATGTGTCTGGAACTCATTTACAGTGGCAAGAGGCCCTGGTGCACCCATTCTTTCTCGTTTTCTTCTCACAAATAAATTTAGAAAAATTAGCCACGTGTGGTGGTGCATGCCTTTAATCCCAGCACTTGGGAGGCAGAGGTAGGAGGATCACTGTGAGTTCGAGGCCACCCTGAGACTACATAGTGAATTCCCAGGTCAGCCTGAGCTAGAGTGAGACCCTACCTCAAAAAAACAAAATGAAACAAACCCCAAAAAAAAAAAAAAAAAAAAAGAAAAGAAAAGAAAAGAAAAGAAGAGAAAAAGACGGTAGTGGTGGAGACACAGGCCAGTGGTTGAAGGCACTTGCTTGCAAACCCTGAAAGCCTGGGTTTAGTTACCCAGTACCCACATAAAGCCAGATGCATCTGGTGTTCATTTGCAGATGATGCATATGCTTTTCAGTTGCAGTGGCAAGAGATCCTCTTGTGACACGTCTTGCACACACACACACACACACACACACACACACACACACACACACATCAGGATCTCATATCCAGGTAAGGGCTGGAGAGATGGCTTAGTGGTTAAGGCACTTTCCTGTGAAGCCAAAGAATCCAGGTTCAATTCCCCAGGACCTACATAGCAAGCCAGATGCACAAGTGCCTATATTTGTTCATTCCTTCCCTTTTTCTTTCTTTCTTTCTTTCTTTCTTTCTTTCTTTCTTTCTTTCTTTCCTTTCTTTCTTCCTTTCTTCCTTCCTTCCTTCCTTCCTTCCTCCCTCCCTCCCCCTCCCCTCTCTCTCTCTCTCTCTTTCTTTTTCTTTCTTTCTTTCTTTCTTTCTTTCTTTCTTTCTTTCTTTCTTTCTTTCTTTCTTTCTTTCTTTCTATTTATTGACAACTTCTATACCATGATATTTCCCTCCCCTCCCCTCCCCCCATTCCCTTCAGAACTCCATTCTCTGTCATATCCTCCTCTCTCCATTAGTCTCTCTTTTAATTTGATGTCGTCATCTTTTTCTTTTCTATTATGAGGGTCTTGCGAAGGTATTGCTAGGCACTGCAAGGTCATGGATATTGAGGCCAATTTCTGTCTGGACAGTTGCATTGTAAGGAGTTGTACCCTTCCTTTGGCTCTTGTTTTTTTTTTTTTTTTTTTTTTTTTGAGGTAGGGTTTCACTGTAGCCTAGACTGACTTGTAGTCTCAGGGTGGCCTCAAACTCAGCGATCCTCTGCCTCCCAAGTACTGGGATTAAAGGCATGTGCCACCATGTCCGGTTTAAGCTTTTTTTTTTTTTTCCCCAAGGTCACATTCTATTGCACAAACTACTACTGGGGATTGTTTTTGATGAAATCTGTATTACTTCATATCATTGTCCCCTTTGCTCCTCCTAGTACTATACATACATACATATATATATATGTGGGCTGGAGAGATGGCTCAGTGGTTACAGGCACTTGCTTGCAAAGCCTGGAGCCTGGGTTTAATTTCCCAGCTCCCACATAAAGCCAGATGCACAAAGTGGCACATGTGTCTGGAACTCATTTACAGTGGCAAGAGGCCCTGGTGCACCCATTCTTTCTCGTTTTCTTCTCACAAATAAATTTAGAAAAATTAGCCACGTGTGGTGGTGCATGCCTTTAATCCCAGCACTTGGGAGGCAGAGGTAGGAGGATCACTGTGAGTTCGAGGCCACCCTGAGACTACATAGTGAATTCCAGGTCAGCCTGAGCTAGAGTGAGACCCTACCTCAAAAAAACAAAATGAAACAAACCCCTCCCCCAAAAAAAAAGAAAAAAAGAAAAGAAAAGAAAAGAAAAGAAGAGAAAAAGACGGTAGTGGTGGAGACACAGGCCAGTGGTTGAAGGCACTTGCTTGCAAACCCTGAAAGCCTGGGTTTAGTTACCCAGTACCCACATAAAGCCAGATGCATCTGGTGTTCATTTGCAGATGATGCATATGCTTTTCAGTTGCAGTGGCAAGAGATCCTGCGCGAGCGTGCGCGCGCGCCCGCACACACACACACACACACACACACACACACACACACACACATCAGGATCTCATATCCAGGTAAGGGCTGGAGAGATGGCTTAGTGGTTAAGGCACTTTCCTGTGAAGCCAAAGAATCCAGGTTCAATTCCCCAGGACCTACATAGCAAGCCAGATGCACAAGGTGGTGAATGCATCTGGAGTTTGTTTGCAGTAGCTGGAGGTCCTGATTCTCTCTCTTTCTCTCTCATATGAATAGACAAATAAAAATAAAATTAAAAATTTATATATATTCCAGGTTGGCCTCAAACTCGCTAGCAGAATATGACCTTGAACATCATAGCCTCCTCACAAGTGCTAGATTTAAGTCATGCGCCACATCCCGGAGTTATTTGGAGCTGAGGATTGAGGACTGAGTCCAGGTTTTTGTGCATTCTAAGCAAGCACTCTATCAACTGAGCCACTTCCTAACTCGGTTGTATTATCTTGCTACTGGTCTTTTCATCCCCTCCCCCTTCTTTGTTTCTTTGTTCCTTCTTTCTCACCTTCTTTTCTTAGAATCAAGTATATTTTACTATTTTATTTAATCACCTCTACTTGCATTTAAACTCTCCTTGCACTATTTTATTAGTAGTTCATCTGAAGATTACAATGGAATATTTAGCTTATGTTACACATGAGGTGGTAATATAAGAACCTCCCAATATTATTTCAGTCTCATTCTTGTGTTCATCACACTATGGTCTTGTTTTGTTTTGTTTTGTCACCGGGTCTCATGAAGTCCAGATTGAACTGAAACTCACTATGTAGCTGAGATTAGCCTTGAACTAGTTTTCCTGCCTTTACCTCCCAAGTGTTGGAATTATAACTGTGCACTACCATGCCTGGTAACCATCATACTGTTTGTTTTTCTGTTTTTGTTTTTGAGGTAGGGTCTCATTCTAGGCCAGGCTGACCTGGAGCTCACTCTATAGGCCAGGTTGGCCTTGAACTCACTGTGACCCTCCTATCTCAGCTTTCTGAGTGCTGGAATGAAAGGTGTGTATCACCATGCCCGGCTGTACCAAGTTATTTTAAATTTATTTCCAGTATGGGGAGATGGCTCAGCAGTTAAAGATGTTTGTCCTCAGCCACCCAGGTACTGCCAGATGGCATTTGTTTGCAGTGGTAAAAGACCTGCCACTCACATGCATGCAAATAAAGAAATATTTTTTAAAAATAAAATTTTAAATTATTTTTATTTATTTACTTGACAGAGAAAAAGGAAGAGGGAGAGAGAGAGAGAATGGGCCCGCCAGGGCCTCCAGCCACTGCAAACGAACTCCAAACGTGTGCACCCCCCCTGTGCATCTGGCTAACTTGGGTCCTAGAGAATCAAACCTTGATCCTTTGGCTTTGCAGGCAAACTCCTTAATGGCTAAGCCATTTCTCCAGCCCTTAAAATAATTTAAAAAATATTTTACTTACTTACATATTTGAGAGAGAGAGAGAAAATGGGCATGCCAGGGCCTCCAGCCTCTGCAACCTTGTGCATCTGGTTACATGGATACTGGGGAATTGAACCTGGGTCCTTAGATTTTGCAAAGGAAGTGCCTTATCGACTGAGACATCTCTCCAGCCCCAGTTCTGGAAATTTGAACTCAGGTCCTCATGCTTGTGAAGCAAGCATTTTACTCACTGAGCCATTTCCCCAGCCCTGTGTGAACTTTTTTTTTTTAGGTAGTGTCTCACTGTAGCCCAGGCTAACCTGGATTTCACTCTGTATTCCTCCTAACTCTGCTTTCCAAGTGCTCAGATTAAAGGCATGCACCATCACGCCCAGCTTGGTGTGAAGTATTTTGACCAAAGTTTATAATGTTTATGTGTAGGTGCTTAGCCAAATACAATCTACTCAATCATGTCTGGAATTGGAACTCGGCCCAATTTATATATATGTTATAATATATATGTGAATATATATGAAAAATGTAACAAGAATCCACAACACTACATATACTATACATTATTGTGACTAAAAAAAGGTGCATTTAAATTTTTTTAAAAATTTTATTTATTTATTAGAGACAGAGAGAGGGAAAGAGAGAGAGAATGGGTGCTCCTGGGCCTCTAGCCACTGCAAACGAATTCCAGACGCGCGCACCCCCTTGTGCATCTGGCTTCCGTGGGACCTGGAGAATTGAACTGGGGTCCTTAGGCTTCGTAAGCATGTGCCTTAACTGCTAAGCCATCTCTCCAGCCCCAAAAGGTGCATTTTTGAAAAGAAGAAGGAAAGAATATTGTTTAGTTGAACAGAGACTCTCTAGTAAAATGTTTTCTAGGACATTGATAACATTTAGGTTCCCATAGTTCCCCCAGTTTATTATATAATATAAATTATATATATATATTGTTTGTTTGTTTGTTTTGTTTTTCGAGGTAGGTCTCACTCTAGCCCAGGCTGACCTGGAATTCACTATGCAGTCTCAAAGTGGCCTTGAACTCACAGTGATCCTCCTACCTCTGCCTCCCGAGTGCTGGGGTTAAAGGTGTGCGCCACCACTCCTGGCTATTTATTTTCAAATTATTTATTTATTTATTTGCAAGCAGAGAGAGACAGAGACACAGAGAGAGAGCTCGTGTGAAAGAGAGCATGGGCATGCCAGTGCCTCTAGCCACTGTGAACAAACTCCAGATGCATGTGCCAATTTGTGCATTTGGCTTTACACGGGTACTGGAGAATTTCATTCGGGTCATCTGGCTTTGTAGGCAAGCACCTTAACCGCTGAGCCATCTCTCCAGCCCCCATTTTTATTTTATTTTATTTTATTTTATTTTATTTATTTTTTTTGTTGTTGTTGTTGATTTTTGAGGTAGGGTCTCACTCTAGCTCAGGCTGGCCTAGAATTCACTATGCAGTCTCAGGTTGGCCTCAAACTCATAGAGATTCTCCTGCCTCTGTCTCCCAAATGCTGGGATTAAAGACATGCACCACTATGCCCAGCAACACCTTCTTTTATTTTTTTAAAAAATATTCATTTATTTCCGTGGGGGGCGGGGAGGAGAAGCAGGCAGATAGAGAGAGAGAGAGAGAATGGCATGCCAGGGCCGCCAGCAAATGAACTCCAGACACATGTACCACCTTGTGTATCTGGCTTATATGGGTACTGAGGAATTGCACCTGAGTCCTTAGACTAGGTAGGCAAGCACCTTAACTGCTAAGCCATCTCTCCAGCCCGTGAGCACCTTTTTATACTATGCCTATATTACATTGAACACACATATAGTCTCTGCCTTCCCAGAGCTCAAGCTTGTGGTCAGAAATCCAATAAGACAGAAGTGTGCTGAAATTTGGTGAAACTGGGGGAAGTATGGGAACCTAAATGTTATCAATGTCCTAGAAACATTTTACTAGAGATTCTCTTTGTTCAACTAAACAAAATTCTTTCCTTCTTCTTTTCAAAAATCCACCTTTTTTAGTCACAATAATATATAGTGTACGAAGTGTTGTGGATTCTTGTTACATTTTTTAAAATTTTTGTTTATTATTTATTTATTTATTTGAGAGCAACAGACAGAGAAAGAGACAGATATATATAGAGAGAACGGGTGTGCCAGGGCTTCCAGCCACTGCAAACAAACTCCAGATGCATGCGCCACCTTGTGCATCTGGTTTATGTGGGTCCTGGAGAATTGAGCCTTGAACCAGGGTCCTTAGGCTTCACAAGCAAGCGCTTAACCACTAAGCTATCTCTCCAGGCCCCACATTTTTTTTTTTATTAACAACATTCAGAGAGAGAAAGAGGCAGAGAGGGAGAGAGAGAATGCATGCACCAGGGCCTCTGCAGCCACTGCAAACGAACTCCAGATGCGTGCGCCCCCTTGCGCATCTGGCTAATGTGGGTCCTGGTGAATCAAACCTGGTTCCTTTGGCTTTGCAGACAAATGCTTTAACTGCTAAGCCATCTCTCCAGCCCTTAAAAATATTTTTATTTATTTATTTGAGAGAGGGAAAGAGGGAGAGAGAGAGAGAGAATGGACACACCAGGGCTTCTGGCCACTGCAAATGAACTCCAGATGCATGTGCCACCTTGTGCATCTGGTGTATGTGGGTCCTGGGGAATCGAACCAAGGTCCTTTGGCTTCACAGACAAGTGTCTTAACCACTAAGCCATCTCTCCAGCCCTTTTTTTTTTTTTTCCAGGTAAGGTCTCAATCTAGCCCAGGCTGACCTGGAATTCACTATGTAGTCTCATGCTGGCCTCAAACTCACAGCAATCCTCCTACCTCAGCCTCCTGAGTGGTGGATTAAAGGTGTATGCCACCACGCCCGGCCCAAAATGTGTAGCCCAGGCTGGCCTTGAACTCCTCATCCTCTTGCCTTTGTCTCTTCAGCAATTTCCTATTAGTGTGTGCCAGCACAACTGGTTCATTAATCTTTTTTTTGTTGTTGTTTTGAGGTAGGGTCTCACTCTAGTTCAGGCTGACCTGGAATTCACTATGTAGTCTCAGGCTGGCCTGGAATTCATGGCGATCCTCTTACCTCCACCTCCTGAGTGCTGGGATCAAAGGTGTGCGCCACCACACCTGGCTCAGCCCTGGTTTTTTGTTGTTTTTCTTTAAAATGTTTTATTTTATTTTTTTCTCTCTCTCTTTCTTTCTTCTTCCTTCCTTCCTTCCTTTCTTTCTTTCTTTCTTTCTTTCATTCTTTCTTTCTCTCTTTCTTTCTTTTTCCGAGGTAGGGTCTCACTTTGGTCCAGGCTGACCTGGAATTCACTATGTAGTCTCAGACTGGCCTTGAACTCATGGTGATACTCCTACCTCTGCCTCCCGAGTGCTGGGATTAAAGGTGTGCGCCACCATGCCAGCTCTTAAAATATTTTTATTTTTATTTATTTATTTATTTGAATGAGGGAAAGAGGCAGAGTGAGAGACAGACACATAGAGAGAGAGAGAGAGAGAGAGATGGAGAGAATGGGTGCACCGGGGCCTCCAGCCACTGCAAATGAACTCCAGAGGCGTGCTCCCCCTTGTGCATCTGGTTTACATGGGTCCTGGGGAATTGAACTAAGGTCTTTTGGCTTTGCAGGCAAGTGCCTTAACTGCTAAGCCTTCCCTCCAGCCCGTTTTTTTGTTTTTTTCTGTTGTTGTTGTTTTTAAAGTAGGGTCTCGCTCTAGCTCAGGCTGATCTGGAATTTACTATATAGTCTCAGGGTGGCCGCGAACTCACCATGATCCTCCTACCTCTGCCTCTCGAGTGTTGGAATTAAAGGTGTTGCCACCATGCTAGGTTTATATCCCTTTTATATCAAAGGAGACTGCGCTTTAAGGAACTGATTTAGTTCCCTAAAGCTGCACACTCTCATTGCTGGTGTTTCTGCCTCGGGATAGGTCTCAGAAACGTGCATCGTCTTCCCTTTCCACTGTGAGGCCTCAGCAAAGGGTGTCAATTTTGGGCTTTGTAGGAAAATGGATGACAGAGGGGAAGTAGGCAACAAGGCCACAGTGAGGGTTTATTTTGCTGATTTTAACATTTCAGAGAAGAATTCTTGGAATCTTTTCTTTGACTGGAGGCCTGGGAAACTCTGGGAGTGTTTCAAACTTCTAAAATCTAACCTTCTAATCTCCTAGGCCTTTTCTCCCACCTCTGATGGGAAGAAAGGCAAGACGCTTCCAGAGGAGGTGGTGGCTCTGGCTGGCTGGTGCTCGGGCGCCGCCCAGCGGTCACCGTGCGCAGCGTGCCCGCGGGAGCTCCAAGTGCGCCCAGCCAAGCGGCTTCTCAGCGGGTGGAGAGACTGATCCAAATCCTGCCGAGATCTCAGCCACGCAGCGACCCTGACTTCGGGAAATTAGAGCTTAGAGTTTGGAGACGGTTAGAATTAGATCTTGAGGCTACTGAACACTAATGGCGTGATCCTGGGTAAGTCTCTTCAGCCCTTTCGTCTTCGTTTACCTTCCTTTGTCAAATGGAGAAAATACCAGTGTCTCTCCAAGCTCGTGAGTGCCCAGAAAGCTTTGGATGTTTATCGTTTGCTTGGTTTTGTTTTCGTGTGGATGTGTGTGGGCACACCAGTGCGCGTGGGTTTGCATGCACGTGTGCGCACTTGCGCGTTGAGGCCAGAGTGATGTCAGGCGCCTTCCTCTACCACTTCCCACCTTCTTCATTGTGGCACCGTCTCTCACTGAACCTGAAGCTCATCAGTTCGTCTAGACAAGCTATGCAGCAAGCCCTGGGTTCCAGCCACCTCCACCTCCCCAGTGCAGGCACCAGGACACACAGCTTTTATGTAGGTGCTGGGGATCCAAACTCAAGTCTTCATGTTTGCCCCACTAAGTCATCACCCAGCCCGTTTTTTAAAATAGATATATTTTTTAAAAATATATTTTATTTATTTATTTGAGAGAGAGAAAGAGGCAGAGAGAGAGAGAGAGAGAGAGAGAGAGAATGGGCATGCCAAGGCCTCCAGCCACTGCAAATGAACTTCAGATGCATGTGCCCCCTTGTGCATCTGGCTTACGTGGGTCCTGGAGAGTCGAACCTGGATCCTTTGGCTTTGTAGGCAAACACCTTAACCAATCTCTCCAACCCCCAGCCCGTTTTTAAAAATTATTTTTATTTATTTTTTTGGGGGGGCTAGATAGAAAGGGGGAGAGAGAGACAGAGAGAGAATGGCCATACCAGTGCCTCCAACTGCTGCAAATGAACTCCAGATGCATGTGCCACCTTATGCATCTGGCTTACATGGGTACTCAGGAATCAAACCCAGGTCCTTAGGCTTCGCAGACAAGAGACTTAACCACTAAGCCATCTCTCCAGCCCCCAGCCTGTTTTTTAAATTTTTATAATTGTTTTTGGTTTTCTGAGGTAGGATCTCACTCTAGCTGACCTGGAATTCGCTATGTAGTGTCAGGGTGGCCTTGAACTCACAGCCTCCCAAGTGCTGGGATTAAATGTGTGTACCACCATGCCCAACCATTTTTAATTTTTTTAATTTTAAAATATTTTATTTGTTTATTTGAAAGATAGGAGGGAGAGAGAGAAAGAGGCAGACAGAAAGAGAAAGAATGGGTGCTCCAGGGCCTCCAGCCATTGTAAATGAATTCCAGATGCATACACCACCTTGTGCATCTGGTTTATGTGGGCACTGGTGAATCAAACCCAGGTCCTTAGGCTTAGCAGGCTAGCACCTTAACAAATAAGCCATTTCTCCAGTGCCCCCTCCCCCTTTTTGTTTTTTCAAGGTAGGGTCTCGCTCTAGCCCAGGCTGACCTGGAATTCACTATGTAGTCTCAAGGTGGCCTTGAGCTCATGGTAATTCTCTGACCTGTCTCCCAAGTGCTGGGATTAAAGGCGTGTGCCATCATGCCCAGCTCATTTTTAAATGTTTTATTTATTTATTTGAGAGAAAGAGGCAGAGAGAGGGAGAGAGAGACAATGGGTGCGCCAGGGCATCCAGCCACTGCAAATGAACTCCAGATGCATGTGTCACCTTGTGCATCTGGCTTACATGAGTCCTGGGGAATTGAACCTGGGTCCTTAGGCTTCACAGGCAAGTGCCTTAACCGCTAAGCCATCTCTCCAGCCCCTCATTATTATTATTATTATTATTATTATTATTATTATTTTGGTTTTTCAAGGTAGGGTTTTACTCTAGTCCAGGCTAACCTGGAATCCACTAGTCTCAGGGTGGCCTCAAATTCACAGTGATCCTCCTACCTCTGCCTCCCGAGTGCTGGGATTAAAGGCGTGCACCACCACACCTGGCTAATTTTTGTTTGTTTGTTTGTTTATTTAAGAGCAATAGACAGAGAGAGAGAATGGGTGCACCAGGGCTTCCAGCCACTGCAAACGATCTCAGATGCATGTGCCACCTTGTGCATCTGGCGTACATGGGTACTGGGGAATTGAGCCTCGAACCAGGGTCCTTAGGCTTCACAGGCAAGTGCTTAACTGCTAAGCCATCTGTCCAGCCCATGGCTAATTTTTTGATATAGGATCTTGTATGTAGCCCAGGCTGGCTTCAAACTTGCAATCCTCCTTATGTAGCCTCCCTGTACTGGGATTGCAGGCACGCCCACCACTCCCAGCAAGTCTCTCTCTCTCTCTCTTTTTTTTTTTTTTTTTTTGGTTTTCCGAGATAGGGTCTCATTCTAGATCAGGCTGACCTGGAGTTCACGATGTAGTCTCAGGGTGGCCTCGAACTCATGGCGATCCTCCTACCTCTGCCTCCCCAGTGCGGGGATTAAAGGCGTGAGCCACCACGCCCAGCTCCAGCAAGTCTCTTGACCATAGCATGTGAGAGGAGCTGGAGTCCAGTCCTAAGCAGTTTTGCTCACCTGGACTGGACTCAGGCTGTACTCCTGTGCTCAGGTGGGAAATGCGACCACCTATGCTTCCTTCTCCAGCTAGAACAGAGCTCCTCTGACCTACCAGTCCTGACCCTGGTCCATCTGTCCTCCCACGGGTTCCATCTGACTCTTTCCTGGCACTGGGCCAGCACCCATCAGCCACAGTGCTGGCATCTGCAGGTTATCCTCTCATCTCTCTAGCTGTCCCCTGCCAGGTTCCTGTGAGTCCCTTCTCTGCTCTTAGCCCTCCTCAAGAGCCCATTCTGCCCTTCCCTTCTTACTCACATGCCTTCCCTGGACCATTTCACCTACCCATTGGCTTTAATTATCACTTGCTTTGTTTTCCCCCAGAGCCTCAGACCTGCTTATTCAACTGCCTCTTAGATTATCTCCTTGCCCACAGACCTGTTCCTCTTCCTGTGTGGCTTACACAGGAGGCTCCACATCTGCCCTTACTGCTGAAAGCTAAAAATATGGGTATTGTCTTGACCCTTGCATCTCTCCACCCGGGATGTCATATGATTATACGTCCTGGTGGCTATGCCTCACATGCGTGTTATCTTTTATTTTAATTGTATTTATTTGGAGTGTGAGTGAGTGTGTGTTTGAGTGTGTGTATGTGTGTGTGTTCATGTGTGCACAATGTGGCAATGTGTGGAGGTCAGAAACAGGCTTGTGGCTTCAGTCCTTGCCTTCCACCTGTGTGAAGCAGGGTCTTTCGTTGCTGTTTACCGCTAGGTGTCAAGCTTCTAGGAGATTCTGTCTCCACCTCCCTTCTCATGGGAAGCACACTGGGATTACAGGAGCCTGCCACAGCTTTTGGCTTTTTGCATGGAGTCTGGTGATCCAAGCTCAGGCCCTCAGAGTTGCTCAGCAAGCACTTCATCCCCTCAGCAAGCTCTCCAGCCCCTCACACACGTTTCTCTAAACCATCTACTTGTCTCCACCCTACCACATTTTCCTCTTTTGCTTGTATCTGCTTTATTTATTTAAATGCATCTGCTTTATTTGTTTATTTATTTGTTTGTTTTGAAGCAGGGTCTCACTCTAACCCAAGCTGGTCTAGAACTCACTCTGTATAACAGGCTGGCTTTGAACTCATGGTGATCCTCTTACTTTGGCCTCCAAAGTGCTTGGGTTAAAGGTATGTGCCACTACACCTGGCTCTACATCTGTTCTCTTTTTTTTTACACACACACACACACACACACACACACACACAGAGAGACACACACACACAAAGAAAGAGAGAGAGAGAGAGGAAATGAATATGGGTGTACCAGGACCTCTAGCCACTGCAAATGAACTTCAGATGATGGCTTTTTTTTTTTCTTTCTTTCTTTTTTTTGGTTTTTCAAGGTAGGGTCTCATTCTAGCCCAGGCTGACCTGGAATTCACTATGTAGTCTCAGATGGCCTCGAACTCATGGTGATCCTCCTACCTCTGCCTCCCGAGTGCTGGGATTAAAGGCGTGCACCACCACGCCTGGCATTGAGACTTTATTCTAATAGCTATAATTACAGTGCTTGTCGAAATGAAAACTGAAAACAAGTATACAAAACAGTTGATTACTATTTGTGTATTGAAAGCAGTAAGAAGTTCCATGACACCAAAAAAACCAGTTCTGAGGTTTCCCCAAGATAAATTTAACAGCTCCAGCTTCTTCAGTGTTTACCAAAATACAAAAGAAAAAAGTGCAGATGATTTTTCTTGATGGCATTTCGGACCCTTGCAGGCTGAGGGAGGAAGCTACTTCACACATGGAGATGGGGGTGCTCTGAGATTTGGGTCTGCAGTGAAGTGACCCTCTCAGCTTGCACGCACTCCTACTGGTGAGACCCAGGCCTCCCACCAGAGCATCCACGCTGGCCCAAGAGCAAGCTGGGAATGCATTGCACACTAACCTTGGATGAGGCAGGGCCCTGCAACTTGCAGTGTCCCTCATCCTGCCGCTAGGTGACCATGTGAGCACAAGTACAAGCAAAACGCTATGGAATGCAGGTGACCCAAAGACAGGCAAGTCCCAAGGGCTCTACTGTGACCATGCAGTGGATGGTGGTTTGTTATCACCCTCCCCTGTTCCCATGGGAACAGCTGATTGGATGGACTAGCATTCAGGCCATTACTGCAAAACCTACACTAGGCATAGTCTCCCTTCTGTGAGTTTGGGGTTAAAAACCAACCACCAGGGGGCTGGAGAGATGGCTTAGCGGTTAAGGTGCTTGCCTGCAAAGCCAAAGGACCTCAGTTCAATTCCCCAGTACCCACGTAAGCCAGATGCACAGGGTGGCACATGCATGTGGAGTTCACTTGCAATGGCTGGAAGCCCTGGTGCACCCATTTTCTCTCTCTCTTTCTCTGCCTCTTTCCCTCTCTCACATAAATAAATAAAAATAAAATAAAATAAAATAAAAACAACCACCAAATGGATCCCAACACCAGTCTATAGGCCAGTGGCTCCTGGAGGCCAGGTACCCAAGCACCCAAATCCTTTCTCAGTACTGACAGTGAGTTGATTTTTTTTTTTTTTTACAATAAAACAGCTGAGTAATATTGCATAGGAGTACCAGAAACTGCCTCAGTGGAAACAGAAACTATTTACATTAAATAAAAACCTGGCTGCAGGCTGCATCTGCACATGTACACACGGTGTGATGCATACTGACATGGAGACAGCTTCTGGCACTCAGGACCACAGAGTTGCATGTTTGCCACTGTTAGGTCAGGATGGGCTCCCGAGGTGGAGTCGCCAAGGACAGCAGAATGGCGACAGAGACATAAGGAAGTAAGTTATCCACATTCCTCAAGAAACCACCCAGTCATTATTCCTTCCTTGTCTAACAATGTCCCCAGGTCATGGTTTCTTGCCCCCGTATCTCCGTAAGTCACCTGGTCCCTGTTCTGGTCTCATACCCTAGCTATATGAAATTGCTAATGTAAAGAACAAAGGAGTTCTTTTCCCTTCCTTACCTTCCCCCAACGGAAAAAGCCCTATAAAGCCCACTACCTGAGAAACTCAGGTGGGCTGTGCTCTTCTCTTGTGAGCTGATTGGACAGCCAGTCCAGGCCTTCACTGAGCCCTACCCGATGGTGGCACAGGTGGCCTGAATGTCCCAGTTCCTGTGGCGCAGAGAGTGCAGCCCCCAGCTTGTCTGTGATTTTGGCGCATTCATGATGGGTCCTTTGGGGAGGTCCTGCTTATTGGCAAACACCAGCAGAACAGCATCTCGGAGCTCATCCTCAGCCAGCATCCTCATGAGCTCCTCACGTGCCTCCTTCACAGGCTTGCTGTCATTGCTGTCTACTACGAAGATCAAGCCTTGAGTGTTCTGGAAGTAATGGCGCCACAGTGGCCTGATCTTGTCCTGGCCACCCACGTCCCACATGGTAAAGCTGATGTTCCTGTACTCAACGGTCTCTACGTTGAAATCTATAGTGGGAATGGTGGTCACAATTTCACCCAGCCTCAATTTCTACAGAATTGTCTTCCCTGCAGCAGCCAGGCCCACCATAAGGATGTGCATCTCATTATTATTATTATTATTATTATTATTATTATTATTAATTATTATTATTATTTTTTTCTTTTCTTTTCTTTTCTTTTTTTTCTTTTCTTTTTTTCTTTTCTTTTCTTTTCTTTTCTTTTCTTTTTTTTTTTTTTTGCCAAAAGGCCCTGGAAGAGGTTCGCAAAGATAGTCCCCATGATTGTGGACAGGTGGAAGCAACACCGGCCAGAGACCTCAGTGGCACTGCTCAGAGCCAGGCGTTGGTTTTGCTCCCACAAGATGGCAGTGCTGACAGCAGCCACCTGTGCATCAGGCTTTATGTGGCTACTGGGAATTGAATTCGGGTGCCAGCAGGCTTTGCAAGCAAGTGATTTTAACCACTGACCCATCTTCCCAGCCTCAGCCCAATGTATAAGATTTAAAAATTTTTTTATTATTTACTTATTTTAGGAGAGAGAGAGAGAACGGGTGTGCCAGGGCCCCCAGCCACCGCAAATGAACTCCAGATGCATGCACCATCTTGTGCATCTGGCTTATATGGGTACTGGGGAATCGAACCTGGGTCCTTAGGCTTCACAGGCAAATGTCTTAACCTCTAAGCCATCTCCTGTAGCTCTATGTATAAGTTTAACAACCTTTAGTGAGTACCTTCTTATAGTAGGTCTATGTTATATTCAATTGAGAGGCATCTGCCCCCTTTTTCATATTTTATTTATTTATTTGAAAGAGAGAAACAGAGAGAAAAATAGAGAGAGAGAGAATGGACATGCTGGGGCCTCTAGCCACTGCAAATGAATTCCAGATGAATGAGCCCCCTTGTGCATCTAGCTTACATGGGTACTGGGGAATCAAACTTGGGTCCTTAGGCTTCACAGGCAAGTGCCTTAATCGCTAAGCCATCTCTTCAGGCCCCATCTGCTCCCTTTTTTCTTTAATTAAAAAAACATTTTTTAATTAATTTATTTATTTATTAGAGACAGAGAGAGGGAGAGAGAAAGAGTAAGAATGGGCGTGCCAGGGCCTCCAGCCACTGCAAATGAACTTCAGACCTTGTGCATTTGTCTTATGTGAGACCCGGAGAATCGAATCAGGGTCCTTAGGCTTTGCAGGCATGAGCCTTAACCACTAAGCCATCTCTCCAGCCCTGCTCCCTTTTTAAAAAATTTATTTTTTTATTGACAACTTCCATAATTATAGAAAATAACCCATGGTAATTCTCTCCTTCCCCTTTCCCCTTTGCAACTCCACTCTCCATCATATCCCTTCCGTCTCTCAATCAGTCTCTCTTTTATTTTGATGTCATCATCTTCTCCTCCTATATGATGGTCTTGTGTGCTCCTTTTTTTTTTTTTTCAAGGTAGGGTCTCGCTTTAGCTCTGACCTGGAATTCACTCTGTATTCTCAGGGTGGCCTTGAACTCTCAGCAATTCTCCTACTTCTGTCTGCCTCCCAAGTGCTGGGACTAAAGGCATGTGTCATCATGCCCCAGCTTCTTTTTTTTTTTTTTTTTTTTTTTGGTTTTTCGAGGTAGGGTTTCACTCTGGTCCAGGCTGACCTGGAATTCACTATGTAGTCTCAAGGTGGCCTCGAACTCATGGCGGTCCTCCTGCCTCTGCCTCCTGAGTGTTGGGATTAAAGCCACACCCAGCTGGCTTCTTTTTAAAAATTTTTTTTCAAGGTAGGGTCTTGGTGTAGCCCAGGCTAACTTGGAATTCACTATGTAGTTTTAGGCTGGCCTCGAACTCACAGCAGCTCCTACCACTGCCTCCCAAGGATTAAAGATGTGCACCACCATACCCAGGGTACTCCCCCCCTTTTTTTTAGAGAGAGAGAGAATTGGCATACCAGGACCTCAGCCACTGCAATCGAACTCCAGATGCTTGTGCCACCTAGTGCGTATGTGTGACCTTGTGCTTGCATCACTTTTGTGTGTCTGGCTTATGTGAGATCTGGAGAGAGATCAAACATGGGTCCTTAGGCTTCACAGGCAAGCACCTTAACCACTAAGCCATCTTTCCAGCCCTGCCTCCTTTTTAAAATACTTTATTTATTTATTTGTAAGAGAGAGATAGAAGAGAGGAGAGAGAAAATGGACGCACAAGAGCCTCCAGCTACTGCAAATGAACTCCAGATGTATGCACCACATTGTGCATCTGGCTACTGGGGAATGAAACCAGGGCTTGCAGGCAAGTGCCTTAACTGCTGAGCCATCTCTCCAGCCCAGCATTTGCCTCTTTTATTTTTGTAATTTTTTGGTTTTTGTTTTTTTGAAGTAGGATCTTGCTCTAGCCCAGACTGACTTGGAATTCACTATGTAAATCTCAGGGTGGCCTAGAACTCACAGGCCTCTGCCTCCCTAATGCTGGGATTAAAGGCATGTGCCACCACGCCTGGCTATAACCTTTTATTTTATTTATTTATTTATTTTAAATTTTATTTGTTTTTTTTTTTTTTTTTTTTGTTTTTATTGACAACTCTGGCCCAGGCTGACCTAATTGTGTAGACATGATCAGCCCATGGTAATAATTTAGACAATAGCCCATGGTAATTCCCTCCCTCTCCCACACTTTCCCCTTTGAAACCCCACTCTCCATCATATCCCCTCCCCCTCTCAATCAGTCTCTTATTTTGATGTCATGATCTTTTCCTCCTATTATGATGGTCTTGTGTAGGTAGTGTCAGGCACTGTGAGGTCATGGATATCCAGGCCATTTTGTGTCTGGAGAAGCACGTTGTCAGGAGTCCTACCCTTCCTTTGGTTCTTACATTCTTTCCACCACCTCTTCCACAATGGACCCTGAGCCTTGGAAGGTGTGTTAGAGATATTTCAGTGCTGAGCCCTCCTCTGTCACTTCTTCTCAGCACCATGGTACCTTCTGAGTTATCCCAAGGTCACCACCATCTGAAAAGAGAAGCTTCTGTAACCAAAAGTGAGAGTAGCATTAATATATGGATGTGGCCGGGCGTGGTGGCACACACCTTTAATCCCAGCACTTGGGAGGCAGAGGTAGGAGGATCGCCGAGAGTTCGAGGCCACCCTGAGACTACATAGTTAATTACAGGTCAGCCTGACTAGAGTGAGACCCTACCTTGAAAAACAAAACAAAACAAAAAAAAAAAAAAAAAAAATATATATATATATATATATATATATATATATATATATATATATATATGTATGTATGTATATGGATGTGGACATTAAGAGAAGTGCTTACTGGGCAGTTTGGTGAGCATAGTATATACATTTAGCCAGGCACCAGCAGACATTACACCCCTAGGGCTCATGACTACCCCGTCATAGGTTTTCAGTATCAGGGATGTATTCCCTCCCATGGAGCAGGCCTCCAGTCCAATTGGTTTCCCCAATAACACACGTGCCACTATTGCACCCATTGGCTCATTTGGCCTGTGTGATGGTTAAGTTGTGTCAACTTGATTTGTTTAGGAACCCACAGACATTCCTCATAAGTGTGTTTCTGAGGCTGCCTCTAGGAAGGATTAACTAAAGGAAGAATCCTTCCCCCAGGGGTGAGCCCTTCCCCCAGAGTGGGCGGCCCCTCTTGGAGGAGGGGGCTGGTTGATAAAAAGGAGCTCTGGGAAGAAAGGCTCTCTCTCCCACCTGGCTGCCGGTGCTGATAGTTGCTTGCCACTGGGTGCTTGCTTGGTACTTGCTGCTTGGTGTTGCTGCTCTCCAGTGTGGACTGATGTAGGAAGCCATGTCTGCTTCCAGGCCCGCCATGTCAGCTTGTGTTTTTAGCTCTTGCATCTGGATCCTCTGCATGAGCAATTGAGCCAATCAGAGCTGTGGTTATTCGCCCATCCCGATTGGGTGAATTGAGCCAATCAGATCGCCTGATGTGACTTGAGCCAACCAGACAGCAGCAGACACATACGCCATCACCAGTATATAAGCTCGGCGCTCCACAGGGTCGGGGTCTTTTTTCTCCCTCTCAGCTTGGAGCTCCCAATAAAGCGTGTCTGAGAAGAATCCTGTTGTCGTCGTTCTTCCCGCGGGTGGGACGGGTGCGACAAGTGGTGCCGAAACCCGGGAACTTTTCATCAGCGGCCATTGGAGAAGACCCCTGAGGAGATTTCCGAGGGAGGATTCAGAACTCAACACGCGGAGCGGCGGTACCGGTAAGTTTTCCCCGTATGGACATGCAGAAAATCGAACCCAGCCTGTAACGGGTTTGTAAGTCTGCCGTAAACAAGCCAGCTGACCCCCCAACCATAGGTCGGCCTTACATAAGGCCGCAGGATGGGACATCACCATTCCACCTTCTTGGAACCTTTACAGGGCCTGTTGAGACAGCGTAAACTAAAGATATCAGACAAAACTATTGAGGGGTTCCTGGAAGAGGTAGATAAGATAGCACCTTGGTTTGAGCAGACAGGAGGTTTGAATTTATCAAGTTGGGACAAACTTGGCAGAGACATTGACCGTGAGGCAGAAAGAAGGAAGTTACGGGCGGGCACACAGCTCCTATGGCGCCTGGTACGGTCATGTCTGGAGGACAAACGCTGCGAAGGGGTGGTTAGAGAGGGTCAACGTATACTGGCACACCATCAAGATAGCATGTCAGAATCAGAGGACAATAAAAAGGGAAAACACAAGAAATTAATAAATAAAAAGGAACCTAGGTTACAAGTAGAAAAGAATAAAAGTGAAACAAAAGGAAGGGAGCCAATATCCGGCTCAGGATTTTATCCAGACTTGACGGAATTAGAAAATTTGTATATAGATAGTTCTAGTGACTCTGAGGGAGAGCAACTAACTCCTGAGGAAGAGCAGGACCTTGAAGAAGCAGCAGCCAAGTATGGCCGGGAGCGATGTGATTTTGATGGCGCCCACGCTCCTCCGCCCCCGTATGCTTCTATGAGGAAGATGAATACACAAAATGGCGCCTACACACAAAATGGCACCTACATACAAAATGGCGCCTATACACAAAATGGTGCCTACACACAAAATGGCGCATTTCCGCCCGGGGCTCATGCCTCTTCTGGGCACAGTTTTTTGAAACCTGGCACTTGGAATAAACTCATGAGTGCCTACCCAGTGTTTCAGGATCCTCAAACACAAGTCAGAACCCATGAACCCATAGGATATAAGCAACTTAAAGATCTTGCAGAGGCCACTAGAACTTATGGAGTGAGTGCCTCTTTCACTCTGGCGCTGGTGGAGCGTTTAACACATTCCGCTATGACACCAACAGATTGGATGGGAGTTGCCAAAGCATGTCTAGGTATGGGACAATATTTAGACTGGAAATCTATCTACAATGATGGAGCACAGAATCAGGCTAGGATCAATGCTGCTAATGGACAGCCTGCTTGGAATGCAGATATGCTTTTAGGACAGGGACAATGGGTTAATAATCAAATTGCATATCATCTTGATGTTTATAGACAGATAAATGACATTGCTCTTAAAGCATGGAAGACACTTCCTAATAAAGGGGAAGTGTCAGGCAACCTGACAAAGATTATTCAAGGAGCCACTGAACCGTTTTCAGATTTTGTGGCTCGTATGATAGAGGCAGCGGGTAGGATTTTTGGGGATGCAGAACGAGCTATGCCATTAATAGAACAATTGGTTTATGAACAATGTACCAAAGATTGCAGGAGGGCTATCACGCCCTGGAAAGGGAAGGGACTTGAGGCATGGATGAAAGCCTGTAGGGAAGTTGGTGGGCCTCTATCTAATACAGGCCTAGCTGCAGCAGTGTTAACTGCCGCTAGAGCAAACAAGGGGACCTCATCTTGCTTCCGGTGTGGAAAAACAGGGCATATTAGGAAGCAATGCCCTCAAAATAATACTAAAGTACAGGGTCAAGTGCGCTTACCTGGCCTATGCCCTAGATGTAAAAAGGGTAAACATTGGGCAAATGAATGTTGCTCAGTAAAAGACATTAATGGACAACCAATAAGGCAATCAGTAGAGAATACAAAAAATGGGATCAGGGGCCTCCGACCTCAGGGCCCTCAAATATATGGGGCATTACAGAAACCGTCACTGAGCCACCCGTCGCAGCCAGGAGAGCCACTCCAGGTTCCGCAGGATTGGACGTCTGTGCCACCACCAGACTCATATTAACCCCACAAATGGGAGTTCAGCCTGTAGAGTCAGATTTCCAAGGACCATTACCCTCTAATACTGTAGGTTTACTGTTTGGTAGGTCATCCTCGGCCTTAAGAGGATTGATTGTCACCCCAGGAGTAATAGACTCAGATTACACAGGCACAATAAAAGTGCTCTGCTCCTCACAGAAAGGAATTATTGCAATCTCGCCAGGGGACAGAATAGCTCAGATATTAGTTGTTCCTAGTCTACATGGACAATATCCCTCTTGTGGGAAGACTAGAGGAAATAAAGGATTTGGCTCTACTGGAGTTGATTTGACATATTTATCTCTAGAATTGGATGAGAGGCCAGTTTTGCTACTTACCATTGAGGGAATACATTTTCAGGGACTGTTAGACACAGGAGCTGACCGCAGTATTATTGCATCTAAGCATTGGCCTAGGAATTGGCCCAAACAATCAGCTTCCCAGACTCTACAAGGCCTAGGTTATGCTCAAACACCAGACATAAGTGCTCGAGAGCTCACTTGGTACAGCGTGGAAGGTCAAAAGGGAAAGGTTACTCCTTATATAGTGGATCTCCCATTACATTATGGGGAAGAGATATTTTGACACAGATGAATCTGAAACTAACTAATGAATACTCCCCTCAGAGCCAGGCAATTATGAAAAGTATGGGACATTTGCCAGGTAGAGGCCTAGGAAAAAACTCTACAGGGCCGAACAGAACCCATTGTAGCCTCGGGTAATTCAAGGACAAGAGGACTGGGTTTTCATAGGGGCCACTGAGGATGCAATTCCCATTCCCTGGAATACCGCCCGACCGGTCTGGGTACCTCAGTGGCCTCTTTCTCAGGAAAAGCTCATAGCTGCAAGAGATTTAGTCAATGAACAATTAGCACTGGGCCATTTAGAAACCTCCCACTCTCCTTGAAATACTCCAATTTTTGTTATCAAAAAGAAGTCAGGAAAATGGCGGTTACTCCATGACCTTAGAGCAGTCAATGCACAAATGCAAATCATGGGACCTATTCAGAGAGGCCTTCCCTTATTATCTAGTTTGCCTGCCAGATGGTCTCTCATTATTATTGATATTAAAGACTGCTTCTTCTCCATTCCTTTGGTATCAGAGGATTGCAAAAGATTTGCCTTTACTTTGCCAGCTGTTAACCATGAAGAGCCTGATCAAAGGTTCCAGTGGAAAGTCCTCCCACAGGGTATGGCCAATAGCCCTACAATTTGTCAATACTATGTAAGTTTAGCAATAATCCCCACTAGGAAAAGATTTCCAAAATTAAGAATTTGTCACTATATGGATGATATCCTTCTGGCTGTTTCTGTAAAGGAGGTCCTAGCGCAGGCATTTATTTCCCTAAAAGGAGATCTAGAAAGATATGGGTTGCATATAGCTAGTGAAAAGGTCCAGGAAGGGGAAGTAGGAAAGTTTCTTGGAGCAACAATTAGCAGTAATATTATTATGCCACAAAAGTTACAAATAAGAACAGATACCTTAAAAACATTAAATGATTTTCAGAAACTGTTAGGAGACATAAATTGGATACGACCTTATTTAAAGATTCCTACTAATGAACTGAGACCTTTATTTCAAATACTAGAAGGTGACCCACATATTTCTTCATTTAGAACTCTGACTCCAGCTGCACGTATGGCCATATCCAAGGTCGAGCAAGCCATACAATCTTCACAATTGTGCAGAATAGTTCCTGGACAGCCCATTCAGCTATGTATCCTCGCCACGCCAGAAACTCCTACTGGGGTCCTATGGCAAAAGGGTCCATTGCTATGGATACATTCTCATTCTTCCCCTAAAAGATGCATAGAGCATTACCCAGCTATGGTAGCTACTCTTGCTCTTCAAGGTGTAAAATTATCCATACGCATTTTGGAATGGAACCTGTTTCTATTATCACTCCTTATAATTCTGAGCAGGTACGTGTTTTAGCTGCTACAACTAATGATTGGGCCATACTGGTATGTTCATTTTCTGGCAACTTGGATAACCATCTGCCCAAAGACCCTCTGTTGCATTTTGCCTCCTTACATCCTGTTGTATTTCCAAAATTACATCTCAGTCACCCCTTCCTGGCGCCATAGATATCTTCACTGATGGTTCCAAACGGGTTTAGGTGCCTATGTAGTACTAGGACAACAACCAGTTACGGTACAATTTGCACCTAACACCCTCAATTGGTAGAATGTCAAATTGTTTGTCATGTATTCGAACTCTTCCATGAGTCGTTTAATCTCATCTCTGATTCTCAATATGTTGTTAATGCCCTTAAGAATTTAGAGGTGGCAGGTCTTCTTAAAGGTACTAGTCCTGTTGCTGTGCAGCTGCTTAAGTTGCAACGCCTTATTCTGTCTCGCACTAACCCATTCTTTGTTCAACATATTAGAGCTCATTCTATGCTCCCTGGACCCATGGCTGCTGGAAATGATGTTGCTGACAAGGCCACACGAGCTTTTCTCTCCCTATCCTTAGATAACATGTCTCAGGCTCGAGATTTTCATGGGTTATATCATGTATCTGCTGCCGTGCTATGCAGAAAGTTCAAGATTTCTCGTACTATGGCACGTGACATTGTCATTAATTGCCCTGCCTGTGCCCCTTTTTTGCACCCCCCTCATTCTGGAATTAATCCCCGAGGTTTACGCCCAGGAGATATTTGGCAGATGGATGTCACGCATATCCCCTCCTTTGGAAAATTGCAATATGTTCATGTGTCTATTGATACCTGTTCAGGTATAATTCATGCTTCCCCTTTCACTGGAGAACGTACCCACAATGTCATCACTCATTGTCTCGAAGCCTGGGCAGCCTGGGGCAAGCCCCGGACGTTAAAAACGGATAACGGGCCAGGTTATACCTCTAAAGGTTTTTTTCAGTTTTGCAAAACTATGGGGGTCGCCCATACAACTGGCCTTCCTTATAATCCACAAGGGCAAGGCATTGTTGAACGAGCCCATCGCTCCCTCAAGGAATGTTTACAAAAACAAAAAGGGGGAATAGGCCAAGGCCATACCCCCAAGAATAAGTTATCCCTAGCACTCTTTACCTTGAATTTTTTAATGACTGATGATGGTGGACTGACGGCAGTGGACCATCATATGGAGCATTCTCATCCTCATTATCAGGATGCAAAATGGAAAGATGTGCTTACAAATGTCTGGAAAGGCCCGGATCTGGTTATTGCCAGATCCAGGGGAGCTGTTTGTGTTTTTCCACAGGACCAAGCTGATCCTATCTGGGTACCAGAACGACTGACTCGAGTTGTACGCCATGAAAGGATGAGGAACGACAACATTCCCGCTGCCACTGAAGATCCTGAGTCTACTCATGCCAATGATGAGTCATACATTGGCTGCATTCCTGGCGGGAAATTGGACTCTGGAAGGAGAACGATTATCTCAGAAGCTTCTGTTTCAGATTGTACAACTGAATGGAACCTGATTGGAACCCATTTCTGTGGGGAATTTTACTACTTGGCTCTCTTCTGCATTTTCCTTTTTCAAAGAATGGGTGGGGGTGGCTATGTTTGGAGCAGCCCTCCTATGTGGCATTGTGTTCTGTCTATGGCTCATCTGTCGTATCAGACAACAACACAGGCGGGATAAGGTGAAACTTATTCAAGCCCTTTTGGCTCTAGATCAGGGAGCATCTCCACAAGTGTGGCTGGCGGGCCTACAGGAGATGTAGTTCCATCCTGTCTTTTGTAAGGCCTTTGCACACCAAGTGGCCTTGTTGCCATTGCACCTTGGAAGGCTTACTTCCTTTCCTGTCTTTTGTAAGGCCTTTGCACACCAAGTGGCTTTGTTGCCATTGCACCTTGGAAGGCTTACTTTCTTGCATATACAGCCTTTGCACTCCGATGGGTCTTTCCCATTGCACTCGGAAAGGTGTTTCAGCAAGCTTTTCGATCTTAGCTGGCACCCTCGATCGGGCCAGTCATCATGAGGACTGGCCCTTGATCGGGTGCCCAATGGATCAAAAACAAAAAGGGGGAACTGTAGGAAGCCATGTCTGCTTCCAGGCCCGCCATGTCAGCTTGTGTTTTTAGCTCTTGCATCTGGATCCTCTGCATGAGCAATTGAGCCAATCAGAGCTGTGGTTATTCGCCCATCCCGATTGGGTGAATTGAGCCAATCAGATCGCCTGATGTGACTTGAGCCAATCAGACAGCAGCAGACACATACGCCATCACCAGTATATAAGCTTGGCGCTCCACAGGGTCGGGGTCTTTTTTCTCCCTCTCAGCTTGGAGCTCCCAATAAAGCGTGTCTGAGAAGAATCCTGTTGTCGTCGTTCTTCCCGCGGGCGGGACGGGCACGACAGACTGAAGACCAGGGTGGACTTGAAGAGCAGCGTCTCTCCAGGAAGCCTCCAGGCCTTCAGTGCCAGATTGGGACTGCTGAGGCCTCCAGTCTCGTGGACTGAGCAGCTACCGGGTTTCTTGACTCTCGGACCTGCAACCTGCTATTGCTGGACTGTGTAAGCTAATCCAATAAATCCCCTTTTAATACAATTCATTCTATCCATTCTGTTCCTCTAGAGAACCCTGACTAATACAGCCTGGCTGGCCAAATTTAAAGCTTGCAGTGTTTACTGTTGAGTATCTTCACTCTCTCTCCCATTGGACTGCAAGCAGCATAGCTTTTTCCAGCTTTCTGTCAGCTGGTCCACATGGAGGAGGTTTTCAGCTCAGCTTCAACAGGATTTCTCAGTGACCTTGCAGCACAAGTATGTGGAGTCTTCAGCAATAGGGTCTTACCATCTATTACTGGTGGGAAACCAAGGGCCTCGGCAATGGCCTGTAATGTTTTGGGGGTATCTGTGACCTCCTCAGACAACAATGCACTGGAAGGTATCCCATCCCTGGCACTAAAAGTTTTCTAGTAACAATCTATGGCTTCTGAGTGTTCCATTGTCCAGAAAAGTAGGTTTCCATATGACTTATTTATATCCTCTTAAATTTTGATTTGCTCTCCCTCCACCTTTCCTTTACTCAATCCCTTCCTCTGACCTCACTTAGGCCTTTTCACCCCCATTAATCTGTTCTTCTACTTACAATATACAATACCATCCTATTAAGTACCCCCCTCCCTCCCTTTCCATTCCCTTCATATCCCCTTTCTAGCTGACTGGACTCCACTACTGAGTTTTAGTCCTACTCATATAGAAGTCCAGTCATTTGTAACTTTTTTTTTTTTTTTTTTTTTTTCCATTTTTTCGGTTTTTCAAGGTAGGGTCTCACTCTAGCCCAGGCAGACCTGGAATTCACTATGTAATCTCAGGGTGGCCTTGAACTCATGGAGATCCTCCTACCTTTGCCTCCCGAATGCTGGGATTAATGGTGTGACCACCACGCCCAGCTGCTTGTTTTTTTTTTTTTTTTTTTTTTTTTTTGAGGTAGGGTCTCAGTCTGGCCAAGGCTGACCTGGAATTCACTCTGTAGTCTGGCCTCAAACTCATGGTGATTCTCCTACCTCTGCCTCCCAAGTGCTGGGATTAAAGGTTTTAACCACCATGCCTAGCCTAAATATATGTATTTCGTGAGAGACAGAGAGAGAGGGGGAGGGGAGAATTGGCACTCCAGTGCCTCCAGCCACTGTAGTCGAACTATAGACGTGTGTGCCACCTTGTGTGCATATGTGACATTGCATGCTTGCTTCTGGCTTGTGCGTCTGGCTTATGTGGGATCTGGAGAGTCGAACAATGGGTCCTCAGATTTTGCAGGCAAGCGTGTTAACCACTAAGAAATCTCTCCAATCCTTTTTTTTGGGGGGCGGGATAGGGTCTCACTCTAGCCCAGGCTGATCTGGAACTACTATGTAGTCTCAGGTTGGTCTTGAACTCACAGTGATCCTCCTACCTCCCACATCTGCCTCTTAATTGAACTTTTTGCTTCTTGTTTTATTTCCCTGTTTGCCACTTGTGTTCCTTTCTGAAGACTCTAAGAGTCCATTTCCCGGCCTTTTTACCTTCTGGAAGCTTCCTGCATTGCCCCGTTCACGGGCCTCTTCCTCTATCTTCAAAGCCAGCAGTTACTTCTCTCTGACCACTCTTCCATAGTCAAGTCCCCCTATGCTTCTCTTTCCTTTCACTTCCACCTTTGAAAACCCTTTGATGGCATTGGCTCCATTCAAAATTAATCAAGGATTATTTCCCATAGCCTGATCCTTAACTTCATCTCATCTGTAAAGTTCCGTTTTGCCTTGTAAGGTAACAGATTCCCAGATTCTTAGGACTAAAAACATGAACATGATTGGAGAGCCTACTACAGCCCACTTTCTGGTCCCCAACTATTCATGAAGTCTGTCCCCCTTGAAAAATTCATGCACCTCACTCCAAGGACCCACAAAATACATTAAATACATTGAATACAGCAGAAACACTGGAGTAAGAACTAAAAGGGCTAGAGAGAGCAAGATGAACGAAGGGTGTACAGTCCCCTAAATCCTACAGGCAGAAAACTACAGTGGCCATTAAAATCTAAAATCTCATGCCGGACGTGGTGGTGCATGTCTTTAATCCCAGTACTTGGGAGGCAGAGGTAGGAGGATCGCCTTGAGTTCAAGGCCACCCTGAGACTACATAATGAATTCCAGGTCAGCCTGGGCTAAAGTGAAACCCTACCTCGGAAAACCAAAAACAAACAACAACAACAACAAAATCTAAAATCCCACTTACCTCTTTTCAGTGCAAGAGGTTCAAATCTTATCCCTGAAAGTGATATACATGCCAAGGCCCAGACATGGGACAACAGGTATAGGCAGTCCCATGCAGAAAGGGAAAGTGGAAGGAATAGAGAATGCACCAATCCCAATCAATTTCAAAATTAAATTTTACGAAGTCCATTAAGTTTTAAGACCTAGGAATCATCCCCAGTGGCTGGAGGGACCTGCTCTCTGGGCTCATGGCTCTGCCCTCTGAGACATCCTTTCTTCTTCATAACAGGAAGTGTATGCACGCAGCACTGTAGTTTCCTGCCTGTAGGATTTAGGGGAGTGTACATCCTTCGTTCATCTTGCTCTCTCTAGCCCTCTTAGTTCTTGCTCCAGTGTTTCTGCTGTATTCAATTCTCACAGTCTTGTGGGTCTCTCGTATATGTTCTGGGCATTCATCTTAGACAACAGACGCCCTCACAGACCTTCCCTAGGTAACTCTGCCTTCCTTCCTTCCTTCCTTCCTTCCTTCCTTCCTTCCTTCCTTCCTTCTTCCCTTCTTCCCTCCCTCCCTTCTTCCCTCCCTCCCTTTCTTCTTCCTTCCCTTCTTCTTTGCCTCCTTCCCTCCCTTTCCCTCTTTTCTTCCCTCTTTTCCTCCATTCCTTTCTTTCCTTCTTTTTTTAAAAAAATATTTATTTGAGAGAGAAACAGGCATATAGAGAGAAAGACAGAGAGAGAGAGTATGGGCATGCCAGGGCCTCTAGCCACTGCAAATGAACTTCAGATGCATCTGGTTTACATGGGTTCTGGGGAATTGAACCTGGGTCCTTTGGCTTTGCAGGCAAGAGCCTTAACTGCTAAGCCATCTCTCCAGCCTGCTTGCTTGCTTGCCTTCTCTCTCTCTGTCTCTCTCTTTCTTTTCTTTTCTTTTTTTTTTTTCAAGGTAGGGTCTCACTCTAGCCCAGGCTGACCTGAAATTCACTGTGTAGTCCCAGGCTGGCCTTAAACTCACAGTGATCCTCCTACCTCTGCCTCCCAATTGCTGGGATTAAAGGCATGTGTCACCATGCCTGGCACTTCTTTTTAAAAAAAATATTATTTATTTATTTAAGAGAGAAAGAGGGAGAGGGAGGGAGAGAGAGAGAGAGAGAGAGAGAGAGAGAGAGAGAGAATGGGCACCCCAGGGCCTCCAACTGCTGCAAATGAACTCCAGATGCATGTGCCACCTTGTGCATCTGGCTTATGTGGGTCCTGGGGACTCAAACTTGGGTCCTTTGGCTTTGCAGGCAAGTGCCTTAACCACTAAGTCATTTCCCTAGCCCTCCTTTTGGTTTTGAAATGGTCTCCCCTGTATACCCCAAGGTTTATCTGAAACCAAGTACATAACCCAGGCTAGCCTTGAATTATGATCCTCCTGCCCTCGCTCTCCCCCGCTCCTACCATGCCCAGTTCTTAGAGTCAGTATAGGCTGTACCTCCCTATCAAGCCTAGATAACACATTTTTATTTTTGGATTCCATTGGGGCAGTAGTTGGGGGATATATGGGTCATGCATTTAATCTCAAAAGCCTTTTTCGTAAGAGAATGCTCTGACCTTTTAATCTTATTAGCAAAAGCACTTTCCTGGTAGTAAACTATGTCATTTTAAAATCAGATGCAATCTGGACAGGCTGACATCTCCCCAAACCATCACGTCTTAAGTGTTTTTGTTATTTTGTTTTGATTTTCAAGGTAGTACCTCACTCCAGTCCAGGCTGACCTGGAATTCACTCTGTAGTCTCAGGCTGGCCTTGAACTCACAGCAATCCTCCTACCTTTGCCTCCCAAATTCTCGGATTAAAGTGCTATGTTATTGTTTCCTTACATCAACAAGGTCATATTGGCAGATAAGCAATATATGACATCCATTTGGATTCTTCTAGCACTGATCGCAGGGTCCACAGATCCTGCTGAGAAAAAAAAAGTGTGCACCACCATTTGTGGCCTTGATTTTTTTTTCTCTCTCTCTTTCTTTCTTTCTTTTTTTCCTTTTTTGGTTTTTCAAGGTAAGGTTTCACTCTGGTCCAGGCTGACCAGGAATTAACTGTGTAGTCTCAGGGTGGCTTCGAACTCATGGCGATCCTCCTACCTCTGCCTCCCGAGTGCTGGGATTAAAGGTGCGTGCCACCATGCCCAGCTTTGATTTTTTAAAAATATTTAATTAATTAATTTATTTGAGAGAGAGGAAGAGGCAGAGAGAAAGAGAGAATGGGCATGCCAGGGCCTCCAGCCCTGTGCATCTGGTTTACGTGGGTCCTGGGGAATTTAAATGGGGTCCTTAGCCTTTGCAGGCAAACTCCTTAACTGCTAAGCCATTTCCCCAGCCCTTGATTTGTTTTTTTTTTTTTAAAGGCAGGGTCTCACTGTAGCCTAGGCTGACCTGGAACTCACTCTGTAGCCCAGATTGGCCTCAAACGTGGGGAAATCCTCCTATGTCAACCTCCTGAATGCTGGGTTAATGGTGTGCTACCATGCCTGGCTTCAAGGTGTGTGTGTGTGTGTGTGTGTGTGTGTGTGTGTGTGTGTGTGTGTGTTGTCTTTTTGAGATGGAGTCCTGCTGTGTTACTTAGGCTGATCTCCAAATGGATTCAAGTGATCCACCTGCCTCAGCCTCCCACATAACTGAGACCACAGACTCATGCTACCACACTCAGCTTTGAAAGAGCATACTCACTGTTACATATTATAAAGCAGGTACAAGATATTTTATATTATCCCACAGTACTGTCCTACATCTATAATGCTAGGGGGGATGATTTAAAAGGCATTACTTGAGAGGGGGAAAAAGAAGGATCAGGAGTTCAAGGTCATTTTTGGCTATATAGCGAGTTTGAATCCAGCCTAGGCTACATGAAGTCTTTGTCTCAAAAAAAAAATTTTTTTTTTGAGGTAGGGTCTCACTTTGTTCCAGGCTGACATGGGATTCACTATGTAGTCTCAGGGTGGCCTTGAACTCATGGTAATCCTCCTACCTCTGCCTCCTGAGTGCTGGGATGAAAGGTGTGCACCATCATGCCCGGCTCAAAAAGAATTTTTTAAATAAAAATTTAAAATAAAAGCCATTATTTGAAAGGCTGGAGAGATGGACTAGTGGTTAAGGCACTTGCTTGCAAAGCCTAACAACCTGAGCAACCCAGGTTTGATTTCCCAGTGCCTACATAAAATCAAATGCACAAAGTAGTGCATGCATCTGGAGTTCATTTGCACCCCTTAATGCACCTGGCTCTACGTGGATACTGAAGAATCAGGCTCAGGTTGTTAGACATTCCAGGCAAGCACCTTATCCGCTGGGCCATCTTTCCAATCCCTCTTTTTAATTTTTATTTATTTATTTGAGAGAGAAAAAGGGAGAAAGAAGAGAGAGAGAGAGAGAGAGAGAGAGAATGGGCGTACCAGGGCCTCCAGCCATTGCAAACGAACTCCAGATGCGTGCACCACCTTGTGCATCTGGCTTATGTGGGACCTGGAGAATTGATCTGGGTTCTTTGGCTTCACAGGCAAGTGCCTTAACTGCTAAGGAATCTCTCTAGCCACCCCTTTTTTTTTTTGAGGTAGGGTTTCATTCTAGCACAGGGATACCTAGAACACTCTGCAGCCCAGGATGACCTCAAAACTCATGGTGAGCCTCCTAGCTCAGCCTCCAGAGTGCTGGGTTTACATACATGCACCACCAGTTCCAGCTTCCCCTAGCACTTTTTTGTGGGCCCCTCCCACCCTAAGTGGGGTCTCACTCAAGCCTAGGCTGACTTAGAATTCATTATATAGTCTCAGGGTGGCTTCAAACTCATAGCGATTTTCCTTCCTCTAGCTCCCAAGTGCTGAATTAAAGGCATGCGCCACCATGCCTGGCTTTTTGTAGTTGTTGTTGTTGTTTTTCAAGGTAGGGTCTCACTCTAGCTCAGGCTGACCTGGAATTCACTATGTTGTCTTAGGGTGGCCTCGAACTCCCTGCGATCCTTCTATCTCTGCCTCCCAAGTGCTAGGATTAATGGTATATGCCACTATGTCCGGCTTTTCCTTTTTTGTCTTTTTCCGAGGTAGGGTCTCACTCTAGCTCAGGCTGACCCAGAATTCACTATGTATTCTCAGGATGGACTTGAACCATGGTGATCTTCCTACTTATGCCTCCTGAGTGCTGGGATTAAAGGCATGCACCACCATGCCCGGCTTAACTTCTTTTATTGACAACTTCCATAATTATACACAATAAGCCATGATAATTTCCTTCCTTCCTCCACTTTCCTTTTCGCAAATAATATCCCCTTCTCCTCTCAATCAGTCTTTCTTTTCTTTTGATGTCATTATATTTTCCTCCTGTTATGAGGGTTTTGTGTAGGTAGTGCCAGGGTCATGTGTATCCAGGACATTTTGTTGGAAGATGGCATTGTAAGGAGTCCTACCCTTCCTTTGGCTTTTACATTCTTTCTGCCACCTCTTCCGCAATGGACCCTGAGCATTGGAAGGTGTGATAGAAATGTTTCAGTGCTGAATATTCCTCTGTCATTTCTTTTATGGTGACTTTTTTTTTTAAAGAATGAACATTCTTTTTAAAAATTTTATTTATATTTATTTATTTTGAGACAGAGAAAGGGGGGAGGAGGGAGGGAGGGAGAGAGAGAATGAGAATGGGTGCGCCAGGGCCTCCAGCCACTGCAAACAAACTCCAGACATATGTGCCACCATGTGCATCTGGCTTACGTGGGACGTGGAGAATCAAACTGGGGTCCTTGGGCTTCTCAGGCATGCGCCTTAACCGCTCTACCATCTCTCTAGCCCTATGGTGACTTTTGAGTCATCCTAGTATTCACTACCATCTGAAAAGAGAAGCTTCTCTAATCAAAAGTGAGAGTAGCAGGCTGGGAGAGATGGCGTAGCGGTTAAGGCGTTTGCCTGTGAATCCTAACCACCCAGGTTGGAGTCCTCAGATCCCATTTCAGTCAAATGCACAAGGTGGTGCATGTGTCTGGAGCTTATTTGCAGCAGCTGAAGGCCCTGATGCACCCATTCTCTCTCTCTCTCTTTTTCTCCCTCTCTCAAGTATATAAATAAATAAATAATATTTTTTTAATGAGAGTAGAATTAATATACGGGTATGAACTTTAAGAGAAGTGCTTACAGGGCAGTTTGGTGAATATAATATATATATATATATATATATATATATATATATATATATATATATATATATATATATAGCAGCAGTGTTATTACTCCCCAAGAACACATGACCACCCCCACCGTAGATTTTTGTCTAGGTTTTCAGTATCATGCATGTATTCCTTCCTATGGAGCAGGTCTCCAGTTAGAAAGCAGTTGGTATCCCCATAACAGCCATGCCACTATTGCACCTCTTGGCTCACTTGGCTGACCAAAGTTAAGGCTTGCAGTGTCCACTGTTGTTTATCACCACTGATGCCTTCTTTCTCCCATAGGTCTGCATGCAGCATAGCTTTTTCCACATTTCTCTCAGCTGGTCCACAAGGAGGAGAATTTCAGCTCAGTTCCAGCTTGATTTCTCAGTGACATTGCAGCCCAAGCATGTGGAGTCTTCAGCAATAGAGTCTTACCATCTATTCCTGGTGGGAAACCAGAACCTTGGAGTGGACGTCAGGTTCGTATTGCTGGCATAAATCACTGGAAGAACAGCTTGTGGGAAAAAAAAGATTTATTTTGGCTTATAGACTCAAAGGGGAAGCTCCATGATGGCAGGAGAAAATGATGGCATAAGCAGAGGGTGGACATCATCCCCTGGCCAACATAAGGTGGATAATAGCAACAGGAGAGTGTGCAAAACACTGGCAAGGGGAAACTGGCTATAATGTCAATAAGCCCACCCCCAACAATACACTGCCTCCAGGAGGCTTTAATTCCCAAATCTCCACCAGCTGGGAACCTAGCATTCAGAACACCTAAGTTTATTGTGGACAACCTGAATTAAACTACCACATTTCACCTCTGGCCTCCATAAACTGATAACAATACGTGACGTAAAATGCAATGCATTCATCCAACGTTAAAATTCCCCATAGTTTTTATCACTCCTAGTGATATTCAAACATCTCCATAGTCCAAAGTCTTTTAACTGAGCCATAATACCAAACATAAACCAAAAACCCATAATGGTACAGAATAAACACTCATACTGAAAAAATATGGCATTGGACATAGCAAAGAAATACTCAAGCAATACAAGACTTAAATAGGGCAAACACCAAACTCTGTAGCTCCAAGTCCAACAACTCTAGCCAGTGACAAATCTCCAAGTCTGTAATTCTAACCAGCAAGAGGTCTCTGGAATTCCAATTCTGCCCCTCCAGCTAGGCTACTTGCAATCCTGGAAAAGTTCATCTGGGGTCAGCAGCTTTCCTTAGCAGCCATCTCGTGGTCCCAGCATCTCCACTGGGTCTCCACTGCAATCCATGGTCCATCTTCACGGCTCCATTGGGTCTCCATGCAGGCATCCAGCAAACCTGCTTCACACTGCCCATGGCTGTTTCCAAAACACAAGACCATGTTGCAAATTCAATGACCCTCTTTTTCCTGCATTTCTTATACTCCACAATACCAGGTAGGGTGCCAATTTGTTAATCCAGGGGGGAATAAAGCAGACTTTGAAGAACAGGACACTCCTTGAACACTTAGGCCCCTTCAAAAGAGTCTACATTCTTCCTGTTGCCCCAGTGCAGGTTAGCTGGCCCAATCTCAAAGGTTGTAATCTCTTATATAATTGCAGCTGAACAGGCAGCAGTTTCAGCCCAAAGATTTCATTTTTTCTATGTCATATCCCTCTACTCACACCAGTCCATTTCTACACAATGCACAAATTCTCAGGACACAGCCATAACAGCAAGCCTCCCACACAAACTGCTTCTAGCTCCAGTCCAGGCAAAGTTCTTTCTCACCCTCTTAAGCTAAACCTCCCAGTGCATAGTTCTTACTGCATTCAGGTCTTTCGCCAGAATAGTTCATCAAGCTGTACTTACAGCACTGCAAGGTGTCTCTTAGGCCAAAGTTTCAAATTCTTCCACATTCCTCTTGAAAATCAGCTCCAAAAGGCCAAAGACACACAGTCAGGTGTCTAGCAGCAACCCCACTCCTGGTACCAGCATTACTGCAGTCAGGTTCACATTGCTGGCATAAATCATCTGACCAAGAACAGCTTGTGGGAAAAAAAGGTTTATTTTGGCCAACAGACTTGAGGGGAAGCTCCACAATGACAGGGGAAAATGATGGCATAAGCAGAGGCTGTACATCTCCAGCTAGCAAACATAAGGTGGATAATAGTAACAGGAGAGTGTGCCAAACACTGGCAAGGAGAAACTGGCTATAATACCCATAAGCCTGCCCCCAACAACACACTGTCTCCAGGAAGCATCAATTCCCAAATCTCCATCAGCTAGGAACCTAGCATTCACAACACCTAAGTTTATGAGGGACACCTGAATCAAACCACACACTTAGCAATGGCCTGTAATGTTTTGGGGGAATCAGGGACCTCTTTGGACAACTCACTAGAAGGTTTCCCATCTGTAGCACTGAAAATTTTCTAGTAATAATCTATAGCTTTTGGGTGTACCAATATAAAAAAATGGAGGTTTCCATATGGCTTATTCATAACATCTTAAATTTTGAGCCAGGCATGGTGGAGCATGCCTTTAATACCAGCACTTGGGAGACAGAGGTAGGAGCACTGTGAGTTCAAGGTCACTCTGAGACTACATAGTGAATTATAGGACAGCCTGGGCTAGAGTAAGATCCTACCTCAAAAAAACAAAGAGCCGGGCATGGTGGCACACACCTTCAATCTCAGTACTTGGGAGGCAGAGCTAGGAGGATTGCCTTGAGTTCAAGGCCACCTGAGACTACAGAGTGAATTCCAAGTCAACCTGGGCTAGAGCGAGAGCCTTCCTCCAAAAAGTAAAATAAGCAAACAACAACAATAACAACAAAAAACCAACAAACACAAAATTTTTTGATTAACCCTCCCCCTACCCTTCCTTTACTCAATGTTTTACCCTGACCTCACCAGGCCATTGCACTACCAGTAACCTGTTCATCTCCTTACATATATATTGCACCCTCCCCTTACGTCCTCCGTTTCCTCCCTCCCTCCCTTATAGCCCCTTTGTAGTTTACTTGCCTCTGCTACTGATTTCTACTCCAACTCACATACAAGTCTAAATGTTTGTAGCTAGGATCCACATATGAGAGAGAACATGTGATGTTTGGTTTTCTGGGCTTGGGTTACCTCACTTAAAATAATCCTTTCCAGCTGGGTGTGGTGGCGTACGCCTTTAATCCCAGCACTCAGGAGGCAGAGGTTGGAGGATCACCGTGAGTTTGAGGCCACCTGAGAATACAGAGTGAATTCCAGGTCAGCCTGGGCTAGAATGAGACCCTACCTCAAAAAAACAACAACAAAAAAAATCTTTTCCATATTCATTCACTTTCCTGCAAATTTCATAATTTCATTTTCATAATTTCAAAATTTCATTTTTCTTTACCACTGAATAGAACTCCATTGTATAAATGTACCATATCTTCATTATCCATTCATCGTTGCTCCATTTCCTAGCTACTGTGAATAGAACGACAATTAACCTGGATGTGTAAATGTCTCTAAAGTAGTGAGACAAGTCCTTAGGATATATGCCTAGGAGTGGTATAGCTGGGACATGTGGTAAATCTATTTCAGCTGTCTCAGGAACCTTCACACTGATTTCAACAATGGCTGGACCAGACTACATTGCCACCAACAGTGTAGAAAGGTTTCTGTTTTTCCACATCCTCATCAGCATTTATTGTCATTTGTTTTCTTGATGATAGCCATTCTGACAGGAGTGAGATGGAATCTCAAAGTAGTTTTATTTTGCATTTCCTTGATGGCTAAGGACGTGGAACATGTTTTTAGGCATTTATAGACCATCTGTATTTCTTCTTTTGAGAACTCTCTATTTAGTTCCATAACCAGGCTGTCCTGGAACCCACTATGTAGTCTCAGGGTGGCCTTGAGCTCACGGCGATCCTCCTACCTCTGCCTCCTGAGTGCTGAGATTAAAGGCGTGAGCCACCAGGCTCAGCTCCACCCCCTTTTTTTTTTTGTTTTTCGAGGTCGGGTCTCACTCTGGTCCAGGATGACCTGGAATTAGCTATGTAATCTCAGGGTGGCCTCGAACTCATGGCAACCCTCCTACCTCTGCCTCCCGAGTGCTGAGATTAAAGGCGTGCGCCACCACGCCCGGATCATAACCCATTTTTTAATTGGGTTGTTTGATTTCTTATTTAGTTTTTGAGTTCTTTGTGTATCCTGGATCTTAATCCTCTTTCAGATGTATAGCTGGCAAATATTTTCTCCCATTCTGTAGGTTGTCTCTTTCTGTAGGTTGCTCTATTTACAGTGTCCTGTACTGTACAAAAACTTTGTAATTTCATGAGATCCCAGTGGTGGATTAGTGGTTTTATTTCCTAGCAACTGGGGTTATATTCAGAAAGTCGTTGCCTATGCCAATATGTTGAAAGGGTTCCCCTACTTTTTCCTCTAGCAGTTTCAGAGTTTTAAGAAGATCTTTGATCCATTTGGACTTGATTCTTGTGCATGGAGAGAGATAAGGATCTATCTTCATCCTTCTACATATCGATATCCAGTTTTCCCATCATCACTTTTTTTTATTTGAGAGAGACAGAGAGAGAGAGAGGAGAGAGAGAGAAAGAGGAAGAGATACAGAGAGAATGGGTGCTGCAGGGCCTTTTCAGGCGCTGTGAATGAACTCCAGATGCATGCACCCTCTTGTACTCATGTGCAACATTGTGTGCTTGCATCACTTTTGCATCTGCTAAATGTGGGACCTGGAGATTTGAATAAGTGTTCTTAGGCTTCGCAGGCAAGCACCTTAACCGCTAAGCCATCTCTCCAGCCCCCAACATCACATTTTACATTTTTTAAGGCAGGATCTCATTTTATTTTATTTTTATTTTTTCATTTATTTGAGACAGACAGAGGGAGAGAAAGAGGGAGACAGAGAGAATGGGCACACCCGAGCCTCTTGCCACTGCAAACAAACTCCAGATGCATTAGCCACCTTGTGACTTACATAGGACCTGGAGAATTGAATCTGGGTCCTTAGGCTTTGCAGGCAAGTGCCTTAACCACTAAGCCATCTCTCCAGCCCCCCAATGTCATTTGTTAAAGAGGCTGTCTTTTTTCCAATGAATACTTTCGGCATTTTTGTTGAAAATCAGATGACTGTAGCTGCCTGGACTTTTGGGTCCTCTATTCTGTTCCATTGATCTACGTGTCTGTTTTTGTGCCACTACCATGCTGTTTTGTTTTGTTACTATGGCTCTGTAATATGTTTTAAACTGATACCACCAGTCTTATTTTTGTTGCTCAAAATGTTTTTGGCTATTTGAGTTTTTTTTTTTTTTTTTTTTTTTTTTGCTTCCAAATGAATTTTAGGATTTTTTTTTGTATTTCCATAAAGAATGCCATTGGAATTTTGATGGGGATTGCAATAAATGTGCAATAAATAAATAAATCTTTTGGTAAGATTGCCATTTTCACAATATTGATTCTTCTAATCCAAGAACATGGGTTGTTGTTCCATTTCCTAGTGTCTTCTGCAATTTTTCTCTCGAGTGTTCTAAAGTTCTCATTGTAGCCAGGTATAGTGGCACATGCCTTTAATCCCAGAACTTGGGAGGCAGAGATAGGAGGATCACCGAGTTCAAGGCCAGCCTGAGACTACTAGTGAATTCCAAGTCATCCTGGGCTAGAGTGAGACCAAAATAAATAAATAAATAAAATAAATTTTTCACTGTAGAGATCTTTCACTTCCTTGGTTAGGCTTATTCTAAGGTTATATATATATTGGGTTTTCGAGGTAGGGCCTCAGTTTAGCTCAGGCTGACCTGGAGTTCACTATATAGTCTCAGGGTAGCCTCAAACTCATGGTGATCCTCCTACCTCTGCCTCCTGAGTGCTGGGATTAAAGGCGTGCGCCACCATGCCAGCTTATATATTTTTTGAGGCAATTGTGAATGGGAGTGTTTCCCTAATTTCATCCTTGACATGATTGTTGATGATTTTGTATAATGCTACACTGCTAAAAGTGTTTATCAACTCTAACAGTTTGCTGGTAGAAATCTCTAGGGTCCTTTATGTATAGAATTATATCACCAGTAAATAATGATACTTTGATCTTTTCTCTTTTTCTTTTGGTCAGATTTGCTAAGGGTTTATCAATTCTGTTTATCCTTTCAAAGAACCAACTTTTTGTTTAATTGATTTTTTTTTTTTTTTTGGTTTTGCAAGGTAGGGTCTCACTCTGGTCCAGGCTGACCTGGAATTAACTATGTAGTCTCAGGGTGGCCTCGAACTCTCAGCAATCCTCCCACCTCTGCCTCCCGAGTGCTGGGATTAAAGGCGTGCGCCACCACGCCCGGCTCATTGATTTTTTTTAAAGCAGAGTGGGGGGTGGGGAGAGAATGGGCATGCCAGGATCTCCAGCCACTTCAAATGAGCTCCAGACTTCTGCATCTGGCTTATGTGGGTCCTGGAGAATCAACCCGGGATCCTTTGGCTTTGCAGATAAATGCCTTAACTGCTAAGCCATCTCTCCAGCCCATTTCATTGATTTTTTTGTATAATTTTTTGGTTTCTATTCCATTAATTTCTACCCTAATCATTATTTTTTCCCTATGTACTGATTTTTGTTTTGCCTTGTTCTTTTTTTAAGGCCTTAAGGTGAAGCATTAAAAGGTTTACTTGCAACCTTTCTACTTTATTAATATAGGCACTTAAAGCTATAAATTTCCCTCTTAGGACTGCCTTCATTATGTCTCAAAGGTTTTGGTATCTTGTGTTTTCATTATCATTTGATTCTATGAATTTTTTTTTTTTTTTTTTTTTTTGGCTTTTCGAGGAAGGGTCTTGCTCTAGCTCAGGCTGACCTAGAATTTACTATGTTGTCTCAGGGTGGCCTTAAACTCCTGGTGATCCTCCTACCTCTGCCTCCCAAGTGCTGGGATTAAAGGCATGTGCCACCACGCCTGGCTGATTCTATGAAACTTTTTATTTCCTTCTTGATTTCTTCAATGACCCATTCATCATTTAGTTGTGTATTGTTTGGTTTTCATGATTTTGTGTATACTTTATAGCTTTTCTTGCTGTTGATTTTGTAGTTGAATCATGTTTTTGATCAAATAGCGTGCAAGGAATTATTTCAATTTTCCTGCATTTAAGATTTGCTTTGTGTCCTAATATAGTCTATTTTAGAGAATGTTCCATGTGCTGCTGAAAAGAATGTGTATTCTGTAGCATTATTTGGATGGACTATTCTCTGTTAGGACCATTTGTTCTATGACCTCATTTAATCCAGAGGCTTCTCTGGTTTTTTTTTTTTTTTTTTGCCAGGCTGACTTGTCAATTGATGAGAGTGGGGTATTGAAGTTATCCACTACAATTGTGTTTGGTGTTGGTGTTATCTGTGACCTTAAGGCTAATAGTATTTGTTTGATGAAATCGGGAGCACCCATGTTAGGCACATATATGTTTAGAATTGTAATGTTGTCCTGTTGTATTGCTCCTTTAGTCAATATAAAGTGACCTTCCTTATCTTTCTTAACTAATGTTGGTTTGAAGTCTACCCTGTCAGATATTAGGATAGCAACCCCTGTTTGTTTTCTAGGCCATTTGCTTGAAATACCATTTTCCATCCTTTCACCCCAAGATAGTATCCATCTTTTATGGAGTTCCTTGGAGGCAACAAATAGAAGGATCCTTCTTTTTTTTCATTTTTATTTTTTTTAGGATCCTCCCTTTTAATCCAGTCTGCACACCTGTGTCTTTTGGTTGGGGCATTGGGGTCATTGATATTAAGAGTTATTATTGAAAGGTGTATATTTATTTTTGCCATTTTTCTTTTCTTTTCTTTTCTTTTTTTTTTTTTTTTTTTGAGATAGGATCTCACTCTGGCACCCAGGCTGTCCTGGAATTAACTATGTAGTCTCTGGGTGGCCTTGAACTCACAGCAATCCCCCTACCTCTGTCTCCCGGGTGCTGGGATTAAAGGTGTGTGCCACCATGCCCGGCTATTTTTCTTGTTTTTTAGTGCTTCCTATTTTTCCTTTATTTTCTTATATTAACTATTACTTGAGTCTGATTTATCTTTTCCTGTTTCATCATGTGTGTGTTTTTCTTTCTCTTCAGCATGAAGGATTCCTTCAAGTATTTTCTATAGAACTGGTTTAATGTTCATATATTCCTTTAGACTGTTTTTTTTTTTTTTTTTTTTTGAGGTAGGGTCTCACTCTGGTTGAGTCTGACCTGGAATTCACTATGTAGTCTCAGGATGGCCTCGAACTCATGGTGATCCTCCTACCTCTGCCTCCCAAGTGCTGGGATTAAAGGCATGTGCCACCACACCCAGCTCTTTTAGCCTGTTTTTGTTGCGGAATGTCCTTTTTTTTCTATCAGTTTGGATGGATAATTTTGCTGGATATAGTAATCTTGGTTGACAGTTGTTATCTTTCAGAACTTGGAATACATCATTCCAAGCCCTTCTGATTTTTAAAGTTTGTGTGCGTGATCTGCTATTGTCCTGATGGCCTGGCCTTTACATTTCACTTAATGTTTCCCTCTAACTGCTGTCAATATATTTTCTTTGGCTTTTGTGTTTAATAGTTTAATTATAATATGGTGAGGAGAAGTTCTTTCCTGGTTTTGTCTTTTTGGTGTTGTAAAGGCTTTCTGTATTGGCATCTCTTTCTCTGTTTAGGGGAAATTTTCTTCTATGATTTTTGTTGAAAATACCTACTATGCCTTTTGAGGTGAATTCTTCTCCTTCTACTGTACCCTGAATTCTTTTTCTGTTTTGTTTTGGTTTTGGTTTTTCTAGGTAGGGTCTCACTGTAACCCAGGCTGACCTGAAATTCATTATGTAGTCTCATGGTGTCCTCAAACTCATGGTGATCCTCCTACCTCTGCCTCCCAAGTACTAGGATTAAAGGTGTGCGCCCAGCTTCTGAATTCTATGTTTGACCTCTTCAAAGTGTCCCAAATGTCTTGAAATTCCCATTCCTACCTTCCTATTAGTATGTCTTTCTCTTCTCTTTGTTGGACTGTATCAGATCTGCCACCTGGCCTTCTAGTTTAGGTATTCTGTCCTCTCCTTGATCCATTCTACTGGTGAGACTTTCTACAGAGTTTTCTATTTGACTTACTCTGTTTTGCATTTCTAGTATTTCTGATTTGTATTTCTTCATTCTTTTTTTTTTTTTTTTTTTATGGTTTTTTCGAGGTAGGGTTTCACTCTAGTCCAGGCTGACCTGGAATTAACTATGTAGTCTCAGGGTGGCCTCGAACTCTTGGCGATCCTACTACCTCTGCCTCCTGAGTGCTGGGATTAAAGGCGTGCGCCACCACGCCCGGCTCTTCTTCATTATTTCTATTTCCTTACTCGTGTCTTGTATTGATCTCCTTATTTCATTAAGATGGTTTCCTGTGTTCTCTTGGGATTCCTTCAGGATTTTGTTTTCTGATCTGACTCCTTTGATTTCTTTGAACACAGATATAATCATTCTTTTGAATTCTTTGTCAGACATTTCATCTAAATCAGTCTCACTGAAGGTCATTTCTGATAGACTTATAATTTTTGGTAGAATTTATACTGTCTTGATTTTTTGTTTTTAATATTATAATGTACAGATTTTTGAATCTTCAGCTAATTTGATGCTTAGGTTTTCTAATTATCTACCTAATTATCTAATTACAATTATTGGATGTGTAAATCCAATTTTATATATCTTCAGGGTAGGAGCTTAAGGTGCCAGGGGTGTGGCTCTTATATTACTTGCAGAGTAACAGCAGAAGTGACCCTAGGTGTTGAGTTTGCTTGCTATGCAAATATTCTGGTAGGCTGGGTGGAGCAAAATAGAGGCAAATTCTAAAATTAAACTGAGCAATACACACACTCAACCAAAACCGGCATGGAATATTTATGCAATAGTGGGATTAAAACAAACAGAAAATCTAAGAAAGTCAAAGTCCCTAAGGGTGTGTGTTGCTCCACACCCTTAATCCTGTCACCTGGGAGGCTGAGATTTCTTGTCTGTAATGGGTTCCAGGTCAGCCTGGGGCCAAGTGAGACCCTGCCCTGAAGAATGACAGAAGAAAAAGACAAAGGCACTGCTGTGGTTTGATTCAGGTGTCCTTCATAAACTTAGGTGTGCTGAATGCTAGGTCCCCAACTAGTGACAATGTGGGAATTAAAGCTTCCTGGAGGTGGTGTATTGTTGGGGGCAGGCTTATGGGTGTTATAGCCAGCTTCCTCTTGCCAGTGTTTAGCACAGTCTCCTGTTGCTGTAGGCCAGGAGGTGATGTCCACCCTCAGTTCATGCCATCAGTTTCCCCTGCCATTATGGAGCTTCCCCTTGAGTCTGTAAGCCAAAATAAACCCTTTTACCCCATAAGTTGATTTTGGTTGGGTGTTTTATCCAGCAATGCAAACCTGACTGCAACAGGTACTGTAAATGCTAGAAAACATCAGAAGCAACAAAAATTAATGCCAAAATATAACTTTTTTAAGAATGGTAAAACTGACCAACAGTTAATCAATCAGGGCTGGAGAGATGGCTTAGCAGTTAAGGTGCTTGCCTGCGAAGCCTAAGGACCCATGTTCAATTCCTCTCCAGATCCCACATAAGCCAGATGCACAAAGGTGATGCAAGCTCAAGGTCTCACATGCATATTAGGTGGTGCAAGCATCTAGAGTTTGATTGCAGTGGCTGAGGCCCTAGTGCACCAATTCCCTCCCCTCCCTCCCTCTCTCTCTCTCATTCTCACTCTCTAAGAAAAAAAGAGTTCATCAATCAAATCTAACACATAACCTGCCCTGACATGGTAGGTGCGATTAGCACTTCCAGTGCTGGCCTATATACCTGGGTTTGGGACAGGTGTAAATAGGCTCTGTTACCTTTTGGGATGGCTTCTGTTCTTACCTATACTGAGTGCCTGCCTGGGTCCCTCTTTGTTGCACTGTGGGCTCAGCTAGGCTTCTTGGGTCAGGGGATCTGCTTTTCTGATCTGCCATGCTGGATGCTATGTGGCCAAGGAGTGGCCAAGATCCCTTAGAGTCTTGACTCCTCCAGTGGTTCCTGGGAGCTGGCAGTTGGGGGAGGTGAGGCTATGGAGAGTGCCTGGAGTCGTTCTGGATCTGCTTAGATCGTTCCTATTGTCTTCTCCTTCACGAGCTGCTCAGCTGGTCCCTGCTGTTTTCTCCTTCAGGTATTTTGACTTTGAGAGGAGGCTGGTGTGAGTAAAGAGTCCCTTCACCATAGTTCTGCTCCTGCTGGCTCAGGCAGGGCCAGGCACACAGGGAGCTCTTCCCAGTGGACCAGGACCACTGGAGCCACTGCTGGAGCCAATTCTGGCTGCTTGTATGGTTGCTAAAAGCTCTGGGTCTCTGCTGCTTCTCTGCTGTGGTTGATAATTCCTTATACACCTTCACTTTTCAGTAGAAGAGTGTATTGTGGTATTTTCTGCTTATTTTCCCTCCTAGGCTGCTTTGGCATAGGTACTATGCCACCATCTTAACCGGAAGTCTCCTAGCACTTATTATGAATATTATTTTCGTTTTCCATAACCAGCCTTTATCCTTATGCCACAAGAGAAGAAGCTGAGGCACAAAGTTTCAGTTTTTTGCCTGAGATCTCCCAGCTAGGAAGTGGCGTGTTTCCTTATTGCTTTGAGACCATGTGACAATGACATAAAAAATGGTCTCTGCAGATGGAGCACCAGTTTCTACCATTCTAAACCCTTCACAGGAGCATTTGTCCAACACATAGGGACTGGTGAGTCAGACAAGGGTCATTTCTTGCCTTTCCACAGGGTCAAGGTGAGTGGGTAGACAGTACTTCCCAGCTCTCTCAGCGCTGTGGGGTGAATCCCCCAGTTAAAGAGGAGCTGGGTGTGGCCTTGGGCTCTTGGTGTCAAGATTGGGCTAGCTAGCTGTTCAGTGGTAGCACACGTACAAATACTGAAAAGGATGAGGTAGGAGGATCATGAGTTCAAGGTCAGCCCGATCTACACTTCTTGGTTTGGGGATGTAGCTTAGTTGGTAGAGTGCTTGGCTAGCATACATGGAACCCTGGGCTCAATCCCCAGCACCACATCAGCCAGATGTGGTAGTGCATGCCTGGAATACCAGCACTCCGTAGGTGGACTAGGAGGATAAAAAGATCAAAGTCATCCTTGGCTACATAGTTTATTTGAGACTAGCCTGGGGTATGTGAAACCTTGGAAAGAAAGAGAGATAAAGGGAGAGAGAGAGAGAGAGAGAGAGAGAGAGGGAGAAAGGAGGGAAAAAGGAGGAAGGAAGGAAGGAAAGAAGGAAGGAAGGAAGGAAACAGGCTGTATGCTGGGCAACCTGAGTCCACTGAATAGGTCACCTGATGAGCCCAGAGACCAGGCCAGGTTAGTCAATAGAGTGGAAACCACTGGTTTCCACGTGATGGCCTTTCGCATGGGTTAGGAGCCCCCACCCTTCAGCTCTATGCCAATATTTGATGCATAGAAGTCAGACCAGAGCCACAGAACTTTGTCAGGGATCAGTAAAGGGCAGTGTGCTAACTTGAGGTCCCTGTCCCATGACTCTGTGAGAACATGGACACGGTGAAAACATGGTCAGAATGACTTGAAAAACAGAAGTGGGTGACACAACTGTTTCCTGCGAGGAGACAAAAGCTCAGAGTAAGCCAGGTGTGGTGGCACACATCTTTAATCCTAGCACTCGGGAGGCAGAGGTCAGAGGATCACTGTGAGTTCAAGGCAACCCTGAGACTACAGACTGAATTCCAGGTCAGCCTGGGCTGAGTGTGTCCCTACCTTGAAAAACAAAACAAACAAACAAACAAACAAAAGCTCAGGGCAATATTACCTCCTTGCTACAAAACTGAATGTGTATGCAATTTGCAAATCTGAGCCACTTCCTGTTCAGAAACTCATTGTGAAATACATTTGAGCAAGTTGGGCCCCATGCAATGAATTAAGAGAGTCCTCATGGTAACCACGGTCCTAGCTACGTTCCTCACGAGTCTTTTGGGTCCGCTTAGATGAGTGTTTCAGGTCTGTGGCACATAAAGGGCTTCTAAACTCAGCTATTAATGGAAAAGAACTCAACCCCACCACTATGCGGATTCAGTCATGTGAAGAACATTTCTTCCTGCCTCAGTTCTTTCCTCTTTAAAAAGTATTGATTTGGGGCTGAAAAGATGGCTTAGTGCTCAAGGTATCTGAACCAGGTTTGGTTCTCTAGTACTCACATAAAGCCAGATGCACAAAGTGGCACATGCATCTGGAGTTCGTTTGCAGTGGCTAGAGGCTCTGGTGATACACATTCACTCTTTCTATCTGCCTCTTTCTCTCCATCTCTGTCTCAAATAAATAAATTTAAAATATTTTTAACTTTTATTTTTATTTACGAGAGAAAGAGAGAGAGAGAGAAAGAGAGAGAGAGAATGGGCGTGTTAGGGCCTTAGCCACTACAAATGACTCCAGACACATGCACCACCTTATGCATCTGGCTTATGGGTTCTGGGAAATTGAACCTGGGTCTTTAGGCTTCACAGGCAAGTGCCTTAACCACTAAGCCATCTCTCCAGCCTGTTTTTTTAAAAAAATTTTATTTATCTATATATTTATTTTTTTTATTTGAGACAGAGAGAGGGAGAGAAAGGAGAGAGAGATTTTTTTTTTTTTTTTTTTTTTGGTTTTTCGAGGTAGGGTCTCACTCTGATCCAGGCTAACCTGGAATTAACTATGTAGTCTCAGGGTGGCCTCGAACTCTCGGCGATCCTCCTACCTCTGCCTCCCGAGTGCTGGGATTAAAGGCGTGTGCCACCACGCCCGGCTACGAGAATTTTTTAAAGTTAAAAAAAAACAACAACTAAGGGGGAGAGTGACTGAGGAAGACACCCAACATCACCCTCCAGCCTTCACACACATGCACACAGTTGTACATGCATACCATTCCCCTCCCATGCAAAAGGAACATTTCTGTTTTCTTTCTTTCTTTCCTTATTTTTTCTGTGATATGTACATGTGTACATGCTCTTGCAGTGCCCCATGCGCTTGCCTGTGCTGGCAGAGCAGAGCAGAGCAGCGTCCTGCTGCAATACTCTCCTGCCAGCTCCTGCTTGAACAGGAGTCTCTTGCTGTTCCTGGAGCTTGCCAGTTTTTCCATGAGCAGTTTCTGCTTCCTTATGGGACTGGAGTTACAGGCCTATATGACCACACCCAGATATTTTCATGGGAAATCTGGAGATTCAAACTTGGATATTCTTGGTCCTCATGTTTGAGCAGGAAGCACAGAACCATCTCTGCAGCCCTTAAAAAGGAGTATTTCTGTAGCTTGTTATATATATATATATATATTATATATTTAATATAATATATTTTAGTTTTTGTTTTCAAAGCAGAGTCTCACTTTAGCTCAGGTTGACCTGGAACTCACTCTGTAGGTCTAGGCTGATCTTTTTTTTTTTAAGGTTCCATTTTTTATGGGTAGTTTTTAAAAATTTCAAATAATGAAAAATATCCTCTGGGCTCTGTGGGGCTCCCCATACTCTTCCCCACACCCACTGCCCTTCAAGTCACCTTAGAAAATTTGTTTCAAGGGTATCACTTTTTAAAAAAAGATTTTCTTATATTTATTTATTTATTTATTTATTTATATTTATTTACTTATTTATTAGAGACAGAGAGAGGGAAAGAGAGAGAGGGAGAGGGAGAATGGGCATGCCAGGGCCTCCAGCCACTGCAAATGAACTCCAGATGTGTGCGCCCCCTTGTGCATCTGGCTTATGTGGGACCTGGAGAATCGAACTGGGATCCTTAGGCTTCGTAGGCAAATGCCTTAACTGCTAAGCCATCTCTCCAGCCCTCAAGGGTATCACTTTTTAAAAATAAACAACACTGACTTCTCTCTGCTGGCCTTGCAGAACCAGAGGAGCCATTCATCTGCTGTCTGTGAATCAGCAGTGACTCTTCCTGACACCAGGTCTCTAGCTGCTGCACCCAAACAATGCATTTCTCTTCAGATGAACTAGAACTTATATTATCAATCCCCAATTCCTCCCCCTTACACCCATTCACATCAATCAAGTTAAGGAAGTAGACATCTAGGCTGATCTCGATGTCACCTTTATCTTCCTACTTCAGCCTCCCAAGTGCTGGGATGAAAGGCCTGCACCATCTCACTTGTCAAAATATTTTTAGTTCTGTTGATCAGAGTGATTTTTATTTTATGGGGTGGGCCCTGAGAAGACCAGGGTCTCACTGTATAGCCCAGGGTATCCTTGAACATATAATCCTCCTGTCTCAGCCTCCTGAGTGCTAGGATTAAAGGTGTGTGCCACCACGCCCAGCTTTATTTTTTATTTTTTTATTTTTTGGGGGGAGGGTAAGATCTCGATCTAGCCCAGGCTGAGCTAGAACTCACTATGTAGTTTCTGGCTGGCCTTGAACTCATGGCAATCCTCCTATCTCTGAGGCCTCCCAAGTGCGTGTGTGCCACCATGCCTAGCCTCTGTTTTTCTTTTTCTAAGATAGTCTCAGGGCTGGGCTGGAGGCTTAGTGATTAAGGTGCTTGCCTGCAAAGCCTAATGACCCAAGTACAATTCCCCAGTTCCCATGTAAAGCTAAATGTACAAAGTGGCACATGCATCTGGAGTTCGTTTGTAGTGGCTGGAGGCCCTGGTGACCCTATTCTCTCTGTCTGTCTCTCTTCTCTCTCTCTGCTTGCAAATAATAGTAATAATAATAATAAATAAAAACAATGATAGTCTCAGGGCTGGAAAGATGGCTCAGAGGTTAAAGGTACTTGCTTGCAAAAGCCTGACAGCCCAGTACCCACATAGTGACAGATACACCTGGAGTTTATTTCCAGTGGTCCTTGGCATTCTCAATCTCTCTCTCTCTGTGTATATATATTATATGTATATATATATATATATCCAAAAGATAAGCTCTGTAGCTCAGGCTGGCCTTTCACTTCCTATAGAGCCAGGGATATATCTTGTTCTTAGTCCAGGATGATCTTGAACTCCTGATCCTCCTGCCTCTACCTCCCAAGTATGGGGATTAGAAGCATGCATCACTACACTCAGCTTCCAGTCCAATAATATTAACAGGAGTGATTTTTTTTTTTTTTTTTTTTCATGGTAAGGTCTCACTCTAGTCCATGCTGGCCTGGAATTTACTATGTAGTCTCAGACTGGCACCCTATGAGAGAGGTTGTTGGCTGCCCACACCACAGTTGCTCCCAACTCCCTCTGCATTTCATATTGGAGAGGTTTTCCAAGTCTCTCTTTGTAGTTAGGCACTAGCATACAGCCTGGTTCTGATCACAGGATTTTTTTTTTTTTAGACAGTGCCTCATGTATCCCATGCTGGCCTTGAGCTCGCTATGTAGGCTGAGGATGGCTTTGAACTTCTGATCCTCTGCATCTACCTCCTGAGTGCTGGGAATCGTAGGCTGCTGCTACCAACCCGGTTTATGTGGTGCTTTGTGCATGCCAGGCAAGCATTCTACCAACTGAGCTACATCCCCAACCCTGGCCTCAGGGTCTTAAGGGAAAGTTTGCTGGTAGCTTTTTGGGAAATCTTTTGTTTTCTTAGTAAAAGAAACACCAGGATTAAGGACATTCCTTTCCCTCATAAGGAACTGATGTGACCATCACTTAGAAAATTAAACCTCCCAGCCGGGTGTGGTAGTGCACGATTTTAATCCCAGCACTCAGGAGGCAGAGGTAGGACCATCGTCAGTTCCAAGCCACCCTGAGACTACATAGTGAATTCCAGGTCAACCTGAACTACAGTGAGACCATACCTCAAAAATAAATAAGTAAATAAATAAAGCTGGGTGTGGTAGTGCACACCTTTAATCTTAGCACTTGGGATGCAGAGGTAGGACGCTTGCCGTGAGTTCAAGGCCACCCTGAGACTACATAGTGAATTCCTGGTCAGCCTGGGCTAGAGTTAGACCCTACCTTGAAACACACACACACACACACACACACACACACACAGAACAGGATCAGAGTGAACAGTGATGGAGTAGGCATTACTGTATTATAAAGGTTATTAGTGGTTAAGGAGCTTGGTAATGAAGCCTGAGAACTCTTGTTCCAATCCCCAGGTCCTATGTATAGCTAGATGCAAAAGTGAAGCAAGCATGTAATGTTGCACATGGTGGCTGAAAAGGCCCCGGCACACTCATTCTCTCTCTTTCTGCCTCTCTCTCAGGAATATAAGTAAATAAATAAATAAAAATAAATAAACTTCATTAGTGATCATCTTGTACCGTGAAGGGCTTAGCAAGAGAAGTAGTTCAACTCAAACTTAAGTCCATCAGAGTCACCCAGAAAGTTTCTTTATTATTATTATTATTATTTCATATATTTGATAGACACACAGAAAGAATAGGCACACTAAGGCCTTCAGCCACTGCAAATGAACTCCAGATGCATGCACCACCTTGTGCATCCTGCTTACATGGGTCCTAGGGAATCAAACCTGGGTCCTTTGGCTTCACTGGCAAATGCCTTAACCACTAAGCCATCTCTCCAACCCCCAAAGGTTTCTTAAAAACCCAGACCACTGGGCCTTACCGTCCCAGAGTCCGATTCATAGGTCTAGAACAGATGTGAGCACTTGCATTGCTGACATATTCCCGGGGATACTGATGCTGCCTGCCTCGGGACCACACTTGAAAACCACTGCTCATAAACATGGTAGTGCAGGGTGACAGTCCTGGTGTCAGTGGCCTTGTAGGGAACAGAGCCAATGCTTCATCTCTGGATTTCCTGCTCAGTGTGCAAATAAACCACTATTAGTTTAAGCCCAATAAAGCTTTCTTATAACTCCCATTTAAAAGGATTTGAACTAGCCGGGCGTGGTGGTACACATCTTTAATCCCAGCACCTGGGAGCAGAGGTAGGCGGATCACCATGAGTTGAAGGCCACCCTGAGACTACATAGTGAATTCCAGGTCAGCCTGGGCCCAAGTGAGACCCTACCTCGAAAACCAAAAACCAAAAACAATAACAACAACAAAAAAGGATTTGAACTTACTGAGAGCAAGACTTTGTGGGGGGGGGGGAGGAATGGGGGGAGCAAGGAGCATGGATTCCAAAAGGATGCTTACTCTAGGTTGACTTGGTATCAAAGGTAAATCTGTTTAACAGGATCATTATGGGGTTTTTGTCTTATTTTTTGTCTTTTGGAGGTAGGGTAGGGTTCCACTCTAACCCAGGCTAACCTGGAATTTACTCTGTAACTCCAGGGTGGCCCCACACTCAGAGTGATCATCCTACCTCAGCCTCACAGTGCTGGGATTTTATTTTTATTTTTTTATTGACAACTTCCATAATTGTAGACAATATCCCATGGAAATTCTCTCCCTCCCCCCACTTTCCCCTTTGAAACTCCACTCTCCATCATATCCCCTCCCCCTCTCAATCAGTCTCTCTTTTATTTTGATGTCATCATCTTTTCCTCCTTTTATGATGGTCTTGTGTTCGTAGTGTCAGGCACTGTCAGGTCATAGATATCCAAGCCATTTTGTGTTTGGAGGAGCATGTTGTAAGGAGTCCTACTCTTCCTTTGGCTCTTACATTCTTTCTCCCCCTCTTCTGCAATGGACCCTGAGCCTTGGAAGGTAGATTTGAGATATTTCAGTGCTGAGCACTCCTCTGTCCCTTCTCAGCATTATTTTTATTTTTTAGACAGACTCTCCATATGTACTGAGGCTGGCCCGGAACTCACTATGCAGTGAATACTCAATCTTCCTGTCTCTGCAGTGCTAGTTTAGAGGATGTACCACCACCATGCCTGGCTTTTTTGTTGTTGTTGTTTGTTTGTTTGTTTTGTTTTTCGAGGTAGGGTCTCACTCTAGTCCAGGCTGACTTGGAATTCACTACGTAGTCTCAGGGTGGCCTCTAACTCATGGTGATCCTCCTACTCTGCCTCCTGAGTGCTGGGATTAAAGATGTGTGCCACCACGCCTGGCCCATGCCTGGCTTTTAACAGGAAATGTTCTGAACTATCTCAGAGTCCGTGGGTATTGATCCAGAAGGGTTATATTAGGTCAACTAAAAAAAAATTGTGTATGGACGGGGAAGATGGCTTAGCAATTAAAGGCACTTGCTTGCAAAGCCTGATGGCTTGGATTCAATTCCCCAGAGTCCACATAAAGCCAGATGCACAAATTGGCACCTGCATCTGGAATTTGTTTGCAGCAGCAAGGGGCTTCTGGCATGTCTCTTTCATAAATAAGTAAATAAAAATATTAAAAAAATTATTTTGCTGGGCTGGGCATGGTGGCACACACCTTTAATACCAGCACTTGGGAGGCAGAGGTAGGAGGATTGTCTTGAGTTCGAGGCCACCCTGAGACTACATAGTGAATTCCAGGTCAACCTAGGTTAGAGCAAGTCACTACCTCAAAAAAACCAAAAAGAAAAGCATGTGTGTGGGGTGTGGAGTGGCTGGGGAGATAGCTCAGGGTGTTTAAATGCTTGCTGTGCAAGCATGAGGACCTGGCTTTGGATCCCCAAAACCCATGTAACAGCCAGGTGTGATAGAGTAATCCCAGTGCTAGGGAGATAGAGCCAGGAGGGCTCTCAGAGCTTGCTGGTTAACTTACCTAGCTAGATCAATGATCTCTGGGTCAAGGAGAGACCTTGTCTCAAAAATAAGGTCGATGGTCGGGCGTGGTGGCGCATGCCTTTAATCACAGCACTGGGGAAGCAGAGGTAGGAGGATCGCTGTGAGTTCGAGGCCACGCTGAGACTACATAGTGAATTCCAGGTAAGCCTGAGCTAGAGTGAGACCCTACCTCGAAAAACCAAAAAAAAAAAAAAAAAAAAAGAAAAAATAAGTTCAAAGGCTGGAGAGATGGCTTAGCCGTTAAGATGCTTGTCTGCAAAGCCTAAGGACCCAGGCTTGATTCCCCAGTACCCACATAAGCCAGCATCTGGAGTTTGTTTGCAGTGGCTACAGACCCTGGCGTGCCTGTGTTCTCTCTCTCTCTCACTCTTTCTCTATGTGCCTATCTCTCTCTCTTTCAAATATATATATATATATTGGTTTTGCGAGGTAGGGTCTCACTCTGGTCCAGGCTGATCTGGAATTAACTATGTAGTCTCAGGGTGGCCTCGAACTCTTGGTGATCCTCCTACCTCTGCCTCCCTAGTGCTGGGATTAAAGGCGTATGCCACCATGCCCAGCACAAATAAATAAATTTAATAATTAAAAAAAATAAGGTGGAAAGTGATTGAGAAAGAACTTGGGGCTGGAGAGATGGTTTAGTGGTTAAGGCACTTGCCTGTGAAGTCTAAGGACCCAGGTTCAATTCCCTAGTACCCACATAAGCCAGCTACACAAGGTGGCACATGCATCTGGAGTCTGTGTGCAGTGGCTAGGGGCCGTGGTGTATCCATTTTCACTCTCTCTGCCTTTCTCTCTCACACACATAAATTAAATAAATGAAATATTTATAAAAGAACTTGACGTCAACTGTGGCCTCCACATGCATGTGCGCATACATGTACCTGCATACATATGTGCCCATGCACTTATAAGCAAGCATCCACACTTGCATATATGGCACACATAGAAAAAATTTTTTTGAGCCAGACATGGTCATGTATGCTTGTTATTCAGCACTGAGGAGGTTGAGGCAGAAAGGTTAGAAGTTCAAGATCATCTTTAGCTACATAGTGAGCCTGGGATACATGAAACCCTATATCAAATAAGCAACAGGGTTGAAAAGATGGCTCAGTGGTTAAAGACATTTGCTTACCAACCCTGACAGTCTAGGTTCAATGCTCCAGGACCCATGTAAAGCCAGATACACAAGGTGGCACATGTGTCAAAGAGGCCCAGGAGTGGCCATACTCACTCACTTTGTCTATTTCTATTTCTGTCTCAAGTAAGTAAATAAAAATTTTTAAATATATTTTATTTTTTATTTATTTGAGAGAGAGAGAGAGAGAGATACAGAAATAGGCAGGTAGAGAGAGAGAATGGGCATGCCAGGGCCTCCAGCCTCTGCAAACGAACTCCAGATGCGTGTGCCCCCTTGTGCATCTGTCTTACGTGAGTCCTGAAGAATTGAGCCTCAAACTGGGGTCCTTAGGTTTCACAAACAAGTGTTTAACCGCTAAGCCATCTCTCCAGCTCAATAAAATATTTTTAAAAAGTTAAAAGCATAAATTAAGAACAAACAAGCAACCAAGTCAAGTATCTGGAAGGTTTATAATGACAGTTATGCCCCACCCCATCCCTGTTCACTCTGATCGCCTTACCTTTTTTACACACACACACACACACACACACACACACACACTCACCTTACCTTTAACTATTTTCAACTCTTGTAGTGGTTTTCTCTGTAATTAATTTTTTTATTTTTATATTTTGGTTTTTCAAGATAGGGTCTCACTCTAGCCCAGGCTGTCCTGGAATTTACTATGTAACAGCCTTGAACTCATGACGAGCTTCCTACCTCTGCCTTCCGAGTGCTGGGATTAAAGGTGTGTGCCACCACGCCCGGCCTTCTCTGTGATTTATGAACTTAACTAAATGACAAGCTATGTTACCATTGTTTTCCCTTCACTTTTGTTTATTCATTTCCTGAAAAAATGAAGATGCAGATTCCTTTATACTGATTCCTTAAACTCCCTCTCCTGTGACATTCTGGTGAAGTTCAGTAACAATGTTTCAATGTTCAATGTGTATAATAGTATATTAAAATTTTTATTTCCTCATTTATTTATGGAGGAAGAATGGGTGTGCTTAGGTCTCTTGCTGCTGCAAAGGAACTCCAGACACATGCACCATTTTGTGGGTCTGGCTTTATGGTGGGTACTTGGGAATTGAACTGGGGCTGGCAGGCTTTGCAAACAAACACCTTTAACCATAGAGCCATTTCCCCAGCCCCTGATGTTGACATTATAATGATTACTGAGCTTTGGGTTTATTGATGGCATTTTCTCCTCTGGTTAAACCTTTGTTTTCTCTGGAGCCAAGTAATCGCTCCATCTTAAGGGTTTAATTTTCTAAGAATCTAAGAATCTATTTTAATTATCTCCTAATCCTCTAACAGAAGAGATGTCCTTTTTTTTTTTTTTTTTTTTTTTTTTTTAATAGATGGACTTTCATTATGTAGCCCAGGCTGATCTGGAACTCATTATCCAGCTACTCTGTTGTAGAGGTTCTGTTCTGCTGGCCCACTCTACAGCATCACCATCATGCTGGGAGTGCCTTCATCATACTGAGAGAGCTTTTGTGTTGCATGCTCTGTTTTCTTTTTTCTTTTCTTTATTTTTTTTTAAGATTTTATTTATTTATTTATTAGAGACAGAGAGAAAGGAGACAGTGAGAGAGAGAGAGTGAGAATGGGTGAGCCAGGGCCTCTAGCCATTGCAGACGAACTCCAGACGCATGCACCATCATGTGCATCTGGCTTATGTGGGACCTGAAGAATTGAACCAGGGTCCTTAGGCTTCACAGGCCTATGCCTTAAGTGCTAAGCCATCTCTCCAGCCCTCTTTTTCTTTTTTTTAAAAATATTTTATTTATTAATTTGAGAGAGAGAAAGAGAGGACATGGGTGTGCCAAGGCCTCTAGCCACTGCAAACGAATGAACTCCAGACATATGCACCACCTTGTGCATCTGGTTCTATGTGGGTACTGGGGAATTGAACCTGGGTCCTTTGGCTTTGCTGGCAAGTGCCTTAACCACTAAGTCATCTCTCCAGTCCACATGCTCTGTTTCCTATACTTGGTGCTTCCCTATTCTTTTTCTTTTTTCTTTCTTTCTTTCTTCTTCTTCTTTTTTTAGTTTTTCAACATAGGGTTTCTTTCTAGCCCAGGCTGACCTAGAATTCACTATGTAGTCTCATGTCGGCCTCAAACTCACAGTGATTCTCCTACCTTCTGGGATTAAAGGCATGTGCTACCATGCCTCACTGCTTCCCTCTTTCTTGAGTACCCTGTCATTTTGAACAATATATGTGTGGGAAATGGCTTACCTAAAATAGGATAGGAAGTGTGTGGTCAATGTGAGAAGGACAGCAGAGGACAGTTCAAGTTATAGAAAACCAAGAAGGGGGCTGGAGCGATGGCTTAACCCTTATGGAACTTCCTTACAAAACCAAAGGACCTAAGTTCAATTCCCCAGGACCCACGTAAGCCAGATGCACAAGGTGGCACCTGTATCTGGAGTTCGATTGCAGTGGCTGGATGCCCTGGCGTGCCTACTCATTCTTTCTCTCTGCCTCTTTCTCTCTCAAGTAAATAAATAAAAATAAAATATTAAAACCCAAAAGGTGCTTCCCTGAAAACCAAGAAGGGGCTTGCTGTATCTTGAGGCAGATTAGCAGAAAGCTGGTACAAACTGGGGCAACTGGAGAGGGTACTGACAGAACATGGTGGGAATCCCAGCTGTGGGAGAGGGCACCCTCACGGGTACTCTGGCTACCACCGCAGGGAGGAAATGGCTCTGACAGCAGAGAGAAAGCAAAGAAAATAAGTTGCTCGATGTCTCTGCTCCAGTGCTCTGACTTCCTGTCTGTGCCTACTATTGGCTGAGCACAGAGGTGGTGGTGCAGAGAGGCTGCCTGATGCTCCCCATCAGTCAGTCACCCCTGGAGTCCACAGCAGGATGAAGGGCAGGGAGAGAGTGTGGAGGACAATGGAACACAGCCAGTACAGGAGGACAGCTGAAATCAAGTGTAACAGACTGTGCTCTTGACACCACTTCTGGAATGACAGAGTGGCTGGCTTAGAATTCTGAGTGGGCAACTCTTTAGTTTTTCAAGGTAGGGTCTGGAATTCACTATGTGATCTCAGGGTGGCCTCAAACTCACAGTGATCACCTACCTCTGCCTCCTGAGTGCTGGGATTAAAGGCGAGCGCCACCACTCTCTTTCTCTCAGGATTTTGCAGGTGCTGTTCCATGGTCTCCTGGCTTCCAGGGTTGCTGTTGAAAACTCTGTGCCACTCTGATTTCTGATGCTTCTCTATGTGGTTGGTTTTTCCTTTCTGAAAACTTCAGTTCCTGTCTTTCCTGAAATGTTGTGTGATTGTGAGATGATATGCTGTGGGGTGGGGTGATTTCCTATCATTTATGCTACATGGCCCCCTGAAGGGGCCTTGTCCAGGTGTTCTTGCCCAGTCCCTTGTAGACCTTGAAAATACAAGAGCCATCGATATGGACACCCAGTCTCCTGTGTCACTGCCAAGTATAATGTAAATGCTTGTGGATGCTACAGGCCACTATCTTTCGTCTGGGGAGGATGCTGTAAGATCACTGTGGCGGCTGCGGTGAGCGGAGCTGGAGTCAGACCTGGCTGGCACTGACAGCCCAGCCTCCTCTCTCAGCATTTGTGTCACTGAACCGTTGTGAAAGGTTGAAAGGAGGGCAGAGAGGAGGGGGAGGTTCAAAAGCCAGCCAAGATGTCCACAGGAAAAGTTGTTGGACCATGCCCACAAGCAAGGGTTCATTTGGGGTCCAGATGAAAAAAATGTGGGACACAGGGAGTTAAGGAGAGGCCTCTCTGTCTTTGTAAGGGACCAGTGATGACTGATCTGGAATGCCAAAATGTGAGCATCAGTAAACAGTGCCACTAAGAAAGACTGACTCCATCATGTCAGGCACTATAGCAGTCACGAATAAAGATGCTTCCTAGAGGTGGAAATGAAACACGGGAATTGTAGTGGGAAAGAAGGGCTATATAGGCCAAGGCTCATAGACCTGGCTTATGTAGCAGACATAAGTTTTCTTTTCTTATTTTTATATTTTATTTATTTATTTATTGTTATAATTTTTATAAAAATAGCCCAAGCTATTTAATTTATTTATGAGAAAGAACAAGAGAGAGAGAGAAAGAAGAGGCAGCTATATAGAGAGAATGGGCACACCAGGGTCTCTAACCACTGAAACGAACTCCAGATGTATGTGCCACCTTGTTCATCTGCTTATGTGATTATTGGGGAATAGAATCTGGGTCTTTAGGCTTCCTAGGCAAGCATCTTAACTGCTAAGCCATCTCTCCAGCTCTCTTTTCTTTTCTTTTTTTGAGACAGGGTCTCACTGTATCTCAGGCTGACCTGACTTAATCTGTAACCCAGGCTGGCCTTGAATATATGGCAATCCACCTACCTCAGCCTCTCAAGTGCTGGGATTAAAGGCATGAGCCACCACACCTGGCTTCAGACATATGTTTTCACAGCTGACAGACAATTCAATCTTCTGCAAGATAGGGGAGACTTTTTATTTATTTTTATTTTGGTTTTTCAAGGTAGGGTCTAACTCTAGCTTGGCTGACCTGGAATTCACTATGGAGTCTCAGGGTGGCCTCAAACTCACAGCAATTCTCCTACCTCTGCCTCTCAAGTGCTGGGATTAAAGGTGTGCACTACCACAAGTTCTCTACATCAGCAAAGAGAGAGGTGGTTGGAGTTGATTGGATGAACTCTGAGTTCATTTGAGATCCACAGTACATGTATGGTGACAAGTTGTGCAGGGCTGACTATAGGATGGAGAGTGTGACTATTTAGCCTTCCCAATGAGAGCCATTTTATGAGTCTTACCTTAAATTGGTAAGCTGACTGACTAGTTCACCAGAAACTAGTTTAGTAAAACACATGTATGACTCAGGAGAATTTGATCTCTTAGTTAGCAGGTCCCTGAATGAAAAGCTCCTATGGTACTTGTCCAAACATATTTATCATAGAATCTTTATTTTTAAAAAATTATTCATTTATTTATTTGCAAGCAGACAGGGAGAGAGACAGAAGAGAGGCAGAGAGAGAGAGAATGGGCACACCAGGGCCTCTAGCCACTGCAAACAAACTCTAAATGCATGTGCCCCTTGTGCATCTGGCTTACGTGGGTCCTGGAGAATCGAACGGGGGTCCTTTGGCTTTGCAGGCAAACGTCTTAACCGCTAAGCTATTTCTCCAGCCTGTTTTTGGTTTTTCAAGGTGAAATCTTACTCTATCTCAGGCTGACCTGGAATCCTCTATGTAGTTTCAGGGTGGCCTCAAACTCATAGCGATCCTCCTACCTCTGCCTCCCAAGTGCTGGGATGAAAGGTGTGCACCACCACACCTAGCAGCAGCTTCTTCTCCTCCTCCTCCTTTTTCTTCTTCTTTTTAAAGTTATTTATTTATTTATTTATTTATTTATTTATTTATTTATTTATTTATGACAAAGAAAGAGCGAGAAAGAGAGAAAGAATATAAGTGTGCCGGGGCCTCTAGCCACTGCAAATGAACTCTAGACACATGTGCTATCCTTGTGCATCTGGCTTACTTGGGACCTGGAGAATCAAACCTTGGTCCTTAGGCTTTTCAGGCAAGTGCCTTAACCACTTAGCCATCTTTCCAGCCCAGCATCATTTTAAAAAAAAATTAGCTGGGCATGATGGCACATGCCTTTAATCCCAGCACTTGGGAGGCAGAGGTAGGTGGGTGGATGTGAATTCAAGGTCACCCTGAGACCAAATAGTGAATTCCAGGTCAGCCTGGGCTATAAAGTGAGACCCTACCTTGGAAAACAAACAACAAAAAATTTATTTAAGCTGGGCGTGGCAACACATATTTTTAATCCCAGGATTTGGGAGGCAGAGGTAGGTGGATGGCTGTGAGTTTGAGGCCAGCCTGAGACTACATAGTGAATTCCAGGTCAGCATGGGCTAGAGCAAGACTCTACCTTGAAAAGCCAAAAAAAAAAAATTTTTTTTAAATCATGTATGTGAGCACACATACCATGGTCTCTTGCTGCAGCAAATGCACACCCATCTAGCTTAATGTAGGCAGCTGGATAATTGAACCCTGGGGAAGCAGGCTTTCCAAGAAAATGTCTTTAACCACTGAGCCATCTCCCCAGTCCTAAAATAATTTTCTTTTTTGATTTTTCGAGGTAGGGTCTCACTCTAGCTCAGACTGACCTGGAATTCACTATGTAATTTCAGGGTGGCCTCGAACTTGTGGCGATCCTCCTGCCTCTGCCTCCTGAGTGCTGGGATTAAAGGCATGCACCACCATGCCTGGCCTAACATAATTTTTTTGAGACAGTCTTATGTAGTCCAAGCTGACCTCTAACCCACTATGTAGTTTAGGCTGCTCTTAAACTCCCGAGTCTCCTGTCTGTACCTCCCAAGAGGCCTGTACCACCATGCCTGGGTTTGATATATCATTTTTTTTTTTAGTATCAGTTTATATTATGCTGTAGTTAAAAGTAAACAGCTGGGGGCTGGGGAAATGGGCTCAATAGTTACAGGCGCTTGTTTGCCAAACTTGTCAGTCCTGATTCAATTCCCCAGCCACCCACACATAATCAGACCCAAAAAGTGGTGTGTCTGGTGTTAGTTTACAGTGGCATGAAAACAACACACACACACACACACACACACACACACGTAAAAGAATAATTTAAAATGTTTTATTTATTTATTTGAAAGAGAGAGGGAGAGAACGGGCACACCAGGGCCTCCAGCCACTGCAAACGAACTGCCCCCTTTGCATCTGGCTAACGTGGGTCCTGGGTAATCAAACCTGGGTTCTTTGGCATTGCAGACAAGCGCCTTAACTGCTAAGCCATCCCTCCAGCCCTGTAAAATATATATATATATATATAAATATATATATATATATATTTATATTATATATTATATATAATATATAATATATATAATATATAATATATAATATATATATATATATATAATATATATATATAATATATATATATAATATAATATTTATATTATATTATATTATATTATATTATATTATATTATATTTTGGTTTTTGGAGGGAGGGTTTCACTCTGGTCCAGGCTGACCTGGAATTAACTATGTAGTCTCAGGGTGGCCTCGAACTCCCGGCGATCCTCCTACCTCTGCCTCCTGAGTGCTGCTGTAAATAAATAATTTTAAATCACTACCACCAAAAAAAAAAAACTTAGGAACTCAACACAAAGAAAGCTTGTCATTTGTGAGGTAGCACAGGAGTCTTATTTGTTATTCAAGAATCCAAGCGGATGAAGTAACCACCTTTTGAAACCTTGATGCTTACCATGCCTGAGGGACAGGTAATCAGAAATATCAAAGCAGAAAACAAATGCTTCAAGCACAAAAATAACACATTCTTTCTGTTCAACACCTTGGCCATTCTCCACCATAAGAGGGCCAATAAATAAAAAAGCCATACATATTTAGCAACAGGTACTAATTGTTCATCATTCATTATGTGCTAAGAGCTGTTCTAAAGATGACCTGGGCATTATCTCAGCTAAGCTTTGCCATGGTCTTGTGAAATAGGTAGGAAGTATCTACTTTATAGATGAAATAATTGAGGTGCAGAGAGGTTAGGTACAAACAGTGAATGTTGACAATGAGGATTTCAACCCAGGAAACGTGCCTTCATGCTGTATGTGTGACTTAATTCCCAGACTATGTAATATGAGAAGCTCTGTCATAGGTGATGGAACTCACCAAAGGCCTTAAAATTTTTTTTTCTAGGTAAATTCTCACTCTAGCCCAGGCTGACCTGGAATTCACTACTTAGCCTCAGGGTGGCCTTGAACTCATGGTGATCCTCCTACCTCTGCCTCCTGAGTGCTGGGATTAAAGGTGTGTGCCACCACGCCTGGCTCTTTTTTAAAAAAAAAATTTTTATTTTTAATTTGTTTAATTTTAAATTTTAAATTTTTTTTTTTTTTAAATATAGAGAGTGAGAGAATTGGTGCGCCAGGGCCTCAGCCACCACAATCGAACTCCAGATGCTTGTGCCACCTAGTGGGCATGTGCAACCTTGCACTTGCCTCATCTTTTTTTTTTTTTTTTTTGGTTTTGTGAGGTAGGGTCTCACTCTGGTCCAGGCTGACCTGGAATTAACTATGTAGTCTCAGGGTGGCCTTGAACTCTCAGCAATCCTCCTACCTCTGCCTCCCAAGTGCTGGGATTAAAGGCGTGCGCCACCACGCCTGGCTTGCCTCATCTTTTTGAGTCTGGCTATATGGAAAGAGATGGAACATGAGTCCTTAGGCTTTACAGGCAAGCATCTTAACCTCTAAGCCATCTCTCCAGTACTCCCAAAGACTTTTCTAAAAAATATTTTATTTATTTATTTATTTCAGGGAAAGATAGAAGCAGAGAGAGAGAATGGGCACACAAGGGCCTCTAGCCACTGCAAATGAACTCCAGACACATGTGCCACCTTGCATATCTAGCTTTCATAGGTACTGGGAAATTGAACCTGGGTCCTTAAGCTTCACAGGCAAACACCTTAACCACTAAGCCATCTCTCCAGCCCTCACCAAAGGCTTTTTAAGCAGATGAGTGTAGTTCAATGAGATTTGTCATGTAAGGGAGAGTGACACTAAGGTGGGAAGATTGCAGAGAGAGGGGATGTGCAAGAGGAGGGCTTGAGCAGAGGCATGATCAGCACAAGAATCCAAGATTAACTAGATAATCCTTTTAATTTATATTTTGCTTGTGCGTGTATGTAATGTAGTGTCTGTGTATATTTGTATGTGTGTGGTGTATGCACATGTATGTGTCCATGTGGTATACCCTGTGTGTTCACCTGTGGTGGTCAGGGGAAACACAGGGTGCCCCACTCTGTTGTTATTCCACCCGCTCTTCTTTTTCTTTGTTTTTTTTTTTTTTTCTTTCTTTCTTTCTTTCTTTCTTTCTTTCTTTCTTTTTTTTTTTTTTTTTTTTTTTTTTTTTTTCGAGATAGGGTTTGTAGTCCAGGCTGACCTGGAATTCATTATGTAGTCTCAGGGTGGCACTGAACTCATGGCAATAATCCTCCTACCTCTGCCTCCCGAGTGCTGGGATTAAAGACATGTGCCACCATGCCGGGCTCTGATTTTTTTTTTTTTTTTTTTTTTTTAGGTAGGCTCTCACTCTAGCCAAGGCTGACCTGGAATTCTGTAATCTCAGGGTGGTCTTGAACTCACACGTGAAGAGACAAAGACAAACTTGATCAATGTTTGACTAATGTGACTCCATTTTGTGCACTCTGCCATTTTGTGCTTAACCTCTCACCCAGCCCCAATTCCAAGAAAAACCACAAAAATTTTCCCTTGAGCTAAAGAACAAACAACTCCTGCCTCCTGATAAAAATAAAACCTTAAAGTTTGTTGATGTCCTAACACTGCAAATAACATGAGGGGCTTCCACCAATCACGTTAAGGGTCACTCTGTTCTCCCTAGGTAAAGATGTCCTTGCAGATGTTTCTTGATATGTAAACATGTTTCCAGCTTTTTGTGGTTTTTTCCTTTAAAAACCCTGCTCCCCTACCCTTTCAGGGAGGGGGGGGAGCAGTTCAGTTTCCCATACTCGCTGCTTCCCTAATTGATAAAATTGATTGACTTTAATAAAATCTTCATAAGCTTGAGCTCAAACCTCCGCCTCTGTCTCCATTACTGCACAACTCGAACCCCAACAACAGGGATCCTCCTACCTTGGCCTCCTGAGTGCTGGGACTAAAGGCATACAGCACCTCACCTGATACATTCTTTTTTGAAAAAATATTTTATTTATTTGTGGGAGGGAAGGACACACCAGGGCCTCTAGCCACTGCCAGTGAACTCCAAGATGCATGTGCCACCTTGTGTATCTGGCTTTACATAGGTACTGGGGAATTGAACCTGGGTCCTTAGGCTTTAAAGGAAAGTGCCTTAACCACTAAGACATCTTTCCAGCCCCCATTTTTTTTTTTTAAAATATTTTTTAGTTATTTGAGAGAGAGAAAGAGAGAACTGCGCCAGGGCCTCCTGCCACTGCAAACTAACTCCAGACACGTTGTGAATTTGGTTTTATGTGGGTACTGCAAAAAATCAAATCTGAACCATCAGGCTTTGTAGGAAAGCACCTTTAACCTCTGAGCCATCTCTCCAGCCCTTCATTCATTCTTATTTGTGCTTGAGTCTCTTACTGACCCAAGAGCTTGGCATTTTTTCACAAGTTCCAGTGGTCCTTGGGTCTCTGCTCCCCTATAGGACTGGGGTTCCACTCCTGTGTGGCCATGCCCGGATACTTATGTGGGTTCTGGAGATGGAACTTTCTGTCTCTCAGGCCCTCATGCTTGCACAAAAAGTGCTCTCAATCATTGAGGCATCTCTCCAGCCCTAATTTTTATTCTTTTGAGACAGTTTCATGTAGCTCATGCTGGCCTCAAACTATGTAGTCAAGGATGACCTTGAACTTTTTTTTTCCTTTCAAGGTAGGCTCTCACTCTCTAGCCCAGGTTGACCTGGAATTCACTATGTAGTCTCATGGTGGCCTCGAACTCACAGCGATCCTCCTACTTCTGCCTCCTGAGTGCTAGGATTAAAGGCGTGCGCCACCATGCCCAGCCCTGACCTTGAACGTTTGATTCTCCTGCCTCCACCTCCCAAATGCTGGGATTACAGGCATGTGCCACCACACCTGGTTTATGCAGTACTGTGGGTTGAACCCAGAGCTTCCTGCATGATAGGTACTTTACCAACTGAGCTGCATTCCCAGCCCCTAGACAATGATACTTAAATCACTTCTATGTACTTGCTCAATCTGCACTATCCAAATAATTCTCTCCTAATAGCCTTCAGTAAAGTTCTGCAAAGCGGTGTTCTTTTATGAAGACTCAGACAATGACAGAAGAAACTCATTGTTACACACTAAGAAGAATGATGTTCAAAGATGACAGGAGGGGGCTCAAGAGATGGTTTAACCATTAAGGCACTTGCCTGTGAAGCCCAAGGACCTAGGTTTGATTCCTCAGGACCCACATAAACCAGATGCACATGATGGCACATGTATCTGGAATTTGTTTGCAGCAGCTAGAGGCCCTGGTGCGCCCATTCTCTCCATCTGCCTTTCTCTCAAACAAATAAATAAAAATATTAAAGAAAAAAATGAAAGTAGGGATTGGAGAGATGGCTTAGCCATTAAGGTGCTTACCTGCAAAATCTAAGGACCCGGGTTCAATTCCCGAGTAACCACATAAATTCGTTTGCGGTGGCCAGAAGCCCTGGTGCGCCTGTTCTCTCTCTCTGCATCTGTCTCTCTCTCTCTCATAAATAAATAAATAAATAAAAAGTAAATAAAATTTATTAAAAAGATGACAATAGTCACAAGGGGGGAAAGCTGATGAGTATCATTATCAGCAGGCATTTCAAGTTAGAAGTGAGCAGAATTCTCTGAAATTTGAGGGAGGTGTGTTCTCTCTTTAACCCGACTTGAAGGTTTGGGTCCTTCTATTTATCTCTTGAAGGAAAGATGAAGCTGGAGGACTTTGGGGTACCTACAAACCCTCTGGTTACGTAAGGATCATAAATACCCTTCTCATAAGCATATTGGGATAATTCATACAAAACGCTTAGCACAGTGCTTGGCACATGGGAAGAGCTTAGTAAATGCTAATTGTTACTGTTCACTTTTTTTCCCTCCCCTTCTCCCCCTTCTCTTTCCGCCAGGCTCCATTCATTCTTTTCCAAGGACACGCAGGGGGGGCGTGTCCTCTTTCTCTCCCCCCCCCTCCCCGCCCTCAGCCGAGCCCCGCCCTCCGTCTCTCCCCGGATTGGTTCCCGGGAGGCGGAGCCCTGTGCGGCGCGGGGGGCGGGGCGCATGCGCGGGTTGGGCTGGGTGGAGGTGGAGAGGAAGAGCTGCCGGAAGTAGGCGGCGGAGGTGGTGGTAGAGCTGCCGGCAGCTGCCAGGGAAACCGAGGCGGGGCTCACAACCGGCAGCTCCGTAGGGCTCGGGGTGGAGGCGGGGGGGATCGTGTCTGTGTCCGGTCCCCAGCAGCCGGCCGTGGGCTCCGTTTGCCTCGAGCCGAGTCCCGGGACTAGCAGCCTCCGCTGGACCCGACCTTGCCCTCGGCCGCCAGGGGGCGCCGCACCGAGGGGCTGCGGAGTCGGAGTCGGGGGAGGGCGCGGACGGAGCTGACCCGCGCAGGGGCTCGGGCGGGGCGGCGAGAGTGCTCGGCACCCCTCTCGGGAGGTGCACCTGGGCCGGGGACCCGGTGTCCTCACCGTCGGACTGACACAGGGACTTGTGGGGGCCGAGAGGGCGCGTTGCCCTGTGGCCCCGCCGGCACCCTGGCCATGACGGGCAAGTCGGTGAAGGACGTGGATAGGTACCAGGCGGTCCTGGCCAACCTGCTGCTGGAGGAAGATAACAAGTTTTGTGCGGACTGCCAGTCTAAAGGTAGCGCATCCCGGGCGGCGGGCGAGGGGAGCCAGCTGTCAGGCGGCGCCATGGGGAATGGCTTGCTTGGGGAGGGGATGCTGGAGCTGAGGATGACCTGGTCCTCTGAATGGCAACGCGTGCCACTCTCGCTGATGAGTGTGTGTGTGTGTGTGTGTGTGTGTGTGAGAGAGAGAGAGAGAGAGATTGAGTTTGAGAGAGAGAGAGAGAGAGATGATGTGGTGGGGGTAGGGTTGGAAGTGGCCTGGTGTGTTCAGGTGAGACTTGTATTTCAGTGTCTGAATGACTTGTTGGGCCCACTGCCATCCAGAGCCTTTCACTTGCAAAGCTTATGGATGGAGTGTGTGTGTGTGTGTGTGTGTGTGTGTGTGTGTGTGTGGGTGATGGGGAGGGGGAGGAGAAGGGGAGGATGTGAGGAGGAAGGTGAGATGACGGAGAGGAAAACTGTTGAAATGATTTTTTAAAGGTGGCTGCCTGCGTGCTATTCTCTTAGCAACTCCTTCTGTCATTTTAAGGCCTTTCCCCGAGATCCGACAGCGCCCAGGTGGAATTCTTGCTCCCAGAACGTGCGCACTGGGAAGCTGCCTGCCTTATGCGGTGACACAGTGCGGATTTCTAGACAGCCTAGTCCTGGCTGGGGGGTGGGGAGGGTGCGCTGGAGGCCTCATGCTTGTGTGTGGTGGCAGAAAGCTAGCCGGACCTGGGCTGTTAGTGCAGGACCCGTTGAATGAAGGGAGAAAAGGAAATAAGGAGTTCATTAAATTCCTTGCTTCCACAGTGATCACACTTCTGAAGATGACATGGGAAGGAGCTTTGTACATTGGCAGAATCGTTTCGTCTTTGTTTCCTGTGCCTTGAAAGGTTCATGGCTTAAGATAATTAACAACCCCTATGATGGAAAAGCCTGGTGATTAGTGAAATAGTTGAACTTGTCATCTGTAGTTACAAGCTGCTGTATTGTGAGGGGCTGTTTTTCATTTACTTTCCTTCATAGTGCTGTGGGTTTTCAGGGTTGTTTGCCATATAGCATAGGGCATATAATATCCAGACAAAATTAAATATGCTTGCATTAACTTTGAGGAATGAAGTAAATGCTTAATCAATGCTCCATCACCATTTGCTTTAGAGTAAGGTTATGTAAGGAGGGCACAGGAATGATGCATTGATTTAGACACCGACTAATGTACTGTAGTGACCTCTATCAATAGGTAGAATGTGTCATTAGCAAAGCAGGTCTTCCAGGCTTCTCTCCTGAATTTTTACATCAGCAGGGTTTCACTACAAAGAGAGATTTGAGCAGGTTAATTGGCTATAGCGTGAATCTTGTTAGAGCTTGTGCTAGATCTATCATCAGAAGAGCAGGTTTAAAATTTAGGAGTGTGTCTTGGTTGACTCAAATTCCCTTATGTCCTTAGTTGTCACCTCCTGAGTCACCCACTGGAGCAACCCACTGGAGTGAGCATTGCCTCAGTGGGGAGGTCAGATGCCATTTTGATGACTTAATCCCACCTTCCATTATTCATATTTCTCTTATACTTGCCCAGATTCCAATAGCGTATGGAAGAGAGAGGTTGACTCTCCATTTCTTCCTCCAGATTTTCCATTGCTCTTTTATTAGTAGCCTTCCTGGGGATCAGGTGATGAAACATTAATTAATTCTTAATGAGAACTGGTACCTGCTTGCTTGTGGACTTTACTAACTGTTGTTGATAGTGAGCTCCTGGAACCTCAAAGTTTCTACGTTAGAAGTTCTTTTCAATACATTTTTTGCCACAGTATGAAAAAATGAGATGCCCATGTGTTCATTACTTTTCAGTTCTGTTAAGTAGGCACTTGTTGAGGCCTCTGTTTATCCAGCTTGTGAATTATCTAGTTCATTCCACCTGTTTAACCACTCTTACTCATTCCCCTCCTCGTCCTTTAAAAATATTTATTTATTTAAGAGAGAGAATATGAATGAGTGAGAATGGTCATGCCAGGGCCTTTGCTGCTGCAAGTGATGTACCACTTTGTGCATCTGGCTTTACAATGGTATTGGGGAGTCAAACCCTGGCCATCGGGTGCAAGTGCATTTAACTGCTGAGCCATTTCTCCAACCCCCCCCTTTTTAAAACAAATTCTGATTGTTGTAATGAACATGTGGGCAACTCCTAGAAGATGGAAAGAAGCGACATTTGTATCTGTAGGTTGTTACCTGTTAAACGCTGATAAAACATACATTAAATTTTTTTTTTTAGAGAGAGCGAGTGAGCAAGAGAGAGAATTGGCATGCCAGGACCTCAACCACTGCAACTGAACTCCAGATGCTAGCACCACCTAGTGTGTATGTGCGACCGTGCGCTTGCCTCACCTTTGTTTGTATATCTGGGTTACATGGAATCCAGAGAGAGATCAAACATGGGTCCTTAGGCTTTGCAGGCAAGCGCCTTAACCACTAAGCCATCTTTCCAGCCCAAAACATACATTAATTGGAGAATGAATTTAAAAACACTTGGCTAACAAGATTTAGGTTTACTATATTTCTCATGTCCTCAGAAAATTGACAACTCATCCTTCAGTTTTTTTTTTTTTTTTTTTTTTTTTGTGAGGTAGGGTCTTGCTCTTGCCCAGCTGACCTGGAATTCACTATGTAGTCTCAGGCTGGCCTCAAGCTCACAGTGATCCTCCTACCTCTGCCTCCCAAGTGCTGGAATTAAAGGCGTGCGCCACCATGCCTGGCTCATCACATAGGTTTTTGATGAGTATTCATGTATTAATAGTCAATCCATTTATGTTGCCTGGACTACAGATCTGTGAGCTGATATTTTTGTAATGTTCCAAAATAACTCTTTGGCAATGAGTCTTTGTAAAATCTTATTTAGAAATTGATCCTTAAAATATGTAATTTAAGTATCAGAATAGACAAGTAGGTGCTTTTCCCTTTTAAAAAATTTTTATTGGTGACAGAGAGTGTGAGAGAGAGAGAGAATGGATGCACTAGGGCCTCTAGCCACTGCAGATGAACTCCAGATGCATGCATCTGGCTTACATGAGACCTGGAGAATTGAACCTGGGTATTTAGGCTTCTCAGGCAAGTACCTTAACCGCTAAGTCATCTCTCCAGCCATTAAAATTTTTTTTTGCATTCCCCTTTTTATTCCATAGAAGTTCTGTTGGTTCTGGGATTTTTAATTCTTTTCAGCACAAGGTTCCCCAGTGTGTAGGACTGCTCAGCATCGGACTGAGTTCAGTGTGGGGGAGATACTGCTTTGGGAAAATGGTATGACTTGCTCTGTCATCAATCACTAAAGCCCTCAAGCTAATCCTTAAGTCAGGTAGTGCACTTATGTAATGATTAACAGAGGGCAAAACTGGCAGAAATTCTAGATATGTCACTGATAACTGGCCAGTTGAGGCTCAGTTCCACCATACTTGTTTTGTACTTGGGATCATACTGGCCCAAGACTTAGCCTTCAGCTTTGCAGTTCTGTTTGCCTGGATCAGCCCACTCAGAGACTGTGGTTTCAACGCCATGCTCTGGTTTACCTGCAAGGACCTGCCCTTCTGATGACCTGAGTACTTGTGTCCACTTTAGGATACTCCTTGGTCCACATCAAGATTTGTGAGAAATTAAAGCTGTTTAATGGGTGAAGGACAAAAGGGGGAGAAATCTGAGTCTTGTGGAATATGTACTTCAGATTCCAAAACACTAAGTGGAGTATCAAGTTTGGGGAAGCTTTGTATATTTTCCCCTTCCCTCTTCAGTAACATCTTGTCTGAGAAATGTTTTCTCTCTAATCATCAACCCTACCTCTGTTCCAACTTCTATTTTATATATATAAAAAAGTGTGTATGTGTGTGTGTATATCTATCTATCTATATATATAGAAAGAGGTTTTTTTTGGTTTTTTTTTTGAGGTAGGGTCTTGCTATAGCCGAGACTGATCTGGAATTCACTGTGTAGTTTCAGGGTGGCCTTGAACTCATGGTGATCCTCCTACCTCTGCCTCCCAAGTGCTGGGATTAAAGGCATGTGCCACCGTACCCAGCTATCTATTATATATTTTTACACTTAAATTCACATTTTGGAAAAGGTAGCCTTTTCATGTGACCCAAAACTCAAAGTCCAAAAGACAACACACAGTGAGAAATCATTATCCTAAGGTGACCCTTAGCTACCTCATTTCCTTCTCTGGGGGCAGTAGCCGTTGTTGGACAGTTCTTTTTAATTAATTAATTAATTAATTAATTAATTTATTTATTTATGAGAGAGAAGGAGGCAGATAGAGATAGAGATAGAGATAGAGAATGGGTGTGCCAGGGCTTCCAGACACTACAGACAAACTCCAGAGTCATGCGCTATCTCATGCATCTCGTTTACATGGGTACTGGGAAATTGAACCTCAAATCAGGGTCCTTAGGCTTCTCAGGCAAGCGCTTAACCACTAAGCCATCTCTCCAGCCTGGACATTCTTTTTTAAAAAAATTAACTAATTAGTTAATTAATTAATTTGCAGGCAGAGAGAGAGAAGAGAGATAGACAGAGAGAGAATGAGCACGCCAAGACCTCTAGCCACTGCAAACGAACTCCAGATGCATGTGCCCCATGCATCTGGCTTACATCGGTTCTGGGGAATTGAACCTGGGTCCTTTGGCTTCATAGGCAAATGCCTTAACCACTAAGCCAGTTCTCCAGCCCCCGGACATTCTTTACTTGACTTACTTTGCTTGTGATAGGGTCTCATGTCGCCCAGGGTGGCTTCAAACTCAGGGGCCTGATCTTCTTTCCTCAACTTCCTAAATGCTGAGATTACAGGGGTGTGCCATTATACCTGGCTTCTTACCTTTTATTTATTTTCATGGGTATGTTTGTGTGTATGTGGGCGCGCACACGAGTGTGCATGCTAGGGACTCTTGCCACAGAAAACAAGTGCCCGTCCGGCTTTATATGGACAACTGGGAAATTGAACCCAAGCTTGGCAAGCAAGCACCTTTAATCATGGAGCCATCTCCCTCGCCATCTTCTTACATATTATTTGTTGTTTGTGTGAGACAGGAATTTACTCTGTGGCCCTGGCTGGTCCGGAACTCACTATGTAGACCAGGCTGTCCTCACTCTTGCTGTGATCTTCCTGCCTCTCCCTCCTGCGTGCTGTGGTTATTTTACCTGGTTCCTTGGCTGATTTTTGATTGATAATATATGCATCAGCAAGCAGTAACATTAAATATATACCTTTTCAGCACTTTGATGCAAATAGTTTATTACCCACATTTTTGGATATCTTGCATTTTTCAGTCAACAGTATAACATGGAACCCGTGAAGATTCTCTCTCCATACATATAAGAAACTTCAGTACTATTTCAGGTATTATCCAAGGCTATGCCCAGGTTACCTCAATTAATTCAAAGTTTTGTTTTTTGTTTGTCTTTTCAAGGTAGGGTCTCACTCTAGCTCAGGCTAACCTGGATCTTATTCTGTAGTCTCAGGGTAGCCTCGAATTCACAGCGATCCTCCTACCTCTGCCTCCTGAGTGTTGGGATTAAAGGAGTGTGCCACCACACCTGGCCAAAGTTTGTCATAATTTCTCCTTTTTGGAGCATATTCTTTTTTTTTTTCCTAAGGTAGGGTTTCACTCTAGCCCAGGATGACCTGGAATTCACTATGTAGTCTCAGGGTGGCCTCGAACTCACGGTGATCCTCCTCCTACTGCCTCTTGGAACATATTCTTAAGTGATTTGGAAGGCAGCTTCCCTCGTGGAAAGTATCGTAGAAAACCTTTGAGGAGGCAAAGAGGGAGAGTGGTGGAAAGGACTTTCCTTGGTGATAGAACATCTAGTTAAGCTCTTTGATTTCATTAGTTTCACTTTTTAACTTTATATCCTTAAAATATTCTGGTTCCTGGAAGCCACAGTTAGAATGACTCACAAGTAATTCCCTAGTCTTTAAGCCAAAGCCACTTCCTATATATGAGAGTTCTGGCATTTTTGCTCATGTCCTTTATGGGACCCTTGAGGATAGCCTCTGGATGTTTCCTGACTCTTCAAACTTGTATGAAAGATTAGCCCAGGGAATTCCTTTGTGTGGAGATTTTCAAATAGTAACCCTAAATTTTAACTTTGGTGTATTACTCTCTAGCTTTCCGTCTATTTTTCAATAGCCAGACCATTGGTTTTTTTTATTTTTTTAGAGAAAGAGAGAGAGAAAGTGAGAGAAAATTGGCATGCCAGGGCCTCAGCCACTGAATTGAACTCCAGATACTTATTCCACCTAGTGGGCATGTTCAGCCTTATACTTGCCTCACCCTTGTGCGTCTGGCTTACATGGGATCTAGAGAGTCAAACATGGGTCCTAAGACTTCACGGGCAATCGCTTTAACCACTAAGCCATCTCTCCAGCCCCCAGACCATTGCTTTTTAAAATATCATTACTTAGAACATAAACTTTCCTATCAAGTTTTAATTATTTTTTAGCTAGATCTCTGGTTTTGAAGCAGAGTCTCACTCTAGCTCAGGCTGACCTGGAATTCACTATGTAGTCCCAGGTGGCCTTGAGCTTATTGGGATCCTCCTACCTCTGCCTCTGGAGTGCTGGGATCAAAGGTGTGCTGGCCACCACACCTGGCACTTTTTGAGAGATTAAAAAAAAGTCCCCAGAGCCAGCCGTGGTGGCGCATGCCTTTATTCCCTTGGGAGGCAGAGGTATGAGGATCACTGTGAGTTCAAGGCCACCCTGAGACTACAGAGTGAATTCCAGGTCAACCTCAGCTAGAGTGAGACTCTACCTCAAAAAAAAACAAACAAACAAACAAACAAACAAACAAACAAACAGACAAATTCTCCAGGTGTGGTAGCACACGCCTTTAATCCCAGCACTCAGGAGGCAGAGGTAGGAGGATCCCAATAAGCTCAAGGCCACCTGGGACTACATAGTGAATTCCAGGTCAGCCTGGGCTAAAACAAGACCCTAAAAAAAAAAAATCCATCAAATCTAGACAACATTTCTGCTTCAACTTCTAGCTTTCTAGCTGTTAAATATCCTTCTCTAGCTGAGATCAAATAACCTTTGGGTTATTACAGCCAATGCACCATAATTCTGACAGTCATGATTATATTGACAAATTTTACTCCAAGTAATGTATCAAAGTCTCCATTACATTGTCTCTTAATATCAAAATGTGAAACCTGTTCCCTGGGAGGTCCTTTGCTATTTGTTCTGCTTGTTCTTTAAATGTCATCCTGGGACAATTAGGAATAGAGTACAAAGTTTCATGTCATCGGGAAATCTTGGTAGGCCTAAGACCCACAAATATATATACATTCAGAAAATGTATTTTTTGTCTTGTTTATTTTATTTTTTAAATTTTTATTTATTTGAGAGAGAGAGAGAGAGAGAGAGAAGGAGGCAGATAGAGGGAATGGGTATACTTGGGTCTCTAGCCACTGCAAACAAACTATAGATATATGCATCACCTTTGTGCATCTGGCTTATGTGGGTCCTCGGTAATTGAACTGAGGTCCTTTGGTTTTGCAGACAAGTGCCTTAACCATTAGCCATCTCTTCAGCCCTGTTTTTTTTTTGTTGGCGGGGGGAGTTTCGAGGTAGGGTCTCACTCTAGCCCAGGCTGACCTGGAATTCACTATGTAGTCTCAGGGTGGCCTTGAACTCTCGGTGATCCTCCTGCCTCTGCCTCCCGAGAGCTGGGATTAAAGGTGTGTTTTTTTTTTGGAGGTAGGGTTTCACTCCAGTCCAGGCTGACCTGGAATTCACTATGTATTCTCAAACTGGCCTCGAACTCACGGTGATCCTCCTGTTTGGTTTTTTGAGACAAGAACTCACTCTATAGTCCATACCATCCTGCAGCTCACTATGTAGTCCATACTGATCTTGAACCCAAAGTGTTCCTATTGCCTCAGCCTTACTGGTGTTGAGACCAGACACTAGAGGTGTGCACGCCAATGTCCAGTTAGAGAATATGTCTTCAAGCCATCTGTGGTGGGGAGATACACACCTGTAAACCCATTATATAGGAGGCAGAGGCATGAGGACTAGGAGTTAAGGCCACAGTCGAACAAATGATGCACAGTGTAGTTACATTATTATGCTGCTGTGTACAAGGAGCAGTGTGAAAGCATTGAAGATGACACAGCTCTTGCTCAGGAAGACATGGATTCCGAGACAATTAAGCTGTGTTTTAACAGATTAGCAGGGTTTTGCCAGGTGAATTTAGGGGACTGGGCATTCTAGGAAGAAGAATCAGAATGGACAAAGCCTTCCTGGTGAGCTGAGGTTGTCTTTATGCAAGAAGCACCTAGTACTGTACATTGGTCTTTTATTTGTTTATTTTTATTTATTTATTTGAGAGCTAAAGACAGAGAGAGAAGAGGCAGAGAGAGAGAGCGAGAGAATGGGTGCACCAGGGCCTCCAGCCACTGCAAACGAACTCCAGATGCATGTGTCATCTTGTGCTTCTGGCTTATGTGGATCCTGGGGAATCGAGCCTTGAACTGTGGTCCTAAGGCTTCACAGGCAAGCACTTAACCTCTAAGCCATCTCTCTAGCCCCAACTGTCTTTTAAAAAATATTTTTATTTATTTATTAATTATTATTATTGTTATTTTTTTTTTGGTTTTTTGAGGTAGGGTTTCACTCTAGTCCAGGTTGACCTGGAATTCACTATGTAATTTCAGGATGGCCTTGAACTCACGGTGATCCTCCTATCTCTGCCCCCTGAGTGCTGGGATTAAAGGCGTGCGCCACCATGCCTGTTTTTTTTTTTTCCAAGATTTTTATTATTAGAGACAGATGGAGAGAGAGAGAACGAGAGCTAGTGAGAGAGAGAATGGGTGAGCCAGGGCCTCTAGCCACAGCAAATGAACTCCAGATGCATGCGCCATTATGTGCATCTGGCTTACATGGGACCTGGAGAATCGAACCTGGGTCCTTGGGCTTCATAGGCAAGAACCTTAACTGCTAAGCCATCTCTCCAGCCCTGTACATCTGTCTTATACTCAGAGAAAATTAAAAGTGTTGCAGGCATAAAGTGCTTTGTAATTGATCCATATTAAAAAAGGTGTGGGTATTGAGCCCACATGATACCCAAGGAAGTGTACCTTCATGGATACTTTAAAGTAGCTTGGAAGCTTCTAATTGAAATGCCAGCAGCAGATATGCTGTCATTTCTGGAGCCAATGCTGCTGCGTTTGAGGCTGAACCTGCTATTATGCTCAAGCAAGTCATGTGTTGAATATTTGATGTGTGCTGTTGATTGTATAAGGATGCTTGGTAGCAAATCTTTTGTTTCCAGATAAATTAAAAAACTACCTCCCTTCTGCCTTTTCCATCTGATGTCATTATGGTATGTAGGTGGCAGCTTTCTTGGGTACCGTTGTCTGTATAACTGTTCATCACATGAGTCATAGTCTGTTTCTGTCCTTCTGCCTGAAAATTCCATCCTGAAGATAATATGCAGTTGGTGGCCAATACACGCTATTCATTATGTACACGCCAGCTGGCCGTGTATGCTATGCTGTGTTACAATGGAGTCTACTTGTGTTGTGGAGAAGGAATTAAGAAATTTATTAAATGGAGTCATACTCTTCTTCCAAATAATACTCCCTATGAAAGAGATATCAATCAAGAATCTGCATACAACACATGTGTTTTGGGCTAGAGAAATAACTCAGCAGTTAAAGGTGCTTGCTTGCTAGGCCTGATGGCCTGGGTTTGATTCCCTAGTACCCACGTAAGGCCAGATGCACAAAGTGGCATGTGTGTCTGGAATTTGCAGTGACAGGAGGCCCTGGCATACTCATACTTACACTCTCTACTTCTCAAATTAAATATTAAAAAATATATATTCTATTCATTTATTTATTTGAAAGCAGGAGAGTGTGTGTGAGGGAAAGGCAGGGAGAGAAAGAGAGTGAGAGAATGGGCGTGCCAGGGTGTCCAGCCACTAATGAACTCCAGATGCATGTGCCACCTTTTGCATTTAGCTTACATGGGTCCTGGGGAATTGAACCTAGGGCCTTAGGCTTTGTAGGCAAGCACCTTAACTGCTAAGCCATCTCTCCAGCCCTCAAATAAATAAAATGTTTTTAAAACCACACATTGTATTTTATTTATTTATTTATTTTTATTTTTTGAGATAGGGTCTTGCTTTAGCACAGGCTGACCTCGAGTTCACTATGTAGTCTCGGTGGCCTCAAACAATCCTCCTACCTCTGCCTCCTGAGTGCTGGGATCAGAGGTGTATACCGCCATGCCTAGCTCTTATTTATTTATTTATTTTAAAAGCCAGGCATGGAGGCGCACGCCTTTAATCCCAGCCCTTGGGAGGCAGAGGTAGGAGGATCACTGTGAGTTCCAGGCCACCCTGAGACTACATAGTGAATTCCAGGTCAGCCTGAGCTAGAGTGAAATCCTATCTCGAAAATAAACCAAAAAAAATTTTTTTTTCCATGTGCCACTTTTTGCATCTGGCTTTATGTGGGTGCTGGGGAATTGAACCTGGGCTGGCAGACTTTGCACGTGAGTGCCTTTAACCACTGAGCCATCCTCCCAGCCCACAAACACATTTTTTACATTTGATGCTTGCAGTGCCTAACTTTGTTGTTGTATCTGTTTAAGTCCTTATCACAGTTGTACTTCTGTTTGAGCAAGTGGCCAGTGTAAGTAGATACTAACTGAAGAAGTTATTTATTGGTCCCTGTAATGTAATAACTCAGCAAACCACATTGAAAAGTTAGGAACCAAGTCTATGTAAAACATCTTAACATCAATTCACGTTTACCAAATCCTCAATTGTTGAAACAGTAATCCTGTATTGCTTGGTTATTTTTTTTTAAATTTTTTAATTTTTTTGGTTTTTTGAGGTAGGATCTCACTCTAGCCCAGGCTGTAGTCTCAGGGTGGCCTTGAGCTCATGGTGATCTTCCCACCTCTGCTTCCTGAGTGCTGGGATTAAAGGTGTGCGCCTTCATGCCCAGCTTTTGGTTGGTTATTTTTTTTGTGGTACTGGGATTGAACCTAGGGTCCCCCCCCACTTCCCTCCCTACTAAGCAAGCTGTCTGCTATTGAATTATTTCCTCATTCTCCTCTGTTTTTTAAAATTATTTTTATTTTGTGTATTTTTGAGGAAGGGTCTCACTCTAGCCTAGGCTGACCTAGAACTTACACTGCATGCCATTCCAGGCTGGCCTTGAACTCACAGTGGTCCTCCTACCTCTGCCTCTAGAGTGCTGAGAGTAAAGGCATGTGCCACCATACCTGGCTTATTTTTAGGTAAGGTCCTTAACTGCTAAGCCATCTCCCCAGCCCCTAGGCTTATTGTTATTTATTTCTTTTTAATTTTGCTAAAGACAGTTAAAAATTTTTAGTTCATGGATCATACTTATATCCTCTTAAATATTTTATTTTTGTTTATTTGAGAGAGGAAGACACAGGGAGAGTGAGAGAGAGAGAGAATGGCCTCCAGCTACTGCAAACGAACTCCAGACACAAGCTCCACCTTATACATCTGGCTTATGTGGGTCCTGGGGAATTGAACCTGGGTCCTTTGGCTTTGCAGGCAAGTGCCTTAACCACTAAGCCATCTCTCCAGCAGTTATTTTTATTTGTTTTTTGAATGGTATTTAAAAATTATTTATTTATTTATTTGTAAGAGAGAGAGAGAGAGAGAGATAGATAGAGACAGAGATAGAAGAGAGGCAGGCACAGAGAGTGGGCATGCCAGGGCCTCTAGCCACTACAAACAAACTCCAGATGCATGTGCCCTATGCATCTGGCTTATGTGGGTCCTAGAGAATCGAACTGGGATCCTTTGGCTTTGCAGGCAAATGACTTAACTGCTAAGCAATTTCTCCAGCCTCTTATTTTTATTTTTTAAAAATATTTATTTATTTGAGAGAGAGAGAGAGAGAGAGAGAGAGAGAGAGAGAGAGAGAGAGGAGGGAGGGAAGGACGGAGGGAGGGAAGGACGGAGGGAGGGAGAGAGAGAGAATGGGCATGCCAGGGCCTCCAGCCACTGCAAATGAAATTCATATACTTGCACCATCTTGAGTATCTGGCTTTACATGGGTACTGGGGAATTGAACCTGGGTCTTTTGGCTTTGCAGGCAAGTGCCTTAACCACTAAGCTATCTCTCCAGCCCCTCTGTTGTTTTTAACTTTTTTGTTTTATTTCCCCCCCCCTTTTTTTTTTTAAATATTTACTTCAAAGCCAGGCATGGTGGTGCATGCCTTTAATCCCAGTACTTGGGTGGCAGAGGTAGGTGGATCACTGTGAGTTTGAGGCCACCTTGAGACTACATAGTGAATTCCAGGTCAGCCTGGACTAGAGCAAGACCCTACCTCGAAAAAAAAAAATGAACTCCAGATGTATGAGTCACCTTGTGCATCTGGCTTTATGTGGAATCGAACCTAGGTCCTTAGGCTTTGTAGGCAAGTACCTTAACCACTGAGCAATTTCTCCAGCACTAGAAGAAATTATTTATTTAATTATTTATTTATATAGGAGAGAAAATGGGCCCGCTAGGGCCTCTAGCCACTGCAAATGATCTCCAGATGCGTATGCCACCATGTGCATCTGGCTTATGTGGGTTCTGGGTAATTGAACTTGGGTCTTTATTTTCAGGCAAGTGCCTTAACTGCTAAGCCATATCTCTAGGCCAAGAATTTTTTTTTTTTTTGAGGTAGGGTCTCACTCTAGCCCAGGCTGACCTGGAATTCATGATGTAGTCTCAGGGTAGCCTTGAACTCATGGCGATCCTCCTACCTCTGCCTCCCAAGTGCTGGGATTAAAGGCGTGCACCACCACTCCCAGCTGCCAAAAAAATTATTTTTGAGGTAGGGTCTTACTCTATCCCAGCCTGTCCTAGAACTCACTCTATAGTCTCAGGTTGGCCTTGAACTCACAGTGATCCTCCTACTACCTCTGCTACCATGCCCAGCTCTGAAAAATAAATTTAAAATTATTTTATTTATTTGTACGTAGAGAAAGAGACACAGAGAAGAGAGACACATACACAGAGAAAATGGGCACGCCAGGGCCTCTAGCCATTCCAGATGCATTTGTCACTTTGTGCATCTGGCTTTACATGGGTACTGGGAAATCAAACCTGGGTTGTTAGGCTTTGCAGGCAAGCACCTTAACCATTGAGCCATCTCTCTAGCCCCTAAAAAATAAATTTCAAAGCATGTTTTAAAATCCCTATTTGAAGGTCTCCTCAGTCAAGGACCAGTCAGAGACAGAAACTACTGTAAGTCATCCAAGCAGAGGGAGTTTAATATAGGGACTGTGTTACACAGCTAAACAGACTGGTGACACACCGTGGGATTAGCCTTCCCTGGGAGATGCTATGCTAGGCTGCTGAAGAAATTAGAAGATGGTATTACCAAGGCCAGAAGCCTTAGCTGTCTGCTGTGAGCTAGAAGCATAGAAAGAGGAACTGTCGTGTGGCAGCTGGAACCCAGGCCAAGTCAGAAAGCCTTGGCTTCTCTGTCCTACTTGCCACATATCCCCAGAAGTACTTCCCAGAGAGGGTTCTTATCAGAAATCAGTCATCAAGGGAGTGTGGGAGATGTCATTTCCTGTGATAGTGTAGTAAGGATAGATGTCAGAGGGGAGCAGGCAACAACACAAAGGCACTTAAAACATCTCCAAGATGTAATCTTTTTCCTCTGCTTGAGTTACTAAGGACAAAAGATAGGCTTTTAGGCAAATAAGAAGAGAGAGGTAAGCAGGGCTTTCTGGTAGAAAGAACCTTATATGCACCCAAGGATCTTAACTTGCTGAGAACATTTGTACCAGGAAGTAATGTTAACAACTCAGCCATAGCCTGCTAGGGTGTGGGCCTTGGCAAATTAGTTCTGTTGAATCTGTGTTTGACTGTTGCCTGTTACCAGGAGTTATTTATCATTTGGTTACTCAGAAGAAGAGTTCCTACCCCTTCGTTTCTGGAAGTCTAGGGCTTAGGCGTGGTGTATGACATTGAGCTGTGCCATCCTCACCTGGGTGGCTTTCATCAGTAACATGGGATACACAGATTAAAGGACAGTGGCCTTAAAACATGGCCCAGCCCAGTCTTTCCTCAATGGCTAAGGAAATTGCAGTGGGGCTAATTTTCCTTGTGCCAGGCTCTGCTTTAACCAGGCTTACTGGCTGGCTGGTTGGTTTTCCCCAAGATTGTCAGCTGGGTTGGTTAGTATTAGGTGAGGGAGGTGAGACACTGCATCTATTTTCTTTGGCACTGAACTGAAAAGCATCTCATCTTGTAGGGAATTTGCAGTTAGTCCCTTGAAAGGCAGTGCTTCCCAAGTTGCTGCTGCTAATCTTCTTCCTGGCTATAAAAACTTTTGAGTTCCGTGATGGAGGTTAAACACTTTCTAGAAGCGCTTTTTTTGTCACCTGCATTTGGGCTCTTGCTACATTAATGGAATTAGTGGAACTAGGCCAGCCAAGGGTTTCAGGGCACTGTACCTTTGCTGTGGTGCTCTTACTTGTCACAGATAAGGGAAAATCATTGTCTGAATAGTCACCAACTATAAAACTATAAAAACTATAAAAAATGAAACACAGGTTTCATTGTTTTTCCGTTTTCTCCAAAAAGTTAACTTTAGGCTGGGAAGGTGGCTCAGCAGTTAAAGGTGCATGTTTACAAAGCCTGTAGGCCCAGATTCAGGTCCCAAGCCACCCAGTCACAAAAAGTGTTACAAGTATCCAGTGTGTTCTGGAGTACCCATACACACACATAACATATAGGAAGATTAAAATTTCAAAGAAAGAAGTTGTTCTTTAAAAAAAACCCAAAAACCCAAAAGTTAGTTTCCTCTTGGAAACTGCATGTATAACTGACAATATAATTAAAATGTAATTTGGAGCTTTATTTATTCATTCATTCATTCATTTATGTTATGTTATGTTATTTATTTATTTATTTATTTATTGGTTTTTTTGAGGTAGGGTCTCCCTCTAGTCCAGACTGACTTGTGATTTGCTCTGTAGTCTTAGGGTGGCCTTGAACTCACAGAGATCCTTCTACCTCTGCCTCCTGAGTGCTAGGATTAAATGTGTGTGTGTGTGTGCACCACCATGCCGACTATATTATATATATATATTATAACAGGCTATACTTTTTTTGGGGGGGGAAGGGTTTATTTTGCCTTACAGACTTGAGGGGCAGGCTGTACTTTTTAAAAATATTTTTTATTTTTTAAAAGTGTTTATTTTTGAGAGCAAGAGAGAAAGAGGCAGATACATAGAGAGAGAGAGAGAGAGAGAGAGAGAGAGAATATATGGATGCACCAGGGCCTCCAGCCACTGCAAATGAACTCCAGATACATACACCAGTATGCATCTGGCTTTAAATGGGTACTGGGGAATGGAGCCCGGGTTGTTAGGCTTTACGGGCAAGTGCCTTAACTGCTGAGCCATTTCTACAGCCCCATTCAGTTTATTTTTGTCAAGTTTATTATTTTTCTTTTTTTAAAAAAATTTATTTTTATTTATTTAGTTGAGAGCAACAGACAGACAAAGAGGGAGAGAGGGAGGGAGAGAGAATGGGGATACCAGGGCCTCTAGCCACTGCAAATGAACTCCAGATGCACGCACCACCTTGTGCATCTGGCTTACGTGGGTACTGGGGAATTGAGTCTCGAACTGGGGTCCTTAGGTTTTACAAGCAGGCGCTTAACAGCTAAGCCATCTCTCCAGCCCCAATTTTGCTTTTTTGAGGTGTGTTCTCACATGTAGCCCTGGGCAGCCTAGAACTTGCTATGTAGACCACACTGTCTTTGAACTCCAGGTGCCTTCCAAGTGCTGGATTACATGTGTATCTGTCATCCTGCCTGGTTGTACTTTGGTATTTTATTTTATTTTGATTAATTAAATTGGAGGTGGGTGGGAGGTTTGAGAAAGGGTCTCATGCAGTCCACGCTGGTTTCAAACTCCTTGTATAGCTAAGGATGACCTTGAACTACTGATCCTCCTATAACCAACTCCCAAATCCTGGGATTATAGATATGGATTACTGAACCTGTCTTTTTTTGAGGCAGGGTCTCATTTTAGTCCAAACTGACCTGGAATTCACTCTATAGCCCAGGATGGCCTTGAGTTTATGAGTGTTCCTCTTGCCTCATCCTCCTGAATCCTGGGATTAAAGGCGTGTACCACCATACCCAGCTATGTAGTTTGGTATTTTAAAGACTCATACCTGACTCCTTCCCAGAGTACTAGTTCTTTTCAGACTGTCCAGTTCAGCTTTAAAAGTACAACTTAAAAGGTAGTTGTGCCTTTGTAAAACTTCATGTTTAATAAGGATACATTTTCACTTCTGTGTTTGACTCTTCCCTCTCTCAAACTTTCTCCTTCCCTCCCCCACTCTTCTGGATCCTGTATTTCCCCACAGGCTTTGTGAATGCTGGTCCACTGGCAGCTGAGCGGCAGGCCCCTTCCCAGTGGAAAACCCCAGAGATGAGCCCAAGTCACCTTCAGCTGTGGCCATCCAGCAGCGTAAGGTCGCCCTGGGGATTATCTTCAGTTTGTCCAGCTCTGCACTCCCTCTGCTCCCTCTTGTGTGGCTGAAACTTACCCTGGAATCACACCTTTGTAACATGTCACTGGGGTGGAATAGGATTTTCTTATTGCTTCTTCTTTTTTTTTTTTATTTGTTTTCCATTACCTATGGCATTGACTCTTTGGCTCATACTGCGAGACTGAAAGACAGTGGTTTTTGTATGTATGTATGTATGTATGTATGTATGTATGTATGTGCTATACATGTGTATATTCAGGTGTGTGTGTATATGCATGTGGAGACCAGAGGCTGAGTCAGGTGTCTTCTTCTATCACTTTCTACCTTACTCTTTAAAAAAGTTAAAAAAAATTTTTTTTTTCAAAGTCAGGTTTCACTCTAGCCCAGGCTGATCTGGAATTCACTGTGTGGTCCCAGGCTGGCCTCGAACTCAGGCAATCCTCCAACCTCTGCCTCCTAAGTGCTGGGATTAAAGGCGTGTGCCACCACATCATGCTAAATTATTTATTTGTTTATTTATTAGAGACAGAGGGAAACAGGGAGAGTGAGAATGGGCATGCCAGGGCCTCTAGCCACTGCATTGCAAACGGACTTCAGATACATGCGCCACCATGTGCATCTGGCTTACATGGGACCTGGAGAATTGAACCGGGGTCTTTAGGCTTCTCAAGCATGTGCCTTAACCGCTAAGCCATCTCTCCAGCCCCCTTTTTTAATTCTTTTATTTTTATTTTTATTTTTTGGTTTTGCAAGGTGGGGTCTCACTCTGGTCCAGGCTGACCTGGAATTAACTATGTAGTCTCAGGGTGGCCTTGAACTCTCTGCGATCCTCCTACCTCTGCCTCCCGAGTGCTGGGATTAAAGGTGTGCGCCACCACGCCCGACTAAATTTTTTAATTATTTAAAATATTTTATTTATTTACTTGAGAGAAAGACAGAGAGAAAGAGGCAGAGAGAGTGAGTATGGCAGCATCAGGGCCTCCTGCCACTGTAAACACACTCCAGATGCATGCTCTGCTTTGTGCATCTGGCTTTACATGGGTGCTGGGGAATTGAACCCAGGTCATCAAGCTTTGCAAGCAAGTTCCTTTACTGAGCCACCTTACTCTTTGACAGAGGGTCTCTCATTGATTGAACTTAGAGGCCCAAGGGTTCCTTGTCTCTACCTCCCCAGCACTGGGATGTGCACCACCATGCCTGGGATTTGACATGGAAACTAGGGATCCAAACACAGGTCCTCATGCTTGCATGACAAGTACTTTACCCAATTACTGAGCCATCTCCCCAACCCCTTTTCATTTTCAGTGAAATGAAGTGATTCTCTGACAAGTTTTGTTGACTAGAGCCCTCTTTCCCTCCAGGTTTCCAACTTGTTTTATTTTCTTCTCCCTTCCAACCCCCCCTTCAGAGAGAGAAAGAGAGAGAGAATGAATGAATATGGGTTTCCCTGGGCCTGTAGCCACTTGCAAACAAACTCCAAACACATGTGCCACCTTGTGCATCTGGCTTTACGTGGGAACTGGGGAATTGAACCCAGGTCCTTAGGCTTTGCAGACAAGCGTCTTAACTGAGTCATCTCTTCGGTCCCTCAGCTTGTTAATTTTTTAAATTTATTTTTATTTTTATTTTTGTTTTTTGAGGTAAGGTCTCACTCTGGCCCAGGCTGACCTGGAATCACTGTGTAGTCTTAGGCTGGCCTTGAACTCACTATGATCCTCCTACCTCTGCCTCTCAGCTTGGTTTTAAATTTGTTCGATTATTATTTTACTTTTGCACTTTGAATTTTAATTCAGAAATTTGAAGAGAAATTTCTTAGTCCAAAAGTGCTCCCTCTGCCTTCCTGTTATTTTTTCCTCATCTCCAAACCAAACAGTAAGGCAAATGGGGAGGGAAAGAAGCCTTCACTTCACTGGGGCTAGTATAGTGATTGGAGCAGAGTGTTTCCTTTTCCTGTTTTGACTGGCATGCAGGCTAAAGGAAAAAAGAGGAGCCGGGAAGATGGTTCAGTGGTTAAAGGTACTTGCATGCAAACCTGCTGGGCTGGGTTCAATTTCCAAGCTAGACATAAAAAGTGGAATATGTTTAATGTTCACTTGCAGTGGCAAGAGCCCCTGGCATGCCCATACCTCTCCTCCCACACATACACAAATCAATGAAAAAAAATATATTGTTGTTGTTGTTTTTTGAGGTTGGGTCTTGCTCTTGCCCAGACTGACCTGGAATTCACTATGTAGTCTCAGGCTGCACTCGAACTCATAGTGATCCTCCTATCTCTGCTTCCCAAGTGCTGGTATTAAAGGTGTGCGCCACCACACCCAGGTAATTTCTTTTTTATTTTACTTTTACTTATTTATTTGAGAGAGAGAGAGGCCGACAGAGAATGGGTGTGCCATGGCCTCCAGCATCTGGTTTTGTGCATCTGGTTTTACATGGGTCCTGGGGAATTGAACCTGGGCCCTTTGGCTTTTGCAGGCAAGTGCCTTAACTGCTAGACCATCTCTCCAGCCCTTAAAAAATTTAAAAATATTTTTTATTATTATTGTGAGAGAGAGGTAGACAGAGAGAATGGATGCTGCAGGGTTTCAGCCACTGCAAAGGAACTCTAGATACATGTGCCACCTTGTGCATCTGGTTTACATGGGTACTGGGAAATTGAACCTGGGTCCTTAGGCTTCACAAGCAAGTGCTTTAACTGCTAATCCATCTCTCCAGCCACAAAATTTTTGAATTTTTATTTATTTGCAAGGAGAGGGAGAAGAGAGAAAGAGAGAGAGAGAGGGCGAGCAAGCATACATGGGCCTGCCAGGACCTCACTTTGTGCATCTGGCTTTACCTGGGTACTGGGAAATTGAACCAAGGCTGTCAAGCTTTGCAAGCATATGCCTTAACTGCTGAGCCATCTCTCCAGCCCTCCAAAAAATTTAAAAAATATTTATTTATTTATGACAGGAAAGAGGGGGGAAAGAGAGAATGGGTATGCCAGGGCCTGTAGCCAATGCAAACGTACTCCAGATGCAGGTGCCACCATATGCATTTGGCTTACATGGGTTCTGGGGAATTGAACCTGGGTCCTTAGGCTTTGCAGGCAATCATCTTAACCTCTAAGCTATTTCTCCAGTCCCCCAATTTTTTTTTTTGTTTGTTTTTTGAGGTAGAGTCTCACTCCAGCTCAGGCTGACCTGGAATTTACTATGTAGTCTCAGGGTGGCCTCGAACTCATGGCGATCCTCCTACCTCTGCCTCCCAAGTGCTGGGATTAAAGGTGTGTGCCACCATGCCTGTTTTTCCCCATTTTTTTTTTTTTTTTTTAAAGAAGAAAAGTTTGACTTTCTGAGTTAGAACTCAGAGAAGCAGACATGCTCAGCAGTGGGAAATCTGACAGCAACTACCAACCTCCTTTCCTATTTTTCAGAGAGTCATGCTATCTTTGGCAGCAACGCAGTTGCTAGTGATGGTAAGACTGTAACCCCAGCCTCTCCTCAGAGCTTCCATCGGTAGCTGGGGCTCACATGGTGACCCTGTTCTTGCATGCAGTAGATTTGGTTGTTTAGCGGGGGCTCACATGGTGATGGTAACCCTGAGGTGCTACTTGCATGCAGTAGATTTGGTTGTTTAGCAGGGGTTCACGTGGTGACCCAATGGTGCCACATCACCTCACCGGCCTGAAGGGTTGCTTGTTCAGCTTCTTCCTCTTTTCTAGTCTGACTGGAAGTCCCCGAATGTGTGGATTTAGAAACAAGTTCTCTGGTATTTTTAGCTTTGCGTTAAAAGGATTTGTCTTAACATTGTTTAAATAGTTATTTTTGTTCTTGGGCTTTTGAAAAATTATTTCTCAAGAGAATTTTCTATGTAAGCTTGTGACATCTTGTGCCGCAGTCTACAGCTTCTGGAGGAGGGGACATTGGTATCTTTTTGTTGCTGTTGTACTTTTTGTGATAACTGTGACACAAGCCCTTAGAGGAGAAATCGGAAGGAAACTCCCTGTTCTTACCATGATGTTTTTCTTCAGAATTGCAGTAAACAGCAGAGCAAATGGAAACCAATTTGAGTGTGACGGCTGGTTTGAAAAGGCAAAAATGAAAGGATTCAGGCTCTTGTGCTATGTTGGAAGTATTTTTACTCAGGGTAGCTGTTTGGAATGTCAGCCACTCTGGAAGTGGGCAGAGGAGTGTGGTTAGAGAACTGCTGTGGACAGAGGAGCAGTCTGAGGAAAGGTCTTTCCTGTGGCAGGAGGGCGGTGTGCATGCGCCCAGCTTGTCTGGGAGAGTGAGGAAGAGGAAGCCCCTTCGAACGCAGCCTTGCAACCACGAGGGTCTGACTTAGCACCTCGGAGCAGTCTGCTTGGTTCGGAGCCTAGTCTGAGAGCAGAAGCAGCCTGACACAGTGACTCAAATCAAGGGTCCATATTATGGCAGAGTAAAAATAGGTCTCAGTTTCATTAGACTTCTTGTGCATTTAAGGGGGGAAAATGTGTTGCCATGGAAACAGACTCTCAGACCTTTTTTTCCTGGTCTTATGAGAGTTGGAGGAGTGGGGTGGTGGGAGGGCACTTGTGTTATTTTCTAAACACTAAAAGCCGTTGCTTTAAAAAGCAGAGCCACTGTCTTCTGATTATGGCATTTATTCACATCATGATAAAAATAATTGGAAAGTATAGATAAAAGCAGAATCATGTAGATACTAGTTCCCATGATTCTCCTCACTCATTATTTACTTGAGTTTATACCACAGTGATTTTTGTATCATTATTGTTTCACTTAACATTCATCATAGGTGTTCTCATGGCATTAAAAACATTTAAAGGTCAGCCTGGATTAGAGCGAGACCCTATCTCGAAAAAAAAAAAATTAAAGGGTTGGAGAGATTGCTCGGTGGTTAAGTGCGCTTCCTGTGCAAGCATGCAAGCCTGAAACCACCAGAGTTCAAATCTCCAGATACCACATAAATAGCTGGGCACAGTAACACATGCCTGCATCCCCAGTCCCCCAAAGGGAATCAGAGAATCGCCCCAGTTTGTAAAAAATAGCAAGCTCTGCTATCAGTAAGAGACTCTTCTGGCTCAAATAAGAACAGATGGAAGAACAAAGGGGCAGGATGCTGATGTTGGGCTCCAGCCACCACAGGCAAGTACATGGGGCACTGCAACGGCATATATACATGCATACACCACATTACATACATACACACACACAACACACGAAATTAAAACCATTCAAATACCTTTATTGTATTCCATCATGGAAATATTTCCTTTTTTCTTACATAGTGTATGTAATATGGTATGTGTGTATGGTGTATGCACATGTATGTGAAGACACACGTGTCTGTGCATGTACACTTGTAAAGGCCAAAGGAGAACATTTGGTATCCTTCTATCACTCATCCATGTATTTCTTTGAGATGGAGCCTCTCTCTGAACTCAGAGCTGTGGTTTTTTGTGAGTCCCAGCAATTTTCCAGAGTCTTAGTCAGCTTCTCATTACTGGGAAAAATTCCACAACAAAAATTAGCCTAAGGAAGGTAGAGTTTATTTTCAGTTTTCAGTTCCATCCTGGTGGAGAAGGCACAATGGCAGGAGCCTGAAGCAGCTGGTTACATTCAGAGAGTGATGAATGCTCAGCCGGCTCTCTCCTTTTTATAACAGTCCAGGACCCCAGCCTGTGGAATGGTGCCATTCACAGTTAAAGCAAGTGTTCCCCGTAGATTAACCTAATCAAGATAATATCTTAGCAGAAAGTGTCAGGCTAATCTAGTGTACTGAATCCCCCATAGGTGATTCTAGGTCCTGTCAAGTTGACAGTATATACCATCACACCTGGTCTCTGTTCTCACGGGTCTGGGGATCCAGACGTGCATGCAGGGTCACACACGGCTGTTTACTGGGTCCTGGGGAATAGAACTCATGTGGTCTCAGACACTCATGCTTGCATTGCAGCAGGGCTCTTACCCCTTGAACCATCTCCCTAGCCATGAGAATGTTATTTTTTTTAACTCTAAATGTTGGACATTGAGTTTTCAGTTTTCATATTACAGGTAACTGCAGTACAAACCTTTGTGCTGTCGTTAGGCTGCTGGGTTACTTACGTGTTCAGCTCTGAGTCATCATGGTGCCCTCAGATTTTTAAGAAGTTGGGGGTCTTCTGGATTGGGCACATTTGGAGATAGCTTTGCTGTGGGGGCTGTCCTTCTGAAATGCACTAGACATCTGTTGAGGCAAAGAGTGAACAGCTGGGGAGAGCCCTGGCTTGACTACAGGACAGCTTTGTGGGTCACATCACAGCAGGATGGGCCAGCACACCCCATTCTATGTCTGGAGAGGGAGAACATCACAGCCCCATAGGTTGTTCACATAGTCCCCCTTCACTTAAACTCAGCTGCTGGGAGTGTGCATTAGTGGCCCAACATTAGGAGAAAGGGGATAGTAGTTAGTGATTTTTTGTTTTGGTTTTTGAGGGAGGGTTTCACTCTAGCCCAGGCTGATCTGGAATTCTTTATGTAGTCTCAGGGTAGCCATGAATTCATGGCGATCCTCCTACGTCTGCCTCCCAAGTGCTGGGATTAAAGGTGTGCGCCACCACACCTGGCTAGTGCCCCTCCCTCCCTCCCTCTTTCCTTTCCTTTCCTTTCCTTTCCTTTCCTTTCCTTTCCTTTCCTTTCCTTTCCTTTCCTTTCCTTTCCTTTCCTTTCCTTTCCTTTCCTCCTTCTCCTCTTCCTCCTCCTCCTCTTTTTTTTTTTTTTGAGCAAAGCCTTCCTTAGCATGTGAGTAAGGACAGGGACTATGGCTTCATGTCTTCTCTTCATCTCTAGCTCATAGAGCTAACGCAAAGTGCTGTCTCGGTCCCTACCCTGGATAGAATTATTCTGTTCATGTGTTCAGATCATGTTCTTACTTCATTTTGTTTTCTGACAGTCACCCTCATAGTATTCACTCAGATGTGTGAAGACCTGTGACAGTCCAGGAAGCCGAGCAGGTGAAACTTGTGGTCGCCTTGTGGTGATTGCTGCTTTGTGCATTTCACCTGTGTGCTTCTGGCCTCTGTGCCGCCAGGATGCGAGTTGGTCACGATGCTCGCTAAGCCTCTGCCTTCTAGAACTGTGGGAGGTTTCCGTGTGCCACTTCACCCTGGAGAAGATGTAGCAAGGGGTGTGAAGCTGGAGGCTGAAATAGCAGCCCTTCTTTAGCCCTTTTGTGGGATGACAGTAAATGTTTAGACACCATTCTTAGGTGCTGTAGAATTAATAATAACCTTGCAGCAGTTTTGGAAGCTCTCCTTGTACCCATTGAAAACAGGTTTGTGTAATTGAAGAACCTTACTTTGGCTCTTTTGAAACTGTGATTATTTTCCTAGAGACCTGCCCTGGTTCCTCTGTGTACAAGTAGGTCCCTATGTAGGATCTCTGTCCATAGGGCTGGCATCTTTGCCAAACTTTTTGGCCCAGATACCTCATTATACTCAGTTCTGAAATGCCTAGGTTCTGAAACACTATGATGAAGGTTTTGTTTTGTTTTGTTTTGTTTTGTTCTGTTCTTCTTTTTTTTTTTTTTCAAGGTAGGGTTTTGCTCTAATCCAGGCTGACCTGGAATTGCCTCAAACTCATGGCAAACTCTCCTCCTACCTCTGCCTCCCGAGTGCTGGGATTAAAGTTGTGTGCCACCACATCCAACATTTTTATTTTATTTTTCTTCATGAAAGGGCAATCTCCACCTTATGCTGTCCTCCCTTAAAGCAGGGCTGTTTGGATGACTAACATTCAGCATGCCACTGGAATAACCATTTGTACTTTGATCCCAGAACTCACTTCTATTCTGCTGTCTGTTTAGAAATGAAAGTTGTCTAGCTTGTTTGGATATGGCTGTGATTAGATAAATGGCACTGCTTTTCCGTGTGTTTCCCATTGGCTGGGCCTCCTCTGGTGTGTTGAAAATGCTGCCGCACTCCATTGTAGAGATGCTCACATGCCCATGGCCTTTCCCAGAGCTCATCTGTTGACTCAGAAAATTTGTGTTGAGCATATGCCTGGGTGAAGGGCATGCACTTTGCTGGAACAGCTGAAAATCATTTCCTGCCTGGCTGCTTTGTCTTGAGTTTTTAAAAAATATTTTATTTACTTATTTATTTATATGAGAGAGAGAAAGAGGTAGAGAGAGAGCGAGAGAGAGAGAGAGAGAGAGGGAGAATGGGCACGCCAGGGCCTCCAGTTCACAAATGAACTCCAGATGCATGCACTCCCTTGTGCATCTGGCTTACATGGGTTCTGGGAGTTGAACTGGGATCCTTTGGCTTTGCAGGCAAATGCCTTAACCTCTAAGCCATCTCTCCAATCCACGCCCCCTTTTGAGGTATGGTCTCACTGTAGCCCAGGCTGACCTGGAATTCACTATGTAGTCTCAGTTTGGCTTTGAACTCACAGCGACTCTCCTACCTCTGCCTCCTGAGTGCTACTATTAAAGGCTGTGCCACCACACCTAGCATGTTTCATATATTACAATGAAAAAAGAACACCTAAAGAATGAGACATCTGGGGCTGGGGAGATGGCTCAGTAGTTAAAGGTGTTTGCTTGCAAATCCTGATGGTCCATTTTGATTCCCTAGTACCCACATAAAACCAAATGCACAAATGTTTGGAATTTGTTTCAGTGGCAAGAGGCCTCAGGATGCCCATAGTCCATCTCTTCCTATCTCTCCCTTTCTTTCTCAAGTAAATAAATAATTTTTTTTTTTTAAAGAATGAAACATGGGCTGGAGGAATGGCTTAGCAGTTAAGGGACTTGCCTGCAAAGCCAAGGACCATGGTTTGATTCCCTAGGATCCATGTAAGCAAGATGCACAAGGTGGTACATGCACCTGGAGTTTGTTTATTTTTATTTATTTATAACACACACACACACAGAGAGAGAGAGAGAGAGAGAGAGAGAGAGAGGGAGAATGGGTGCGCCTCCATCCACTGCCAACGAACTCCCCATGCATGGGCCACCTTGTGCATCTGGCTTATGTAGGTACTGGGGAATTGAGCCTCGAACCAGGGTCCTTAGGCTTCATAGGCAAGCGCTTAACTGCTAAGCCATCTCTCCAGCCCACACCTGGGGTTTGTTCTCAGTGGCTGAAGGCATTGGCGCGTTGATTCTCACTCCCTTTCCCCCTCCCCCTCCCTATCACTATCTCTATCTGCCTCTCTCTCAAATAAATAAATAAAAATATTTTATAAAAAAAAATGAGGGCTGGGAGATGGCTTAGCAGTTAAGGTGTTTGCCTACGAAGCCGAAGGACCCAGGTTCGATTCTCCAGGACCTACTTAAGCCAGATACGCAAGGGGCACATACGTCTGGAGTTTGCTTGCACTGGCTAGAGGCCCTGGCATGTCCATTCTCTCTTTGTCTGTCTCTTTTTTCTCTATCTCTCTCACTCTCTGCGTGCAAATAAATAAATAAAATTAAAAATAAAAAAATAGCTGGATATGGTGGTGCAAACCTTTAATCCTAGCACTCATGAGGTGGAGGTAGGAGGATCACCGTGAGTTCAAGGCCACCTTGAGACTACATAGTGAATTCCAGGTCAGCCTGGGCTAGAGTGAGACCCTATCTTGAAAAAAAAAAAAAAAAAATTTAAAAAAGAATGAAACATCACTTTAGTAACATATAATCTACCATATTTAACATACATTTGGAGTATGAAAAATGTTTCTAATTCCAGACCTAGTAATGATTATTTCTACTGTGAACTTGGACAAATGACTTGACCTCTTTGAGGCTTACGTTCTCCAACTGTGATTGAAGTAGATAATCCTTAAGGTTCTTTCCAATTTTAGAATGCTTTACTTATCCTATTCAGCTTCACATCTCTGTAATGAAATATCCAAGACAATTACCATATTAAAGAGTAAAGGTTTGTTTTGGTTCCTGGCTCTGGAAGGTCTAGGTCAAGACCAGGTAGTTTCTGACAGGAGTGGCACATCATGGCCAGAGCCAAACTGTTTTTATGTTATGATCCAGGAAGCAAAAGGGAAGAGTATGAGATGGGGGGGGGGTATGTCAGCCCCCTTTAAGAGCACACCTTATCTGACTTAAAGACCTCCCGCAAGGCCTCACTTCTCAAAGGTCACACCATCTTTAGTAGTACTACTTGGAGCCAGGCCTCTAACACATGGACTCATGAGGACATTCATCCAACAAACTATAGCTCCACTGTAAATGTCCTTGTTTGTTACATAACAGAAGACTTTTCCACAGCCTTTCTTGATCTCAGCATTGTTGATTTTTTAAGTGTTTGTTTGTTTATTTATTTATTTTTAAACTTTATTTGTTAGAGAGAGATAGAGAGAGAGAGAGGATGGGTGACCCAGGGCCTTCAGCCACTGCAAATGAACTTCAGGTGCATGTGCCACCTTGTGCATCTGGCTTACGTGGGTCCTGGGGAATTGAACCTGGACCCTTTGCCTTTGCATGCAAGCACCTTAACTGCTGTGCCATCGCTCCAGCCCCTAGTATTTATTTATTTATTTATTTGAGAGAGAGAGAATAGGCACACTAGGGCCTCCTGCCACTGCAGATGAATGCCATATACATGTGCCACTTTGTGCATCTGGTATTATGTGGGTATTGAGGGATTAAACCCAGGCCGTCGGGCTTTGAAAGCAAGCATCTTTAACTGCTGAGCCATCTCTCCAGCCTACTGTTGACACTTTGAAGAATTTCCTGGGGTACAGTCCTGTGCATAGGATGTTTAACAATATTACTTGGCCTCTAGATGCCTAGCATATCCTCACTCCATGCCAACTGTGACAGCCCAACGTTTCCTCTGACACTGTCCTGTTAAGGAGAAATTGCTTTGATTGGGAACCCTTGATCCAGAGGGAATAGAGTAGGATTGTTTGGATGTAGGCGAGTTTTACTGTTAGTTGTCATGTCATTCCTCTGCTGCTATTGCCCATTTTATCAGCAAGTGTGTAGTCAGTGGTGGTATGCAGGCAAATGCCAACACTTGATTATGAGGGAGCTTAATGATAATACCAGGTTTTGAAACATCAGGTGCAGCTGACTGACTTTGAAGTGGTTCTGTAGCTATTAGCTCTGCAGTCCCTCCCTACTCATCTGCTTTCCCCGCAGCTTGCTCTTTGTGGCTGGTTGAGCTGGTGACTGACATGCAAAAAGCATTTACTTGCAAAAGTGATCAGGTCAGCAATGTAGGAAGCCCTTGAGTTTGGGAGTTACGGATCTGGACTAGGTCTTGTGCATCCAGAGTCCAGTGTTACGGCAGTCATCCCTATAGCTACCCAGGCAAATTAACTAACCTGTTGTTGGTATGTATGTGTGTGTGGTGGGGTTAGGAATCTATCCCAGGAGAGGAGAGCATTTCATAGTTCAGTGGCCATGTCAGCCTTCTTTTTTTTTTTTTTTTTTTTTTTTTGTTTTTTGTGAGGTAGGGTCTCACACTGATTCAGGCTGACCTGGAATTAACTATGTAGTCTCAGGGTGGCCTTGAACTCTTGGTGATCCTCCTACCTCTGCCTCCCGAGTGCTGGGATTAAAGGCGTGCGCCACCACGCCCGGCTCATGTCAGTCTTCTTTTTTTTTTTTTTTTTTTTTTTTTTTTGGTTTTTCAAGGTAGGGTCTCACTCTGGTCCAGGCTGACCTGGAATTCACTATGTAGTCTCAGGGTGGCTTTGAACTCATGGCAATCCTCCTACCTCTGCCTCCCAAGTGCTGGGATCAAAGGCGTGTGCCACCACGCCCAGCTTCATGTCAGCCTTCTTTATTGGCAACGTCACCACCGGTCTCAGCTTCTTCCTCCTCCTCTTCTTCTTTTTGGTTTTCCAAGGTAGGGTCTCTCTCTAGCTCAGGCTGACCTGGAATTCACTATGTAGTCTCAGGGTGGTCTTGAACTCTCAGTAATCCTCCTACCTGTGTCTCCTGAGTACTGGGATGAAAGGCTTGAGCCACCACGCCCGGTTTAGTGGCCTCTTCTCATGATCTGAAACCCCACAGTGGGCAGGTCGCATTGCATCCTCAGGACTATTTTTGAGGATATGAGTTAGACACTGGTTGTTGCAATGAGGAAGCTAAATCTTTAACCTGAAAGAACCCTAACTCTTAAAAAAAAATACAGAGAACTGAGTGTCCCCAGAAGGTAAATACAGTGTCTGCTGACAAACCAAGTTATCATGTATTACCTGAAGTGAGGTCGTGAGTGCTAGGAAATTAGTTTAATTAATGTCAAGTTTGAAATGTCAGAAATACCACACTGACTTTGCCATGCTTCCTAGCTGTTAGTTCCCCCAGCCTGGTGCTAGCCTTGAAGTAGTGATCACAATATATTAGATTAGTTTAGGTTGAATAACTTTGAATTTGCTCCACTGACCCAGTTTTTCTTATCTTTTAAAGTCCACATTCTCCACTGGGTCAGGTACAGAATGGTGTGAAGTGGAGTAGACTGCACCCTCGCAGGGATGCACTGGGATCCCAACACCATGATTCTGACACTTGAGCCCGTGTCAGTCACTGTCCTTGGCCCTGGCAGGCTCCGTGTTCCACTGCAGCGGAGCCTTTGCTGGAGTAATTGCCACATAGAGCCTTCAAGCCAAACAATTGTTTGTACTGAGATCTGTTCACTCTCTGGCTCCCAATGAAGTAAGCTCCTTCCTGCCCCCAGTGAAAGCAGTCCTTTTTGTTTCCTCCCTCCCATTTCCAGAGCAGCATGTCTCAGCCACCGCTCTTCTAGCTTATTCATAAATGCTTTAAGTAGGGTCTTTGTGTAGAGGAAATTAGCTGGATCCAAAATATTATGGGCTAACCAGGAGACTGGGAACATTATGAACACCCCATTCCTCTAATTTTCTTTGTGGTATATTTAAGTACTTCATGTGGTTTTCTATAAGTCATTTTAAAATATATAAGAAAAATATTCCTGCTAGATTTTTATTTATTATTGGCATTATATTTTGCTTTTTAAAAAAATATTTATTTGAGAGAGGGAACGAGGGAGAGAGAGAGAAAGAAAAAAAAGAGAGAGAGAATGGGAGCGCCAGGGCTTCCAGCCACTGCAAACGAACTCCAGATGCATGCACCCCCATGTGCATCTGGCTTACATGAGTCCTGGGGAATCGAACCAAGGTCCTTTGGCTTTGCAGGCAAATGCCTTAACCACTAAGCCATCTCTTCAGTCCTTGCTTTTTTTTTTTTTTTAAAGGGATTTTATTTATTTGAAAGAGAGGGAGAGCATGAGAATGTGTGTATGGGCATCCCAGGGCCTGCTACCATTGCAAATGAACTCCAGACACATGCGCCACTTTTGTATATCTGGCTTTACAAAGGTATAGGGGAATTGAACCCATTCCATCAGGCTATTAAGCAAGATGGCTGACCCATCTCTCCAGCCTGTGTGTTTTTTTTTTGTTGTTGTTTTTTGTTTTTGTGTGTGTGTATTATGAGAGAACGAGAGAGAGAATTGGCATACCAGGGCCTCCAGCCACTGAAATTGAACTCCAGATGTGTGTACCACCTTGTGCAGATGTGCAACCTCGTGTGCTTGCGTCACTTTGTGCATCTGGTTTACATGGGACCTGGAGAGCAGACCATGGATCCTTGGGCTTCACAGGCAAGTGCCTTAACCACTAAGCCATTTCTCCAGCCCCCATTTTTTTTTTGAAGCAGAGTTTTATATATACCAGCCTGGGCCTGAACTCCTGATCCTCCTGCCTCTACTTCCCAAGTTCTGGGATTATAGGCAGGTGCCATCACACATGGCTTGGTTTTAAAAATTTTATTTGTGTGTGTATGCACACATGCACATGTGCATGCATGTGTGTATGCATGTGCTGTGACACCTGTGTGGAGGTCAGAGGACAGATTTTGAGTTGGCTTTGAAGGCAAGTGCCTTAACTGTTAAGCCATCTCTCCAGCCCTTTTTCTGTTTTTTCAAGGTAGGGTCTCGCTCTAGCCCAGGCTGACCTGGAATTCACTATGTAGTCTGAGGGTGGCCTTGAACTCACAGTGATCTTCCTACCTCTGCCTCCCAAGTGCTGGGATTAAAGGTGTGTACCATCATGCCCAGTTTTGTTTTCTTTCTTTTTTTAAAATTTAATTATATTTTTATTTATTTATTTATTTTGTTATTTTTTATTGACAACTTCTTTAATTGTAGGCAATATCCCATGTTATTTCCCTCCCTTACCCACTTTCCCCTTTGAAACTTCACTGTCCATCATATCCCCTCCCCCTCTCAATCAGTCTCTCTTTTCAGTTTGATGTCATGATCTTTTCCTCCTATTATGATGGTCTTGTGTAGAGAGTGTCTGGTACTGCGAGGTCATGGATATCCAGGCCATTTTGTGTCTGGAGGAGCACGTTGTAAGGAGTCCTACCCTTCCTTTGGCTCTTACATTCTTTTTGTCCCCTCTTCCTCAGTGAACCCTGAACCTTGGAAGGTAGGTTTGAGATGTTTCAGTGCTGAGCACTCCTCTGTCCCTTCTTCTGAGCACCCTGGTGCCTTCTGAGTCATTCCAAGGTTGCCACCATCTGAAAAGAGAAGCTTCTCTAACAAAAGTGAGAGTAGCATTAATATATGGGTGTGGGCATTAAGAGAAGTGCTTATTGGGCAGTTTGGTGAGCATAGTATATGCATTTAGCTAGACACCAGCAGACATTACACCCTTAGGGCTCATGACTACCCCTGTCATACGTTTTCATTATCAGGCATGTTTCCCCTACCATGGAGTAGGCCTCCAGTCCAATTAGAGAGCAGTTGGTTTCCCCCATAACAGACATGCCACTATTGCACCCATTGGCTCATTTGGCCTGGCTAGCCAGATTTAAAGCTTGCAGTGCTCACTGTTGAGTACCTTCACTGGTGTTTTTTCTCTCCCATTGAACTGCATGCAGCGTAGCTTTTTCCAACTTTCTGTTAGCTGGTCCTCATGGAGGAGGCTTTTAGCTCAGCTCCAGCAGGTTTTCTCAGTGACCTTGCAGCCCAAGGATGTGGAGTCTTCAGCAATAGGGTCTTACCATCTATTTCTGGTGGGAAACCAAGGGCCTCAGCAATGGCCTATAATGTTTTGGGGGTATCTGTGACCTCCCTGGCCAACAACTCACTGGAAGGTATCCCATCCCTGGCACTGAAAATTTTCTAGTAACAATCTATGGCTTCTGAGTGTTCCATTGTCCAGAAAAGTAGGTTTCCATATGACTTATTTATATCCTCTTAGATTTTGATTAGCCCTCCCTCCACTGTTCCTTTACTCAATCTCTTCCCCGACCTCACTTAGGCCTTTTCACCCCCATTAACCTTTTCTTCTACTTACATATATACAATACCATCCGATTAAGTCCCCCCTCCCTCCCTTTCTATTCCCTTTATATCCCCTTTCTAGCTTACCGGTGTCTGCTACTGAGTTTTATTTTTACTCACATAGACGTCCGATCATTTGTAGCTAGGATCCACATATGAGAGAGAACATGTGACATTTTGCTTTCTGGGTCTGGGTTACCTCACTAAGTATAATCCTTTCCAGATCCATCCATTTTCCAGCAAATTTTATAACTTCATTTTTCTTCACTGCTGAGTAGAACTCCATTGTGTAAATGTGCCACATCTTCATTATCCACTCTCAGTTGAGGGACATCTAGGCTGGTTCCATTTCCTAGCTATTGTGAATAGAGCAGCAATAAACGTGGTTGAGCAAGTATCTCTAAGGTAGTGAAAAAAAAAATTTATTGAGGAGTCCTTCTGTCTGTGTTCCTGTCACCAAATCTGAAAAAATGTCCCAGATGCCAATGGGTAGGATCCACTGTCTCAGGTTTCTTTTTGTGGCTGGGGCCTGACAGCTACTATCTGTGCAGTCCCGTCTCAGGGTGGCCTTGAACTCACAGTGATCCTCCTACCTCTGCCTCCCAAGTGCTGGGATTAAAGGCTTGCACCACCACACCCGGCTTATCTGTGCAGTTTTAAGGGAAAGTGATGTCTTGGTGGTATATAGAAATGGGAATAAGGTTGGTAAATGATTCTAGAAAGGCTTAGGTCATGGAATAACTTATGCTATACTTGGAAATTTGGAGCCCACTTGACTTTGGGGGATTCAGTTACATGTCTTTGAATAGGATGATGGCACCATCAGAACACACCTTGGATGTATGTCCTTTTCAGAGCTAACAAACAATGCTAAGTGGCTGGAAGATACTAAGTGGTTGAAGGCGCTTGCTTGCAAAGCTGCCAGCCCAGGTTCAATTCTCCAGCCACTAAGTCCTGATGCAGAAAGTGGCACAAGCATCTGGTATTCTAGTTTGCAGTGGCACGAGACCCTGGCATGCCTACACATGAGAGAGAACATATGAATATAAATATATATGATATATATAAATGAATATAAATAAAATGTCTGGGCATGATGGTACACACCTTTAATTCCAGCACTCTAGAGGTTGAGGTAAGAGGATCGTCGTGAGTTTGAGGCTAGCCTGGGCTATAGAGTGAGTTCCAGGTCAGCATAGGGTAGAGTGAGACATTGCCTCAAAAAAAAATAAATAAAATGCAAACTAGGAGTGTGATAACATTTATACTTGGGAGGTAGAGGCAGGAGGATTAGGAGTTCAAAGTAATCCTCAATTATATGTTGAGTTTGAGGCCAGCCTGAGATATAGGAGATGGTTTAAAAAATCAATAAGGGCTGGGGAGATGGCTTAGTGGTTAAGGTGCTTTCCTGCAAAGCCAAAGGACTTAGGTTCAATTCCCCAGGACCCTCATAAGCCAGCTGCACAAGGTGGCACATGTGTCTGGAGTTCATCTGCAGCAGCCAGAGGCACTGGCACGCCCATTCTCTATCTGTCTCTGTCTCCCTGCTTCTTTCTCTTTCAAATAAATAAAAATAAAAGATATTTTAAAAATCAATAAAATTAAAAAAAAGAACAAGGGGGACTGAAGAGATGGCTCAGCGGTTAAAGGCACTTGCTTGCAAAGCCTCTTGGCCTAGGTTTAGCCAGATGTACAAAGTGGTGCATGAATCTGGAGTTCATTCTCTCCCTCTCTGTCCCGCTTCCTCCCTCCCTCTTTCTCTCTCTGCCTCTTTATATTTTTCTCAAATAAGTAAAATATATATATATATAAAAGAGCCAAGAGGCTGGAGAGATGGCTTAGTAGTTAAAGGCATTTGGTTACAAAGCCTGAAGGCCTGGGTTCAATTCCCCAGTAACCACATAAAGCCAGATGCACAAAGTGGCAAATACATGTGGAGTTTGCAGTTCTGTTGCCTCAGCCTCCACAGTGGCTCCAAGCATAAAGGTAGGTGTATTCTGCCTTTCTAATCTAGGTAGGGAAATTGACTTGAAATTGAATTGCTAATGATTAGCTTAGTTTAGATAACTCCTATCTTTTGCTTTGTGGATTGCAGAGGTCTGGCAGTTCTCCAATATATTCATACATGTTACTGGACCTGGTCAGAGAGCAAGTCTTGAGTTCCCTAGGATTTATAGGAAATGAGTAGTAAGGAAAGTAGCTGTTTAGCTGTAGGGGTGTGCTCTGTTTTGTTCCCTGATGCTTAGGCTATTTGATTGCTCTTTTTTTTTTTTTTTTTTTTTTTTTTCTCGAGGTAGGGTCTCACTCTAGCCCAGGCTGACCTGGAAATTCACTATGTAGTCTCAAGGTGGCCTTGAACTCATGGCAATCCTCCTATCTCTGCCTCCTGAGTGCTGGGATTAAAGGCATGTGCCACCATGCCAGGCTGCTCTGGGCTTTTATTCCTTTCTGTACTCCTTTTATTGTGTTCAGTCATATTTCACTGTGTGGCTCTCCCCTGCCTGGGGCTGAGCAAAGTGAAGGAGCAAAGTCTGAGTCAGGTGGCAAGCATTGCTGACAACCTGAGAAAGATGAAGTTTGCTTCCTTTCTTGCCTGCCACCTTAGTCTGCCTCTTGGTTGATTTTGGAATGTTCCAGGTTTTGATGTCTTGAGAAAAGCCATTTTAGGGCTGGGGAGAAGGCTCATTTGGTCAAGTGTGTGCTGTGAAATCACAAGCACCTGTATGAAAAGCTCAGCCTGGCATTGTGTTACTGTAACCCTCTCACTGGGGAGGAGAGACAGGAGGTCCCTTGGGCTTGTTGGCTAGCTCGTCTAGTGGAATCAATGAGTTCCAGGTGCAGTGAGAGAGCTAAAAACTAAGGTGGAGTGATTGAAGAAAACATTCAACATTGACCTCTGACTTCATCACACACACACAATACATGTATGTTCACCATCCCCCACACACATAACACACACAGCCACTAACTGCTGAAATAGGTCTAGATCTACCTTGATTATCATGTCATCATTGAGTACTTAGCAGTGTCCTACTTCATTAACCTCTTTTAAAAATATTTTATATATTAGCCTGGCGTGGTGGCACATGCCTTTAATCCCAGCACTGGGGAGGCAGAGGTAGGAGGATCACCATGAGTTCAAGGCCACCCTGAGACTGCAGAGTGACTTCCAGGTCAGCCTGAGCTAGAGTGAGACCCTACCTCGAAAAACAACAAAATAAATTTTTATTTATTTGCAAGGAGAGAGATAGATAGAGTGGGCACACCAGGGCCTCCAGTCGTTGCAGATGAGCCCAGATGCTTGCTCCACTTTGTGCATCTTACTTTTACATGGGTACTGGGGAACTGAATCCAGGTCGTTAGGTTTTGTAGGCAAGTGCCATAAGTGCTGAACCATCTCTCCAGTCCAGTTGATCTCTTTTCTGGTTACCTGGTAGGAAGGTGAGGCTGTACTGTTTATCGCCACTGATGTCATAGCAGTCCAGTTGCTGTACCTGTTCCTCTAGTGAGATGCTTTTTTTTAAAAAAAATTCTATTTATTTTTTGAAAAAGAGAGAACAAGCAAGTGTCAAGGGCTCTTGTCACTGAAAATGCACCTGGCTTTACGTGTGTACTAGAGAATCAAACCTGGCCTAAATCCTAGCCAGCAGGCTTTGAAGGCAAGCCCCTTTAAGTGCTGAGCCATCTCCCCAGCCCCTATTGAGTTTCTTAGGTGGGCTCAGCTGACTTGTATTGTGATTGAGTGTGTATGATGAGATGACTCTTCTGTTAAAATCTCCAAAATTCCATCTTTATTCATTTTTTTCCTCTTTCTCTCAGCTTTTTGAGCCAGGGTCTCACTCTAGCCCAGGCTGGCCTTGAACTCATGGAGGCCCTCTTACCTCAGCTTCCCAAATGCTGGGATTAAAGGTGTGAGCCTTTGCCTTGCCCCTCATGTCTCTCTAAGCATCTGTGCTTTTGAAATGGTTCCAAATGACTTAGCACTCCAGGAGTCAGGAGGATTTCCTGCATTCAGTGGGAAGTTGGGCACAAAGACTTCCAGGGTTCTTTCCACCTCTGATTTGGTCATTTTAAGTTCCTTAGAGGAGTACTTAACCTTTATTCCTTCATCAGTGTCAGGAATGTTTCAGTTTGCTTTCCCTCCAATGTTTAGAAAGTTTAACTTCTGTCTGAGGACAGTGTTAGTGACAAACAGCATTCTTGCAAGATGGCCCTGATGGGAAGGGACTTCTTTTGCAGAGAGTGTTCTGAAAGCAGAGGTTGATTGAGCAAGCTTTGTTTTGATCTCATGGTTCCTTAAAATGTTTGTGCTTACAGAAGTTTACAGTTATTGGTACTGTTGCTTTGGAACAAAGAACTGGATGAATTCCCTTTTGTATGAATGAAAATAGGCTGGTAAACTACCTCTCATAGACCTACTTGATTTCTCCAAGATTGTATTAGTATTTCAGTGCGTTCTTTATAGTGGATCAGAGAGTGGAGGCATATGAAGAATGTAGCTGAGGTAACTGGCATGAGATTTCTGCTTAAAGCAAATACTGGGGCAGGCAGGGGTTATAGCTCACTCGGTAGAGTGTTTGCCACACATGTGGCCCTAGGTTCAGTTCGCAGTACCACACATTAAAAAAATTTAAAAAAAGAGGGCTGGGGAGATGGCTCAGCAGTTAAAGGCACTTGCTTGCAAAGGCCAGTTGCCTGGGTTTGATGCCCCAGTGCCTACACAAAGCACAAAGTGGCACATGCATCTGGAATTTGCCATGGCAGGAGGCCCTGGCACATGCACTCTCTGTCTGTCTCTCAAATTATTATTATTTTTTGAGGCAAGCCTAACAGACTGGCCTTTTTTTTCCCCCAAGAGAGCAAGAGATATATAGAGAGAATTGGCATGCCAGGGCCTCCAGCCAATGCAGTCAAACTTCAGATGCATGTGCTATCTTGTGTGCCCATGTGTCCTTGTGTGCTTGCATCACTTTGCGTGGCTTATGTGGGACCTGGAGAGTTGAACATGGGTCCTTAGGCTTTGCAGGCGAACACCTTAACCACTAAGCAGTCTCTCTAGCCCTCAAATATATTTTTAAAGATTTTATTTTTATTTATCTATTAGAGACAGAGGGAGAGAGAAAGAGAGGGAGAGTGAGAATGGGTGCGCCAGGGCCTTTAGCCACTGCAAACAAACTCCACTTGCATGCACCACCATGTGCATCTGGCTTACGTGGGACCTGGAGAATTGAACTAGGGTCCTTAGGCTTTGCAGGCATGCACCTTAACTGCTAAGCCATCTCTCCAGCCCCTCAAATAATTTTTTTAAAAATAGAAAAAAAATCCAATGTGGCTCATGCCTTTAATCTCCAATGGCTGAAGTAGGAGGATTGCCATGAGGTGGTGGAGGCCAGTCTGGGCTAGAGTGGGGAAAAAAAAACTTGGCTAGAGATGCATCTCAGAGATGGAGTACTTGCCTTGCACATGTAAGACCCTAAATTCAATCCCAGCACCACATAACACAAACAACAAATGCTGCCTTTTTACTTTGGCTTCTAAATTTTATTCCAGTTGATGGCAGGCTAAGCCAAAGCGAACTAACCTCTGCTTTAACTTCAGAGATTTTGTTGATTGAGGCTTTTCTTCATGTGTTTATGTCACATTTGAACCAGTACCAGTTGCAGCTCATGAACTGAATTTGACTCAGCGTTTTAGGTTCATTAACACAGTCCTAACACATCTATAAATTGATGATCTCCTTTGGCATGTGCAGAACCATTGAATATTAATCAGGCAGTGTGAGGCTAATCTTTATTGTCAGCCTGATTGAATTGAGAACCCCTCGGGAGGATCTCAAAAAAATACACCTCTATTTCCAGAGTGGATTGACTGAGGAGGGCTGACCTATCCTGGATATGGACAGCACCATCCCACAGGCCATGGGCCCAGACAAAGGAACAAAGAAGGGAGACACCATCTAGTGCAGGCATCTTTCTCTGCTCCTAGCCACCATGATAACTCTGCTGCCCTCCCCAGCATGAGAGATGAGAGCCTCTGAAGCCGCGAGCCAAGATAAATCACTTTTTCCTTAAATTGTTTTGCTCAGGTATTTTGTCAGAGACAAAAAAGTAACACAGGACTACATGGGGCTGGTGATGTGGCTTAGTTTGTAGAATGCTTGCCTAACATGAAGGAAGCCCTGGGTTCCATCCCCAGCACCACATGAACTGGGCATGGTCGTGTATATCTGAAATCTCATTACTTCAGAAATGGAGGCAGGAGGATCAGAAGCTCAAGGTCGGACATCCTCAGCTACTTAGTGAACTTGAGGTCTGTCTGAGCTATGTGAAACCCTGTCTCTTAAAAAAAATCACCTTTGCTGGGCATAGTGGCACAAGCCTTTAATCTTAGCACTCAGGAGGCAGAGGTAGGAAGATTGCTGTGAGTTCAAGACCAGCCTGAGAATACATAGTGAATTCCAGGTCAGCCTTTGCTAGAGTGAGACTCTTACCTCCAGAAACCAAACCAAACAAACAAAAAACTAAAACAGAACAAAGCAAAACAAAAAACAACAACAACAAAAAACCCCCTACAAATGAGAACTGTAGTAAGAGAAAGCCTCATTGTTCGCCCAATTTACTATGTGTGCTCATTTCTCCACATTCCAAAGAGTTGATTAGCTAGCCTCTACCCCCACTGGGACTTCACTATATCTGGATGTGCTGCATTTGTTTTCACACATCCTTAATTGTTAGCAATTCTTCCCCAGAGTGTGCTGAAATCAGCTTCCACTCACTGGTGCTTGTTCCGCCTCAGCTCAGTGCTCATCTCTTTCCTGTGTGGTGTTCAGCCATCAGCGGGCTGGAGAGCTGCTTCCATCAATGCTCAGTAACAGAAACAATACACACTTCAGTGTTGCTCACTGATGAGCTCAGTTAACAGATATTTATAGTGTGTCTTCTCATTTGACAGCATTGTGCTAAGTGTTGGGGATAAAGAGGAGGGACGTGGCTTCTGTAGCTCATAGCCTGTCTAGAGCAAGAGAGACATGTAAGTAACTAACTTAGCAAGTTGGTATTAGATGAGCCAAATGTATAGTTGGCTATTAGCCCTAGAGAAAGTCAAGATTTAATCCATAGTAGGAGCTCATAGAAGAGGCAGTGATACTAGACTGAATCTTGAAAGTGAGGAATGGAGAGAAAACTAGTCCAGGCAGGAAGAATGGCATAGGCAGAAGGGGGTGAGTATTTGGCATATTTCACAGTGATGAATTGCTTGGCATGTATAAGGCATAGGCCATTAATAGGTTCTGGGTATCCTGTGCGGGAGTTTCAAATTATCCTGCAGCCAGTAAGGAGCCATGCCTAGTTGTTTTTCAGTTACCTATACTGTTGGGGCTAGAAGCAATAGCTCACTGGTAGAATCTTAGCCTAGCATTGAGTCTCACCTCCAGCACTGCAGGGAGGATACTGTTCTTTCTCATGACAAAATTAATACAAGCTCATTGCTTATAATTCAGACAATGAATAAAAGTATAGGAAATAAGCCAGGCATGGTGGCACACACCTTTAATCCCTGCAATCAGGAGGCAGAGGTAGGAGGATTGCTGTGAGTTCAAGGCCAGCCTGGGACTACAGAGGTCTTCCAGGTTAGCCTGAGCTAAAGTAAGAACCTGACTCAAAAAAAAAAAAAAAAAAAGTGGGGGGAGCCAGGTGTGATGGCACACGCTTCTAATCCCAGCACTCGGGAGGCAGAGGTAATAGGATTGCTATGAGTTCGAGGCCACTTTGAGACTACATAATGAATTCCAGATCAGCCTAGAGTGAGACCCTGCCTTGAAAAACCAAAACCAAAAAAAAATACAAAAAAGTGGGGGGCCGGAGAGATTGCTTAGTGGTTAAGGTTCTTGCCTTCAAAGCCTAAGGACCAGGTTTGATTTCCCAGGACCCACATAGCCAGATGCAAAAGTGGCACATGCGTCTGGAGTTTGTAGTGGCTAGAGGCCCTGGAATACCCATATTCATTTTCTCTCTCTCTCCCCTCACCCTGCCCTCTCTTGCAAAAATAATAAATAAATGTTAAAAAATCAATATATCATGTAAATATTTCTGTGTCAAATGGAGATTTTTTTCTCAATTTTATGGCAATATCATAAATCCTTTCTATAATCTGTTTTTATTTATTTATTTATTTTTTGGTTTTTTGAGGTAGGGTCTTACATCTAGCTCAGGCTGACCTGGAATTCACTCTGTATTCTCAGGGTGGCCTGTACTCATGGCAATCCTCCTACTTCTGCCTCCCAAGCACTGGGATTAAAGGTGTTCGCCACCATGCCCTGCTGTTTTTAATTTTTTTTTTTTTTTTTTTCAAGGTAGGGTCTCACTCTAGCCCAGGCTGACCTGGAATTCACTCTGTAGTCTCAGGGTGACCTTAAACTCACAGTGATCCTCCTACCTCTCTGTCTCCAGAGTACTGGGATTAACCACCATGCCTGGCTCTGTTTTAATTTTTGTAAAGATGTAATATACAACCAGGTTTGTTGGCTCCTGTCTGTAAATCCACCATTTGAGAGGCTAAAGAAGGAGCATTACAAGCCGGGCATGGTAGTACACGCATTTAATCCCAGCACTCAGGAGGCAGAGGTAGGAGGATCACTGTGAGTTCGAGGCCACCCTGACACTACAGAGTAAATTCCAGGTCAGCCTGGGCTAGAGTGAGACCTTACCTTGAAAAACCAAAAAAAAAAAAAAAAAGAAGGAGCATTGCTGTGAGATTCAGGCCAGCCTGGGGTACATCATGAGTTCCAGACCACCTAAGCTAAAGTGTGAGACCCTGTCTCAGAAAAATTTTACATTATTTCTTATTATTGCCTGTGTGTATATAATTGTGTCGTGTGTTTGGTGTATATACGTGGATATGCCTTTCTATTTAACCTGTGCACCTGCTTATGGTGGGAAGGGGTTTCACCAACATTGAGTGCCTGCTCTGTTGCTTTTCTGTCTGTTCGTATTTGAACCAGTTCCTTTACTGATACCAGAGCTTTATGTCTGTCCCCATTTCCCTCCACCCTGGGTGATTCCTTGGCCTCTCCTTCCCTTTACACAACTGATGTCACAGGTGTGGCCGTGCCCAGCTGTTTGCATGGGATCTGGGGACTTGAGCCCCTTCAGGTGCTCGTGCTTGCACAGAAGCGCACTTAGTCCCTGAGCCATCTTTCCAGCCCCTTAATTTTTTTGTGGGGGTAGTGGCGGTTTTGAGGTAGGATCTCATTCTAGCCCAGGCTGACCTGGAACTCAATTTGCAGTCCCAAACTGATCTTGAACTCACAGTTTAATGATAAAAGGCATGTGCCACTATACCCGGCTCTTAATAATTTTTATTTTTATTTTTATTTATTTTTTTTTGTGGTAGACTCTTGCTCTAGCCCAGGCTGACCTGGAATTCACTATGTAGTCTCCGGGTGGCCTCAAACTCACAGCAACCCTCCTACCTCTGCCTCCTGTGCTGGGATTAAAGGTGTGTGCTACCATGCCTGGCTAATTTTTTTTTTGAGACAAGTCTCACACTTTAGCCCAGGCTGGCCTCATATTCATATTATAGTCCTCCTGCCTCAGTCTTTAACAGGTATGTGCCACCATGCCTGGCAATATGAACTTTTTTAAAAAAATTACTTCTTTGTATGTATATTGGTGTGCATGCCATACCAAGTAATGTCTGAGATTTGATTTGATTTTTTTCTTCTTTTTCTTGGTTTTTGGAAGCAAAATCTCACTTTAGTCCAGGCTTACCTGAACTCTCTCTGCATCTCAGGCTGGCCTCAAAATTATGGTGATTCTTCTAACTCCTGAGTGCTACAACTAAAGGCTTGCACTGCCATGTCCAGTTTGATTTCATTTGAATCCAGTGTTCATGGGTGAGAAGCTTGGACAGGAATATAGCTGAAACAGTGTAGGAAAAGACTTGACATTTGTTGAAGCTGGTGCTTTTGTGTGTTTGAACGTTTTCATTATAAAGGAAATAAATAAAAATAAAAGGTGGAAGAGAGATTATAAACTGGTGCATATCCATGGCAAAAAAAGGGTTCCTTTATTTTTATTTATTTATTTGGCCATGTAGAGGATGGCACCTGGGGCCTCACACATATTAGGCAAGTACTTACTTCCAGCCTGCACCCCTGGCACTTGGAATGCTCCCACAGAGGAAGAAACATTTCAGACGATACCCTCATGATATGTACAGCTTGGCCAGGCTGCAAGTGGTGGCTGGTGGTTGGCGAAAGAGCTGTTTAAGCAGTGGGAGCAGTGTGTGCCTTTCCTATGAGGAAGTGAAAGAAAGCTGATGTCAGGGGAGAAGAGGCTGGGGTTGAAGGTATTGCCTTGACATAGAAGGCCTTGGAGGCCAGATGTGATGGTGCACACTTTTAATCCTAGCACTTGGGAGGCTGAGGCAGAAGCTTTTTTGGGGGGGGATTTCAAGATGGGGTCTCATTCTAGCCCAGGTTGACCTGGAGAAATTTACTATGTAGTGGCTTTGAACTCATGGTGATCCTCCTACCTCTACCTCCCAAGTGTTAAAGGCCACCACACCTGGCTTTTAGCATTTTTTTCTTTCCATCAAAAAAAAAATTTTTTTTTTTTGAGGCAGGTCCAACAGACTGCTTTTTGTGTGTGTGTGTGTGTGTGTGTGTGTGTGAGAGAGAGAGAGAGAGAGAGAGAGAGAGAAGAGTTGGAGCACCAGGGCCTCCAGCCACTGCAATCAAACTCCAGACACGTGCACCCCCTGTGTGAATGTGTGACCTTGCGCACTTATGTCACTGTGCATTTGGCTTACGTGGGACCTGGAGAATTAAACATGAGTCCTTGGGCCTTGCAGGCAAGTGCCTTAACCAGTAAGCCATCTCTCCAGACCTCCATCAAGAAATCTCTAGGGCTGGGAATATTGCCCATTGGTAGAGCACTTGTTTAGTATACCTGAGGTCCTAGGTTCCATTACCAGCACTGAAGTAGAGAAAGGGGGGATCTCTATATGACCTCTGCCTTTGTATCCCCCTTCTCTCCTCCCAATCCATACTTAGCAGATAGAGTTGTTAGGACCTAGGCGCTCAGTAACTAATGCTAAGACAATGAATGCAGGATGATCAGAACTTAAAGGTCATCAGCTACACATATCAAGTTTGAGGTCAGCCTGGACTGCATGAGACCCTGTCTCAAAAGGGGATCACTGGGGCTGGAGAGATGGCTTAGCGGTTAAGGCACATGCCTGCGGCCTAAGGACCCAGTTCGATTCTCCAGGTCCCAGGTAAGCCAGATGCACAAGGGGCCGCACACATCTGGAGTTTGTTTGCAGTGGCTAGAGGCCCTGGCATGCCCATTCTTACTCTCCCTCTCTCTTTCCCTCTCTCTGTCTCTAATAAATAGATAAAAAAATTTAAAAAGTCTTTAAAAAGGGAGCACCAGAGAGATGGCTTAGTGGTTAAAGTGCTTGCCTGCAAAACCTAAGGGTCCAGGTTCGATTCCCCACTACTGATGCATCTGGAGTTTGTTTGCAGTGGCTGGAGGCCCTGGCATGCTCATTGTGTCTCTCTCTTGCTCAAATAAATAAATTAAAAATTAAAAATTTAGTAAAAAGATTCTGGAAGTTAACGAGTACATTGAACAGGGCTTGCCTGGAAGATGAGGTTCTCCTCCCCTCACCCTGCCCGTCAGGCTGGCAGGTGGAAATATGGGTAGATATGATTTTATTTATGATTTTCCCCCAAACTCATTTGTCTGAACTCCATATTCTCCCAGTAGCTTGAAACTGCCAGTAACTGTAGTTCTCTTCTGAAACCCTGGCAGCTCTGGTGGTCGGGGAGACTTGGGCAGCCAGGAACATTGTAACAGGCAGCATCAGTGAGTCAGTGATGCCGTCCAGAGTTGAGTGTAGGTTGGATTTTACTTACGTGCTTTCCATTTCATAAATGGAGACAGAAGCCCTAATGCATCAGAACACATGCCAGCAGTCTGTACGCCCAGGCTGACCTTCTTTAAAAAAAGAAATTTATTTGCAATCAAAGAGAAAGGGGAGAGATAGAGAGAAGATGCGCCAGGGCCTCTTGCAGCTGCAGATGACCTCTAGACTCATGTGCCACTTTGTGCATCTGGCTTTACATGGGTACTGGGGATTCAAACCTTGGACCATCAGGCTTAGCAAGCAAGTGCCTTTAACCACTGAGCCATCTCTCCAGCCCCCAGGCTGACACTTTCTACAGTTGATTTTTTTTGACTGATAATTAACCAAATCCACATACTTTCCTCATTTTCATGGATTCCTTATTCCAGGGTGATCTTAAGTTCATATCACCTCATGTTTCTGGAGCCTCCTTTTGGCTCCATTGAATTAATTGTTCACAGAGCTGTTGCCTGGTCACCTGTCCACCCCCTTTGCTTGCAGAATTGTTCAGAGTATTTTCCCTCAGCATCTCTGGCCAGTGTGAGTTTCTGAATGATGTCTTTTGTGTATTTTCCTTGGTTGTTATGACCAATGTGTAGTGAACAACTGGCTTGTATTTTCAAGTGTAGCAGACTTTCACAGGTGGGCCTTGAAGCAGCAGCAATGCCAGGTTCCATGGAATTCAGACAGTTCCATGCAGGCTGGCAGCTTGGGCCTCTTCCTTTGTGCTTATAGTGAGGGCATGTGTGGGCACAAGGGCAGGGGCTATGTAGCAGAGGAGTTAACTGGTGGAGGTTGGGAGTGGGTGAGACGCTGCAATCATGCACCACTTTCTTTGTGCATCTGTCTTGACTTTGGTACTGGGCAATCGAACCCAGGCTGGCAGGCTTTGCAGGCAAGCACCTTTAACAGCTGAGCCATCTCCCTAGCCCCAAATGATGGATTTTAAAAGATATTTTGAAGGAAGTAAAGGAAGTTTCTTAAAATTTCATGATTTTAGAACACTGAAATTGAGTTCATCCCAGTATAGTAACCATTTTGCTCTTCATTTATTTTATAACATAGTGTATATTATAAATTAGGTTGTATTTATTTGCATGTGAGTATATTTGTATGTGTGTGGCCATGCCAGAGTCTGTGTGAATGATTCTCATTCTTATTGTTCCTGTGTTCTAGGCAATGCAAAGTTGATGTTATTGTACACATTTTATAGATGAGGACACCGAGTCTGGGGTAGACAGAGTTGCATTCAGACCTGTTTTTTCTGCCTTCAAAGATTGTACTTTTTGTCACTTGTATTTGTCTCTTATCCAAATTCACAAGGTTAAGCCTCATGCAGTTATTGTCTAATAACCCTGGTTGCTCAAAACTATAAGACAGTTGAGGATATAGCTGGGGGTAGAGTGCTTGCCTAGCCTTCATGATGTCTCTAGTACAAGAGGGTGGTGTGAGAGAGAAATAAAGAGGAAAAGAGAGTGCCTGAGGTGGAAGTGCCACTACCTCACTGGGAAAATGTGAGAGAACTGTCAGGTGTGTGGGTGAGGGAGGGCTGTGTGGGTGGAAAGGGGAGAGGAGGCTGTCATCTGGCCTATTAAGAGAGTTGTCTAGATTTCTGTTCTGAGGCTTTGTCAGGGACTCCAGAGCACCATGTCTTAGTCTTGCAAATGTGAAGACCCAAGGGGTAAAAAGACTGAACACCGTGGAGTTTCTAGAGAAATTCCACAGTGGCTTAGATGATTGGAATCACCTTCTCTGGACTTATGTCCAGTAGGCAATTAGGCTAACAGTCCACAGCTAATTTTCAATAAGTATTTTTGGCTTCTGAATTTGTTAGTACACAAATTTTAACCCTGTTATTGTGAGTTCTAGAATCTTGAGCAAAGAAAAATGCTAAATAAACATGAAATATTGGCTGAGCAGATTGCTCAGTGGTTAAAGGCACTTCTTGCAAAGCCTGCTGGCCCAGGTTCAGTTCCCCAGTATCCATGTAAAGCCTGATGCACAAAGTGGCACATGAGGCTGGAGTTTCATTTAGAGCAGCTGGAGGCCCTGGTGCACTCATTCATATTCATTCTGTCTCTATCAAGTAAATAAACAAAACTATTTTAAAAGAAACATGAAATATTGATATTTGGTCCTATTTTAAATCTTACATAATTGAGATCAAATGGGAGTTCTGAAAACTTACCAAAAATACATATATAGCACCCTAAGAAACCTCATTCACATTCATTCAGCATTTTCATTTTTTTTAAAGTTTTATTTACTTAATTAAAAAATTAATTAATTGGAGAATTAAACATGAGTCCTTGGGCCTTGCAGGCAAGTGCCTTAACCAGTAAGCCATCTCTCCAGACCTCCATCAAGAAATCTCTAGGGCTGGGAATATTGCCCATTGGTAGAGCACTTGTTTAGTATACCTGAGGTCCTAGGTTCCATTACCAGCACTGAAGTAGAGAAAGGGGGGATCTCTATATGACCTCTGCCTTTGTATCCCCCTTCTCTCCTCCCAATCCATACTTAGCAGATAGAGTTGTTAGGACCTAGGCGCTCAGTAACTAATGCTAAGACAATGAATGCAGGATGATCAGAACTTAAAGGTCATCAGCTACACATATCAAGTTTGAGGTCAGCCTGGACTGCATGAGACCCTGTCTCAAAAAGGGGATCACTGGGGCTGGAGAGATGGCTTAGCGGTTAAGGCACATGCCTGCGAAGCCTAAGGACCCAGTTCGATTCTCCAGGTCCCAGGTAAGCCAGATGCACAAGGGGCCGCACACATCTGGAGTTTGTTTGCAGTGGCTAGAGGCCCTGGCATGCCCATTCTTACTCTCCCTCTCTCTTTCCCTCTCTCTGTCTCTAATAAATAGATAAAAAAATTTAAAAAGTCTTTAAAAAGGGAGCACCAGAGAGATGGCTTAGTGGTTAAAGTGCTTGCCTGCAAAACCTAAGGGTCCAGGTTCGATTCCCCACTACTGATGCATCTGGAGTTTGTTTGCAGTGGCTGGAGGCCCTGGCATGCTCATTGTGTCTCTCTCTTGCTCAAATAAATAAATTAAAAATTAAAAATTTAGTAAAAAGATTCTGGAAGTTAACGAGTACATTGAACAGGGCTTGCCTGGAAGATGAGGTTCTCCTCCCTCACCCTGCCCGTCAGGCTGGCAGGTGGAAATATGGGTAGATATGATTTTATTTATGATTTTCCCCCAAACTCATTTGTCTGAACTCCATATTCTCCCAGTAGCTTGAAACTGCCAGTAACTGTAGTTCTCTTCTGAAACCCTGGCAGCTCTGGTGGTCGGGGAGACTTGGGCAGCCAGGAACATTGTAACAGGCAGCATCAGTGAGTCAGTGATGCCGTCCAGAGTTGAGTGTAGGTTGGATTTTACTTACGTGCTTTCCATTTCATAAATGGAGACAGAAGCCCTAATGCATCAGAACACATGCCAGCAGTCTGTACGCCCAGGCTGACCTTCTTTAAAAAAAGAAATTTATTTGCAATCAAAGAGAAAGGGGAGAGAGAGAGAGAAGATGCGCCAGGGCCTCTTGCAGCTGCAGATGACCTCTAGACTCATGTGCCACTTTGTGCATCTGGCTTTACATGGGTACTGGGGATTCAAACCTTGGACCATCAGGCTTAGCAAGCAAGTGCCTTTAACCACTGAGCCATCTCTCCAGCCCCCAGGCTGACACTTTCTACAGTTGATTTTTTTTGACTGATAATTAACCAAATCCACATACTTTCCTCATTTTCATGGATTCCTTATTCCAGGGTGATCTTAAGTTCATATCACCTCATGTTTCTGGAGCCTCCTTTTTGGCTCCATTGAATTAATTGTTCACAGAGCTGTTGCCTGGTCACCTGTCCACCCCCTTTGCTTGCAGAATTGTTCAGAGTATTTTCCCTCAGCATCTCTGGCCAGTGTGAGTTTCTGAATGATGTCTTTTGTGTATTTTCCTTGGTTGTTATGACCAATGTGTAGTGAACAACTGGCTTGTATTTTCAAGTGTAGCAGACTTTCACAGGTGGGCCTTGAAGCAGCAGCAATGCCAGGTTCCATGGAATTCAGACAGTTCCATGCAGGCTGGCAGCTTGGGCCTCTTCCTTTGTGCTTATAGTGAGGGCATGTGTGGGCACAAGGGCAGGGGCTATGTAGCAGAGGAGTTAACTGGTGGAGGTTGGGAGTGGGTGAGACGCTGCAATCATGCACCACTTTCTTTGTGCATCTGTCTTGACTTTGGTACTGGGCAATCGAACCCAGGCTGGCAGGCTTTGCAGGCAAGCACCTTTAACAGCTGAGCCATCTCCCTAGCCCCAAATGATGGATTTTAAAAGATATTTTGAAGGAAGTAAAGGAAGTTTCTTAAAATTTCATGATTTTAGAACACTGAAATTGAGTTCATCCCAGTATAGTAACCATTTTGCTCTTCATTTATTTTATAACATAGTGTATATTATAAATTAGGTTGTATTTATTTGCATGTGAGTATATTTGTATGTGTGTGGCCATGCCAGAGTCTGTGTGAATGATTCTCATTCTTATTGTTCCTGTGTTCTAGGCAATGCAAAGTTGATGTTATTGTACACATTTTATAGATGAGGACACCGAGTCTGGGGTAGACAGAGTTGCATTCAGACCTGTTTTTTCTGCCTTCAAAGATTGTACTTTTTGTCACTTGTATTTGTCTCTTATCCAAATTCACAAGGTTAAGCCTCATGCAGTTATTGTCTAATAACCCTGGTTGCTCAAAACTATAAGACAGTTGAGGATATAGCTGGGGGTAGAGTGCTTGCCTAGCCTTCATGATGTCTCTAGTACAAGAGGGGTGGTGCGAGAGAGAAATAAAGAGGAAAAAGAGAGTGCCTGAGGTGGAAGTGCCACTACCTCACTGGGAAAATGTGAGAGAACTGTCAGGTGTGTGGGTGAGGGAGGGCTGTGTGGGTGGAAAGGGGAGAGGAGGCTGTCATCTGGCCTATTAAGAGAGTTGTCTAGATTTCTGTTCTGAGGCTTTGTCAGGGACTCCAGAGCACCATGTCTTAGTCTTGCAAATGTGAAGACCCAAGGGGTAAAAAGACTGAACACCGTGGAGTTTCTAGAGAAATTCCACAGTGGCTTAGATGATTGGAATCACCTTCTCTGGACTTATGTCCAGTAGGCAATTAGGCTAACAGTCCACAGCTAATTTTCAATAAGTATTTTTGGCTTCTGAATTTGTTAGTACACAAATTTTAACCCTGTTATTGTGAGTTCTAGAATCTTGAGCAAAGAAAAATGCTAAATAAACATGAAATATTGGCTGAGCAGATTGCTCAGTGGTTAAAGGCACTTCTTGCAAAGCCTGCTGGCCCAGGTTCAGTTCCCCAGTATCCATGTAAAGCCTGATGCACAAAGTGGCACATGAGGCTGGAGTTTCATTTAGAGCAGCTGGAGGCCCTGGTGCACTCATTCATATTCATTCTGTCTCTCTATCAAGTAAATAAACAAAACTATTTTAAAAAGAAACATGAAATATTGATATTTGGTCCTATTTTAAATCTTACATAATTGAGATCAAATGGGAGTTCTGAAAACTTACCAAAAATACATATATAGCACCCTAAGAAACCTCATTCACATTCATTCAGCATTTTCATTTTTTTAAAGTTTTATTTACTTAATTAAAAAATTAATTAATTAATCAATTAATTTGAAAGAGAGGGAGAATGAGAATGGTCACACCAGGGCCTCCAGCCACTGCAAATGAACACCAGATGCATGTGCCCCCGTGCATCTGGCTAACATGGGTTTGGGGAATCGAACCTGGGTCCTTTGGCTTTGCAGGCAGACACCTTAACCGCTAAGCCATACTTCCAGCCCTAAAGTTTTATTTTTATTTATTTATTTGAGAGAGAGAAAGAGGCAGAGACAAGGGGAGAGAGAGATGGGAGAATGGGCTTTGCAGGCAAGCGCCTTAACTGCTAAGCCATCTCTCTAGCCCAGCCTTTTCATTTTCTATTTGTATAGCACACATCCCCATCAGAAACAAGATTATGAGTCTTTGTGTGTTTATTAGTTTTATGGATTATTCTATCTAGGAATCTGAAGGGATTGAAGATGTTTTTAGAAGATTAATTTGAGTTTATGAAGATAATAGTAATGAGGTATCTGGATAAACTCTCAAGCATAGCATGCCCCCTAGTGGTGATGAGGAGGATTTGCATTTGTACTTCTGTATTTTGCCATAGTAAATGGATGTTTTCTTTATCAAAAATTACGTTGTGGGGCTGGAGAGATGGCTTAGCGGCTAAGGCGCCTGCCTGCTAAGCCTAAGAACGCTGGTTCCAATGTCCAGCGGTTCCAATCTCCAGGTCCCACGTTTAGCCAGATGCAAAGTGAGGCAAGGGTGCAATGCCACACTTGACCATAAGGGGCGCACACATCTAGGTTTTGTTCACAGCAGCTGAGAGACTGCTGGCGCGCCCATCTCTGTCTTCTCTCTCTCTCTCTCTCTCTCTCTCTCCAAAAAATAAAAAAATAATAATAAATTTTATTTAAAAAATTACATTGTGGGGGCTGGAGAAATGGCTTAGCGGTTAAGGCGCTTGCCTGCGAGGCCAGAGGATCCCGGTTCAATTCTCCAGGACCCACGTAAGCCAGATGCACCAGGGGCGCATGCATCTGGAGTTTGTTTGCAATGGCTGTAGGCCCTGGTATGCCCATTCTCTCTCTTTCTCTCCCCCTCTTTCTCTTAACTAACTAAATAAATAAAAATTACACTGTGGGGCTATGAAGATGGCTCAGTGGAATGCTTACAAAGTATGCTGACCCAGATTCAATTCAGTACCCACATAAAGCCAGCTTCACAATGGAGTTCATTTGCAGCAGCAAGAGGCCCTGGTGTGCCCATTCTCTTCCTCTCTGTCTCTCTCCCGCTCTTCCCTGCTTTTCCTCTCTGTCTCTCAAATAAGATTAAAATTAAAACACTGAATCATTATAATAATTATAGAATCAGCTTTCTAAGAATATTTTGCCACAGATTTTAGTATTCCTTAACTAAAATTGTTGTCAAATCCACATCAGGCAAATCATTGTGTTGTCTGCAGAACTGAAGTCTTATTCCAAGTGCAGATCCTGTTTATGTCTGCAGAACATCAGTTAGTGTCTCTTGACTACTTTATTGTAACCTCTGACATGATAATATGCTTATTACATGTAAATATCTGTGGGATGATGGGGAAGGAAGTATTTCAGATTTTTCATATAAGTGTCATATGTCACTTTTTTCCATGTAAATCTTATGTAAAAGAGTTTGAGAATTTTCCAGAGTGATGATTATGGTGAACAAAGTTGTCAGGGGATAGAAGCTTCTATAGCAGTTTATTAAAATAAATATCTGAAAAAAAATCATAATTTGGTTATGGACTTAGCCCAATGTAAGAGCAGTTTCAGGTCGTGAGTCTGTGCTCAGCACTGAAAAAAATTGTATCTGAGATTTCTACTTTGTTCCAGTAATAATCATCATTAAATTATTTGGCAAGTTTGAATTTAGACAGTTCTGTCTTTGGGTAAAGTGGGGACACCTGTCCAAGGGAAGAGGATCTTATTAGGTAAATCAGTACTATATTGGCAAGTTTAAATCTAGATAATTCTGTCATTGGGTGAAATGGGGACACTGGTCTGAGGGAAAGGATCTTATTAGGTTAATGCAGATGCATATTTTATAAGCCTGGAGGGAAGGAGAGGGGAAACTGAGTTTTCAGTTTCAGGTTGAGACTTGGGCTGACCTTCCAAATCTTTTTTTTCTTTTCAAGGTAGGGTCTCACTCTAGCCTAGCTGACCTGGAATTCACTATGAATTCTCAGGGTTGTCTCGAACTTCATGGCAATCCTCCTACCTCTGCCTCCTGAGTGCTGGGATTAAAGGTGTGCACCATCATGCCCGGCTTGGCCTACCACATGTATATCAGTTTTCTTAGTACGAAAACTGAATCCAGGCCCATCATCTTGCAGAGTGTCTTGGGAGAGATTACTCATGTATGTAAGGTGCTAGGCTAAATTGAATGTGGCATCGATTTGTACCACTCACTTGGGACTTTTCTTGAAGTAACAGAGGATTGGAACATCTTAATTGCAGCACTCATTTTTAGACACTGTAATAAACTGTCCCAGAGCTGGATGTGGTGGTGTACACAATGAATTCCAGGTCAGAGTGAGACCCTACCTTGAAAAAAAAAAAAAAAAAACCTGCCCCATGCCACAGATGCCCACATATTGTATAGTTCCATTTAGATTAGATGTCCAAAATTTTCACATCATAGGCAGAAATTAGATCTGTGTAGTTGGCAGGGGCTGTAAGAGTTGGGAATAATGAGGAGTGCCTGCTAATGGGTTTGGAATTTCTTTCTTTTTAGAGGGGGAGGTTTGAGGTAGGGTCTCACTCTGTAGTCCCAGGCTGGCCTTGGAGTGATAAAATTGTTCTGGAATTAGATAGTGGTGATCACTGCATAACTATGTGAATAGTTTAAGAACTTCTATACTGTATACTTTAAGAAAGTTTATTCTAGAAACCAAAAGTCGATCCATGGAAGAATGAACAAAGTCAATAAAAAGGTCCTTGTAGAAATTCCTTACTTTGGTTTTAACAGAAATGTTGCTAATAATCTAAATATTGCAGGCTGGGCTTTGAGTGTTCTTGTAATTTGTTCTTGATTTCTAATTCCTAATCTTCACAGGGCCACGATGGGCCTCCTGGAATATTGGCGTGTTTATCTGCATTCGTTGTGCTGGAATCCACAGGAATCTGGGGGTGCATATATCCAGGGTAAAATCAGTCAACCTCGACCAGTGGACACAAGAACAGATTCAGGTATGTCCACAGCACAGAGAGGGCTTCTCCTTTATGTCCATGTAGTTCCAGCATGTGAGGGTGAAGGAAAAAGGATATGTAGTTGTTAAGCACATATGTAAAATTCTAGTATCTTAATAGAGAAATATATATATTTATTTATTTTCACCATACCTGGCATCATAGAGAACCTTTTTTTTTTTTTTTTTTTTTTGGTTTTCCAAGATAGGGTCTCACTCTAGCCCAGACTGACTTGGAATTCAATAGTAGTCTCAGGGTGGCCTTGAACCCATGATGATCATCCTACCTCTGCCTCGTGAGTGCTGGAATTAAATGTGTATTCCACCATCCCCAGCTTTCTTTTTCTACACTGAACCACTTTAATTAAAATATTTTGGCAGAGGGGTGGGAGATGGCTTAGCCATTAAAGGGACTTGCTTGCAAAGCCTGCTGACCTGGGTGCAATTCCCCAGTACCCACATAAAGCCAGGTGCACAGGGTGGCACATCTGGAGTTCATTTCCATTGGTGGAGGCCTTAGTGTGCCCATACCCCTCTCTCTCACTTTTTTTTTTTTTTTTTTTTTTTGGTTTTTCAAGGTTCTAGAGGTTCTCACTCTAGCCCAGCCCAGGCTGATCTGGAATTCACTATGTAGTCTCAGGCTGGACTTGAACTCACAGTGATCCTCCTACCTCAGCCTCCTGAGTGCTGGGGTTAAAGGTGTGCACCACCACACCTGGCCAAATAGATATTTTTTAAAATAAAATAAAAATAACCCATGGAGAGGGTCAAATGATTGGGAATTCCAACAGCATCTGCAGGCTTAAGTCTTGGTTCTGCAACAGTACAGTCAGTGGAGGATTGGTGAGAAGCATGGGCGTGGATGAGTAACGTTCCTTCCCTGATCTGACCCTCAGTGTTTCTACATTCTCTCTGATTGCAGTGCATGCAAGAGATGGGGAATGGAAAGGCGAACCGACTTTATGAGGCTTACCTTCCTGAGACCTTTCGACGACCTCAGATAGACCCGTATCTTTTCTGGAGTAACCTAGATGCCAAGTAGCCACATTCAAGGCCTGTGTTGGGACGGGGCCATTGCTTTGTGAAGTAGTCAGTGGCCTGGGTCTTTCCCTCTGGAAACCGAGACCGAAAAGGCACAGTACCCGTGCTGATGTTGGAATTGCCATGCAGCGTCACAGAGGAACGAGTGACACTTGGGAATTAGAGCTGCAGTGATTTCTCTGTGAATAATTCCACAAAGTGATGTCTCTACCAGCTTTTGAATCTCTGAAACTATTGTTTGTTAAAAAGAGTAGTTTACTGTGTTCTGTGAAACCCTGGCCATCAGCCAAACTGCCATTCATTTCTACTGATATTTTTGTCTTGGATGAACGGTGACTAGTTTTTCAGTACTGTTCTCCTTCCATTCCCTCAAGTGAGTATCAAACCTGAACAGAACTGAGCCCCGGGAGGGCTGTGCTTCTCAAGGTGTAGTTTGTAGATGGCCTTCTAGAGCTTGTCTTCTGGTGGGTGTTGGGGGAACCTGTTAAATGCAAATGTAAGGCCCTGTAGGAGACAGGATCTGGCAGTGGGACATAATTTTGTTTGTTTAGTTGTTAGTTTTTTTTCCTTTTGTTTTTTTCCAGGTAGGGTCTCACTCTGGCCCAGGCTGACCTGGAATTCACTAGGTAGTCTCAGGATGGCCTCGAACTCATGGCAATCCTCCTACCTCTGCCTCTTAGAGTACTGGGATTAAAAGTGTACACCACCATGCCCAGCTTTTTTTTTTTTTTTAAAGCAGGGTCTCATTCTAGTCCAGGCTGACCTTGAACTCATGATAGTCCCCATATTTCAGCCCTTGAGTACTGGGATTATAGAGGTGAGCCACCATACCCAGCCCTGCTTATATTTCTTTATTTTTTGAGTCAGGGTTTTACCCTAGCCCAGGCTAACCTTGACCTCAGCCTCCCAAGTGCTGGGATTAAAGGTGTAAGCCAGCACATCTGGCTCTAAGCTTGTGTGTGTGCGTGTGTTTTGGTTTTTCAAGGTAGGGTCTCACTCTAGCCCAGGCTGACTTAAAATTCACTATGTAGTCTCAGGGTAGCCTTGAACTCATGGCAATCCTCTTACCTCTGTCTCCAGAGTGCTGAGATTAAAGGTGTCCACTACCAAGCCTGGCTTTTGTTTTGTTTTGTTTTGTTTTGTTTTGTTCTGTTTTGAAGTAGGGTCTCACTCTAGCCCAGGCTGACCTGGCGCTCACTCTGTAGTCCCAGGCTGGCCTCATACTCACAGTGATCCTCCTACCTCTGTTTCCCAAGTGCTGGAATAAAAATGTGTACCACCACGCTCAACCTACATTTATATTTTTGAGGAGCACTTAGGTGCCTTTGTTTGAGGTCTGCTGGCTTAAGAGTTTTAAACTAGATCATTGACTACTTTTCCCATGCTGCTGCCCCAGTGTGAGGGTTAGTCTTACTTGTCCTCTCTCTAAAGGGAAATTGGGAATTAGTGAAAGCCTGCAGTAACCTTGGAGGAAGCAAGCATGTCATGATTTTGGTCAGGAAACTGCATGTGGAGAGACAGGAGGCCAATGTGGCAACCAGGTGGGAGGGAAGGAGGAGGACAGTGCTCCACAGAAACCTGCTGATCTTTGACATTCCCACTGTTGGACATACTTAATCCTTAATAAGCTTTTCTGCAGAGCTGTTGAGGGATTTATTCGCGATAAATATGAGAAGAAGAAATACATGGACCGGAGTCTGGATATCAATGCATTTAGGGTTGGTTGTGAATCTTTTCAAGTTCTGTTCATAATAAGTAACTTACTTTTGAATTACTATTCATTATTTGTCTATTTCAAGGTAGAGTTTCATTATAGCCCAGGCTAGAATAATTTACTTTTTAGGAAGAATTTGAAGAGCCGTGCCTGGTGTGGTGGCATACATTTTTAGTCTTAGCACTTGGGAGACAGAGGTAGAAGGATCTCCGTGAGTTTGAGTCCAACCTGGCACTATAGAGTGAGTTCCAGGTCAGCCTGGGTAGAGTGAGACCCAACCATGAAAAAACTAAAAGAAAAATAAATAAATTGAAGAACTATCATCTAATAACTATAGTACCAGTGGAATGGCAAAATGCTCCAAAATGACTATAAATGTAAAACATAGAAAAAAGCCAATTATTGAGTCAATACCATGAGCTATGGAACAAACTTTTGTCCTGGGGATGGGCAGGGCAAACTAGCAGTGAAGGTTTTTTTCTGATCTGTATTTAGAACTGTTAGCCATTCCCATTTTCAATGAACTAACCTTCCTTTCTTCCTTCCCTCCCTTCCTTCAATTTTTAAAATTTGTTTTGTTTGCTTGTTTGTTTTGAGGCAGGGTCTCACTCTAGCGTAGGCTGACCTGGAACTCTGTAACCTAGGATGGCCTCAAACTCACGACAATCCTCCTACCTCTGCCTCCTGAGTGCTGGGATTATAGGCAATCTTTGATTTTGAGACAGGGTCTTGCTATGTTATGTAGCTCATGCCAGCCTCAAATTCTACCTGCCTCAGGTGTGCCCCACCACACCAACTCACATTATATCTTGAAATAGACATGTTGGGCTTAGTTGATTGAGTAGAATAATATATGTGTACATGCATGTATCCGTTTAAAAATTTTTTTAAAATCTTAATTATTTTATTTATATGAGAGAGAGAGAGAAGAGAGAGAGAGAAAGAATGGGCACACCAGGGCCTCAGCCACTGTAAACGAACTCCAGACATATGTGCCACCTTGTCCATCTGGCTTATGTGGGTCCTGGAGAATTGAACCTGTGTCCTTTGGCTTCACAGGCAAACACCTTAACCGCTAAGCCATCTCTCCAGCCTGCATGTATCAGTATTTATGCACACAGTTTGTTTTTGTAAATGAAGTCAACAGAAGCAGGTGTAATTAAAGCATCCATTTCCTTTAGTATAACAAATGTATACTTCAGTCATTGTTATCTGTTGATGACCTGTGTGAGGGCACTCATCGCCAGCGGGATCCTTCCTTGTTCCTGAGAAGAGTTTCAGAGACGTACTACTGGTTGCCAAGTCTGAAATAACACTGTATGGTAACACAGTGTATTATAACATAGGAGGAAATGCAGTGTAGTTTTTGGGTGAAGAAAGTATGTCCACTAATGATAACTAAGGAAGAAGCAATATGTATGACTCCTGACTTCTAAGCAGCCTTTAACAAGACTCTACAGTAAAGTCTCCTAGGAGTAATTGGTTCTTCTGTAGCCTCCACGGTATGGGGAATATGAGATTCTTTAGTTCCAGCACAGGTCTCATCCCTCCGTCATGCATCAGTCTTCTAGTTATTTATTTTGCTTTTCATCCTGTCTTTTAAAGGGATTGAATCTAGGGCCTTATGCATGGTAGGCAAGCGCCATTGAGTGACAACTCCAGCCCTTAGTTTTATTTATTTTAATGGATGATATAATAGCCAGTGGGATCACTTTGCCCAGGGCTCTCATCCCTTCCAAGTAATTAAAAGGTAAGCTAATTGTTGCCATGTGTCGTGGCACACATCTTTAATCCCACCACTCAGGAGGCAAAGGTAGGAAGATCGCCAAGAGTTCAAGGCCACCCTGAGACTACATAGGGAATTCCAGGTCAGACTAGGCTACAGTCAAACCCTACCTTGGGGGAAAAAAAAAAGTTAATTGAAATCAGCTGCAGATTGATCATTGACAATGTGTGAAAGGGGTATTAAGTAGTAGTGAATTTCAACAGTCATATAAATACAAGGTATTACATGTAGTTAAGGAAAAGGAGTTTCTCCTCAATTTAATGTAAAGGACTATTACTTCATAATCTTCTAGAAAAAAGTTTAAAGAGACTTGTGAATTATAATTGTTCCAAGAAAGAATTAACCCCATGTACAGCTACAGCTGGGATGGCTTCATTAAAAAAGGTTTAGAAGCCATGCGTGGTGGTGCACACCTTTAATGCCAGCACTAGGGAGGCAGAACTAGGAGGGTAGCAGTGAGTTTAAGGCCAGTGAGTTCAATCTCTGGGTGCATGTGCCACTTTGTGTATCTGGCTTTACATTGGTACTGGGGAATTGAACCCAGGCTGTCAGGCTTTGCAAGACATTGAATTCTAGGTCAGCCTGGGCTACAGCGAGACCCTACCTTGAAAAACCAATAAATAAATTAATTAATGAATAAATTAATGAAAAGGTTTTAGAGAAACTGAGGAGATGACTAAGTGATTAAAGGTACTTGCCTGCAAAGGCTGCTGGCCTGGATTTGATTCTCTAGTACCCATGTAAAGTCAGATGCAAAGTGGTACAGGCATCCGTGATCCCAATACATCTACGGCAATGGGAAGGTGGAGCCAGTAGAAGCTAAAGCTTGTTGGCCAGCTAGTCTGGCATTTGTTTGCATCAACAAGAGACTGTCTCAAAGAGGGTGGAAGAACACAGACATCTTGAGGTTGTATTCTGGCCTTCACAAGTGTGCTGTGGCACTCACTACCCTCTCAACCCACAAGTTTTTTTTTTTAAAGTATTTAGAACCAAAGTATGCATATTTTCATTTTTTATTATTTGAGAGAGAGAGAGAGAGAGAGAGAGGGAGAGAGAATGGGCACGCCAGCAGCCTCTCAGCTGCTGTGAATGAATTCCAGATGCGTGTGCCCCCTTGTGGGCAAGTGCAACATTGCACGCTTGCCTCACTTGCATCTGGTTAAAAGTGGGACCTGGAGATTGAACAGGTGTTCTTAGGCTTGGCAGGCAGGCAGGCTTCTTAACCACTAAGCCATCTCTTTAGCCCACATATTTCTTTTTTTAAAAATTTCTTTATTGGGCTGGAGAGATGGCTTAGTAGATAAGGCATTTGCCTGCTGAGCCAAAGGACCCCTGTTTGATTCCTCACAACCCATGTTAGCCAGATGCACAAGGTGGTGCATGCATCTAGAGTTCATTTGCAGTGGCTGGAAGCCCTGGCGTGCCTATTCTCTCTCTCTGTCCCTCTCTCTCTGCCTGTTTTTTTTTTTCTCTCTCTCAAGTAAATAAATAAAAATTTTTAACAAGTTATTTATTTATTTAAGAGAGCTTTGCAAGCATTTTTAACCACTGAGCAATCTCCCCAGCCACACAATTGCTTTTATTTGTAGAAAACTATGTTTTTTCAAATTTTATTATTTTTAAAATATTTATTTATTTATTTATTTATTTATTTGGATTTTTGATGTAGGGTCTTGCTCTAGCCCAGGCTGACCTGGAATTCACTCTGTATTCTCAGGTTGACCTTGAACTCACAACGATCCTCCTTCTTCAGCCTCCCAAGTGCTGGGATTAAAGGCATGCACCTCTATGCCCAGCTTTTATTTATTTATTATTTATTTATTTATTTTATTTATTTTTTTGAGGTAGGGTTTCATTCTAGTCTATGCTGACCTGGAATTAACTATGTAGTCTCAGGGTGGCCTCGAACTCTCGGCGATCCTCCTACCTCTGCCTCCTGAGTGCTGGGATTAAAGGCGTGAGCCACCACGCCCGGCTTCCCAACTTTTATTTTTTATTTTTATTTGAGACAGAGAGAGAGGGAGACAGAGATGAGAGAGAGAATGGGCATGCCAGGGCCTCTAGCCCACTGCAAACAAACTCCAGATGCATGTGCTACCTTGTGCATCTGGCTTACGTTGGGACCTGGAGACTCAAACCTGGGTCCTTAGACTTTGCAGGCAGGCACTTTACCCGCTAATCCATCTCTCCAGCCCTGTTTTTTTATTTATTTATTTATTTATTTATTTATTTATTTATTTATTTATTTATTTGCAAGCAGAGAGAAAGAGAGAGAATGGGCACACCAGGGCCTCTAGCCACTACAAATGAACTCCAAATACATGTGCCACTTTGTGCATCTGGCTTTATGTAGGTGGTAGGGAATTGAACCCTGGTCGTCAGGTTTTGCAAGCAAGTACCTTAACCACTAAGCAATCTCTTCAGCCCTGAAAACTATGTTTTATCTGCCAAACTTTGCTCATTGTACTTGAAATATAAAATCAACTGAAATCAAGCTGGGTGTGGTGGCACTCGGGAGGCAGAGGTAGGAGGATCGCCATGAGTTCGAGGCCACCCTGAGACTACATAGTGAATTCCAGGTCAGCCTGAACTAGAGTGAGACCCTACCTCAAAAAACAAAAACAAAAAACAAACAAACAAACAAAAACAGCCTTTGATCCCAGCATGTGGGATGCAGTAGGAGGAAGATTGCTATGAGTTTGAGGCCAACTTGAGACTACATAGTGAATTCCAGGTCAGCCTGGGCTAGAGCAAAACCCCACCCCCCAAAACAAAACAAAACAACCAATTGAAATCAGAAAAGGGTATTGAGTAATCCAGATCCTGAAAGAGGCGGGGAAATTGCTGCATGAAGACATTCACTCAGGCGTTTATGTTGTTGGGGTACTGTACCCACAAAACAAGCCTTTTGGGAAGAAATACCTTCTGTTTACTGAAAAGTTATTACAATTTTAAAAAATTTGATGTGCCTATACTTTTATATAATCTCCTGAAGATCTTGATGCCAAGAATGAATGTTTTCTTCAACCCCAGCACCATACATGGAATTTTTTCTGCAGACGAGATGGTGACACATGCCTGGAATCCCAGCACTTGAGAGGCTGAGGCAGCAGTATTGCTATAAGTTTAAGATCAGCCTGAGCTACACAGACTCTATCAAGAGAAGAAAAAGCAATATTTGTTAAGTGAAACGTTTAATTTCAAACAAAGGAATCCTAGCTTCACTGAAAAGGGTTGTTGTTTGAGGTTCGAGGATTAAACTCAGGGCCTTGTGCATGATAGGCAAGTGCTCTGTCAGTGGGGTGTTTCCTTGCTCACATGCCCCTCCCTTTTATAGGCAGATAAAACATTTTCAACTCAGTATATAAACTGTTCTGCTGGATGTGGTGACCTGCATTGTATGTAATCCTGTGAAATAGGAAGTAGAAGCAGGAGGGTCAGGTGCTCAGAGTCATCCTTGGCTCAGCAGTGAGTTTGAGGCCAGCCTGGGCTACATTAAAATTTGTTTGTGTTTTTTTTTTTTTTTTTTTAAAAAGGAGGGCTGGAGAGATGGCTTAGCAGTTAAGGTGCTTGCCTGCAAAGCCAAATGACTCAGGTTTGATTCCCCAGTACCCACGTAAAGCCAGTTGCACATGATGATGCATATGTCTGGAGTTTGTTTGCAGTGGCTAGAGAGGCCTGGATATACCCATTCTCTCTCTGTCTGCCTCTTTCTCTCTCTTTGCCTCATAAATAAATAAAATAAAACAAACAGGGCTGGATAGATGACTTAGCAGTTAAGGTACTTTCACCATTCTCTTTCTCTCTCTCCCCTCCCTCCTTCTCTCATTCTCTTTCTTTCTGTATTTCTCTCTGCTTGCAAACAAACAAACAAACAAACAAATAAATAAATAAATAAATTTTTTTAATAGAAGGAAGCCTGGTGTGGTGGCACACACCTTTGATCCCAGCACTTAGGTGGCAGAGGTAGGAGGATTGCTGTGAGTTCGAGGTCAGCCTGAGACTACATAGTGAATTCCAGGCCAGCCTGGATGAGAGTGAGACCCTACCTTGAAAAAAAAAATAGAAGGAAAGAAAGAAAAGTGTTCTGTTACAGTGCCACACTGTACAAAAAACCAAAATGTGTTGTGATAAAATTATTCTTACAGAAACTATAGGGCTGGAGGGATGGCTTAGTGTTTAAGGCATTTGCTTGCAAAGCCATAGGACCCAGGTTCGATTCCCCAGGACCCACGTCAGCCAGATGTACAAGGGGGAACGTTCATCAGATGTTTGTTTGCAGTGGTTGGAGGCCCTGGCGCACCCATTCTCTCTCTCTCTCTTTCTCTGTCAAATAAATAAATAGATAATAAAAATAAAATAAAAATGAAAAAGAAACTGTAAAAATTGAGATATAAAAATCATGCATATTCTCCCTGTCACATTGGCGCATTCCCTCTTTGTGGCCTGATTAAAATCTGGTTACAGTGTCTCCTTTCATTCCACCTAACATGTGATACACAGCAAGACATACACCAACCATCAGCTTGCTGTCTCATCTCTTCCTGAGAAGACGAGACCGTCTCCCTTCCAGTTCCCCTTGGCAGCAGGAAGGTTGTCATTGCAGTTTTTCTTTAGCATAATGAATGATTCTGGAATGGACAGCTTGGCACATGTAATTCTTCATAATTTGAATTCTTTTCCTTCCTTCCTCCCTTTCTTCCTTTTTCTGGTTTATTAAGATAGGATCTTAGCCAGGCATGGTGGCACACACCTTTAATCTTAGTACTCTGGAGGCAAAGGTAGGAGTATCACCATGAGTTTGAGGTTACCCTGAGACTACATAGTGAATTCCAGTTCCAGGTCAACCTGGAACTAGAAAAAGACCCTACTTCAGAAAACCAGAAAACAACAACAAAAAAAAAACCAAGATAGGATCTTGCTATGTAGCCCAGATTGGCCTTGAACTAGAGATCTTCCTGCCTCCACCTCCTTAGTGTTGGGATTGTAGGTATGCACTGCCAAGCCAAGCTGGGTTAGTTTCTCTTTAAGAAATTTTTTTGCACATGCACATATGTCAGGTCTCTTGCCACTATAAACAAATACCATGCAACACTTTTTGCATCTGGTTTTGTGTGGGTGCTGGGGAATCAAACCTGGGTTGACAGGCTTTATAGGCAAGCAGCTTTAACCACTGAGCCATCTCCCTAGTCTGTGGATTATTTTCTTTTTTATTTTCGAGGTAGGGTCTCACTCTAGCACAGGCTGACCTGGAATTCACTATGTATTCTCAGAGTGGCCTTGAACTCACAGCGATCCTCTTACCGCTACCGAGTGCTGGGATTAAAGGTGTGCGCCACCACACCTGGCTTTATTTTCTTGATTTACAATAATATATGACAATATGTAAGTCAAAGGAATTCAATATTTGTGTTTTCATATTTTGTTTGTTTGCTTTTTTCAAGGTAGGGTTTCACACTAGCCCAGGCTGACCTGGAATTCACTCTGTAGTCTCAGGGTGGCCTCGAACTCACAGCAGTCCTCCTACCTTTGCTTCCCAAGTACTGGGATTAAAGGCATGCACCACCATGCCCAGCTCCCCTTGATTTAATTTTAATTTTTAAAATCTTGAATTTTGAAAATAAGGGTAGGTGTTTTGTTTGAGCTAGTTCTCACTGAAGACCAGAATGCCCTGGAGCTCATTCTATAGCCTGGGCTAGCCTCATACTCACTCAGTCCTCTTGAATTAGTTTCCCAAGTGCTGAGATTATAGGCATATGTCTTCATGCCTGCTTTTTACACTTGATCTTAGCCAAAATGCTGAGGAGCGATCATGCCTGCTTTTTGTTTTTATTTTTGTTTGGTTTGAGACAGGATCTCATGTAGCCCAGGCTGGCCTTGAACTCCTGATCCTCTTGCCTCTCCCTCCCATGTACTGGGATGACAGGTGTGTATCACCATGTTCAGCCTCTGGCTTTGCTGATTTTTAAAAATGAAGGTGAACATTCCTAGGGCTTGTGGTTAAATTTATAAACTAGGGCTGGAGAGATGGCTTATCAGTGAAGGCACTTGCTTGCAAAGCCTAGAACCCATGTTTGACTCTCCAGGTCTTACATAAGCCAGACACACAAATGTGATGCAAGCGCACCAGGTTGCACATGCCCAATAGGTGGTGCATGCATTTGGAGTTCTAGTACAGTGGCTGGAAGCCCTTACATGCCAATTCTCTTTCTCATTCTATCTCTCACATAAAAAAATAAAAAAGGCTAATCTGTTGGGCTTGCCTCAAATAAATAAATAAATAAACAAACAAACTCAGGCTGGAGATACAGCTCAGTGGTTAAGGCACTTGCCTATGAAGCCTAAGGACCCAGGTTTGAGTCCCCAGTACCCTTGTAAGCCATATGCACAAGGTGGCACATGTGTATGGAGTTTGTTTGCAGTGGCTGGAGGACATTGTGTGCCCATTCTCTCTCTCTAATAAATAAATTAATTAAAAACATTTAAAAAATTTTAAACTAGAGGGCTCTTGGAGCTCCTGTGGCACAATTGGTTTGCAGTTTGCATCTGGTATAAACTAGGGGGCTGGGAAGATGACTCAGTGGTTAAAAGCACTTGCTTGTAAATCCTGCAGGTCTGGGTTCATTTTTCAAGTTACCCACATAAGCCATATGCAAAAAGTGGTACAAATGGGCTGGAGAGATGGCTTAGTGGTTAAGGCGCCTGCCTGCAAAGCCTAAGAACCCGGTTCCAATCTCCAGGTCCCACGTTTAGCCAGATGCAAAGTGACGCAAGGGCGCAATGCTGCACTTGCCCACATGGGGGTGCACACATCTGGATTTCGTTCACAGCAGCTGAGAGACTGCTGGCGCACCCATCTCTATCTGTCTCCCTCTCCCTCTCTGTCTCTCTCTCCAAAAATAAAAAAAATTAAAAAAAAAAGTGGTACAAATGTCTCTTGTTAGTTTGTAGCAGCAAGGGACCCTGGCATGTGTGTGTGCATGCGCACACACACACAAATAAATATAATTTAAAAATAAATAAATTTTATAAACTCAGGTGATAAGCTGAGTAAAGGGAACTTATTTACCAGTGTACTGAAATGAGTGGGGAAACCTCTCAAAGCACTAACAAGTTAAATTTGGGACAAAATTTGTGACACCTTTTCATTTTATGTAGACAGAAAGCATATATCACGAATTTCAAGAGTCATGAGTGAGTCAGACAAACCAGGAGGGTGGGTGCTTAAAATGTGTGGAGTATGCCTCATGTAGCTCTCATACCCCACAACAAGACATGCTCCCAAGTTTGTCATACTGCTGCAGTAGAATCACGAGGGACTTTTGGTGTCCTTCAGACCATTTGGAATTACAACTCATGGGCCTGTGCTAATATTAGTTGTGCCAATGCTAAGACACTGTCCTATTAAATCATTTTAGAAAGAGAAGGATGACAAGTGGAAAAGAGGGAGTGAACCAGCTCCAGAGAAAAAACTGGAACCTGTTGTTTTTGAGAAAGTGAAAATGGTAAGTGGGAAGGAGTGTGCACCATGTGGCAGGGCTTGGGTGTGGAGTGTTCACATGTAGAGTAGAGGGTGGGAGGCTCATAGTTGGTGGGTGAGTTGGACACCATATTGTAGCTCTGTACCTGGGATTAAAGGGTTCTATGTTTAGCTCAGGTTGCCTACAGCTGTTCCTGCTTCTTGTTCATTGCCTTCTGCTACCTGATGTGCTCCATGGCACTTCTTTTTGAGGCCAGATGGGACTTGGAAGCTGCATTTATATTTCTTCTCCTCTTCATATTTTAATTTTTGTGTCTTTTTTTGTTTGTTTGTTTGTTTTCAAGGTAGGGTTTCACTCTAGCTCAGGCTGACCTGGAATTCACTATGTGGTCTCAGGGTGGGCTTCAACTCATGGCGATCCTCCTACCTCTGCCTCCTGAGTGCTGGGATTAAAGGTGTGCGCCACCATGCCTGGCTTCATATTTTTATTTTTTCTGGATGGGGTTTCATGTAGTCCAGACTGACCTCAAGCTATGAGTAGCTGAGGATGACCTTGACCTTCTGATGCTCCTGCCTCTACCTCCTGTGTGTTGGGATTATAGGTATGTGCCACAGGCCCAGTTTTCACATCTGTCCCTTCTAAGCAAACAAGCATGCCAGAATGCTATGTTTATATGGAAGAACTCCTGTGCTACATTTCCTTTTGGTAGTTTAGAGAAGCCTAGAAATCAGGGCTCGTTGATTTCTTTCTTAAAAATATTTTTATTGCCAGGTGTGGTGGCGCACACTTTTAATTCCAGCACTTGGGAGGCAGAGGTATGAGGATCGCCGTGAGTTCAAGGTTACCCTGAGACTACATAGTGAATTCCAGGTCAACTTGGGCTAGAGTGAGACTTTACCTGGAAAAACCAAAAAATAAAAAATCTCACTTTAGCTCAGGCTGATCTGGAATTCACTATGTAGTCTCAGGGTGGCCTCGAACTCACAGTGATCCTCTTACCTTTGCCTCCCAAGTGCTGGGATTAAAGGTGTGCACCACCACACCCAGCTTATATATGTTTTTAAAATATTTTTATTTTTATTTATTTATTTGAGACAGAGAAAGAGGCAGAGAGAGAGAGAGAGAAAGAGGGAGGGAGAGAATGGGTGCACCAGAGCCCCCAGCCACTGAAAACGAACTCCAGACACATGCGCCACCTTGTGCATCTGGCTTACGTGGGTCCTGGGGAATCAAACTGAAGTCCTTTGGCTTTGCAGGCAGGGGCCTTAATCACTAAGCCATCTCTCCAGCCCTGTTTTTTACGTTTAAAAAAATTTTTTTAAATAAATTTTATTTTATTTTATTTTTTTATTTGAGAGAAACAGAGACAGGAAGAGGCAGAGAGAAAGAATGGTTGTGCCAGCAGCCTCTCAGCTGCTGTGAACAAACTCCAGATTGCCTGTGCCCCCTTGTGGGAAAGCGGGGCATCGCGCCCTTGCATCACTTTTTGTGACTGGCTAAACATAGGACCTGGAGATCGGGTGTTCTTGGGCTTGGCAGGCAGGCGCCTTAACCACTAAGACATCTCTCCAGCCCTGTTTTTGTGTTTAACTCCCCTCCATGTGGTTGTAGCTCTACCTCAGTCTTTCCTTAAGAGCCATGTTCAACATGGGTCCTTTCCTTAAGAGCCTCAGTTTAACTCCCCTCCACATTCTTATGGTTCTACTCCAGTTTTTTTTCCCCAAAAACCTCAATTTGCTCTAAGTGAACCCTATACGTTATGCTGTTCCCACATGAGAGCATGTTTCCTAGTTCCCACATGTTTATGACTCTGCTCTAGCCTTCCTAGATCCCAGTCTCCCTCAAGTAATCCCCACAATTTGTGGTTTCTCCCTTAAACAAACCCCACAATTTGTGATTTCTCCCTAAATAAAATTTGATGATTAAAATACATATATTTTTATTTGTTTGTAAGGAGAGTTAGTATGGGCATGTCAAGGCCTCTTGTAACTGCAAATGAACTCCAGATGCATGCACTACTTTGTATCTGGCTTTATATGGGTACTGGGGAATTGAGCCCAGGCTGGCAGGCTTTGCAAGCAAGTAACTTTAACTGCTGAGCCATCTCCCCAATCCCAGGGCACATTGATTCTTTTGTTTTTTTTTTTTCAAGGTAGAATGTCACTCTAGCTCAGATTCCTGGAATTCACTCTGTATTCTCGGGCTGACCTCAAGCTCAAGGCCATCCTCCAATTTTGCTTCCTGAGTGCTGGGATTAAAGGTGTGCACCACCACAGCACATTGATTTCTTTTTGCACAAAATAAATTGTGGCTGAAGTATTAGATACTGTACTATAGGTACTTGGGATTTTTATTATTTTTATTATTATTTTATGAGAGAGAGAGAGAATTGGTGTACCAGGGTCTCCAGCCATTGTAATCAAACTCCAGATGCATGTGCCACCATGTGCACATGTGCATGCATCACCTTACACATTCATCACCTTGTACGTCTGGCTTACGTGGGAACTGGGGAGTTGAACATGGGTCCTTAGGCTTTGTAGGCAAGTGCCTTAACTGCTAAACCATCTCTCCAGCCTGGTGCTTGGGATTTTGAGAGATAGAGACATTTTACTTTTTTTTTTTTGAGGTAGGGTCTCCCTCTAGCCTAGGTTGACCTGGAATTCACTCCGTAGTCTCAGGCTGGTCTTGAACTCACAGTGATCCTCCTTCTTTAGCCTCCCAAGTGCCTGAAATTAAAAGCTCTATTTTACTATTTTGTAAGAGTTTTAAACAATTTATCTTATTTTAATTTGTTAACATTTTTACACATGTATATAGTGTATTCTGATCATATTCACTTGCCATTATCTTCCTTTTCCTTCTGCTGACCCCCTTCTTCCCAGCTAGTCCCACATCTACTTTGATGTCTTTTTGTGTGTGTGTGTGTTTGTGACCCACTGAGTTTAATTACTTTAGTGAACATGGGTGGGGGTTTAATTTTCAGAGCATAGGTAACTTACCAGAGGCTACATCACTGAAGAAAATTTCTCCCTACCCCCAGCAGCCATTAACTGTCAGTAATTCCTCCAGGAGGAGGGGGCCTCATAAGCGTCTCCACTGTCCATGATGGAGTGGTTGGTATCTTGTGCCGGTAATGACAGCCACTGTCAGCTGGTAACGTCAGCCACGTCATGTCCGGAAGACAGTGCACTTCTCCCCATCTTCTGGCTCTTAAATTCTTTCCACTTTCTCTTCCATATAGATGGATTAATCATTGAACTGCAACAGTCACTTACTCTCAGCACTTTGACAGTTTGAGTTTCCCCAGTAGTTGCTGCCCACAACAAAGAAGCTTCTCTTGACCAGAAGTGAGAGCAGCACTCATCTGTAGACATAAATACTTCGAGGACAATTTGATAGGCAAACATATCCACTTAGCCAAAGAACCACAGTAGTTTCCCTGCTAGGGCCCATGATCTCCTCAGCCACAAGCTTTTGACTAGCTTTTCAGTAGCAGGCATGAATTCCCTCCCGTGGAGCAGGCCTTAAATCTAATCAGAAAGCAGTTGATTACCCACTGTTGTACTGAGTTCAGAAAGCTCTGTCTCTCTAGATAATGAGTGAGAAGACCATATCTTTTTGTTGTTGTTGTTGCTTGTTTATGTTTTTTTCTTTTTTTGGAGGTAGAGAGAGTCTCGTTCTGGCCCAGGCTGACCTGGAATTCACTATATAGTCCTCAGGGTGGCCTTGAACTCATGGCAGTCCTTCTACCTCTGCCTCCCGAGTGCTGGGATTAATAAAGGCGTGCGCCACCACAGCTGGCTTTTTTCTTTTTAAGCTTCAGGTTCAGTTTATGTACATACTCATGCTTCCTGAGTCTTGTTTCTTTGGCACCTGTCTTTGAAAATAAAATGATAACCATACCACGAGAATACCTGTGGTTTACAGTGAAGGCATGGAGGAGGGAGAAACAGCTCAGAACAACTGCTTGTTCATTTTATATCATGTTCCCATCTTAGCCACAGAAAAAAGAAGATCCACAGCTACCTCGGAAAAGCTCCCCCAAATCCACAGCACCTGTCATGGACTTGTTGGGCCTTGGTAAGAACTTGTTTTTATTTTGTTTTTTTGAGGTAGGGTCTCACTCCAGCTCAGGCTGACCTGGACTTCACTATGTAGTCTCAGGATGGCCTTGACCTCTCAGCGATCCTCCTACCTCTGCCTCCTGAGTGCTGGGATTCCAGGCGTGCACCACCATGCCCTGCTTCAGAGCTTGGCTTTTAAACACCTGTACTCTTAGAAATTTGATGTGAATTCTTAGTGGTCCTGGGTAGAATGGTAGGCAGGACCTCACTTTGTGTCTACTTCACTACATGGGATTATTTTCTCATGTTCTTCTGTTACATTTTCCATCTGTGCAGTTGCTATAAGATTGGGTTTACTGTGGTGTATTTTTTCAGAGTGGCAGTTCAGTGTAGTATTTAAGAGTGTGGCCTTTGGAGCAGAGTCCCAACGGTGCCACTTACTGTCCACATGCTTACAAGTAGTTTATTTAACCTCTGAGTGTTTCTTTCCTCATCTATGCAGTGTGGTAGGTTAGTCTACTTCAGAGGTGTTGTTGGAAGTGTTACATGATATAATACCTTCAGAGTTCCTTCGCCCCATGCCTGGTATATATTAAGCCTTCAATAAATGTTGACAGTTTACTCAACAACACCTTTGAGCCTTTTGCTAGTTCCCTCTACTGCCTGTCATCATCCCCTGGTTCCCCCCACCACCAGATGGCCTATCACCTTGCAGTCATTTTTCCTTTCGAAGTCCTGGTTTTGCCCTTTCAAAGACAATGCCTGGGAAATGGCTCAGCAGTTAAGGCTCTTGCCTGCCAAGCCTAACAATCCGAGTTTGATTCCCCAGTTTCCACATAAAGCCAGATGCCCAAAGTGGCAGATGCATCTGGAGTTTGGGTGTCCCAGGGTGTCTAACCACTGCAAACACACCAACACACACACTCTTTCTTTGCTTGCAAAGAAGGAAAGGAAGAAAGCCTGTTCTCCAGTTCTCACTGCTGGCACTTTTAGGTCAGCTGCTGATTTAGGTGTTTGGCTATTTAGGTCCCTAACTTCTGTACTGTCCATTTCTCTCTATATACCTTGCCCTTCCAATACCAGAAGGGAGCCAGCCAGCCTCCAGCTATGGTGCTAGAACAGCCTTATGCTGGGTGTCTGCTGCCCTGTGACTAACAGCAGGCTACAAGCTACTGCAGAGCACTGGTGGGGATGTGGGGTCAGGCCTTTTGTTTTTGAAAAGTCCTAGCCAGTCTGTGTGGGTTCAGAGATTGGATTTCCAGGCTCATGATGGGGTGTATGGCCTCCTCTGTCTGTGCTTTGTCCAGAATAGAAGGAAATAGTGTCCTTTAAATTTTTTTTCTTTATTTAAGAGAGAGGAAGATAGAGAATGGGTATGCCAGGGCCTTTAGCCACTGCAAACGAACTCCAGATGCATGCACCACCTTGTACATCTGGCTTTACATGGGTACTGGGGAATAGAATCTGGGTTGTTAGGCTTTGCAGGCAAGTGCCTTAATAGTTAAGCCATCCCTCCAGCCCAGAAGTAGTGTCTTAATGAGCAGTGATGCAGGCTAAGGTTAATGTCCCTCTCTCTTTGCAGATGCTCCTGTGGTCTGTTCCATTGCAAACAGTAAGACCAGCAATACCCTAGAGAAGGATTTAGATCTTTTGGCTTCTGTCTCTTCCCCTTCTTCCAGTTCCAGAAAGGTGAGTCTTCTGTGCCTCTCAGGATTAAAGAGTATTCTGGCTGGGTATGGTGGCACTTACCTTCAATCCCAGCACTCAGGAGGCCAAGGTAGTAGGATTTCTGTGAGTGAAATCCAGGCCACCCTGGGCTACAGCAAGACCCTACCTTGAAAAACTAAAAAAAAGTATTCTGGAAAAGTTTCTAATATAATCATGGCACTAAGTCATGCTTCCTTGGTGGGACTGGACTTTGGTTTTCTTTTTTCTTTTTCAAGGTAGGGTCTTGCTCTCTAGCCCAGGCTGACCTGGAATTCACTATGTATTCTCAGGGTAGCCTCAAACTCAGAACAGTCCACCTACCTCTGCCTCCCGATTGCTGCGATTAAAGACTGCACCACCATGCCCTACTAAGGCATTTTAATTTTTGAGATAGGGTCTCCCACTGTAGCCTAGGCTGACCCAGAACTCACTATGTAGCCCAGACTGTCCTTGAACTCAGCAATCTTCTCACTTCAGTCTCCTGAATTTTGGAATGATAGGAACAAAGCATCATGTCTAGTTGAACCATGAATTCCTATCAAAAATGTTAGACACAGCATAAAGTGTAGGGTCCCTTTTAGAGAACCCAAGAGGACCATCTTGAGTCTCCCACTGCCCTCTGTGCCCTCAGGTTGTAGGTTCCATGCCAACAGCAGGGAGCGCTGGTTCTGTTCCTGAAAACCTGAACCTGTTTCCAGAACCAGGGAGCAAAACAGAAGAAACAGGCAAGAAACAGCTCTCCAAAGACTCCATCCTTTCACTGTACGGATCCCAGACGCCTCAAATGCCTGCCCAAGGTAGAGTCCATGGAGTGGCGAAGGTGTGTCAGGGAGAGACTGGGGGCATACGTGGAGAATTATGTGTTGTGACAGGAACAGATACTCTGGGGCAGAGTAATCATATATCAAACAAACTTGTACATGACGTTACTGATAAAGCCACAGAATATCAGCAAATACTAATGTCATTGGAGACATGCTTCTGTGGGATCTAGTGCTACACCTCTGTGGAGTCTGACTCAAGGTCTGGCTCTGGCCCCTAGAAGGGAAGTGGCTAGATCAGAGTGAGACCCACTGGTCAGGGAAGCTGCAACAAGTCTTTTCTGAATTGTCAACCGGCATTCCGAGATGAGTAGTCTTGAAGAGAGCCACTGGAAAGGAGTCACCGGGGGAGTCTGGGCTCACTTTGCATCCCCTCCTTTAACAGACCCATCTCTGTGTTTTGTTGGCAGCGATGTTTATGGCTCCTGCTCAGATGGCAGCATATCCCACAGCTTACCCCAGCTTCCCTGGGGTTACACCCCCCAACAGCATCATGGGGAGCATGATGCCTCCGCCAGTAGGCATGATGGCTCAGCCAGGAGCCTCTGGAATGGTTGCTCCCATGGCCATGCCTGCGGGCTATATGGGGGGCATGCAGGCATCGATGCTGGGGGTGCCAAATGGGATGCTGACCACCCAGCAGGCTGGCTACATGGCAGGCATGGCAGCTGTGCCCCAGACTGTGTACGGGGTTCAGCCAGCTCAGCAGCTGCAGTGGAACCTTACTCAGGTGAGTGCCCCCATTTTCCTTGGGACGAGTCCTCAGTGTCTCACTTGGTGCCATGCCCTCATCCCTTTAATCCTTTCCATGAAAGTGAGATGATGCCAGAGATATCCCTAGGTTCCCTCCCCCACTTTGTTTTCGTTCTTACACAAGACCTGTCTAAAGTCAGACTTTCTGGGTGTTCTGAGTTCCTGTAGATGCTATCTGAGTCTCTTCACACTTCTCAAAAACACAACCAGAAACCTTTCTAGACAGACAAGGAATACAGGTGAAACCATCCATCACTGCATCTGCCACCACCACAGCTTCAGGTGACGTGGCATTAGGCTTGGGAGTAGAGGCCAGGAGGTGGCAGCACAGACAAAGCACCTCGGAAGGAGACAGACCCACCCACAAGTTGAAGGTGAGGGAGATTAGAACTCTGGTTACTTTGGTTGTTACAAACAAGGGACCTGATCATAGGTTGCAGTTTGTAAAGGCCTTGTATGTGGCAGGGGTGGGGGGTTGGAGAGCTGGCTCAGCTATTAAAGGTACTTAGTTGCTTACATTGTATATGGGGAAGAGCACTCGTGAGGTAAAGACAGGACATTGGGAGTTCAAGTCTTGGCTATATAGAGAATTAGAGGCCAGCATGGGCTAGAAACTTTTTAAAAAATGGAGTAAAAGGACTAAGAAAGTAATAGAGGACTGGAGAGATGACTCAGTGGTTAAAGCACTTGCCTGCAAAGCCTAACAACCTAGGTTCGATTTCCCCTGTACCCACATAAAACCAGGTGTACAAGGTAGTACATGCATCGGGAGTTTGTTTGCAGAGGCTAGAGGCTCTGGCATGCCTATTCTCTCTGTTTTAAATAAATAAATAAATAAATAAATAAATAAATAAATAAATAAATAAAATATTTAAAAAGAAAAAAAGTAATAGAGGAAACAAGCAAGGAAAGTGGAGATAACCAAAGAATAAAAATAAAATCATGAGACAGAATTAATATGCAAGAAAACTTTCTAGAAATAAAAGATTTGAGTTAATAGAGAGTCCAGTGTGATTCTGGGAAAATTGACCCAGAACACTCCACTCTAAAACATCCAAGTAAGCCTTTAAGACTTTAAAGAAAGAGAAAAACTCTCTGAGCTAATCCTTCTCTACACATGTATGCAAATTAACACCCAGGTTGACCTTAGATTTCCTAATAGCAATATACAAAAGACAGTAAGAGGGCTGGAGAGATGGCTTAATGGTTAAGGTGCTTGCCTGTCAAGCCTAAGGACTCATGTTCGACTCTTTCCAGGTCCCACATAAGCCAGATGCACAAAGTGACACAAGCGCACATGGTCGTAGGTACACACTAGGTGGTGCATGTATCTGGAGTTCTGTTAGTGGCTGGAGGCCCTCACATGCCAATTCTGTCTGTCTCTTACATTAAAAAAAAAAAAAAAAAGACAGTAAGAATCCTATCTTTAAGACACTCCAGCACATGTGAAACAAGTATTTGATAGGCAGCCAAGGTGTCTTATCCATCAAAGGTTGTCAAAAGAAAATGTTGAGCCAGGTTTGGTGGCACAAGCCTTTAATCTCAGCACTTGGGAGGCAGAGGTAGGTGGATCACTGTGAGTTCAAGGCCACCCTGACACTACCTAGTGAATTCCAGATCAGCCTGGGCTAGAGTGAGACCCTACCCAAAAAAACCAAAGGAAAAAAAGAAGAGAAAGAAAGAAAAGGTTAAAAGCTGCACATGGGCTGGACGTGGTAGTACAAGCCTTGATCCCAGCACTCTGGAGGCTGAGGTAGGCTATGAGTTTGAGGCCAGTCTGAGCTAGAGTGAGATCCTGCTTTAAAAAAACCATGGTGGATCAGTGGTTGCAAAGCCTGTTGACCCAGGTTTCAGTCCCCAGTACCCATGTAAAGCCAGGCGCACAAAGTGGCACATGCATCCAGAGTTTATTTGCAGTGCAAGAGGCCCTGGTGTGCCCATTCTCTCTGTGTCTCTCTGTTTGCAAATAAATAAATAAATAAATAAATAAATAAATAAATAAATAAATGCAAGCTTTTTTAGGACTAGAGAGTTGGCTTAGCAGTTAAGGCCTTTGCCTGGGAAGCCTAAGGACCCAGGTGTGATTCCTCAGTACCCACGTAAAGCCAGATGCACATGGTGGCACATGCATCTCGAGTTCATTTGCAGTTGCTAGTGGTGCTGGCATGCTCATCCTCTCTCTCTAATAAATAAATAAAAATAAAATAGTTTAAAAAAAAAAAAAAAGTTAAAAAAAAAACAGAAAAAAAAAGCTTTTTAAAAATCTGGATGTGGTAATGCTCACCTGTAATCCCAGTGTTCAGCAGGCTGAGGCAGAAGAATTGCTGTGAGTTGAAGGTCAGCCTGAGCTACAAAGCATGTCCCTGTTGCAAGACAAAAACATACAAAAATGTTAACATGCAAGAACTCAGGAAATATCTTGCTTACTAGCATTTCCTGAGAAATCTGTTAGGTCAGCTTCTAGCTGTGGACATTTGTGACAAAAGGACTAGAGATGAGCATTGAGTGTTGAGCTGAGAATGTGAAAAGTAAAACAGAAGTAGTGACAGGGTGGAAGAGCGTGTGTTACACTTGGACAACAGAATTGCACAGTGGAAAATACAAATAGCACCATTGCTGGTGACGTGACCAAACATCACATTACCAACAATGGGACAAACTGATCTCATGGACTTCCTGATAGCAAGGACCCACTATATGCACACAATTTTCTTGCCAAAAATTAAGCAACCTGAGTCTAATTAGACATAAGATCCAAATTGAGGGATATGCTACAGAACAATTAGCCAGATTATTTTAAAATGTCAATATCTGGGAGGGGGGAAGAGTGGTAGGAAAGCTGTTCTAATTAAAGGAGACCAAAGAACCTGAATGTAGGGTTTTTTAGAATATTGTGGTGATTACATTTTTAAAAATATTTTATTTTTATTTATGAGAGAGAGAATGGGTGTGCAAATGAACTCCAGATGAATGTGCCACGTTATGCATCTGTCTTATGTGGGTTCTGGGGAATTGAACCTGAGTCCTTGGGCTTCATAGGCAAGTACCGGTTGCTCCAGCCCACATTTTTTAAGTGTATGTATAATGGTTCTAGGAAAGCCTTCATTCTCATGAGGTGCCTCTGACTTGAGAGAGCCAGTCTTTTTAAATTATTTTTTTTAATTTATTTGAAAGAGAGGGGAAGAGAATGAGTGCACCAGGGTCTCCAGCCACTGCAAACAGATTCCAGATGCATGTGTCACTTTATGCATCTGGCTTTATGTGGGTACTGAAGACTCGAACCTGAACTGACAGGCTTTGCAAGCAAGTGCCTTTAACCACTGCGCAATCTCTCTAGCCCCAGTCTTTCTAATTATAAAGAAGCTCCTGGTAGCTGAGCATGATGGTGCACATCTGTATAATCTCACCATTTTCAGAGGCAAGATTGCCACAAATTCAAGGTCTGCCTAATCAATATAGTGAGTTTCAGACTAGTCAGGGCTACATAATGAGATCTGGTTTAGAAACAAAACATAAAACCAAAAAGAAAAAAGAAAGAGAAGGGAAAGAAGAAGGAAGGAAGGAAGGAAGGAAGGAAGGAGGGAGGGAGGGAGAGAGGGAAGGAGGGAGGGAAGAAGGAAAGAAAGGAGGGAAGAAGGAAAAGAAAGAAGGAAGGAAGGAAAGAAAGAAACAAGCAAGCAAGCAAGCTAGCTAACCAGCTCGCTCTACCGAAGCCTCATCCCACCCTCACCTAACTGCTCTGCTTGTCATCTACTAAAGACACTTAGATGTCTCCCCTTCTTCCTTTGTTCACTTGGAACCACCTAGTTTCTTTTTCCCTCCATAAATAAGCCAGCAGAAGCAAGTGCTCTCTGCCAGGGATAAAGCTGGAGCACTGTGCTGAGGGCTTGCCTTTGGACTCTGTGGGGTGGCTGTGACCAGTTAACAATAGGCCCCTTCTGTTAGGATGAGGGCCTGGAAAGGAAGAAAAGAACCACATGTACTAGTTAGACTCCAGATTCCTTCGTTCCCTCCCTGACATTAGTCTCTGGTAACATTGTCCCCCAGAGTCCCTCATGTATGAAGTGTCCTGTCCCTGAAGTATCATCCTCCCCTCCCCATAGACAGAAGGACCCTTGCCCTGCCATTAGCACAGCTTGGCTGAGTGCCCACAGCATGGTCTGAAAGTCTCCTCTCTCCTTCAGATGACTCAGCAGATGGCTGGGATGAACTTCTATGGAGCCAACGGCATGATGAACTATGGACAGTCAATGGGCAGCGGAAATGGCCAGGCAGCCAATCAGACTCTCAGTCCTCAGATGTGGAAATAAAAGCAAAGCGCCTGTGTGGCTGCCATTCTCCTCAGCCCTTGCTCTCACCCGTTTTCTTCTTCCTGCAGCCTTCCTCCATCCCCTTTTCCTACCTCTCTGTTTGATTTAGAAATGCTCAATAAGTCATTTGGGTTTGGCATCCTGCCCAACCCGCTCACTTCCCGAACACACAGACCTCTCTGTTGCTTTCTGTTGTTCACGTCCCTTGGCTGTCCCATTTCCTCCCCAGCCACAGCTCCTGTCCTCTCCTGGCACCAGCACCTTAGAAACAATGGGCAGAAGAGGGCATTTGAACTGCAGGGAAATGTGCACACATATCGGTACCTTCCCTCGAGGTGGAGCCTCAGAGAGTTCTGTACGTGATGTGTATGTGACCAAGAGGGAGGGTATGGAGGACCTTCACGTGTTCATCAGCTGTGTCTAAGTGTTTAAAGTTTTGGTTGAAGAGGGAGACTCTGTGTTCCCAACTTCCTGGGAATGGAGGAAGTACTGCAATCCAGTACTCCTGGGGCCTTTGATCAGGTTGACCCTGGGTAAATGAAGCAAGCCCCTTTCTGTGAGGAAGAGCAAAAATGTTACTCCCCTTCACCCCAGATGACTTGTGGATCTGGGGCTTCGGGATCTGCTGCTTCAGCCAGCCTTTTTCAGCACCAAAGACTTCATGGAGGTCCCACACACAAACACATCCCTTGCCCACCCTCTACCTGCCTCCAGCAGGATCCAGCCCCAGGGTTGGAGGACCAACCCCTGTGCAGGAATTCAGAGTTTAACATGTGCACTGCTTTTGTGCATGTGTGCATGTGTGTGTGTGTGTCCGTCCGTCCGTCCGTCCGTGTCCTACTTCCCATCTTCTCCCCAACTGCTCTGGGCGTTTTTCTTTGTGTTTAGAGTTTCAGGTTTACAGCAGAGAGGTGTTAATTTATCAACAGCCTGAAACTGTTGTCAGGTTATCTTATAGTTTTAAAAAACCTGCCATCTCATTGATAGCCCCCTCTCCTTTCCCTCCTCCCATCTGCCAGTCACCGTCTGACACCTGCGCATCAGAGCACTCTGTTTGCTCACCTTTTCCAGGCGTCTGAGGCAGAGAGCCTGGATAGCTTTTCTCTCCGCCATTGTTCACCCCACTTGAAAATTCAAACACGAAAACTTGGCTTAAACGATTTCATGTGTGGGAACCACAATGCCTGGTTGCCTTTTTCCTGTGTATGTGTAAATTCCTTAATAAATATTGCAGGGAAGAACCATTTGTGTGGCTGTTGCTGTGTGTCACTCTTGGAGGGGGGTAAAGCACACAGGGTTTCTGCTTTCCAGGAGCAGTTCCTGACTTCTTGTATTGTAAAGACTTCTGTTCAGGGGCTGGGGAGATGGCTCAGCCAGTAAAAGCACTTTCCTTGCAAGCATGAAGATGTGCGTTTGATCCCAAGAAACCATAGAAAAATGCCAGGTATGGGCTGGGCATGGGATGCACACTTTGAATCCCAGCACTGGGGAGGCAGAGGTAGAAGGATCACTATGAATTTGAGGACAGCCTGGGACTACAGAGTGAATTCCAGGTCAGCTTGGGCTGGAGTGAGACCCTACCTCAAAAAAAAATAATAAATGGTGCTCATTTCGGTAGCACATATATTAAACTTGGAAAGATACAGAGATTAGCATGGCCCCTGAGCAAGGATGACATGCAAATTTGTGAAGCATTCCACACACACACACGTATATGGAGAGAGAGAGAGTTTTGGTTTTTCCAAGTAGGGTCTCACTGTAGCCCAGGCTAGCCTAGAACTCATGACAATCTTCCTACCTCAGCCTCCCGAGTGCTGAGATTAAAGGCAGGTGCCACCACACCCAGCTCCACATTCCATATATATATTTTAAATGTTATTTATTTATTTATTATTTGAGAGAGACAGAAAGAGAGGATGAGGCAAAGAGAAAATGCATGCCAGGGTCATTTCGGCCACTGTGAATGAACTCCAGACACGTGCGCCCCCTTGTGGGCATGCACAACATCGCGTGCTTTGCATCACTTTTGCATCTGGCTAAATGTGGGACCTGGAGATTTGAACAAGCGTTCTTAGGCTTTGCAGGCAGGTGCCTTGACCACTAAGCCATCTCTCCAGCCCCACATTCCATATTTTTATAGGCCTGCCATGCCTCAGGGGACATTGTGGAATAGGAGGTAGAAAGATTTTAAGAGCCACAGAATGGATAAGAATACCCTGAGGCATATCCCCCCTCCCCAAACCTGAATTCACTATATAGTCTCAGGCTGGCCTCAAGTACTGGGATTAAAGGCATGTACCACCACGCCTGGCTAAAATCCACGTATTTTTGAGGCCCTTGTCCTACAAACAAACTCAAGACGTAGGTACTGAGGACTTGAACCTGGATCAGGGGTTAGAAACAGACCACTCACCCTGTGTGTGGAGGGGTGTGGGGGGGCATGAAATACAAAGGGCAAATGGCCTGAGTCCATTTCCTCCTCTATTGGACTTCCTTTATGCTCTCAACAGATGATATTGTGGACCCCCTCCCCATATTCCTCCTTTCCCCTCATGGCTCAGTAATTAAAAGCTCTTGCTTATAAAGCATGCTGATCCAGGTTCAAGTCCTCAGTACCTACGTCTTGAGTTTGTTTGTAGGACAAGGGCCTCTGGCACTCCAATACACACACTCTCAAAAATACGTGGATTTTAGCCAGGCGTGGTGGTACATGCCTTTAATCCCAGTACTTGAGGCCAGCCTGAGACTATATAGTGAATTCAGGTTTGGGGAGGGGGGATATGCCTCAGGGTATTCTGAGCCATCTCCATAGCCCTTAAAATATTCTTTTTGTTCTTGGCATACCAAGGGCCAGGCCCAAGCAACAGCTGATGGAATGGAGGCCTCTGTCCAACAGTGGCCAGAGTTGAGAATGGAGAGGGCTAGCTCTGCATCTGTACAGGTCATGGACCATCAGGAGCATGCGTGTGTTTTTTTCCACAGATGGAGAAGCAGTTTCTAGAAAGATCAGAAATAGAAATTTCAGGCCTGGAGAGATGGCTTAGTGGTTAAGGCTCTTGCCTGAGAAGCCTAAGGACTCATGTTCACGACTCTCTAGGTCCCACGTAAGACACAGTGACACAAGGTGTCCCAAGTCAGCGCAAAAGGTTACACATGCACATAAAGGGGCACACACATCTGAGTTCAATTGCAGTGGCTGGAGGCCCTGGTGTGCCAATTCTCTCTTTCACTCTCATAAGAAAAAAAAAGGGAAGTCTGTTGGACTTGCCTCAAAAAAAAAAATATATATATATATAGTAATTTCAGGCTGATGAGATGGTTTAGCAGTTCAGGCGCTTGCCTGTGAAGCCTAAGGACACAGGTTCAATTCCCCAAAACCCACATAAGCACAAGGTGGCACATGTGTCTGGAGTTCATTTGCAGTAGCTAGAGGACTTGGCACACCCATTCTCTATCTCCTTTTCTCTCTCTCTCTCAAATAAATTAATTTTTTAATTTAAAAATGGAAATTTCTACCAAAAATTGGCTGACTCTTCAAAAAGCCAATGTCATGAGGAAAAAAATTGAACGATCTATATGGTCCCATAGACTCAGGCTTGATGGAGTTTTGCCCTGCGTGAGCATCACCCAACAGAACCTTAAGCCTCTCCAACAGTAGTTTCCCCAAGTTCCTGAGTTTCTAGTTGGAAATAGGTCCTTAGCAAGTCATAGACTCCCACACCGGCTTTCTCACCTGTTAAGAGTCATTAAGAAGGAAGTGGAGGGGGTGCAGATAGAATGGAAGAGCCAAAGGAAGGGTGTGACTTCTTACAATGCAACTGCCCAGACAGAAATTGGCCTCGATATCTATGACCTTGCAGTGCCTAGCAATACCTTCGCAAGACCCTCAAAAATAGAAGAAAAAGATGATGACATCAAATTAAAAGAGAGACTAATGGAGAGAGGGAGGGGATATGATGGAGATTGGAGTTCTAAAGTGGAATGGGGGAGGGGAGGGAAATATCATGTGTTTTTTGTATGTAAGTATAGAAGTTGTCAATAAAAATAATAATAATTAAAAAAAAAAAGAAGGAAGTGGAGGGGCTGGAGAGATGGCCCAGTGGTTAAGATGCTTGCCTTCAGAGCCTAACAAACTGAGTTTGATTCCCCAGTACCCACATAAAGTCAGAGGCACAAAGTGGTGCATGCGTCTGGAGTCCATTTGCAGTGGCTGGAGGCTCTGGCGCACCTATTCTCTCTGTCTCTCTTCAAGTATCTTTGCTTGCAAATACAAAATAAATAAGTAAATAAATAAGTAAAATTTAAGAAGTGGAGAAGAGAAGCTCTTGGACCTCTTTCTCACTTGTCGTAATCAACTTCAGGCTGCCGAGATGAACCTCCAGACTGGACACAGTTTATGGGAGGAGGGATGGATTTATTTAGAGTTTACAGATCCAGGGGAAATTCCATAATGGCAGAAGAAGCTGGTCCCCTTTACCAAATCCATGCAGAGAGAAAAGAAACCACCACCAGCACTGCCAAAAGCGAGCACCAAATCCACACAGGGGACCCCAGGCGCAGCTCAAGCACCCTGCATACCTAAGGCTGGAATTCAGATCCGCCCACAATGACACCTCTTCCAACCAAGAGGCTGGAGATCCAAGTTACAAGCTTTAATAAAATATTTGAGTCTATTGGAGGACATAAATTCAAACTACCACACCGCCAAAATGAGCAGTCAACACAGCACCGAAGCTCTGGGTAAACTGCTGGCCGTGTGATGAGACCCTGTGTGGGGAGTCTCACAAGCCCCAGCAGAAGAATCACAGGAGAGGCAACTAAGGGTTTGAAGTGGTGCTCTTTTTGGCCAATAACTACTTTCCCACTTGGCCCCCATTGAACCCCAGACCATGAGCACACTGATGCTGGATGGTGAACCTGGGGTAGATCTTCGGAAACCCTCAATATCAGTGCTATAGTGTGCTTCCTTTAAAAAAAAAGTGTATTGTGTGTGTGTGTGTGGTGTATGCACGTGTGGAATGTGTGTTTGGTATATGCATGTGTGGTGTGTGTGTGGGGTGTGGTGTATGCATGTGTGTGGGGTGTGGTGGGTGTGGGGTGTGGTGTATGCATGTGTGTGGTGTTTGCATGTCTGTGTGCCACTGTGTGCTCACCTGAAGCATCCAGAGGAAAACATTGGGAGTCCCCCTCATTATTCACCCACCTTTCTTTGTTTTCCATGTGACAGAATCTCTTACTGATTCCAGAGATTCTATTTTCCAAGCCCCTGAATTCTCTAGTCTCCACTCTTCATAGGACTGGGGTTACAGACATGTGTGATCGTGTCCAGCTATTTATGTGGGTTCTGGATATTGGAACTCAGGTAGTCTCAGGCCCTTATTCTTTTTTTTTATGGTATTTTATTTATTTATTGAGAGAGAGAGAGAGAGAGGCCCTTATTCTTTTTTTTTTATGGTATTTTATTTATTTATTGAGAGAGAGAGAAGAGAGAGAGAATGGGCACAACAAGGCCTTTAGCCGCTGAAAGCAAACTCCAGACACATGCACCACCTTGTGCATCTGGCTGTATGTGGGGACTGGGGAACTGAACCTTACTCCTTTGTCTTTGCCAGCAACCTTCTTAACTGCTAAGCCATCTCTCCAGCCCATCAGACCCTCATTCTTACACAGGAAGTGCACTTAACTACTGAGCCATCTCTCCAGCCTTACAGTTTGGATCTTTGTGTGTGTGTGTGTGTGTGTGTGTATGTGTGTGTGTGTGTGGTTTTTCAAGGTAGGGTGTCACACTAGCCCAGGCTGACCTGGAATTCACTATGTAGTCTCAGGGTGGCCTCAAACTCACAATGTTCCTCCTACCTCTGTTTCCTGAGTGCTGGGATTAAAGGCGTATGCCACCATTCCTGGCATAAAGTTTGCCTCTTAAATGTACCTCAAATACCTGTATATTAAAGACTTGGTCACCAGAGTGGCACTGTTGGGAGTTGGTGAAACCTTCAAGAGGTGAACTAGTGGGAGGTTGTTAGGTCATTAGGAACAATGCAGATAGTAGGAACCTAGATCCTTCCAATTCTTTTCTTTTCTTTTTTAAATAAATATTTAATTTATTTATTTATTTGAGAGAGAGAGAGAGAGAGAGAGAGAGAAAGAGTCAGAGTGAGAGAGAGAGAGAGAGAGAGAGAGAGAGAGAATGGGCATACCAGGGCTTCTAGCCACTACAAACGAACTCCAGATGCATGTGCCACCTTGGGCATCTGGCTTACATGGGTACTGGAGAATCAAACCAAGGTCCTTTGGCTTTGCAGGCAAGCACCTTAACTGCTAAGCCATCTCTCCAGCCCCCTTCTTTTCTTTTCTTTTTAAAAATTTATTTTTTTTTTATTGACAACTTCCTTAATTGTAGACAATATCCCATGGTACTTCCCTCCCTTCTCCCACTTTGCCCTTTGAAACTCCACTCTCCATCATATCCCCTCCTCCTCTCAGTCAGTCTCTTTTATTTTGATGTCATCATCTTTTCCTCCTATTATGATGGTCTTATGTAGGTAGTGTCAGGCACTGTGAGGTCATGGATATCCAGGCCATTTTGTGTCTGGAGGAGCACGTTGTAAGGAGTCCTACCTTTCCTTTGGCTCTTACATTCTTTCTGCCCCCTCTTCTGCAATGGACCCTGAGCCTTGGAAGGTGTGTTAGAGATGTTTCAGTGCTGAGCACTCCTCTGTCCCTTCTTCTCAGCACCATGGTGCCTTCTGAGTCATCCCAAAGTCACCACCATCTGAAAAGAGAAGCTTCTCTAACCAAAAGTGAGAATAGCATTAATATATGGTAATAATATAATATATATTAATATATGGACATTAAGAGAAGTGCTTACTGGCAGTTTGGTGAGGATAGTATATACATTTAGCCAGATACCAACAGATGTTACACCCCTAGGGCTCATGACTACCCCTGTTGTAGGTTTTCAGTATCAGGGATGTGTTCCCTCCCATGGAGTGGACCTCCAGTCCAATTAGAGAGCAGTTGGTTTCCCCCATAACAGATACACCACTATTGAACCTTTTGGCTCATATAGAGAGTACAGACCAGGATGGGAGCATTCTGGGAGGAAGGCTTGGAGTCTCAAGTTCATTGTGTAAATTTTCATTTGTCCTTACCTCATCCCACCTCTATATCCAGCACAGTACCAATCCGCCACTGTGGCTGGTGTCCTTCAGTTCTGGGTTTCCTCTGAGATAACTCCTCTAGTCTCCTGCTGAGATACAAGGACAGACACCAGACTACAGAGCAGAGCAGAGCAGAGCGGAGCAGAGCAGGGGGTTCTGGGAATCTAACTGCTGACTTGACAGATTGTACCCCACATACTATTTTTATTTTATTTATTTGTTACACAAATACACACACACACACACACACATACAGAGAATGGGTGTGCCAGGGCCTCTAGACACTGCAAATAAACTCCAGACGCATGCACCACCTTGTGAATATGGCTTTACATGGGTACTGGGAAATTGAACTTGGGTTCTTAGGCTTCACAGGCAGGCACCTTAACGGCTCAGCCATCTCTCCAGCCCCAATTTCCATTTTTAGCATCACATTCACTCTTATTTTCAGTGGATACCGATTTTCAGGCACCTCGTCTCCAGTTTGGAGGAGCCTGCTGCAAGGGAAGTCGGGCTGCTTCTGGCTCTCCTCTACATTTGCCTGTGACTCAGTCTGCACAGCCCTCGTCTCCTGCTTTCCAGTTTCCACAATTTTATTTTTCTTCCTTCCATTCCACTTATCCTTGTAGATTTCTGCCTGTGGGTAAAAACCCTGTCCAGGGCCAGAAAGATGGCTCAGCAGTTAAGGGTGCTTGCTTGCAAGACCTGAGGGTTTGATTCCCCAGTAGCCACACAAAGTCAGATGCACAGAGTGGCACATGCATCTGGAGTTCGGCAGCAGTGACAGAAAGCCCTGGTATGCTCTCTCTCTCCTCTCTTTCTCTCCTTGCATTTAAAACCCTATCCAGAGTGGATGCGAGAAGAAAGACCACCTTCTGTGTATCCTCACAGACTAGTGAGGGCTGGTCCTTGGAGGAGAAAGATGGACACCAGCACAATTGTGGGCTCTTTTTTTAAAAACTGTTTTATTTATGTATTTATTTATTTATGAGATGAGAGAGAGAGACAGAGAATGGGGGCTTCCAGGGCCTCTAGCCACTGCAAATGAACTCCAGTCTCATGTGCCACCTTGTGTATCTGGCTTACCTGGGTACTAGGGAATCAAACCCTGGTCTTTAGGCTTTTCAGGCAAGTGCTTTAATGGCTAGGCCATCTCTTCAGCCCCAATTGTGGGCTCTTTAAGTGAAGTGAGAAGAAAATTGGTAAACTGAATGAAAGCCAGGTGTGGTGTCACATGCCTATGATCCCAGCACTGGGGAGACTGAGGCAGAAGGGTTGCCACAAGCTTGAGGGCATCCTGGACAACATGGCAAGACCTTGTATCTATCTATCTATCTAACTAACTAACTAACTAACTAACTAACTAACTAACTAACTGGGAATCACTGGAAGCAGAAACCCAGAACCAAGATGATTGTGACTCTGAAAGATACTTTATTATTTATTTTCAAGCAGAAAGAAAGAGAGAAAGAAAGAAAAAAGAAAGAAAGAAAGAAAGAAAGAAAAGAAAGAAAAAGAAAGAAAGAAAAAGAGAAAGATAACAAGAAAGATAACAAGAATTAATAGGTGCACCAGGGCCTCTTGTCACTGGAGGTGAATTTAAGATGCAAGTGCCATTTTGCATCTGCTGGGTTCATGAGTTCCCAAAGTCTGGTGACCTCCTTTTCTCAGTGCATAATCACTGTGTCCAGTGGCTGACCCATGCAGTTCTGTATTCTTCATGCTCCCCATAGTCACCAACTGCCTTCAGTGCCACTTTATTCAAGACAACCACGAGTGACAAGTTAGTCTGCCACGTCTATGTGTACCCATGTGTTGCAGTCAGGTTCGCATTGCTGGTAGAGATCACCCGACCATGAGGAAAAAGGGCTTATTTTTTTTTGGGAAAAGGGGCTTATTTTGTCTTCCAGACTCAAGGGGAAGCTCCATGATGGCAGGGGAAAACAATGGCATGAGCACAGAGTGGACATCACCTCCTGGCCAACATCAGGTGGACAACAGCAACAGGAGAATGTGTCAAACACTGGCAAGGGGAAACTCTATAACACTCATAAGCCCACCTCCAACAATACACAGGCTCCAGGAGGCTTTAATTTCCAATTGCCATCAGCTGGGGACCTAGCATTCAGAACACCTAAGTTTATGGGGGACACCTGAATCAACCCACCACACCATGTCTTAAGGCATGCAGACCCACAGTATGTCTAGACCTAAGCAATCAGGAGGTCAAGCTCAGATTCCACTCTCCCAGAGGACTGAAATTTCTTTTGCTTGGTTATGGCTCATAGTCATAGATGTTTATATCTGCTTTATGTGGTTAAAGCACAAAGGCATTCCTCAATGAGTCTGGCTATGGTTCTGAATTAATTGAAGTTAGGAATAAAATACATTGTAGGCTGAACTTCCAGAAGTTCACTATAGCACTGGGACCCCAAGGAACATGTTTCCACCATTGAGCTTCTGTCTTGGGTTCTGGTTTCAGGATCACATCACCTCAGCATGATTTCCACTAGCAAAAGAGGTATCTCACACTCTGCCTCTCTCCTCAAAATTTAGTTCTGATTCAGCGTCACATGCAAGTTCGTTGGGTTGGAGAATTCTGAGTTATATATATGGAATCCTAACTGTAGGATAGCTTCAAAGGTGTATGGGAATGTGTTTAAGCTATACATCAGTACATTACAAAAACATAACAGATGCTATGAAATGGATTAGAACAAACACTGACTCAGCCAATCTCCAGCATCAATTGTAGAATACAAAACAGAACTTTGTGTGAGGCTGTGTTGAGGGTAGAGCACCTTCATTTCATATGTAAGTAAAATGTCTTGAGCCTTCCAGATCCTTAGCTACTCTGTCCTCCCATATGAGACTCTCCTCCCAATTCTTCTATCTTCCAGCAATTTCGATGGGCTGGAATCCTTTCTGTTAGCTAGTGTCCTACTTCTTTAAAACCCTGCCTCCTGGATACTCTTATGACTCCCTACTCTTGTGGCCTCCAGAGCACCAAATCCCTACTTAAACTCCCTAGCTCCCAAGGAAGTCTTGGGACAACGTGCCACAGAACTGTCCCAGTCCCTTCTAGACTTCTTGCCAGCCATGTGCTTTTTCCTAGCCAGGTGGGTTAAGAGCCAATGTGGTAACAATAGTGATAACATGGGACCCCAGTGGCTAAATACCTTGTATCTATGAAGCTGTGCTTGTATGTTCTTGTAGAAACGGTGATTTTCTTGGGATTTTGCTATCAAAAAGCCAGAAAAAGACAGTGAGTAGCAATGTGAGGATTGTTTGGAACTAGTCAAAGCCCATTTTCACTATCCCTGTTTAACTTTCCCTCCATTTAATAAGACAGGCTCATTAATACCCATTGAACGTTATCAAGCATAGGTATTAATAAATATATGTATATTTATATATCTAGTTAATGTTCTTTAGAGGATAAAATGCAATGCATTTTAAAAAGATAATTTATATGTTTGCTTTATATTAATGTATATATTGTTATCTGTCAATTGTTTAATATTTAATAGCCTTAATAATAAATACTTGAGGCTGGGTGTGGTGGCGCACGCCTTTAATCCCAGCACTCAGGAGGCAGAGGTAGGAGGATCACCAAGAGTTTGAGGCCACCCTGGTACGACATAGTAAAATCCAGGTCATCCTGAGCAAGAGTGAGACCTTACCATGAAAAACCAAGAAAATTAAAATAAATAAATAAATAAATACTTGAGGGGCTTATTCTAGTAGAAAGGAAGGGACTGATGTAAACACATGAGTACACTATAGCATGTTGTGATAATGGAAGGGCCTAGAGATGGAGAGCAGGGAGTGACATTAGGGAAGCTTCATGATGGAATAAGAGAATAGGGGTTTGCCAAATGATGAGGGTGGAGGGCCATTTTTATGGACTAGAAAGATAGGAACCATATGTGTTAACAGAACAGCATTTGGCACAAAGGAGTATGATACAGCAAGAAAGTTTGGGGTGAGAAGGAAGAAAGGAGCCTGGGGCTCAAATGCAGCAGGACAACTTGGTGTCTGACAGTCTACTGTATTTGTACCAGTTTTAAAAACCGTCTGGTCATTCTCATTGGTTATCCTACTTTAGCTACTGTGGGTAGTTGTAACAAACATTAGCATCTCCCTTAGATCCTCTTTTCACCAGTGCTGCCGTCACCTTCTCATAGCTAGCCTGCAGACTTCTGGGACATTCTTCTGTCTCTGCATTCCATCTCATTATAGGCATCCTGGGACCAGAGACGTCTGTTGCAGTATCTGACTTTTTATGTGGAGTTCTGGGCTCTACACTCAAATATGGATGTTTGCATGACAAGCATTTTATCTCCTGAGCAATCTCCTTCCCCCGACAGTTTATTCTTAAACTTCCCTAACCTGTGACAATACTCCTTGCACGACAGAGTTTAGTCAGTCTCCCCTGAGTCCTTGTTTTGACTAGGTCTGCTCATTGGCCTGCCAAGTCCAGCTTGAACCAAAATCCTGCCAGCAGAGTTTAGCAAAAATCTCCTTCCTTCCTTCACACATAGTCAAGTTCCTCATCCCTCCCCAACTGATATCTAATGTCTTCTTAGTATTTATACATCCACTTACACATGCCTGCTGCCTGAAAATCCTCAGCTGTTCCTGCAGAGTTTGGAGTCAAGTTCAGTTCTGTACTGGTCCCCTTCTCTATTGCCCTGCCTGGCTAAAACCATCTTTACCACTTTTAACAAGTCTGTGGTATAATTTTTTAAAACATCTTAATTGATGGGAATGTTCCTGGTTCCTTGCAAACCAAAATGAACTTCAAAATCTACAAATGTGTTCTATAACGCTAATATTTCAACATGTTGAATGTTTTTCTTTTTAAATTTTTTTGTTATATTTATTAGGGAAGTGTAAGGGGAAAAAGAGAGAAGAGAGAAGAGTGGTAGGGCCTCTTGCCACTGCAAACAAACTCCAGATACATACACCACTTTGTTCGTCTAGCTTTACGTGGGTACTGAGGAATTGAACCCAGGCCAGCAGGTTTTGCAAAAGTGCCTTTAACCACTGAGCCATTTCCCCAGGCCACACATTGAATGTTTTTTGAGCTTAATGTTTTCTAAGGGATCAAAACATGGTGTGCCCAGCCATGGTGGGCAAGCAACTGCTCTTTATTTGGCTAACAGATCCACTCAGTGGAATGGAACTGGGAAACAAGTCAAAACCATGTCCAAAAAATGAGCCCATTCTCCAATATCAAGCTCCCACCAATCGTGGGCTAAAAGAGGGCCTACGCATATAAAATTCTCTCTAAAATAATAATGTCCATCCCATCTATCTGGTGCTGATTTCTCTCTCCGTTGGATAATTTGCTTCTCTTTTTCAGATGGATGATGAACCTGAGGGGAGGATCAGCCTATTGCACCTCATCAGGGCCCCAGCTGAAACCATAGAGTAATGGGGGAAATGGGCAAAAGTGCAGCTTTCTTGGTGAGCCTGACACCAGCACAAAGCTGAAGGAGATGAACACAGAGAACATCAACTCCTACTAAACCAGATATCCAGAGACACAGAGGCTCCCAAGACTTCATCACTGAAGTAGAACTAAAATGAACCCAACATGGCTCAGGGAAATTCATGGAAGAGGCGGTGGAAAGAGTGTTAGAGCCACAAGTTGGGTCATTATGCACAGAGACTCTGCCTCTCCCCCATAACGGTTGGCTACCCCCATAATGCACAACCCACATTACCCAATGTGGAGTGTCCCTTCCAAGGAGGGAGGATAGGGAGGAGGCTATTGAAGGCACCAACATGATTGGAAAATTAAAATTAAAAAAGGAAAAAAAAACATGGTGTGCCATAATTCCATAGTATAACAGAAATGTAAAATGATGGATAAGTTTATTGCTGAGATTGGCTGGTCATTTTGTGTGTGTGTATGTTCAAAGTGATTGAAATGCATGTATCAAATAGGTATAGTCTTTTGAACATTAATTATACCTCAATGAACATATCAATAATACAGAAAAATCTCAAATGCATATATGCAGATAGACACCTGCTTTTAATTGAAAGCATAAGATAAACATACAAATAAGGGCTGGAGAGATGGCTTAGTGGTTAAGGCACTTGCCTGCGAAGCCTAAGGACTCATGTTAGATCTCTTTCCAGATCCCACATAAGCCAGACTCACAAAAGGTGAGGCCAGCACAAGGTCACATATGCCCACTAGGTGGCACAAGCACCTGGAGTTTGATTGCAGTGGCTGAGGCCCTGATGTGCCAGTTCTGTCTCTCAAAAAATAATCATAAAAGAAATATACATAACAAAGAATACAAACAGGGCTGGAGAGAAGACTTAGCAGTTATGGTGTTTGCCTGCAAAGCCTAAGGACCTAGGTTCAATTCCCCAGAACCCAGATATGCATGGTGGTGCATATGTCTGGAATTCATTTGCAGTGGCTAGAGGCCCTGGAACACCCATTCTTTCCTTCTCTCTCTTCCTCCTTCCCTTCCTCCCTCCCCTTTTCCCTCTCTCAAATTAATAAAATAAAAATATTAAAAAATACAAATAATAAATGCTTAAAGGATTGAGTTCTGGGTATGGACTCACTCAGGGTCATGAGAATGTCAACCAGGGCCTCACTTCCTGCAGCGGGCAGTTCTGAGTCAGGTGGTGAGGGAGTTGAAGTCAAACATTAGCGGAAGGAAGGGGAGCTGCACCATACAGTGGGCTCTCACTGCTGTGTGGGGAAGATAGGGTCATATTGCCCAAGGGCTTGGGACAAGTCATCAAACTTCCTGTCTTTGTTTACTCTTCTGGAATATGGGTGTAGCAATGTTCTCTTTTGTTTCAAAAGGTGACAATTTTCAGCTCTTTGAGAAACCTCCACACAGATTTGTGTAATGGCTGTGCCAGTTTGCACTGGTACATACTGTAGCCAGTATATGTTGACATTGTTTCCTTTTTCTTTTTCTAAACTTTTTTTTATTGACAATTTTTATACATGTACATAATGTATTTTGATCCTAATTCCCTCTCACCACTCTCTTGTCTCCACTACCTATTTTCATCCCACAGAACCCCTTACTCCCTTCAACTAGTTCTTCTATTTTTTAAAATATTTATTTATTTAAGAGAGAGAGGCAGATAGAAAATGGGTGTGCCAGAGCGTCTAGCCATTGCAAATAAATTCCAGACACATGTGCCACTTTGTGCATCTGGCTTTACGTGGGTCCTGAGGAATCAAACTCAGGTGGTTAGGCATTGCAGGCAAGCATCTTAACCGCTGAGCCATCTCTCCAGCCCAGGTTCCTCTTCTATTTTGGTATGTTTCGTTCCTCCTCCTCCTCCTCCTCTTCTTCCTCCTCCTCTACCTTCTTCTTTTTCTGCCTTCCTTCATCACCCATGATGACATGTTGATGGGCCTAATATTGTGTGGGGCATGAATGCAATGGCCACTTCATGTCTAGAATATAATGTTCCAAAGCACTCCTCCCCAACTTCTGGCTTTGCAGGCAAGCTTTCTGCCACCTCTTCTGCTTCTTCTTAGCACTTTGATGAATTTTGAGTGTTCCCAGTAGTCACCATCCTCTGTGAAGGTTCTTTGACGCTAAGTGAGAACAGCCTTCTGTATGAGCATGAGCAGTAGTATTTAGGGACGATTTGATGGGAACATAGCCATTTAGCCAAACAAGCAGTAGCACCTTCCCCCATACAGCCTATGACTTCCAGGCTTTTGACTTGATTTTTTAAACGCCAGGCATGAATTCCCACCTGCTTAGCAGGCCTCAAATCCAATCAGAGAGTCACTGGTTCCCCCATAACACTTAAGCACTGGTGGGTTCATCTCGCTTAGCTAGGACTTATTATAGTTTTTTTAAACAGAAGGAATGATTATTAATCTAAATAGGGCTTATGTTGGGTTTTCAATACAAAGACTGGCTCCACTGCTGGAATGCTGCTTGTGGAGATCTTCTTCTCCTTTTCTCCTCATTGCAGCCTTGTGGACAGTGATGACATTTCACACTCTAAACTGGCTCCATCTATGATCAAGATGCTCTGGGTTCACCTGGAGAAGAGGATGCAGAATCACTAAGAAGACTCAGGGATGCAGGAAGGCCTGGCTTTCACATAGCTGGACCTGAACCTAAACCTCATCTCTTGGGTCTTAGTGGAGGCTCTTTCTAGGACATTATCCAGCACGTCAGGTGTTTAGTACACAGGAGTCAAATGAAACAGTGGCTGTAATGAAGGAGTCAGACAGAACTGAGGACCAGTGACCACTGTGACGTCAGGTCTATAGAAGCTATGCTGTGTCATCAATGTAAAGGATTTAATTTTCAATAAGCTTTATTGGGAAGTTTAATATATGAACATATTGACAATTGGTCATATTTCCCTATATCCTCTCCCCTATATCCATGCCACTGCTGGTCTTCCTCGAAGGGGTTATCAGTAATCACCATTGGGTCATGAATGCATCAGCAAGTCCATGGAGGTAGGGAGAGGTCAATGCCTCAGAGTATACCTGCCCAACCTGGGGCTGCTACATTCTTTCTAACCCTCCTCAGTAATGTTCCCTGACCTTGGAGGGAGTGTTAAAGTGTCAATGTGAAGGATGTATTTTCCAGCTAATGTTATGAGGATCCGTGATGATGAAAAGTGCTCATTGGGTGTGGCTTTTTGTGACTGCATAAAGAGGAAAGTACTTTGCCTGCATGGAGGGAGTTCCTGACATTAGGACTGTTCAAGACTATGGCCCCTAAACACAACTATGCAATTTCAGCTTAATTACTTTAGATGGGTCTCCAGCATTCAGATCTAGTGTTTTGGGCAGCATAGATTTATATACTGCCACAAAAACCATCTGATGCCATTGTCTCTGAGTTCATAGTGACAAACAGTATGGAGTACGTGAAGACCCCTTTCAACTTAGACAAATTCAGTCTTTTATTTACAAGGCCCAGAGTGTCTGAGCAGGTGATCATGACTAAACCAGCCACACTTGTACTACGTGGCACTCATGGTGAGCTCGTAACAAGACGTAGTAGAAGGTCCTTGATGTGGCACTTCCACATCTACACTTTGGATCCAAAAAGAAACAGAGCTTTTTTTTTTTTTTTTTTTTTTTTTTTTTTAACTCTGAAAGAAATGTCCAAAAGGGTGAGTTAAATAGTTTCTGCATTATTGTAAGTTACATGATTATATAACCTGGACAATTTCTACACCCTTGACCTTCTTTCATCCACAGCCCTCATTTTTAGAACAAAAAGATAATCTGTCATTGGACACACTCTACCTAGGGCATCCTGAAATATTTTTCATTTATGCCTGGGTTTGAATTTCCATATTCATGTCCTCCTTATCCAGGTTTTGCAAAACTTGTGTTGTTCCAAGAAGAATCCCCCATGAACTCTACACTGATGGAGCACTTACTGTGTGCCACACACTGCAGTGGGCACATTGTAGATATGACCTCATTACTCATCCTAGAAACTTCGTGAGATTTATCACAAGGAAACTCAGTCAGCAAATAGCTTAGTAATTAATCCAAAGTTCCAAAAGTAATAAGGTAAACCTAGAATTCAACCTATTCAAGTCTGGATCCTTTCTCTGACCCCCCTCCTCCACCACCTAGATTAATTACCCCTGGACTTCTCAGTGCTTCTAAGTGAAACAGCCATGCTCTTTAAAAGCTCTATGTTCTGGGGCTGGAGAGATGGCTTAGCGGTTAAGGTGCCTGCCTGCCAAGCCTAAGAACGCCCGTTTGATCTCCAGGTCCCACGTCAAACAAACACAAAAAGTGATGCAAGGATGCAATGCTGTACTTGCCCACAAGGGGGAACACATGTCTGGAGTTCATTCACAGCAGCTGAGAGGCCCCTGGTGTGCCCATTCTCTCTCTCTCTCTGTCAAAATTAAAAAAAAAAAAAAAGCTCTATGTTCTGGGCCAAAGAGATGGCTTAGTGGTTAAGGCACTTGCCTTCAAAAGAACTTCAAAGAACTTCAGTTTGATTCCCCAGGACCCATGTAAGCCAGATGCACAAGGTGGCACATGCATCTGGAGTTTGTTTGTGGTGGCTGGAAGCCTTGGTGCACACATTCTCTCTCTTTCTCTATGTCACTACCTCTTTCCCTCTCTCAAATAAATAAAAAAAAATTTAAAAAGCTCTATGTTCTGTCTAATGTCTTGACCTTTAGTCTGTGTCTCTGTGTGCTTAACTTGGCCCCTGAGCAGCAATGTAGATGAGATTCAGACACCTGGATGGCCTTGCTAAGAGGGAAATAAGCTTCATTCTTCCAATAGGCCACATTGTTCGCTTGGGGAAATGTAGAAATACTGTTTGGTCCCTGCCAAGTGAGGTTTCCCCAGCCAAGACCAGTGAATGGTCCACAAACAGGGCAGCTAGGATCAGAGAGAAAGATGGGTTAGAGGTTTTCTTTTTTTAAAATCCCCTTCCACCTCCTCCTCAACTGGTGTTGGAGTGTTTTTAAGTTCTTTTACTGTGCCCCAACTCCCACCTTTTGTTTCTGGAGACCTACCATGGGCTCTAGAAGCATCCCAGCCAACGAAGCCAGGCCAGTGACACCACATCTGGCTTGTACTTGCCCTGAATCCTTCCAGGGCATCACTGAGCTTTTATAGTCTATTATTCATTAAAGGAGATGGCATCCTGTCATCACCAGGGAGTGAGTATTAAGCAACACTGGACAGGCATCTACCTTCTTGATGCCTCTAGAAATCTTTTGTTTCATCCTCAGTCAATACCAGAAGCAGAGATCTACCAACCAAAAATCTGATAGAAAAATGTAACATACCATTTACATTAGCAGCAGACTGATGCTGTGGCATCTAGGAATTAAGGTAAAATAAACGCAGACACCAAGTGAGAGAGTCTGCCTCTAGGCTCTGTCCTCTGCCATTGCTGACTCGTGCCTTCACCAGGGCCACTCCACAATTGTTACAGCAAGTAGACTGTGTTCTGGAGAATTCGTTTTCAGAGCTGTAAGGAAGAACGTTAGAGTCTTAGATGCTCTTAGCCCTTGGAATGTCTCTAAATTTTACTGGCTTTTTGTTCTGAAAAGGTATGCACTATTTTTACTTTTAGTGACTACAAGCTCCTAGCATATTCTTTTTTGTTACATATAGTAATTATAGGTTATAATGTGCGTTATTATTCCATTTTCATACGTGTGTATGATGTGTTTTGATCACATTCACCTGTGTTGCCCTCTCATTCCCCTTCTGTTCCTGCTGTTTCCCTTCTTATATCCAACTACTTCCCTATATACTTTCAGTTTTTAAGATTTCAAAAAGTTGTCTTGGGATTTTGATTGTGGCAAATCTTACACACGGTATCACTTGTTTGTTTTAGGCCATCAGATGGCAATTTCTCACTTAGTCCTGCACCCAGAGTTCAGACAGCTGTCAGTGGCTCTGCCTTTGGGACATTGATAAGAACACAAGAAGGCCCCTTACCTTCTGGAAAGGAGGTATTTACCAAGAGCAGGAAGTCTATGGTCTGTCTCCAGATTCCTACAGTTGGGGCGGGGTGGGGGGGGGAATCAAAGAAACAAGACTAAAGTAAAACAAACCCTGGATGAACATCTGTCTATAGTGGGACATGGACACTCTGAGTTCCAGGCTCTCCCTTTCCTGTCCTCACTTGAACTCAGGGCGCACCAACCCTCTGGATTTCCCTCATGCCTCTATCCTCCTCACCAAGGTCCCATAGTTCCCTCTGTGTACACAGCCCAGGTTCCATGGAGAACTCAGTTTCCTCTGTGGGAACTTGTGCAGGCTGTTGAGCAGGCAGGAGGGGAGAGGAACAGGCTGGAAAAGGAAGCTGTCAGAGGCATCCTGGCATCTTAAGAAGAGGATGATGAGGGCAGGATGAAGGGGAACCTCAGAAGAAAGAACCAGGCTCAGGCACATAGAGGGGTCTTGTGCCTCACTGAGAGGAGCTCCAGCGGCATGTTCTCTCCATGGTCCTGCATTCCCTGTTGACCAGGCCAGGGTGCCAGGAGCCTGCCACAGCCCTGGCAGTTCTGAGCACCACAACCTAGAAAATCACTCCCCAGGATGAGATCTGTCACTCACCTGCTGTAGGTGGCATCGGCTGGACTTCAGGTGAGCACGGAACTATTCATATTCCACAGGGGTGTTAGGAAAAGGGACTAGGACAGCGGACCATTTAGACCTGGAGCAAAGCGAGCAGAGTTCCTAGTGTAAAGTGTACAAGGAGAGGAAAATTTGGGGAAGGAGACATTTTGTTTGGGGTATCTATCGGGAAGGGGCTGTGATAGGAGGGAAAGCAGTACAACGGGGCTGGAGAGATGGGGCTTAGTGGTTAAGGCTCTTGTCTGGAAAGCCAAAGGACCTAGAATAGATTCCCCAGGACCCACATAAGCCAGATGCACAAGGTGGCCGCTGTGTCTATAGTTTGTTTGTAGCCGTTGGAGGTCATGGCTCATCCATTCCCTCTTTCCCTATCTGTCTCTCCCCCCCCATCTCTCAAACAAAAATGAAACAAAACTGTTTGCCGCCCTGAATGAGAGCTACGCATCTAATGTCTGTCTGTGTGTCAGCCTTGGGCAGGGCCGGCCCTCTGTCTGCTCTGCAAACACCGCGGTCAGGGCGTGGGGAAAGGCTCGTTCCCCTCCCCGGCGCCCAGGCTCCAGCTCCCCGCTCCGCGATCCCTGCCCGGGAGCCGGCGCCGCCCGGAACCGGAAACGCGGTGGAGGTGGCGGTGGCGCTGCTTCCGGAAGGACCAGCTCCGGGCCGCGTGCTGCTCAGTCGCGACGTTGGCGCTCAGCCCCAAATCTGGCTATAAATTTCATCCCAACAGTGGAATGGGATATGCAGACACATGCAGGAAGCTACGCTTTCAGTATGTCTTTCCCGTTTAACAGTGTAAGGGCTGATGAAATATCTTTTTGAAGGTTTTTCCAAAGACTAGTCATTAACATTTTATTTATTTATTTATTTATTTATTTATTTATTTATTTATTTATTTATTTATTTACTTACTTATTTACTTATTTATTTATTTATTTATTCATTCATTCATTCATTCATTTATGAGAGACGGAATGAGAAAGGGCATGTCAGGGCCTCTAGCCTCTGCAGTCGAACTCCAGATGCATGTGCCACCTTGTGTGTCTGGCTTATGTGGGTACTGTGAATTGAATCTGGCTCTTTAGGGTTTGCAAGCAAGCACCTTAACTGCTAAGCCATCTCTCCAGCCCCAACGTTGTCTTTTCTAAGAGTTTAGAAAACCAAATGCTCAAAACTGGGTATATAGTCCCCATATCTACCAGAGTACAAAAATCTATTTACTATCAGAATAGTTACCCAGAGATCTGTGTAGAAACGCAGACAGAAGTAATTAGGTTCGAGGGAGCCCCTAAACTTGGTCATTTGTGACCATTGTCAATAATATTGGAATTTGTTGCACTGCCTGCTGTCCCTTGTCCCCAGAAAGCCCATATGCTGAGGCTGTCATTCTTCCACAGGCCTTGCTGCTCACTGTGGGCATATTCTGGAGGGTCCAACACTACAGTAACTCTTACTCTTTTGTGTTTGGGCATGAGGGTCACCTATCTAGGTTGTATTCTTCCTTATGGTAGGACGTGAGATGGTCCTCCAGTCAATGCAGCTGCCAGTACTTTCTCATTCTTCATCTCTTTAACTTTGTCCTTGTTATGAGCAATTTCAACCAACTGAAAGATTGGCATCCCTAGGGCTCCTTCTCTCTTTTGTAATCTCTTTCATGTATCTGAGGCACCCTGATTAATGAAAGTCAAATTTAAATTATAAATTTTTAAAGATTTTATTTTCATTTATTTAGTAGAGACAGAGAGAGGGGGAGAGAGAGTGAGAATGGGTGTGCCAGAACCTCTAGCCACTGAAAACAAACTCCAGACATATGTGCCACCATGTGCATCTGGCTTACATGGGACCTGGAGAATCGAACTGGGGTCCTTAGGCTTCACAGGCGTGTGCCTTAACTGTTAAGCCATCTCTCCAGCCCAACATGTTTGTTTTTATTTTTTATGTTTTCCAAACAATCTGGAATATTTTAAATTTATACCCAATAGTCAAATTTTCTAAGTTGAAATCTATTTTATAATATCAACGTTACATAAATAATCAAACATAAATTTTATTGTTAAAATCTGAGAGAGAAAGAGAGAGAGAGAGAATGTGTACATCAGGGCCTCCTCATGCTGCAAACGAGCTCCAAATGCATGGACCACTTTGTGCATCTGGCCATATGAGGGTACTGGGAAATCAACCTGAGCCATCAGGCTTTGAAAGTAAGCACCTTAACTGCTGAGTTGTCACTCTGTCATGTATTTTAGCAAAGTATTGAGAAAATATATCAGTTATTTACAGAATTTGTTAATTTTAAAAAAGAAATTTGTTAAATTTTAAGAGTGGCTAAGAGTGCTTGCTGCTTAAGCATGAGGACCTCCCTTGTTGGAGATTGCTATATTTGACTTCCAAGAACCCAAAAAAGCTGAGCGTTGCCATGCTCATCTGTAATCCCAGATACAGGGGTTGAAAACCAGATTATCACTTTGCTTACTGATGGACAGCAGCTCCAGGCTGAGGGAGAAACTCCATCTCAAGTATATATGTGGATTAACGATAAGAGAAGGACACCATCTGACACATATCATATACCACATATCATATACACATATGCACACCAAAAATTAGAGAAATTGAAGATATAAATAAATGGAGAAATATACCATGTTAGAAGACTATTATAAATACAAAGTTCTAAATTTCTCAAATTTGATAGATTTACCACAATACAAAACAAAATACTAGAAAAGTTATTTGTTTATTTGGTTTGGAAGGTGATTGGAAAGGACATCTTGACTTTAGAATTTATGTAGTAATGCAAATGATTAAAAGTAATAAGACAGTTTTGTAGAAGAATGTAACTTAGGACCTTATTCTAGTGGCTATCAAACTGTATAAAACTGAGCAGTATGGGCTGGAGAGATGGCTTAGTGGTAAAGACACTTGCCTGCGAAGCCTAAGGACCCATGTTCAACTCTCCAGATCCCACGTAAGCCAGAAGCACAAAGGTGAGGCAAGTGCAAGGTCACACATTCCCAATAAGTCGCACTAGCTTCTGGAGCTTGATTGCAATAACTGAGGCCCTGGCATGACAATTCTCTTTCTGTCTCTTTCTGTCTCACTCTCTCTAAAAAAAAAAAAAAAGAAGAAGAAAGAAAGAAAACCCTCAGCAATAAGGCATGGTATTGGTGTGGGATAACATGCTTATGTCTATATGAGGATGTGTGAGATCCTGAAATAGGTATTAATTGGAGGAAATTATGGGGGAGAGTTGAGAGCAGTTTTTTCCAGAAAGTGTGGGATATGTTCAAGAATCAGAAAGCAGGCCGGCTAGGAAGAAAGCGTGGGTGATGTGCACAGTCAAATTGTGGGCTTTGAAGGTCATGCTGGAATTTTCCATTTTACCTTAAGAGCTCTGGAAAGTTGAAATCTTTAAACTTTAATTTTTAAGCAATGTTGTAAGCTTTGTAATTTGAATGGAGCATTCTAGTGTAGGGTGGAGGACAGATTATTAGGTGAGTGTATGCAAGTGGAGCTCTCTTCTGTTTTCTCTGAGATAAACATGTCATTCTGATCATTGGCATATTTATTCTGAGATTCATATTACAAATTACATCACACTTTTCCTATTGTACACCTCTGAGTATTGCCTCGGTTTCATTTACTGTTGTTTTCTTTAGAAGTTTAAAAATATTTTTATTTATTTATTTGCAAGGAAAGAGAGAGGGATGAGGGAGGGAAAAATATATGTGCCACTTTGTGTGTCTGGCTTTATGTGGGTCCTGGAGAATTTTGCAAACAAGTGCCTTCTTTAGAAGCTTTTAATACTAGTGGGATGGATTTATACAAATCCTCCTTCACTCTTCTATTATCAAAATATTCTTTCTGCCGGGCATGGTGGCTCACACCTTTAATCCCAGCACTCAGGAGGCAGAGGTAGGAGGATCGCTATGAGTTCGAGGCCACCCTGAGACTACATAGTTAATTCCAGGTCAGCCTGGACCAGAGTGAGACCCTACCTCGAAAAACCAAAAAAATATATATATATTCTTTCTTTTCTCTTTATTTCAATTTTTTGCAGTATGTCATTTTCCCATTTATTGTTTTCAGTATCAAATTTTTTATTCTTTGGTCCGTTCTTCTTACTTCAGTCTGTTACTCTATTATTATAGTGTGTTTTGCCCTCTTGCAATTTAGTGGAATTACAGAATAGTTATTTAAAAATACATTTCTTGTCTGCTTTTCCAAAGTAAGGCTTTTCCCAGCATCTTCTTTAATTTGAATTTCATTGGTTACTAATGAGGTTAGATATCTTGGCACTTGTTTCTTGGTTTATTTGTTTCTATGTTTATTTTCGTAAGCTTTCTATTCATGTCTACTAGTTTTGTCTTTTTTAAATTTTCATTTATTTATTTATTAGTTATCTATATAATGTGTATACAGCCATGGTGGTACTTACCATCGTTAGCCTTCTCCCTGCACTCACATCTTGGGGATTGTGGGTCTTTCATTGTGGGGGTAGCCATCAGTTATGGGGGTGAGGCAATGTTTCTGTGCATAATGACCCAACTTATGGTTCTAACAATCTTTCTACCCCCTCTTCCACAAATTTCCCTGAGCCATGTTGGGTTCATTTTAGGTCTATTTCAGTGATGAGGTCATGGGAGCCTCTGGGTCTCTGGGTGTGTGGTTTGGTAGGAGTTGAGTGTTCTCTGTGTCTATCTCCTTCACCCTCGTGCTGATACCAGGTTCACCAAGAAAGCAGCACTCTTGCTCATTTCCCCAGTTACTCTATGGTTTCAGCTGGTGCCCTGGTGAGGTGCGATGGGCTGATTTTCTCCTCAGGTTCTGCATCCATCTGAAAAAGAGAAGCCAATTCTCCAATGGAGAGTGAGGTCAGTGCAAGATACATGGATAACCATTATTGTTTAGAGAGAATTAAATAGGTGTAGGCCCTCTTGTATCCCACTATTGATGGGACCTTGATATTGGAGAGTGAACTCATTTTTTGGTTATGGTTCTGACTTGTTTCCCAGTTCCAGGTATGGGTTCTGTTCCACTGAGCAGATCCGTTAGCCAAATCAAGAGCAGTTGGTAACCTACCATGGCTGTGTGCCACTATTGCACTTGTGTGTTGCTGCTGAGTAGTTTAGATCATAAGTTGCTTAGACAGATGTTGGTCATTTTCCCCAAGTCGTTCATGTAGCATCTTTTGGCACCAAACAAGCTGTCAGGGGACTGACTCTCTTTCAGGTTCCAGGCAGGTCACTCCATGTTCCATCCCAACAGCATATGGTGTCTTCGGCAATAGGGTCTTACCAATAACCTTTGGTGGGCCATCAAGTACTCTGACAGAAATCTGTCTTCTTTTGGGAAACCTTGTAGGTCTCACTGATCAACAGCTCATTGTGGATGTTAACCACATGCTGGTACTGGGAGTTACAGATCAGTGCCAACGAAGAAAAATATAGGTAGTATGAAAGAGAAAGAGAGAGAGAAGAGAAAGGAGAGGGAGTGTGAGAGAGGAACAGAAGGTTGAGGTTAGCCTTCATCAGACCCTCTCCAGGCCCCTGTGATTCAGGTGTTCAGTTTTGTCTTGAACTTTGTCTTACTTGTGTTGAATATTAATCCTTTGTTATGTATACTGTGTGTATTTTATATATTGAATGACTATCTCTCTCTCTTTGTATGTTATTTATTTTAGAAATGTTTCCTCCCAGTTTATTATTTTTCTTTTGAAACATTTTGTGGTTTTTATTTTGTTAAATCAGTCCATCTTTCCTTATGGTTGTATATGTGGTTTTACTTAGGAATGCAATCTACATCCTGAATTTACAACAGTATTCTACACATCTTCCACATGCACTGTACTTAAAAAAAATTTATTGACAACTTCTATACTTACAGACAATAAACCATGATGTTTCCTTCCCCTCCCCTACTTTGCCCTTCACTACTCTACTGTCCATCATATCCCCTCCCTCTCTCCCTTGGTTTCTCTTTTATTTTGATGTCATCATCTTTTTATCCTATTATGAGGGTCTTGTGAAGGTATTGCTAGGCACTGTGAGGTCATGGATATCGAGGCCAATTTCTGTCTGGACAGTTGCATTGAAAGGAGTCGTACCCTTCCTTTGGCTTTTACATTCTTTCTGCAATCTATGTTCTAAATTTGCAACAATATTCCACACATTTTCCACAGGCACTGTACTTTATTTTTGTTGTGCTCTGAAGTAAGGACCTAACTATTTTTGTCTGATAGCTGATTGTCCTAATAATATTTATTGAATAGTAAGTATGTTTTTTACTCAGCGGATTTAAAACTCTATTATTACTTTCTGCTAAAGCTTCTGGAAATTGTATTTTATGCTTTATTATTTAATTCTGGAATACTTTGTATAATATGGAAAGACTTATTCCTTACCTGAGCCCCAAGACTCATGCTATTTATATACTTATTTATCACACACACACACACACACACACACAAACACACACACACACAGAGAGAGAGAGAGAGAGAGAGAGAGAGTCAAAGAGAGAGAGAATGAAATGAATATGGGTACATCAGGGTCTGTAGCCACTGCAAATGAACTCCAATGCATACCCCACTTTGTGCATCTGGCTTTATATGGGTACTAGGGAATCGAACCTGGGTCCTTAGGTTTTTCAGGCCAGTGCCTTAACCAAGACTCATTTTATTTTTATTAATTAATTGTTTTGTTTCATTGTGTAGCCCAGATTGGACTCAAGCTTGGGATTTTCCTGCCTATCTTCTCAAGTGCTGGGATTACAGATGTGTGCCACCAGGCCTGCCTTGCAAGACTTTTAGAAGGTAGAGATACTTGACTAATACATTTGCTTCTTCTCTTGGTTTACTCAAAGCTTCTGCTTCTTGAGACAATTTTCTAAAAATCATGCATTTTTCTCTGTATTTTCAAATTTTACAAAAATAATTTCTCAAAATTAAAAAAATTCTGCTGATACCTGTCATTCATATTTTTATTTTTCTTTTTTAAAAGATTTTATTTTTATTTGTTTATTTATTAGAGATAGGGAGAGAGAGAGAGAGTGAGAATGGGCATGCCAGGGCCTCTAGCCACTTCAGACAAACTCCAGACACATGTGCCACCATGTGCATCTGGCTTATGTGGGACCTGGAGGATTGAACCGGGGTCCTTAGGCTTCGCAGGCATGAGCCTTAACTGCTAAGCCATCTCTCCAGCCCTATTTTTTCTTTTAAAAAATGTTTTATTGACAGCTTCTATACTTACAGACAATAAACTATGATATTTCCCTCCCCTCCCCCATTTCCTCTTCTTTATTATTATTTTTTCATTAAGTAGAAACTTTGTATGGACACATCATGTGTTGGTACCATCATTTCCCTACTTCCTGCCACCATTCCACTGACGGCCTCCTCAGTGGGAGTTGTGAGAGCATTAGTCAGTCGTTGTAGGAGTGGGGCAGTCCTTCTGGATGTTGCCTCCCACTCTGTGGCTCTTACAGTCTTTCTGCCCCCTCTTCCACAAAGTTCTCTGAGCCATGGTGGGTGTGTTTTAAGTTTACTTTAGTGTTGAGCACTCAGCAGCTTCTGGATTTCTGCTTTTGATATGTTTTGAGTATCCTCAGTGTCAGTCCCCATCATCCTGGTACAGGTTGTCAGGCTTACCATGGAAGCAGCACTCTTGCTCATCTCTCCAATTCTTCTGTGGCTTCACCTGGGCCCTGGCTGATGTGCAAGGGGTGGTTTATCTCCTTGTTTCTCGCTGCCTTCTGAAAAAGTAAAACAGACCCTCCAATGGAGATTGAGGTCAGTGTAGGTTAAATGGGATGAGCGTTGTTAATTAGAGAGATTTTGATGGATATAGCCTCTCTTTTGGCCAAAGACTGGTGGGAGTTTCTCACTGGAGTCCATGATCTTGGTCTTCATAGGATTCTGAATGAGGCCAGTTCCAGCTGTGGGTTCCTTTCCACTGAGCAGATCTTAAGAGATTGGCTAAGGCCAATCTGAGAGCCATTGGTTACCCACCTTGTCTGGATGCCACTATCACACAGGTGTGTATGTCTTGTCAGGCTGGTTGCTTTTGTATAGCAGTGCCTCCTACTAGCACATGATGTTGTTGGCCATTTTCCCCCAGAAGCTCCATGTAATGCTTTCCAGCACTATATGAGCAGACCATCTGGGAACTGGCTTCCTTCCAGATTCCAGCCAGATCTCTAGATGTTTTGTGTCAGCAGCATGTGGTATCTTCAGCAATAGGGTCTTAACTTTTACCTCAGGTGGGTAATTAAGTCCTTTGGCAAGGCTGTCTTGTTAGGGGACCTCATAGGTGTCTCCAGTCAACAGCTCAATGTGGGTTGTAACTGATTTCTGGTACTAGGAGTTAGAAACCAGACCCAAACATTTTAGCGTTAGGTTTCATCCCGCCCTCTCCAGGATGTCTTCTTACCAGATGATCCCCACATACTCCTATTGTGGGTTATATCTTTTACTCTGCTACCCCAGAAGGACATTTGTATTCTTCTATCTCTATAATTTACTACTTGCTTCTTGTTTATATCTTTGGAGATATTGTTGGGCAAACTCTTTTTTTTTTTTTTTAACAAATTTTTCTTATATTTTTAATTTTTTTAATTTATTTGAGAGAGAAAGAACAAGGCAGATAGAAAAAAAAATAGGTGTATCAGGGCCTCCAGCCACTGCCAATGAACTCTAGACAAATGCACTACCTTGTGCATCTGACTTACGTGGGTCCTGAGGAATGGAACCTGGGTCCTTTGGCTTTGCAGGCAGGTGCCTTATCTACTAAGCCATATCTCCATCCCCCTAACAAAATTTTTTTTTTTGGAGAGAGAGAGAGAGAGAGAGAGAGAGAGAGAGAGAGAGAGAGAGAGAGGGAGGGAGAGAGAATGGGCCTACCAGTAGCCTCTCAACTGCAGAGAGAGAGAGAGAGAATGGGCCTACCAGTAGCCTCTCAACTGCTGTGAACAAACTCCAGATGCATGCACCCCCTTGTGGGCAAGTGTGGCATTGCACCCTTGCATCACTTTGTGTCTGGCTAAACGTGGGACCTGGAGAAACGAATGGGTGTTCTTAGGCTTAGGAGGCAGGTGCCTTAGCCCCTAAGCCATCTCTCCAGCCCCCTAACAAATATTTTTATTGATACTATGTGCCAATAATACTGAGGCTGCTCAAGACAATGGCAGTTTGCTCTCAGACAATTTGTAGTCTGATGAACAAGCTAGACAGTGAGAGGGCACCCAGGGTTCCCTGAGAGCTCAGAGGATTGCTGCATTCATCTTGTAGACTTGTGTACAGTACAGATCTTTCCATAAAGATGCTGTTTCATCAAACTGGACAAAAGTTTCCATGTGGCTCACTAAGCAAGAGTTCCTGGCAGTACACAGAGATCGCTGGAGTGAGCAGTCAACTTCAACACGACCCTCTGCTGTAGTCACTACATGGTCATTCCGAGGCATGGCACCTTAGTCCAGCTGGATGTCCTCAGGGTGGGCATGTACGGAAAGCAGAAGGGAAACTGGGGAAAACACCATTGCAGAAGGGAAACTGGGTGAGTGAAGGCATTGCACAGGACCCATTGACTCAGGATGGGGCTGTCTGTGCTCTTTGTGCAGTTGTGTGATCGTTTGCAGACGTGCCTTCATCTGTCCACCAAGGTGGTTGTGAAAGTGACATGGTACATTATCTAGGGTGGGACTGCGGTTCCTGAATAAACTGCTTAGGGTTGATGACATCATTAAGTATACAGTGCTTCTAATCTGCAGTGTTCCAGGAAACTAGAGCCAGTCCTAGAGATCCAGTTTATAAAGGTTAGACCATGTCATGCCACCACACCCAGCTTAGGAGTTGTTTTTTTCATTTTTTAATTTTTTTTTATTTTTTTGGAGAGATACAGTTCAGGCTGACCTGGAGAGAGGGAGACAGATAGAGAATGCCTCTGGAGTGCCAGCAGCCCTCTCAGTTGCTTTTAAAAATGAACTACCAGATGAGAATGGGTGTGAGCCCCTCAGCTGTGGGCAAGTGCAGCATTGCGCCCTTGCATCACTTTGCATCTGGCTAAATGTGGGACCTGGAGATTGGAACCAGTGTTCTTATTGCTTAGCAGGCAGGTGCCTTAACCACTAAGCCATCTCTCCAGCCCAGGAGTTGTTTTTTAAATTTGATTTTCAAACTATTCATTGACAGTGTTTTTTTTAGAGAGATAGAGAGAGATAGGGAGAGACAGAGAAGGGAGAGAGATTGGTGCACCAGGGCCTCATCCACTGCAATCGAACTTCAGATGCCTGTGTGACCTAGTGGGCATGTGCGACTTTGCGCTTGCCTCATCTTTGTGTGTCTGGCTTATGTGGGATCTGGAGAGTCAAAAATGGGTCCTTAGGCTTTGCAGGCAAGTACCTTAATAGCTAAACCATCTTTCCAGCCCTGCCAGTGTTTTAAAATATAGTTGGTAAATTATACATTGGTCTTGTATCTTGAGACTTTTTTCCAGTTAACATCTCTATTTATTAAAACACCACCAAAATCAAAAGTGAAATAAACCACAATGAGTTATGATAAAATTCACATGTTGAACACAGAAAATTAATAAATTTAACAGTATTTATTAAAAAGCAAAGTAAGTCTTTTTCTAGAGACTAAAAACTTTTTCAGTCTAATTATTAACTGCTGAAACACCAACTTAGGAACCAAATTTAACTAAAAGTAAAAAAATGTTACAGCCAGAAATTTCACATAAACAGAAGCTACCTGGTCTCACTTTGATTTCCCTTGCTAGTCACTAATGAATCTTTAAAAGGTGAAAGATTTGTACAATCTGAGGAGAAACCAAAGTATACTAATGAGTATTTAAAACTGTCATCCTGCAAGTTTTTTTTAATTTTAATTTTATTTTTTTTAATTATTAATTTTTTTATTCCTGCAAGTTTTTAGTCAGTTTCTTGTGGGCCTTAGCTGGGAGGAAGGAGCCATGCTAGCAGCAGGTTCTTTCTTGCCATCTGGGTGAGGATGACGTAGCTACAGCTTCTGCCTGTCATGTTGAAGTGAGTCTACTGGCTATGCTGACCAAACTCCGCTGCCTAGCGACTGTGAACTGCTTGGCACTGAAAGGCCTTCTGAACTGTCACTTATCAGCAGTGTGCCAGCCAAACATGCTCTGCATGTTGGTTACAGGGCTATCCCTGGGAGCTGAAAGAAGCTGTCCTGGCTGTGTCTCTTCATGTCTCAGCAGGGTGACCTCGCTCTGCAGCTGACCAGTTAGTGAACTCAAGTCTTGTGCTTTCTTCTCCGAGAACTGACCCCATACTTTCCTTTCTTCTCAGCATCTTGAAGTTGCTGCCCTATTTTGCTTAGCAACTCTCCTTTTCTCATCTGGATCTTCATCAGCTGCTCTTCTTCCACAACCACTTGCCTTTGGGTGTGTGGAGTTGTATGAGCTGGAGCAGCTGGTGTTTCTGCAGTGGAGGCAGCAGGCTGGAGTGATGGTTGCTGATGAGAGCCTTCTGACTGAGTCCCAACCAAACCACCACCCTCGACAGTGTGTATCCACATTGTAGCTGGAAGATGTTGGTGGGTCAATGCATCTTTTTTTTTTTTCTTCTGACTATACTGGTTGAGGGGAGGAAGGGCCTGGATTCCTGGAACAGTAGGCACCATGGTGACTGGTAGAGCCATTGGACTACAGCTGGAACATGCACATTAGAACTTGCAATGGACATAGGAATGACAATAGTCATAGTTTGTCCATTAGGAAGACATAGCAGAAGAGGAAATGGACTTGTTGTAAGATGGTGTCTGGTTGAGTACAGTACTTGAGTTGGGCAAAGGGACTGTTTGCTGAATGATTTCACTTGAATCAGAACTTGCGAGCAGCACATTGGGATACTGTACTGATGCTGCGTGATTGATAGCTGATGTGTGTGGTGCAGGTGGTGCCGGGGGTACTTCCTTTTCATCATTGGTAATCAAGTCTGGGTGAGATAAAGGACTATCCTAGTGTGTTCTTTCTACAGTAGAAGGTTACTCAGTTTTAATTCTTATGCTAAGTGTTGCAAGAAGGGATAAATCTAGATGCATTTAAATATTTTATTGACATCTTTGATACATCTACACAATGTACTCTGATCATAATTCCTTCCTACTACTCTCCTTTGTCCCTCCTACCATGTCCCCCCTCCACTGAACCCCTTCACTTTTCCTACTAGCCCCTCTACTATTTTGATGTCATCTTTTTTGTGCCCTCATATTATGCAGATCTTGTGTAATTAACATCAGTCACTGTAAGGTCATGTATGCAGTGTCTAGAAGACATCATTCCAAAACACTCCTCTCCATTATATGGCTTTTACATTTTTTCTTGAAAATTTATTTATTTATTTTTAATGAAAAGATTGTATTCTTAAGTCTAATAGTGTTTGTTTGATGAAACTGGGAGCCCCCATGTTAGGTGTATATACATTTAGGATTGTAATATCTTCCTGTTGGAGTGTTCTTTTAATCAGTATAAAATGACCTTCTTTATCTTTCCTCACTAATGTTGGTTTGAAGCCTATCCTGTCAGATATTAGGATAGCAACCCCTGCTTGTTTCCTAGGCTCATTTGCTTGAAATACCGGTTTCCATCCTTTTACCCTAAGACAGTGTCCATCTTTTATTGAGACATGAGTTTTTTGGAGGCAACAAACAGCAGGATCCTGCCTTTTAATCCAGTGTGCAAGCCTGTGAGGCCCAACTCCATCTACTCCTTAGAGAGAGACAAGTATAATGTCTTCACAGTCCTTCTAACCCCATGGTTTATAGTCTGAGGAACAAGGATATTAAGGGGGCCTTTCACAAGATGACGCGGTGAGGAAAAGTAGCCTCATGAACTAAGATCCAGGCGATGCCTGGCCTAGAATGGTCCACATTTATGAATATAAAAGCATCTGTGCCGGGCGTGGTGGCGCACGCCTTTAATCCCAGCACTCGGGAGGCAGAGGTAGGAAGATCGCCGAGAGTTCGAGGCCACCCTGAGACTACATAGTGAATTCCAGGTCAGCCTGGACCAGAGTGAGACCCTACCTCGCAAAACCAAAAAAAAAAATAATAATAATAAAATAAATAAAATAAAATATTTTTAAAAAAAGCATCTGCACTGTAAGTAAATAGCATTGTGCATTTGAACCAGGACCATCCTTGGCTAGTGGGACCAATCTTGCTGACCAACAAGGCTTCTCAGTGAATTGGGTCCACGGTGTTGCAACAGTAAACATCTCAACAATCTCGGGGGTTCACAACTGGAAAAGTTCACTTATTTCTCATGTTCTATGCCAGTTGTAGATTGACTGTGGCCTCCTTTCATCTCAGATGTACCCTGGAGAACAAGCTTATATTCTTATATGTTTCCCATTCTCTCTGTATCTGCCTTTCTCTCTCTTTTGAGTTCTCAAAATAAATAAATAAAATATCAAAAATAAATGATTTTGCCTTGATTGAAGAGCTGTAGCAAAGTTTAGGTGGTCACTGTAGAGTGAGCAGGAGAGGTAGAGATTACATTTCAGAGTCAGGCAGAGGCCAATCCGGAAAACCCAGTGACAAGTGTTCCTTTAAGCTGAGCACATGGGGGTGGTGAGGCTCTGGCTGGAGAAGTGGTGCAGTTTGAGGAATGATCATCTCTGTTGTATGGTGACCTCAGAAGGGGTGACAGGGAAGGGAGCAGGTTAAGAAGTGAGTGTCAGGGGACCCAGGCCAGGCCAGTGAACCAAGAGCCTCCCCTTTGGAGAGCTCTAAGACATGTTAGAGAGGATTCTGGGTTGAGGAGACTGGAAAGTGGGTGTTGTTTAGTTGTGGTGCTTGGAGTTTAGATGTCAAACTGATGAACTGGAGAAGGGTGAAAGTGGGGAGTTGTGCAGAGATGAACAGAATGACCTATGCGCAATGGACGTCCTCAGTTATACGTGCATGACTAGATAGTTTCTGTCTGGAGACGGCTTAGAATACAGCCTGACTTGCAGCCTTTGGTCTTAACATGCAGCCCAGAGCTCCCCATGCCCAGTCATTTGCCACCTGCTGGACTCACTCAGCAAGTCCTAGAGCATCTTTGTGTGGGACTGGGGGGCTCATTCGGTGACCTTCAGGGTCACATCTACAGATCATTCTGTCTGCAAGAGCAACTAGCTGTGAAGGTCTTCTGTTATGTGGTAGCCAGGATCTGACTGCATATCTATACCCTCACTGCTTCTTTACCTATGTTATTGAGGTAGGTATAGATTTCCCATCACCTTCAGAGAAGCTCCTTGTTAACCAGAAAATGACTCTATAATTCAGTGTCTAAACCATACTTCATCTAATAAGGTGTGAGCCTCTTCCCTTTAGTCCTTTAGCCCCGTCTCTGTACTTGAGCCCCATTCAGTCAGTCAATCATTCATAGGCAATATACCTTTTTTTTTTTTTCTGTTCTGACATGGTCTCATGTAAGCCAGGCTGACTTCAACTTCTTTACTCATTTAAAGATGACCTTGAATCTTGATCCTCCTGACTGCTTCTTAGGTGCTGGGGTGACAGGTATGTGTCATTGAACTTTCATGATGGCATCCTCAATGTTTTAACTTTGATAAAATCTATTTTTATCTTCTTTTCTCTTATTGCTTTTAGAGCAGATCTAACACAGCACTGCCTGATCCAATATTGTGAAAATTTACTTCTGTGTTTTCTTCTAAGTTTTACTTAGCATTTTTTAAAAAATTGAGGTAATCATGTATATGATATAAGTAGGTATCTAATTTCAGTCTTTTACATGTGGATATCCATTTGTCTGAGCATTTTTTTTTTTTTGGAAAAACTTGTCTTTTTAAATTGAATTATCTTGATCATCTTGACAAAAATCAGTTGACATGAAATTTTAGACTTATGTGTGGACTGTCAATGTTTCACTGTTAAAATACATGTCAACACTCATGGAGGACTACACTGTTCTGCTGCTATAGTTTTGTGGCAGAGTTTCAAATTCAGAAATAGATGTTATCCAACTTTGCTCTTCTTGGTGAAGATTGTTTGAGTGCCTTGGGCTCTTGACTGAATTTTAGGGTTCTGTAGTGAATTTAGTTTTTTTAAGTTTTGAAAATTTATTTGCAAGCAGAAAGACAAAGAGAGGAAGAGGGAGGGTAAAAAGAGATAGAGAATGGGTGCACCAGTGCATAGTGCCACTGCAAACTAACTCCAGAAGCATGTGCCACTTGTGCACCCAGCTTTACGTAGGTACTGGGCAATCGAACCTGGGTCATTAGACTTTGTAAGCAAGTGCCTTAACTGCTGAGCAATCTCCCCAGGCCTCTTTAGTGAATTTCTATAAAACAGTCTCAGCTAGGATTGTGATGGAGATGTATCGAATCTGTATAGCAGTTTAACAGGAGTTGTCATCTTAACCAAATAGACTTCTGATAAGCCACCAAATTACCTTGTGATCTGACACCCACCATGAACAAGGTGTTATCTGACTCACCAGGACACCAAGGTTGCATGCACAATAGTGTCCTATCATCAAATGGCAGTGCTGCACACAAAATGAGCTCTAGCAGTCTCTGAGGCAGACTAAAATTTTAATAAATAAGTAAATACTTTCTAGCTTCTTCCCCTGAGCATTATCTAATTGCCTGTGTTAATCTTTTTAAATGTTATTTATTTATTTGAGAGAAAGAGGCAGAGAGATAGAGAGAGAGAGAGAGAAAGAAAGAAAGAAAGAAAGAAAGAAAGAAAGAAAGAAAGAAAGGAAGGAAGGAAGGAAGAAAGAAAGGGCATGCCAGAGCTGCCAGCCACTGCAAACATGCGCCCACTTGTGCATTTGGCTCACGTGGGTCCTGGAGAGTTGAACCAGGATCCTCTGGCTTTGCAGGCAAGTGCCTTAATCGATAAGCCATCTCTCCAGCCTGCCTGTCTTAATCTTTATCACCATAGCAACACACCTCAGGGTATCTCTATGACTGTTTCCCAGAAAGGTTTAAATGATGAAGGAAGACCTACCATGAATGTGGATGGTGCCATCATATGGACTGGAGTCTTGGACTGAATAAAAAGGAAGACTTAAGCTAAGCATGAGCATGCCTCTCTGCTTACCATCTATAAACGTTAGGACTAGCTGCCTCATTCCCCTGCCTCTATTCCTCCCCCCATTGATGTACTATACTCTGAAACTATCACTCAAAACAAATCCTGCCTTCATGAAGTTGTTTTTGTCAGGTGTTCTGTGAATGCAACGACCATCACCAATATCCTGCCCAATGGCTTCATGAACAAACCAGTTAAGGTGTAAGGGATGGGATTGTTCATGGGCTCAGCCAAATGACCTTAACAGCTGGCTGAAAAAAGCAGTCCTGATTATATTTTCTTTTGCCTCCATTCTTTTAAGAGACTTGATGGTTAACCATTTACCATCATATCACTGCTTAATAAATTCTAGACTCCCTATTAGTGACTCTTAGACACAGGCACATTATTAGCTGTTTGAAATTCTGCTTCTCCACCTGCAGTCAATAAGGAAAACATCATAAGTCTGTTCTGAATATTAAACGAGATATTGCAAGTATACACTTGGAAGAATATAAGGGGCATGGTGAAAAACACCGACTCAGATTTTACTCCTCCTTATTTATCACCACCAACATCACTATGTTGTTTTAGTTGTCATTGCTGTTGTTATTATGAGGATCATTATCCTACCAGCTGGTCATAACTGTGAGCTCACACAAGATATAGCCTTGTGGATCCAAGTACCAAGACTCCAGATGCTGAGGCCAATCTAGACCCTGTGATTGGCTAAATACTGATGGGCAAATAGAGAGATCTTCCTTCACCTTCCCAGAGAACAAAGTGGAAGAGGAAGCCTGAAGCAATGGAAGGGGCCACAGGCAGAAAGCATGACATCAAGGTTCTGGTCTCCTACACTGGTCCGCCTGGTTGAGAAACATTTCCCATTTTGAGACTTCAGTTTTCTTGGCTGCAAGTGAGTAAAGAGCATGTCTTGAAGATGTCAGGCATTTTCTGACACAGAGCAGTAAAGTAACCAAGGATCACTGACTCCCTCAGGCTTGGTTCATGCATACTTCCCAGTATCTCACAATCATCGATGCCACCACCACCACCATCTTCATCTGTGCCGCCCTCCTTTGAGTACTGTGAGGATCTGGTGCTGTATGAACTGTGCAGCCCTGGTTGGATGGACCCAGGGACCATTTCAATGCTTCCATCATAACATCACTACCTCGTATATTCCCTTTAGCTTCACTCTCCAGACACAAACCTAGAAGAATTTCTATAGGACATATCTTCCCAAAGGAGCCAATTCCCACAAGGTAATTCCCAGAGGTGTTCTCATCTGAGGGCCAGTCATGGAGCCCCTGGTTATCAGAACCTTTTATGACCCTGGATTCTCCTTTCTCACGGCAAACACTCTTCTCCTTGATGCCTGTGGGTCCACCTGAATCAGAATGAAACCCCCAGACTCTGCCTTCTCCCTCGTGACAACCTCTAGGCTGGCCCCATGCCCACTAGGGATGATGACCAGCTTTCAGCAAGTGGAGGAACTTAAAGTTCGGTACAGCTGTTGTTTAGACTGAGACACTTCAGCACCTGAGAAACATTGCAGATTCAGGCCCAGTCCAAGAGGCAAGTGGCCAGGTCCTGGTGATGTCTCTTCCATTGTCTTGCTATGTACCTTTGCCAGCCATCACATATTCTGGGTCACTGCATTTGTATGGGAAATAGGAACAGGTTTGGCAGTGTCTAAGTACCTCTGTCATTTACAAGACCAGGGTAGTCCATGTTTTATCCTATCGATAACCCTAGATTGACTGTCATAGGCAACACTCACTGTGTGTGCCTGAACCGCAGTTTCCTCCTCTATTGAAAGTGAGATGAATCCCTGTCTGGACTGTACCACCTCTTCAAAGCTGAAGAGAGAGTCAATTACGTGTATAAGAAAAGTTACAGGTAATTGTATGGTGTGAGTGCTTAGTAATAGTACTAAAAGAGACACTGTGTTCTGGATGGGGGTGTTCTGATTTATATTTGTATTGTTTTCATACTTTTGTGAAACATATTCACTCATCATAGCTGCTGTAGACAGCGTCACATTGCTGGGATGAACATCCAAACCAGACAACAGTTTATGAGAGGAACAAAATTTATTTAAACTTACAGATCCATCAGTGGTGGAAGAAGCTGGCTTCCATTCATAAATCCAAGCAGATAGAGAAACCACCCCCAGCCAGCAAACACCAGAAAGCAGCAAGGACAGAAATCAACCAGAGATCACACCTCTCTGCACACCCTTGGGCTGCACTTCAGATATTCCCCCAAACACACTTTGGCCTAGACCCCAGGATCCATCCCCCAGTGACACCTCCTCCAGCCAGGCAGCTGGAGACCAAGTTACAAGCGTTAATAAGACACCTGAGTTTGTGGGGGACATATATCCAAACTACCACAGTGGTCAAAGTGAAGTTTGTAATTTTATATCATTAAAAGTGTTGGAATTGCCCATCTTCGCCCAATGAACCAGGAACAACACATCCGCTAAAACACAGACTTCAGCGAAATGTAATGAAGTAGTGGGTCAGCAAGAATTTTGAGCATTTCATGTCTTTGTATGTGATCAGGTATTTTAAAATGAAAAATTTTTTTTTCAATTTTTTAATGTTAGGCCCAGCACACTAATCAAGTGCTGTATCTCTGAGCTGTAGCATACTTGGTTTTCATGGAATTTCTTTAATATGGTTTTATAGTGTAACTTTCATAATGGCCTACATGGATAGCAATTGCTCTGGTGTCTTGTGAGCTTCTAGGAAGGACCTTAAAGATTCAATCTTTTCCTTCTGAATAGTTGGGAAAACAAAGCCCAGAGAGAAGGCAGAATTGGCTGCTCTCATTTGTGGACAGTTGGCCAATACTTGTACCAGAATATTCAATATTTTCACGTTAAATCTCCTAGAAACCCCAGAAGGGAAGAGGTCACAGAATGTTACAGAAGAGACAACTGAGGCGGAATGACAGCAAGTTTAGGAGACTGTGCACTGGGACCTCATAGGTCTGGATCCAGATTCTGGTTTTGCACATGTCAGATGTGGGCCCCTGGGCAAGTTTTCTCACTCCACTGGTATGTGCATGACACTGCTAAAATCTAAAGGCTTCTTTCCAGGACCCAGTTCAGGACATGGTTGGAGACTGACACATCATGGTGAACCCCTAGTTATCACCAGAAAGGCCAGATGACTTGTGAAGGTTCTGTATAGGTGGAGAATGGAGGAGGGCTTTGATTTATCCAGTTTAGGAAGGAATAGAGGGCTAAAACGAGGTCTGATTGATAAGTCAGACCTTAATGGGGTATTAATCCTTCGCATGTGTGCCAGGTGACGAGGTCTCAGCCTGCATTCTTCCCCTGCAAGCTGTTCATGTCTTGTGAGTAGGTGGGGAAAGGAAATTTGTCCTTACTCTTCTCCCATTGTGTTCTTTCTTCATGCCCTGTCCCCAAGGTCCTATTTGTTGTAACATTCTTGTTGACAGCATTTGGAAAACTCCATTCCCACTGGGGACATAGGTGGATCTTCCTCAGCTCTCCTGAGAAGGCAGATGAGGGGCAGGTCCATAAAACCTCAGCAGCTTGTCCCTCTGGGAAGAGATTGAGGTGGCTGAGTCTGTCTTTGTCTGCATCCCAGCATCTTCTAGATGAAGCCTTTGGCAGCCAGTGCTAGCTTCGCTTCATGGGGACGAGGCAGAAGGCTCCCGGAACTCTCAGAAACATGAGGCCTTTCTGGAGATTCGGCTGTCTTATCTGGAATCCTGATTCCTGTATGTATTTGCCAAGATGACTTCCTATTAGTTTCCCTAGGAACAAGGGACATCCTTCAGTGACGTTCTGTGGATCCATGAGAGGTGAGATGGTGACTGGTCCTGCCACTTTGGGTGGGATCCTCACCTCTGAGGGCTTAGAAGTCAGAAGTCACTAAGACTTGTATCTTCAGGGCCACTGTGTGTACATCCCAAACCCCTGTATTCTCATCCCATGTTTTCTTCCTCTTCATTCCTCCCAGCACCCTACCACTTTTCTGGTCTTCCTTCCTCCTTTAGTTCATTTCATGACTATTTCATGATAGTATGTCAAGCCATGTTTTTGGCACTACAAAGAAACAAATGAAACAAAATCTTGAGCCCAAGAGTCTCAAGAATGGCAGACAGCCATATCCATTAGAGGGTCCATATGCATTAGAGGGTCCATGCTTTACAGGGAATGTTCTACCATCACTGAGACACAGCTTGAAGATTGCTTTGTGAGACAGGCTCTCACATAGCTCAGGCTGGCCTCACACTTGCTGTGTTGCTGAGGCTATCTTTGAAATACTTATCCATGAGCCATCATGTCTGGTTTTGCAAAAGTTTTTAGATTCAAGTTTTAACTTTGTGGCCCATGCCTTAGCCTCCTTGGTGCTGGGATTTAGGGCCTAGGCCATTCATCCTGGTGGTAGGTTTTAAATAAAATTAGAAGCTGTTAAGCTGACAAATTGTGGACTACTTAGGTTGACTTGATGGTGTCCTCCCATCCAATGGGAATCATGTTTGACAGAGAGAAAGAGAAAGAGAGAGAGAAGAAGAAGGAGGAGGAGGAGGAGGGAAGAGAAGAAGAGAGAGGCCTTGCAATAATCTACTGTACTCCTAAATAGTCCTAATTTCCCATTTCCCTTTCTGTTATTTCTCGCTGGCTGTCACACACCACCATGGCCTCCCCCACTAATCTGTGAGAGCATATGGAGGAAAATTCATCTTGAGGAAGTTTCACCTTCCACTCCAGCCCTCTGCACTAGGAGGGCTGTGGCCCTGTCTTGTGTGGTAACCTTATCTCATCTTCTCAGTTCTACCTAGACCACGCTTCTATAGTGTCCCGAGCTCACACTGCGGGGCAGATGTGAGGAATTTGCACTCTTCACCTCTCTCAGCTGAGGGGCTGTTTGCTGGAAGTAGGAGACACTGATGAAGAGTGAGGTAAGAGCCAGATCGCCTCAGCTCAAGTCCAGGACTACCACAGCAATCACATAACTCAGAACAAATGACTGGTTTTCTCATCTGCTTAGAATTTAACCTATAAAACTCAGGTAAAAGTGTTTCCTTCAATGAGTTGTTTATAGATGGAGCTAAATTTAGTATAACAATGTCTGACATATATAAATTACCCATTTGCAGTTGCTGTTATTGAAAAAGAGGATGTTAAATTATATCTATAGTTTGTCATAGATATTCTATGGCAGTTATCTGGAAATTCAGTTAATAAGAGAGGAAAAAAGGTTTTGTTTCTTCCCCCAAGTTGCAAGATCTCCAAATTGGTATTAGAAGCCTCTAGAATTTTTCAGATTGTTACCTGCCAATGAATAGTAGTTTAGAATGTATCTAATCTGGGCTTGGGGATGGGAGGTGGAGAACAAGTCAGAGAAGATTTCTGGCTGAGCATAGTCATACTATGTCCACAGTGTGTTGGTGGGCAATGGAGGTGTGGGTGTTCAACTGCCTTCCATTTTGAGATCATGGGCAAGGGCCTGTAGGTGTGTGAGAGGCAGAGACATGCAGAGCACTGGGAGTTCTTGTAAGGAACCAACGTCTGTGGAAAGACATGACAGCAGGAGATAGCTGGCTGTTGTGGCTGAGTCTTCAGGAAGCAGATCATATAGAAAGGATTCTGTACATCCCGCTAAAGTGATGGGGTCCTGGGAGCCCTTTAAGAGCTTTAGCAGAAACCAGACATAACTAACATTATGCTCTGGAATAACTCCATGGAGCCTGCATTAAAGGAAGGAGGAGAGTTTGGAGTCAGAGACGGGATGGAGGAGCTGATGCAGGAAAGCAGGAAAGCTCCTGACCCAGGGTGAAGGGAGGCATGGCGCTGAAGGTTTGGGTGTATAGTAGCCAGATGACGGAATGTGGGGGAGAAAGTGAAGAGTGACAATGGCTTTTTCCACGTTTCTACTGCCATCAAAGGCAACAGATGCTTTACCCATTACATTGATAATTGACACCTTGGTGTCACCAGATTTTGGACTATTTTGACTAGTGTTTTGAACATTATTTGTCTTTCTGGGGCACTTCCCTTCCTTCCATTGTCCCAGACTAAAAAAAATTCAAAGTAGGCTGGTGGGATGGAGAAAGGAAGAAGAAATGCTTGCGATTCAGATATTTGGATTTTTTTAAATATAAGGTCTCATGTAGCCCAGGTCAGAATGACAGACACTATGTAGCTGAAACTGTCCTTGAACTCCTGATCACCTTCCTCTAAGTTCCAAGGTCTGGGGATGCAGACATGTGTCACTCTGCCCAGCAGAGATCTAGACTTTTCCATGAGGTTGTGTGACTCCAGGATTTCTCATTCTACCACTGGGCACTGCCCAAGTTTGCATGGCAGTGGTCACCATGCATAGGAAGCATTAACTAAAGTGTGGAGCAGGTTGGTTTGCTACTAGACGTGGCCTAGTAGTGGGAAAACTGTGTGAAAGCAGCCTGCTGGAGTGGCCAAAAGGACAGTTGCTGAGAGGTGATAGTGTGATCCAAGTGCACGCTAAGAGTTAGTCCATTAGCTTAGTTGAGGTGAGCACCTGTCTGTACATGCACCACTCCATTGAATGTCCAGCCTGTGAGAAGGGAGGACTGGAGCCAGTTACAGAAGGTCTTTCCAATTACAGAAGGTCTTTCCTACCGCTTGCGGCAGTGCAGTGCTCTCTATCGCCCTCTAACCATGAAGCTTCATGTGGCAGCAGCTGGCCAAGGTAAAAGGATTACATGGTGTGAGGAGAAGAGCCATAAAACACACCAGCTAAATGCACTACGAAGTGGAGGGGAGCTTTTACTATAAGAGCGTCAGGACCTGGAGTTGGTGTGCTGTAACTTGTTTGTTGCTAGACATGTAAGTGACTAGTTATGTATTGTGGGGTGAGGAATGACATTGCATACGAATATTTTGTTCTCTAGTGTTTCAGGGCATTGGAGAAGATGCTGTGATGTGCCAGGAGACACTTCTTTCTCTTCAATTGCTCCTGAGCAAAAAGTAAAAATAAAAACCACGGTGGCGGATGGAGAGAAGAAGAAATGCCTGCAATTCAGGCTTTTTGTTTTTGTTTTTAGGGACAGGGTCTCATGTAGCCCAGCTAGCCCCAGACTCACAGTGTAGATGAGGCTGGCCATGAACTTCCCATCCTCCTTTCTCTAACATCCAAGACTATATATGGTATAGGCCTGTGTCACTCCACCCAACAAAAATTCAGACTTTTCCAATGAGGTTAATACTCAACAGGAGTTCACAGCTATCGGTGGGCACTACCAGAGTTTCTCAGAAGTGGTCACCATGCCCAGAAAGTATTGCCTAAGGGGTGGGGCAGGCCCAATTTGTGGACATTGCTTGACAGTGGGGAAAACAGCAACCCAAGAGCTTGGCTGTGAAAGGGGCCTGCTGGAGTCACAAGAGTGCAGATGCTGGGAGGAGCAGTGTGGTCTACATGCATGGCAGGTGTTTGCACACTGAGGTCATCCTTCTGCACGCCACCCCACTGGCTTTCAGGCCCTGTCAGGAGGGAGGACTGGAGCTAGCTACTGCAGTGCTTTCCTTCTGCGAGCTGTGGGTCAGTGCTCTTTGTCGCCCTCTACTGGTAACATCTCTTATTGCATGGCTGGCCAAGGTGAAAGGAGGGCAGGTGAGAGGAGGCCTATGAAACAAGGGATTAAGTGTTCTACCGAGTGGAGCAGAGCTGCTTTAAGAGCTGCACTGGCTGCTGTAAACTGGTAGTTGATAGATTTGTTTACTTTAGAGCGAGGAATGGGGTGTGAAATTGTGTGTGAACATTTTGTTATCTAGCATTTGAAGGCATTGTATTAGATTTTGTGTCTACTCCTAAAATCTCATGAGATGGGTGTTGTTAGCCACACTTCGTAGGTGATGAGATGAGGCATCTAGAAGATAAGTCACTATTGGAAGGTTACATAGGAGTTCAGTGGAGGGGCCAGAGCTGAAGCCCTAGCTCACATGACTCTATAGCTGCATTCTTGCCTGGCCACCACGTTTGGATGACTTGTAGAAGAATGTGATTCTCTTACAGGCCCCACCATGCTGATGCTTCCAGGGCAGAACCAAACATGGGTTTCTGAATTCATCCTGCTTGGCTTCTCCAGTGACCCCACGACCAACAGGATCCTCTTCATTGCATTCCTCCTCCTCTACCTGAGTTCAGTCCTGGGCAATGGGCTCATCATCACCCTTATCTGCCTGGACACACGTCTCCACACTCCCATGTACTTCTTCCTCTGCATCCTCTCCCTGATAGATATGAGCTACGTGACCACCACTGTGCCTCAGATGTTACTGCATCTTCTCTCTCACTCTCACACCATCTCCTATGCTGGGTGCTGGCTGCAGATGTATGTGTTTGGTGCCCTGGGCATATCTGAATGCATCTTATTTGTGGTCATGGCTTATGACCGATATGTGGCCATCTGCTACCCCCTGCGTTACACTGTCATCCTCAGTCAGGACCTGTGCACACGGTTGGCAGCAGGGACACTGACCTGTGGTTTCTTCTCGTCTCTGATCCACACCTTCCACACCATGAGGCTGCCATACTGTGGGCCCAACAAGGTCAACCACTACTTCTGTGAAGGCCCCTCGGTTCGGAGCTTGGCTTGCATGGATACCCACCTCATCGAGATGGTGGATCTGGTGCTGAGTGTCTTTGTGGTTATTGTCCCAATTTCCCTCATTCTGGCCTCCTACATTCATATCGCCAAGGCCATTCTCAAGATCAAGTCCACCCGGGGCCGCTGCAAGGCTTTCTCTACCTGTGCCTCCCACCTGACCGTGGTCACCCTCTTCTATGCTCCAGCCACTTACATCTACATGAGGCCAGACTCCAGCTACTCCCCTGAGAGAGACAAACAGGTCTCACTCTTTTACAATGTCTTCACAGCCTTGCTCAACCCTGTGGTCTACAGTCTGAGGAACAAGGACATTAAGGGGGCTTTTCTCAAAGTGATAAGGTGTGGTAGGAAGGACTGGTGAACTAAGAGTCAGGGTAGTATGGGATAGAATGTTCCATATATTTAAGTATACACTATCATTGCACTATACATAAATATCATTGTTCATTTGAATCAACACAGTGTTTAGTTAGTGGGAGAAATGTTTCTGGAACTAACATGGCTTCTCTCTAAATTGGTTACACTGTATTGCAATAACAAATATCTGAATAATCTCCGTGGTTTACAGCTACAAAGGTTCATTTAATGCGCACATTCTATGCCAGTTGTAGGTTGGAAATGACCTTCTGTAATCTTCGATCCACTCTGAAGGATGAACCCTTATTTGGCCCAGTGTAGGGAACACTGCACTAAATTCAGGATGACTGATATCTCTCTGCATTGTGCCATTGGACAAAGCTAGTTGCATGGTCAACCATGACAGTGAAGGAGCAGGGAGTCTGTTCTTCTTGCCGAGAAGTTATACGTATCATGTCACAATGGTCTGGAACGTCCAGTCCGTCTACAAAGAGGCCAGCAAATAACAGGGTGATATAAGCTACCATGATAGGACAAAACCAGTAGGATGCATGTAACCAACATAAAACATGCTAACTGTAAGAGACATGGTAATGGGAACAGTAGTGTGAAGGTGATGCAAACAAAGGATATATGTAGATATAAATAGAGGGTGTATAATATTGAAAATTAAGACAGTAAGTGTAACCAATACAGCTGAGCGACTTAACATAGTTCATGAAGCCAGTGTGGTTCAAGAGCAGATATGGCAACCTCAGCATTGTTGTCAAAGGACAGAAAACTGGCAGTTCAAGGACCTTCATTCTTATCTTAATCTTGGTAACTTGCTCAGTGTACGTGTGACTTTGGGCACTTTACTTCTTTATTGTCTTCTTTTTAAATAAATAAAACTTTTTATTGACAATTTTCATACATGTACATAATGTATTTTGATCATACCCCTCTCCCATTACTTTCTTTTGTATCCCCTTGCCTATCCCCATTTCTCTGAACCTCTTTTCTTTTCTACCCAGTCTTTATATGTTGACATTATTTTGTTTCTCTCCATCATCTGTGACAACTTGTTGGTATTCCCAATATTGTGCAGGTCTTGTGCATGTAGTCACAGCTGCTGTGAGGTCACAAATGTCGCTGTCACTTTGTGTCCAGTAGAGATTATTCCAAAGTACCCCTCTTTATACTTTGATGCCTACATTTCCAACACCTCTTCTGCAACATTCCCTAGGTTGTGATATAAAAGTCTTATTTAGTCTTGAACATTCAATTGTCACTTTTTAGCCCTTTGACAAGTTTTCTGTTTCCCCAATAGTCACTGCCATTTTCCAAAAGAATCTTCTCTTACCAAAACTGACAGCATTATCAAGCTATTGTTATAAATGTAAATATTTAGAGGGCAATTTGAAATGCACAACATATCCATTAACCAAACAACAGTAGTAGCTTCCCATTTGAGGAATGATCATCTCTGTTGTATGATGACCCCAGGAGGGGGTGACAGGGAAGGGAGCAGGTTAAGAAGTGAGTGTCAGGGGACCCAGGCCAGGCCAGTGAACCAAGAGCCTCCCCTTTGGAGAGCTCTAAGACATGTTAGAGAGGATTCTGGGTTGAGGAGACTGGAAAGTGGGTGTTGTTTAGTTGTGGTGCTTAGAGTTTAGATGTCAAACTGATGAACTGGAGAAGGGAAAAAGTGGGGAGTTGTGCAGAGATGAACAGAATGATCTATGTGCAATGGACGTCCTCAGTTATACGTGCATGACTAGATAGTTTCTGTCTGGAGACGGCTTAGAATACAGCCTGACTTGCAGCCTCTGGTCTTAACATGCAGCCCAGAGCTCCCCATGCCCAGTCATTTGCCACCTGCTGGACTCACTCAGCAAGTCCTAGAGCATCTTTGTGTGGGACTGGGGGGCTCATTCGGTGACCTTCAGGGTCACATCTACAGATCATTCTGTCTGCAAGAGCAACTAGCTGTGAAGGTCTTTGGTTCCACTTTAAAAATTTTAATGACACAAGACTTTCCTTCAAACTGAATGTTAAATAAGTTATATTTTCTGACCTTATAAGTATAGATTTAAAATCTACTCATAGAAAGGTATATATTACTGAAAATAGTTTCCTTTAAAAATTTTTGAGGCAATGATTTGAGTCAGCATATAATTTTACTCTTGCCCTAGCACAATTTTTTGAAAACACTATCTTTTCTCCACCGAATTAACTTTATGTCCTTGAAAACAATCAGTTGATACTAACTTTTCATACTTGCTTCTAGACTGACAGTGTTTCTCTGTTAAAAGAACATGTCAATCTTTATGCCAGGAGTGCACTGTTCTTTGCTATAGTTTTGTGGTAGGGTTTCAAATTGAGGTGTAGAAGTTGTCCAGCTTTGTTCTTCTTGGTGAAGGTCTTTTTTTCTTTTTGCTTTCTGTAAGTCCCTTGGGCTTTCTGTTGAATTTTAGGTTCCGTTAGCGAATTTCTAAGAAAACACTGTCAACTTGGATTATGATAGAGGTGCATTGAGTGTGTAAATCAGTTTAAGATGAGTTGTTATCTTAACCAAAGTACTTTTGATAAACTACCAGATTACCTGCTGATCTGATACCCATCTTGAATGAGGTATTATTTGACTAACAGAGCACAAAGTTAGCATGCAAAAAGGCTCACACCATCACATGGCAGTACTGCATACAAAATCAGCTCTAGCAGTCCCCAAGGCAAAAGCTGGCTGCATGAGGAAGTGGCCAGTGAAGCCTGCTACTGCTACATCCCTATAGCTACCATCTACACATGCCTGGTTACAGATGAGTGTGTGTGATGTACTGGCCCCGTATGAATGTAGAGAGTGGAGCACTGTGCCTCTTTCTGGAATATCCTGAACATAATGGTGAAGACAAATCCTCTCAGGGGACAGACAGCTGAAAAATAATTTGGGCATTTGTTTCTTCCTTTTGTTTGGAAGGAGAAATGGTTTACAGGTCTGATTGATTAGTGCATTCTGGCTAATAATAGGTTATCTGGATGGTCAGGGAGTCAATGGGAAATGACTTGAAATTGGTGAGAATGAATGTGATGAGTAATATGTAAAGGGCCCTCTTTAAATAATTAAATAAATGCTTACTTAATGAAATTATTAAAAATTAAATAATTAATAAATACTTGATTTCTATGTGAATGCTCACCTATAGGTTTCTTCAAGAGATTTTAAAAAATATATCTTGGGGGCTGGAGAGATGGCTTAGCAGTTAAACACTTGCCTAGGAAGCCTAAGGACCCCAGTTCGAGGCTCTATTCTCCAGGACCCACATAAGCCAGATGCACAGGGGCACATGGCATCTGGAGTTCGTTTGCAGTGGCTGGAGGCCCTGGTATGCCCATTCTCTCTCTTTACCTGCCCATTTCTGTCTCTCTCTCTCACAAATAAATAAAAATTAAAATATTTTAAAAAAATATATATATCTTAATTTATTTATTTATTTATTTATTTGAGAGAGAGAGGGAGAGCATAGGTGTGCCAGGGCCTCCAGCCACTGCAAATGAACTCCAGTCACATGCGCCCCTTTATGCATCTGGCTTATGTGGGTCCTGGAGAATCGAACCAGGGTCCTTTGGCTTTGCAGGCCTTAACCACTAAGCCATCTCTCTAGCCCCCAGATTTTTTTTTTATTTTTGGTTTTTGCGAGGTAGGGTCTCACTCTGGTCCAGGCTGACCTGGAATTAACTATGTAGCCTCAGGGTGGCCTCGAACTCTTGGCAATCCTCCTACCTCTGCCTCCCAAGTGCTGGGATTAAAGGTGTGCGCCACCATGCCTGGCCCCAGATTTTTTTTAATGTAGGGTCTCACTCTAGCCCAAGCTGACCTGGAATTCACTGTGTAGTCTCAGGCTGGCCACAAACTCATAGTAATCCTCCTCCCTCTGCATCCTGAGTGCTGGGGTTAAAGGTGTGTGCCACCATGCCTGGCCCGGACCCTCCATCTCTCACAACGGTTTTCCCTCAGTGTAGAGCAGTGGTGGGAATGGGGGTGGCAAAGAAGGCCTCAGGGTTACCTGAGGGGAGCTTCAGCCTGTGGGAAGGCACTGCCAGGAATGCAGAGAGGAGGGGACCACAGAGCATGGGTGAGTCCTCAAGCCCCCCAAAGAGGAAGTCCTCAGAGCTTTCCATGGGCACATCAACCCACTAATCAGGCATGAGTGTACAGTCCATGTACTTGTCACTTGTAACTGATCCTCCATAACTAGTCTTAGAAGGAGCTGTCACAGGAAGTGGCCATGAAGTGGCTTCTCTAAAGCTCTTGGGTCTGTTTTAACTCTTTGATCAAACTTTGCCTAGTCACAATAAAACTGCACAATAATTCAAGAACAGAGACTAAGGTGAAAGTTCCCTTCCTTCTATTTGCTGCTTCACATACTCTTTCAGAGTTAGTTTCTGGGTCCACACTGCTGGCCAGCGGGACCTACTCACTGCACTGAAAGGGCAGGGGCACGCTCATAATGGGCATTAAGTCACGGAATGCTGTGAGTGGTGACTGTGAGGTAAACACTGGAGCAGTTCTGGCACAAGCTCAGTTACTCACTGACGTTTGGTGAAGTGAGAAGTCTGGAGTGTCTTTCAGAAAGATGACTCAAAAGCTTCCTCCAATATTCCCGTCTCACCTGCAGCCGCATCCTCCTCCTGCTCCTCCCCGCTCTTGTCGTCGTTCTGGTCCTCGGGCGCCTCGACCTCTAGGCACCATTCCTTCCTTGACTGCTCAGGCGTCAATATCTCAGCGTCATCTCCAGCGCAACCCACCCCCTGCTGTTCACCGTCGTACCACTTTCCCTCCTATCGCAGCAGCCCCTTCCCGACACCCCAACCCAAATGTCTTCTTCCCCAAATTTACCTTTCCTTGCACACTTTACCCTAGGAACTGTGGTCGCTTTGCTTCCCTGCCCAAATGGTCCCCTGTCCTAGTCCCTACTAACACCCCTGTGGAATATGAATAGTTCCATGCTCACCTGCTGTCCAGCCCATGCCACCTACAGCAGGTGAGTGACAGATCTCACCCTGGGGATTGATTCTCTAGGTTGGTGGTGCTCAGAACTGCCAGGGCTGTGACAGGCTCCTGGCACCCTGGCCTGGTCAACAGGGAATGCAGGACCATGGAGAGAGCACACCGCTGGAGCTCCTCTCAGTGAGGCACAAGACCCCTCTATGTGCCTGAGCCTGGTTCTTTCTACTGAGGCTCCCCTTCATCCTGCCCTCATCATCCTCTTCTGAAGATGCCAGGATGCCTCTGACAGCTTCCTTTTCCAGCCTGTTCCTCTCCCCTCCTGCCTGCTCAGAAGGCTGCATGAATTCCCACAGAGGAAACTGACTTCTCCATGGAACCTGGGCTGTGTACACAGAGGGAATTGTGGGACCTTGGTGAGGAGGATAGAGGCATGAGGGAAATCCAGAGGGTTGGTGTGCCCTGAGTTCAAGTGAGGACAGGAAAGGGAGAGCCTGGAACTCAGAGTGTCCATGTCCCACTATAGACAGATGTTCATCCAGGGTTTGTTTTACTTTAGTCTTGTTTCTTTGATTTTTTTCTCCCGACTCTTAGGACTCCAGAAACTTCCTGCTCTTGGTAAATACTTCCTTCCAGAAGGGAAGGGGACTTCATTATGTTCTTATCAATGTCCTAAAGGCAGAGCCACTGACAGCTGCCTGAACTCTGGGTGCAGGACTAAGTGAGAAATTGCCATCTGATGGTATAAAACAAACAAATGATACTGTGTATAAGATTTGCCACAATCAAAATCCCAAGACAACTTTTTGAAATCTTAAAAGCTGAAAGTATATAGGGAAGTAGTTGGATATAAGAAGGGAAACAGCAGGAGCAGAAGGGGATTGAGAGGGCAACACAGGTGAATGTGATCAAAACACATCATACACACGTATGAAAATGGAATAATAAAACACATTATAATCTGTAATTACTATATGTTACAAAAAGAGTATACTAGGAGCTTTTAGCTACAAAAAGTAAAAATAGTCCATACATTTTCAGAACAAGAACAAAAAACCAGTAAAATATAGAGACATTCCAAGGGCTAAGAGCATCTAATACTCTAAAGTTCTTCCTTACAGTTCTGAGAACGAATTCTCCAGAACACAGTCTACTTGCTGTACCAATTGTGGAGTAGCCCTGGTGAAGGCACGAGTCAGCAATGGCAGAGGACAGAGCCTAGAGGCAGACTCTCTCACTTGGTGTCTGCATTCATTTTATCTCAATTCCTAGATGCCATAGCATCAGTCTGCTGCCAATGCAAATGGTATGTTACATTTTTCTACCAGATTTTCAGTTGGTAGATCTCTGCTTCTGGTATTGACTGAGGATGAAACAAAAGAATTCTATATATATCAAGAAGGTAGATGCAAGGACCATTGTGTTTCTCACCTGTCCAGTGATGCTCAATACATATTCTCTGGGCATGACAGAATGCCATCTCCTTTAATGAGTAACAGAATATAAAAGCTCAGTGATAGTCTGGAAGGACTCAGGGCAAATAGAAACCAGGTGTTATGTCCCCAGACTGGCTTAGTTGGCTGAGATCTTCTAGAATGCATGGCAGGACTCCAGAAACATAAGGTGGGAGTTGGGGCACAGAAAAAGAACTTACAAACACTTTAACACATCTTTCTTTCTGAGCTTCCACCCGGTTTAAAAATATATCTTGGGGGCTGGAGAGATGGCTTAGCAGTTAAACACTTGCCTAGGAAGCCTAAGGACCCCGGTTCGAGGCTCTATTCTCCAGGACCCACATAAGCCAGATGCACAGGGGCACATGGCATCTGGAGTTTGTTTGCAGTGGCTGGAGGCCCTGGTATGCCCATTCTCTCTCTCTACCTGCCCATTTCTGTCTGTCTGTCTCTCTCTCTCTCTCAAATAAATAAAAAATAAAATATTTTAAAAAATATATATCTTAATTTATTTATTTATTTATTTATTTATTTATTTATTTATTTGAGAGAGAGAGGGAGAGCATAGGTGTGCGAGGGCCTCCAGCCACTGCAAATGAACTCCAGTCACATGCACCCCTTTATGCACAGCAGTATTTCAGAATGTCTTGCTCCACCAATGGGATGTGGGTGCATAGACAGGCACATAACCAAGTTATGTGTCTCAACAAGCTTGTGTCTCAACACCTGGACACTTGTATTGGCTCAGTCTCACCTTCTGCTCTAAGATAAGGTTACAGATAAATAAACAGAAACCAACAGTGTACATACTTCAGGTTTTGGTACTGTTTACTACATGTGGGAAAATATAATCCAAACTTGAAATGCATGGATCAACTTAGGGGCAAACTCAGTGGTTGGTTTTTCATATGCTAAGCCTCACTTCTCTCACTTTCTCCCAAAAGTCCTGATTCAACCCCTCATAAACCAATTTGAGAATTTGAAAATTTCAGGCAAAGATTGCATATAATGATCTCCTCAGCCCTCTCTGATAGATCCCTCTATTAAGGAAGATCTTTTGGGGGCTGGATAGATGGCTTAGCAGTTAAGATGTTTGCCTGCAAAGCCAAAGGACCAAGGTTTGACTACCCAGGACCCACATAAGCCAGATGCACAAGGTGGCGCATGTGTCTGGAGTTTGTCTACAGTGGCTAAAATCCCTGGTGTGCCCATTCTCTCTCTCTCTCTGTCTCTTTTTCTCCCTCTTTCTCTCAAAATAAAATGAATAAAATAATTTTTTTAAAAAAACCATACAGATCTTTCTTCATCTTTTCAGAGAACAAAGTGAAGGAGAGAGCCTGGGGCAATGGAACATGGACACAACTGGGAAGCAAGACATCAAGGTTTAATCTCCTTCACCCGGTTGTGAGTAACTTTGTCATTGTGGGCTTTAGTTTTCATGGCTGTGAATGAGCATGAAGCTGGGTATGATGACCTTCAGGACATTTTAAGACACACAGAACAGCAAAATGACCAAAACCAGCATCACAAACCCCCTTAGGGTTAGCCCAGGAAATATCCTGAGCATCTGTCATCATTGCCATAACAACCTCACACTCACCACTGTTATCTGTAAAATGGAGATCATCATGCCTCCTTCCCATAAGTGTCATAAGGAACTAGTGAGAAAACACACATAAAAGTCTGAAGACACCATTTCAATGTTCTCCATCATGACATCATCACTACCTCGTAGCATTCCCTTCAGCTGCCCTCTCTAGACACAAACCCAGGCGAATTTCTGAAGTATGAATCTTCCCAAGCCAATTCTGAGCCAATTCTGAGCCTAACTCCAGAGACAATCTCAGTTGGGAGTTAATTATTGAACTGCTGGTATTCAGAACTTCTTATGCCCCTCCCTTCTCCCTTCTCAAAGCCTTCCATTCTCGTGCTGGCTGCAGGCCCACCTGGCTCCGGATGAAAGCCCCAGAGTCTCCCTTCTCCCCCGTGACAACCTCTAGGTCGGTCCCAGGCCAACTGGTGATCATGAGCAGCTTCAGCAAATGGAGACACTTCAGTTACAGTTCACGGGCAGCCATTTGTTGGATGGATACACTTACGTGCATGTAGACTTAGCAAATTGAACTCCAGGCTGAGGCAAGTGGCCAGGCTGTGTGAACTTTGTGTGACCTTTGCCAGCCATGTCTTCTGTGTCACTGTGCATTTATTTGTCACTGCACATTTATTTATTTCATTCCTTTTTGTACTTGGGTGTTTTTTTGGGTTTTGACTGAATAATGCTATTTAAATTATCTCACATTCATCTGAAAAAAGTATTGATTTGACATTAAAATTTGTATATTTCAATTTTTTTTTAAATATCTTATTTAGGGCTGGAGAGATAACTTAGTGGTTAAGGCACATGCTTGTGAAGCCTAAGGACCCTGGTTCGATTCTCCAGGTCCCACATAAGCCAGATGCACAAGGGGGCACACGAGTCTAGAGTTTGTTTGCAGTGGCTAGAGGCCCTGGCACGCCCATTCTCACTCTCCCGCTCTCTCTTTCCCTCTCTCTGTCTCTAATAAATAAAAATTTTTTAAAAAATTTAAAAAAGAAAAAAATCTTTTTTATCTGTTGTTGCAGTCAGGTTCGCATTGCTGGCAGAAATCACCCAACTAAGAGCAGCTTGTGGGAAAAAAGAGGTTTATTTTGGCTTACAGGCTCGAGGGGGAAGCTCCATGATGACAGGAAAAACGATGGCATAAGCACAGGGTGGACATCACTCTCTGGTCAACATAAGGTGGACAACAGCAACAGGAGAGTGTGCCAAACACTGGCAAGGGGAAGCTGGCTATAATACCCATAAGCCCGCCCCCAACAATACTGTGCCTCCAGGAGGTGTTAATTCCCAAGTTGCCATCAGCTGGGAACCTAGCATTCAGAACACTTGAAGTTTATGGGGGACACCTGAATCAAACCACCACATCTGTTTATTTGAGAGAGAAAAACAGGCAGATAGAAAGAGATAAAGAGGGAATGGTTGGACCAGGGTCCCTAGTCACTGCAAATCAATTCCAGATACATGTGTCACCTTGTGCTTTTGGTTTTACATGGATCCTCGGGGATTGAACCTGGGTCCACTAACTTTTCTGGCAAATACTTCAAGTGCTAAGCCATCTCTCCAGCCCCCATGTAAATTTTTAATTTTTTTTATTCATTTGCAAGCAGAGAGAGCAAAAGAGAATAGAGAGCGAAGGAGAGGGAAAGAGAGAGAGAATGGGCGCAACAGGGCCTCCAGTTACTGCAAGCGAACTCCAGATGCATGCACAACGTTATGCATCTGGCTTTACATGGGTACTGGAGAATAGAACATGGGTCTTTAGGTTTGGCAGGCAAATTCCTTAACTACTGAGCCATCTCTACATCCCATTTTTTTTTCAAGATAACTTTGCCCTTACAGAAAAATTAAAGAACTAGTACAAGGACATCCTAGTGACTCAATCGCACATTCATTATTGTCACCTGTGCTTCGCCCTTCTTTTTCTCAATATCGTTATTATTGTTGTTTGAGTTTTTAGAACCATTTAAGCATAATCTGCACATGTCATGTTCCTTTATTCATCAATGCCTTGGGAATACTTTCAAAAACAAAAGGATGAGCTCCTACATAGGGGTTTCAACTTCAGGAAATATAACATGGAAACAATTCTATTGTACCACCTGATATGATGGGAGTGTAGGTGATAGTGCATAGAAATATTTTGCTTTCTAGTATTGCAAGGTGCTTATTAGGTATATAGTCATAGAATCCCAAGAGATGAATATTATTAGCCGCATGGTATAGATGATGAGACTGAGGCATCTAGAAGATAGGTCACTTTTGGAGGGCAATGGGCTCATCGTCACCCTGATCTGCCTGGACACACGTCTCCACACTCCACACTTCCTCTGCATCCTCTCTCTGATAGTCATATGAGCTACATGACCACCACTGTGCCTCAGATGTTGGTGCATCTTCTCTCTCACTCTCAAACCATCTCCTTTGCTGGGTGCTGGCTGCAGATATATGTGTTTGGTGCCCTGGGCATATCTGAATGCATCTTGTTTGTGGTCATGGCTTATGACCGATATGTGGCCATTTGCTACCCCCTGCGTTACACTGTCATCCTCAGTCAGGACCTGTGCACACGGTTGGCAGCTGGGACACTGACTTGTGCTTTCCTTGCTTCTCTGATCCACACCTTCCACACCATGAGGCTGCCATACTGTGGGCCCAACAATGTCAACCACTACTGTGAAGGCCCCTCCATTCAGAGCTTGGCTTACATGGATACCCACCTCATAGAGATGGTGGATCTGGTCCTAAGTGCCTTTTTAATTATTTAATTTTTATTCTACTTTATTTATTTATTTGAGAAAGAGAGAGAAAGAGGCATATTGAGAAAGAAGGAGAGAAAGAGAGAGAGAAATGGGCATGCTAGGGCCTCTAGCCACTGCAAATGAACTCCAGACGCATGCGCCACCTTGTGCATCTGGCTTACGTGGGTCTTGAGGAATCAAACCTCGCTCCTTAGGCTGTGAAGGCAAGCACCTTAACTGCTAAGCAATCCCTTCAGCCCCTGGGTGCCTTTTAAATTGCTGCCTCACTTTTTATCATTGTGGCCTCCTACATTCATATTGCCAAGGCCATTCAGAAGATCAAGGGGCCGCTGCAAGGCTTTCTCTACCTGTCCCTGTGGTCACCCTCTTCTCTGCTCCAGCAATGTCCACCTACACGAGGCCCAACTCCAACTACTCCGCTGAGAGAGACAAGCAGCTGTCACTCTTTTCAATGTCTTTCAGTCTTGTTTAACCCCATGGTCTACAGTGTGAGGAACAAGGACTTTAACGGGCTTTTCTCAAAGTGATGGGCATGGGAGGGGGAACTAAGACCCAGCAGAAGCCTGGGATTGAGCATTCTATGGTTAAGACTGTGACAGGATTTTCTTTTACTGTATACAAAAGTGTGCATTTGAACCATCAGAGTTTTTGTTTAATAGAAGAAATGATCCTGAGACCAAGTGGCTTCTGGATGAAGTGGCTGCACTGTTGTGCAACAACAAACAGCTCACTCATCTCAGTGGTTCACATGACAGAAGCTCATTTATAGTTCATGTTCTATGCTTGTTGTAGGTTGACGATGGTATTCTGTTAAAAATGAATCTCTGGCCAGTCGTGGTGGCACACGCCTTTAATCCCAGCACTTGGGAGGCAGAGGTAAGAGGATCACCGAGAGTTCGAGGCCACCCTGAGAATACAGAGTGAATTCCAGGTTAGCCTGGGCTACAGTGAGACCCCACCTCAAAAAACCAAAAAAAAAAAAAAAGAGTCTCTGGTCACAAGAATGAGTGCGCAGTCCAAAAGTATTTCATTAGGGCAATGGTTTTCTTCTTCAGAAGGATATGCAGTCGAAAGAGGTTCAAGAAATCCAGTGGGAAGTCCACTGGGTTTTTACCCCTAACTTGAGAGTCTTCTGCCGCCCTCTGATTAGTCAGAGCTCAGCCTCACATTCTCATGCGATTGGCCTCTTCATATAGTTTGGTGCAGAATCTAAGGAAAATGGAGCTTTCAGAATTCTTACCAAATAAGAGAATGATGACTTTACTTCCTGACACTGTTGAGTCTGAAGGGACTTTTACAAAATGGCATCTTTTCTCAAAGTGGAGTTTCTCTACCTTATGTAACCCTTTAGTAGAAAAGACATATTTTCCTATCTCTCATATTTCTCACACCTCCTTCAGTCTCAGATCTGTGGTGAAGGTCAAGGACATAGATAGAATGTGCCTTTCTGTGACAGTCATGTGGGAACAGTGCACGGAATTCATGATGACTGGCTTCTCTTTGCAAACGCTCCAGAGGACCAAACACGTTGCATGGTCAAGCCTGACAGCAAAGGAGTGGGGAGTATTTTCTTCCTACATGAGGTAATGCATGTCATATCACAGTGGGCTGGAATATTAGTCCCTCTGAAGATAAGGGAGAAAATAAGAATGACACTGTCTTCCATGTTAGTGCAGAAACAAGTAGAATATATGTAACCAACATGAAACATGCAAAATGTAATATACATGGTAATGGAAACAGCAGGGCACAAAGTGAAATGTAAAAGAGGAGTATATATAAATAGTATATATATATTAATTGAAAATTCAGGCAATAGTTTATGTAACCAATACAGCCCATAAGGCTGATACAGTCCTTGAAATCAGTGTGGTTCATGGGCAAATATATGACCTCGGCATTGTGCTGTCAAAGGACACAAAACTCAATGATAGGAACATTGCTTGTCATCCTTGGAGTGAGGAGGAGTCTCATCTTCACCTCAGTAACTTTCTCAGTATGTGACCTTGGGAAATTTACTTCTTTTTTAAAGCAGGAAGTGACAGCCACCGTGAGGCTGTGAAGGCAACAGTCACTTTGTACACTGTAGACAGCTTCCTAAAGCACTCCTCCTTACACTTTGGCGCGAATGTCCTTGTGGTCACTACGCAACGTTCCCAGAGCCTTGTCAGTTGTGAACAGATGTTTCATTTAGTAGTGAACATTCAATGTCAATTCCTAGGACGTTTCCAAGTTTTCTCTATCCCAAGGATCACTCCCACTTCCTAAAGAAGCTTCTCTGACCAGCGTGCCCATGAGCATCAATACTTAGAGGGTAATTGGATATGGACAACATATGTTTAGCCAAACAACAGTAGCAGCTGCCCCTGTAGGGCCTACAACCTACCCAGCCATAGGCTTTTTTTTTTTTTTTTTGGTTTTGCAAGGTAGGGTCTAACTCTGGTTGACCTGGCTCAGGGTGGCCTCGAACTCTCGGCAATCCTCCTACCTCTGCCTCCTGAGTGCTGGGATTAAAGGCATGCATCACCACGCCCGGCCCAGCCATAGGCTTTTGACGAAGGTTTCAGGGCCATGTATGAATTCTCTCCCATGAAGTGGACCTCAAATCTATTAAGAGAATAGCTGGTTTCACCCATATCAGATGTGCCACTATTGCACCAGTGGGTACATCTTTCCTGGCTTGCCACTGTGCAGCTTACAGGGTCCACTGGTGGTTAATACCGCTGATGACTCACCTCCCCCAGCAGCCTGCTAATACTTCAAGCACTATGACAGCTAGTCAGCAGACAGGGAAATTTGCTTCTTCACTCTAGATCCCATGCAATTCATCTATGTCACCAACACCTTGAACTTAATTATTCCCACAGCCATCGGTGCTTGAAAATATTGTGCCAGAGTACATGGTGGAGTGAGAACAGTGTGCAAAACTCCTATGCACTATTCCCAAAAGACTGTGGCAGATGGATTGACATGAATTCCAGGTCAGCCTGAACTATAGGGTAAGACCTTGCCTCAAGAAAGCTCGAAGTAATAAATTTGTGAACAGTAGAGAACTTCCTCTCCCATTTCTCACTCTCCTCTCTCTTTCTCTTTCTCTCTCCCTCTTTCTCTGTCTGCAAGAAGATGGCCATTATCAAGTAGGAAGAGAGTCCCCAGTGGAACCTGCTCATGCTACACCCTGATCTCAAGGGTGATGGTTAATCTTTCCTGTCAGATTGGCTGGATTGAAAGACATCTAGAAAACTGTCAAACATGATTGACAGGTTGGTCAGGAAACTAAAGCAAGAGCCACCCTGAATATGGGAAGCCCTTTTCAATGTTTCCAGTGGGCTGGGAGCCCAGATGGAATAAAGAGCAGAAGGGGGAGCCCAACCCCAGGAGCTCAGATCTCCTCGAGCAGGTGTGACTTGTGCTGCTTCCAGAGCCTGCAGGCATCAGTTCAGCCTCTTCAGTCTCTGACCATGGACGATTACCTGACTCTCTCCAGTACTGTGCAGGGCTTCAGCCCCAGACTAGAGAGGCACCACTGAGGCCTCTTGTTCTGAGCCTTCAAGCTTAGACTGAGCAGCTTCTTGGACTGCTGGTTTTCTGAGCTCTCCAGCCTGCAGATGGTCACTGGAGGCTCTAATCATGTAACTCTCGGTTCTGATCTTCTAACGAACTCTAATACAGAATCTCAGCTTCCAGAACTAAGAGAAAATCAATTTCTGTTGGGACATCTATCTAGTCATATTAGTCTGTTAATAGTCTGCTAATTCAGAGCAACTCTAAGATTGATCATATTTCCACCAGCAACTTGGTGAGAGCTTGAAATTAAAATCAGGTTAGCTATTTAAAATGAAGTTGGAGTTCACTGAAGAAAACGAGGACTTGGGTAGAAAAAAAAAAAAAAAAACTAGAGGCTAGAAACATACTTACCAGGAGTGAGTACAGGCTGAGAATCTGTTGAGTGTTCCCTGTTCCATCCATTACTTTCTTGTTACTGAGACAAAATACCTGACCAAAGTCAGCCAATTAATCTGCTTATCTGAATGAGTTTCTGCAGTAGATTAGAACAATGTAGCAATAGTGATGCCATTTTAAAAGCCTTAAGGACAACTGAGGTCATTATGGTCCCTGCAAATGGGTACAATATCATGTTGTTGAAGAGTTTTCATAAGAGTTAATTAAAATTTTACTGTAACTTGTTCTCAGTTTAATGAAGCTTGGAAAGTTAATAAATTGCATGAAATAAAAAGAAAAAAATACCTGACCAAAGAAACTTATGGAAGGAGAGAGCTGAGTTGCGCTTACGGATGCAGAGGACAGAGTCCTTCATGGAGAGCTAGGCATGGCAGGCTGGAGAGGGAAGCCAGCATCATACCACCCCACGCAATCAGGAAGCAGAGGAAGGGGCTGAACAATAAAGCCTTCATGCCTGCCCCCAGTGACTCACTTCCTCTAGAGTGTCTCTGCCTTCTAAAGGTTTCACAATGATCCTTTACAGCTCTACCAGCTGGGGATTAAGTAAGTGTTCAAACACATTTACATTCAAACTACCACACCTGTGGATTCAAAGGAGCCAGTGTTCAAAGTGCCAGAGAAGCAAGGGGAACTCAAGGGGAGAGGACTCAAGTTAGGGAATGACTGTCTTGTTTCTTTAAAAATACTATTTATTTATTTATTTTATTTATATTATTGCAAGCAGAGAGAGAGAGAGAGAAGAGAGAAAAGAGAATGGGCACACCAGGGCCTCCAGCCACTGCAAACAAATTCCACATGCCTGCACCACTTTGTGCATCTGGCTTTATGTGGGTACTGGGGAGTCAAACTCTGGTTATGCTGCTTGGAGTTTAGAATGTCAAACTAATGAACCAGGGAAGGGAAAAAGTGGGGAGTTGTGCAGAGGAGATGAACAGAATGACCTATGTGCAATGGATGTCCTCAGTTATATGTGCATGACTAGATTATTTATGTCTGTAGACATCTTAGAATGTAGTTTGAATTGCATCCACAGGGTTTTTTAAATCTTTATTATTTCTTATGAGAAAAGTGTTTACATGCACTCAGAGCCACCGTACCTGAGGAGATGCAAAACCACTGCAGGGTGAGCATTGCCAGGGTGGGTGTGCGGTGATGTGGTGGACTGTTGTTTGAGATCTTCCCTGCCAATTCAAATGGAAGCTGTACTTTGTTCCACTTGGTTATCCCTTTCACCAGGGCATATTGCCAACATACCCAGGATCATCCCTAGTCATTCTGTCAAAGAAGAAAGCTTCCAATCCCAGGAGGGTCATTTGACCCTTATATCTATATAGGGGGTACTAAGGGGAGCCCAGTGAATTCAAGGCCAGAAACCAAATAACAGCAGGATTCAAATCAGTGCACTTTGGGTGTCTTTAATAAAGAAAAATGTAGGTTGATTAAATTATGTATATTACAATCAGCAAATATTTGTCAGTTATACTAGAGATGCTACTAAGGGCATAGCAGACCAGTTAGATGCCACCAGTAGAATGGCATAAGGAAAGACTTTCTCTAGAAATGATGTTAGCCAAGAGGGAGGACCTGTGTGATGACAAGTGGCCTATATTGCACTTTTATTCCCAACAATATGCTACCATTACCAAAGCTCTCCAGGGGTAACTAGTATAGCTAGTGAGTAGGCCAGTCACTCGGGAATAGATGACGTTGCGTAACCACATGTAGCAATGGTTTGGAAAATGGCAAGGGATAATGACCCTGAGTCTGACTTCCCATGTTACAGTCCTAGGAATTATGACCATGGCTGGATACACTGTTACCCCATGTGTCTGGGAGATGAATCCAAAGACAGAGAAAAACAGCTGTAAGTAAACAAATCTCAGTGACTTATCAAAATAATCTACTATTGTTGGAGATCTCATGACATGAAAGTCAAATGAGGTTAAATAAATTGGAAGAAAAGGATGAGAATGTATTGCAAAAAGAAGGGAAAAGTAAAAGAAATGTGAAAGATAGACTGTCTCTTCTAACAAAGGGTTAAATAAGAAAGACACATTCCATTTTGAGAAAAGACTCCAATTAGTAAAAGTCCCCACTGAGCTAGCAGTTCCTGGAACTAAAATTTCCATTCCCTCATATGGCAAATATTCAAAGTTTGATTTTCCCATTCCTACTGCACCTATCTATATAAAGTACCCAGTTACGTAAGAGTATGAGGCCAAGCTCTGACTAATCAGAGGGAGGCACAGGAGCTTGATTTAAGGATAAAAACCCAGTGACTTCCCACATGACATGCTTGTTGCCTGAACCCCTTACATCTGCATGTTCTTTTGCAGATGTAACATTGTCTTGCAGAAATTATTTGGGTTGAGTGCGCATACTTAGGACCTGAAACTCATTTGTAACAGAAGACCACCGTCAACTTCCAATGGCATAGAACATAAGCAGTAAATGAACTTCCTCCATATGGACCACTGAGGTTAGTGAGCTCCTTGGTGCTGCACCACAGTGCAGCCAATTTGAGAAGCCAATTGATTTCAAGAACATTCCTCCCATGAATCAAAAACAGTATTGGTTCAATGTTGTTTATATACAATAAAGATTCTATCCCATTCTTTTTTGTGTGTGAATACGAAGATTTATTTTTTTTATTGACAAGTTCTATACTTACATACAAAAATGCATATTTCCCTCCCCTCCCCATTCCCCTTTAGAACTCCAATCTCCATCATATCCCCTCCCTCTCTCCATTAGTCTCTCTTTTAATTTGATGTCATCATCTTTTTCTTCTATTTTGAGGGTCTTGTGAAGGTATTGCTAGGCACTTCAAGGTCATGGATATCGAGGCCAATTTCTTTCTGGGCAGTTGCATTGTAAGGAGTGATACCCTTCCTTTGGCTCTTCCATTCTATCTGCCCCCTCTTCCGCAATGGTCCCTGAGCCTTGGAGGGTGTGACAGAGGTGTTTCAGTGCTGGGCACTCCTCCATCCCTTCTTCTCAGCACTTTTGGGTCATCCCAGTGGTCATCGCCATCTGAAAAGAGAAGATTCTCTAACCAGAAGTGAGAGTAGCATTAATATGTGAATATGAACATTAAGCATAGTGCTTTCAGGATAGCTTGGTGGGAATAATATATACATTTAACATGACAAGCGCAGGCTTTATACCCCTAAGGCTCATGACCTCCCCTGCCATAGACTTTTGCTTAGGTTTTTCAGTACCAGGTATGTATTACCTCCCATAGAGAGGGCTTCAGTCCAATTATGGAGCAGTTGGTTACCCCAAGAGCAGACCCGTTCAGTCATTGTGCCTGTATGGCCAAACTTGAATTTTCATTGTCTACTGTTTTCACTGCTGATGACTTCTGTCTCCCATAGGATTGCATGCACGGCAGCTTTTTTCCAGCTTTCAGTAGGCTGGTCTACAGGGAGAAGGTTTTCTGCTCAGTACCAGCTTGCTTTCTCAGTGACCTTGCCTCTCAGGCAAGAGATGTCTTCAACAATAGGGTCTTATCATCTGTTTCTCAAGGGCAACCAAGGACTTTGGCAATAGCCTTTAATGTTTTGGAGGCTACCGGGACCTCCTTGGTCAACAACTCACTGGAAGGTATCCCATCCCAGGCCCTGAAAATTTTCTAGTAACAGTCTACAGCTTCTGGATGTGCCATTATTCAAAAAAGTAGGTTTACATAAGTCTTATTCACAATATCTTGAATTTAGATTGACCCTCCCCCTGCCCTTCTTTTACGCATTCTCTTCCCATGGCCTCGCTTAGGCCATTCCCCTCCCTGTAATCTGCTCTTCTACTTACATATGTGCGATACCATACACTTAAATCCTTCCGTCTCCTGCCTCCCTTGTAGCCTTTTACCGGCTTACTGGTTTCTGGTACCTATTTTTGGTTCCATTTCCCACATAAGTCTATACATTGGTAGCTAGGATCCACATATGAGAGAGAATATGTGACATTTGGCTTTCTGAGCCTGGGTTACCTCACTTAGAATAATCCTTTCCAGATCCATCAATTTCCCTGCAAATTTCATAATTTCATTTTTCTTTACTGCTGAATAGAACTCCATTGTGTAAACCACATCTTCATTATCCATTCCTTTGTGGAGGGACATCTAGGCTGGTTCCATTTCTTAGCTATTGTGAATAGAGCAGCAATAAACATGGTTGTGCAAGTATCTCTAAGGTAGTGAGAAGAGTCCTCTGGATATATGCCTAGGAGTGCTATAGCTGGATCATATGGTAAATCTATTTTTAGTTGTCTGAAGAACCTCCACACTGATTTCCACAATGGCTGGACCAGATTACATTCCTACCAACAGTGTAGAAGTGTTCCTCTTTTTCCGCATCCATGCCAACACTTACTGTCATTTGTTTTCTTGATGGTAGCCATTCTGACAGGAGTGAAGTGGAATCTCAAAGTGGTTTTTATTTGCATTTCACTGATGGCTAAGGATGTGGAACATTTTTTTAGATGTTTATATGCCATTTGTATTTCGTCTTCTGAGAACTCTCTATTTAGTTCCATAGCCCATTTTTAAAAATTATTATTATTATTATTTTTGTTTTTCAAGGTAGAGTCTCACTCTGGCCCAGGCTTTATTATTATTTTTTATTGACAACTTCTATACTTACATACAAAAAAAACCCACCTGATATTTCCCTCCCCTCCCCCCATTCCACTTTAGAACTCCAATCTCCATCATATCTCCTCCCTCTCTCCATTAGTCTCTCTTTTAATTTGATGTCATCATATTTTTCTTCTGTTTTGAGGGTCTTGTGGAGGTATTTCTAGGCACTGCAAGGTCATGCATATCGAGGCCAATTTCTGTCTGGGCAGTTGCATTGTAAGAAGTCATACCCTTCCTTTGGCTCTTCCATTCTATCCGCCCCCTCTTCTGCAATGGTCCCTGAGCCTTGGAGGGTGTGACAGATGTGTTTCAGTGCTGGGCACTCCTCCATCCCTTCTTCTCAGGACTATGTTGCCTTTTGGGTCATCCCAGTGGTCATTGCCATCTGAAAAGAGAAGCTTCTCTAACCAGAAGTGAGAGTAGCATTAATATGTGAATATGAACATTAAGTGTAGTACTTTCAGGGCAGCTTGGTAGGAATAATATATACATTTAGTCAGACAAGAGCCAGCTTTATACCCCTAAGACTCATGACCTCACCTACCATAGACTTTTGCTTAGGTTTTTCAGTACCAGGTATGTAATCCCTCCTGTAGAGAAGGCCTTAAGTCCAATTATGGAACAGTTGGTTACTCCAAGAGTAGACATGCCACTACATAGCCCATTTTTTAACTGGGTTGTTTGATTTATTATTCTGTTTTTTTGAGTTCTTTGTATATTCTGCATATTAATCCTCTGTCAGATGTATAGCTGGCAAAGATTTCTCCCATTCTGTAGGTTGTCTTTTTGCTCTATTCACAGTGTCCTTTGCTGTACAAAAGCTTTGTAATTTCATACGGTCCCAGTGGTTGATTAATGGTTTTATTCCCTGAGCAATTGGGGTTATATTCAGAAAGTCCTTGCCTATGCCAATATGTTGAAGGGTTTCCCCTACCTTTTCCTCTAGCAGTTTTAGAGTTTCAGGTATGATATTAAGGTCCCTGATCAATTTGGACTTGACTCTTGTACATGGAGAGAGACAAGTATCTATTTTTATCCTTTTACATACAGATGTCCAGTTTTCCCAGCACCACTTGTTAAAGAGGTTATCTTTTCTCCAATGAATATTTTTGGCATTTTTGTCAAAAATCAGGTGGCTATAGCTGCCTGGATTAATATTTGGGTCTTCTATTCTGTTCCCTTGATCTACCTGTCTGTCCTTGTGCCAGTACCATGCCATTTTTGTTACTATGGCTTTGTAATATAACTTAAAATCAGGTATGGTTATACCACCAGCCTGATTTTTGTTGCACAAAATTGTTTTGGCTATTCGAGGTTTTTTGTGTTTCCAGATGAATTTTAGGATTGTTTTTTCTATTTCTGTGAAGAATGCTATTGGGATTTTAATGGGGAACACATTAAATGTGTAGATTGCTTTTGGTAAGATTGACATTTTCACAATATTGATTCTTTCAATCCAGGAGCATGGGATGTCTTTTCATTTCTTTGTGTCTTCTGCAATTTGTTGCTCAAGTATTTTAAAGTTCTCATTGTAGAGATCCTTCACTTCCTTGGTTAAGTTTATTCCAAGGTATTTTTTTTTGAGGCAATTGTGAATGGGAGAGATTCCCTGATTTCATCCTCTTCATGTTTGTTGTTAGTGTATAGAAAAGCTACTGATTTCTGTGTGTTTATTTTGTATCCTGCTACATTGCTAAAAGTGTTTATCAGCTCTAGCAGTTTGCTGGTAGAGTCTTTAGGGTATGTTATGTATAGAATCATATCATCTGCAAAATAATGATAATTTGATCTCTTCCCTTCCGATTTGTATCTCTTTTATGAGTGTCTCTTGCCTTATTGCTATGGCTAAGACTTCCAGTACTATATTAAATAGAAGTGGGGAAAGTGGACACCCTTGTCTTGTTCTTGAATTTAGAGAAAAAGCTTCAAGTTTTTCCCCATTTAGTATTATGTTGGCTGTAGGTTTGTCATAAATAGCTTTTATTATGTTGAGATATGTTCCTTCTATTCCCAGTTTCTGTAATACTTTCACCATGAAGGGGTGTTGGATTTTGTCAAAGGCCTTTTCTGCATCTATTGAGATGACCATGTGATTTTTTGTCCTTCAGACCATTTATATGGTGTATTACATTTATGGATTTGCATATGTTGAACCATTCCTGCATCTCTGGGATAAAGCCTACTTGGTCCGGGTGAATAATCTTTCTGATATATTCCTGTATTCTGTTTGCCAGTATTTTGTTGAGAATTTTTGCATCTATGTTCATGAGGGATATTGGTCTGATTTGATCTATCTTTGTCCAGTTTGGGTATCAGGGTGATGCTGGCTTCATAGAAGGATTTTGGTAGAATTCCTTACTTTTCTATTTTATGGAAAAGTTTGAGAAGCATTGGTGTTAGTTCTTCCAGGAATGTCTGGTAAAATTCAGCAGTGAATCCATCTGGGCCTTGACTTTTTTTAGTTGGGAGACTTTTTATAACTGCTTGGATCTCTGTAGTTGTTATAGGTCTATTTAAATGGTTTATCTCATCTTGATTTAAATTTGGTAGGTCATATGAATCAAGGAAATCATCCATTTCTTTTAGGTTTTCAAACTTAGATGCATATATATTCTTAAAAGTATGTCCGTATGATTTTCTGAATTTCTTTGGTATCCATTGTGATGTTGCCTTTTTCATCTCTAATTTTATCAATTTTTGTCTCTTCTCTCTTTCTGTCAGATTTGCTAAGGGTTTGTCAATCTTGTTTATCCTTTCAAAGAACCAACTCTTTATTTCATTGATTTTTTTGTTTCCATTTCATTAATTTCTGCCCTAACTTTATTATTTCTTCCTATCTACTGATTTTTGGTTTGCCTTGTTCTTCTCTTTCCAAGGCCTTAAGGTGAAGGATTAAATTGTTTAGTTGTGAACTCTCTAATTTCTTAATATAGGCACTTAGAGCTATAAATTTCCCTCTTAGGACTGCCTTCATTGTGTTCCAAAGGTTTTGGTATGTTGTATTCTCATCATCATTTGAGTCTATGAATTTCTTGATTTCCTTTTTAATTTCTTCAATGACCCATACATCGTTCAATAATGTACTGTTTAGTCTCCATGAATTTCTGTATGCTCTGTAGTTTTTCTTGTTGCTAATTTGCAGTTTAATCCCATTGTGGTCAGATAGCATACAAGGGATTATTTCAATTTTCCTGTGTTTGTTAAGATTTGATTTGTGTCCTATTATATGTTCTATTTTAGAGAACGTCCCATGTGCTGCTGAGAAAAATGTATGTTCTGCAGCATTTGGATGGAATGTTCTGTAGATATCTGTTAGGTCCATTTGTTCCATGATATCATTTAATGCAGATGTCTCGCTGTTTATTTTTTGCTGGGTAGACCTGTCAAGTGATGAGAGTGGGGTATTGAAGTCACCCACTACTATTGTGTTAGGAGTTATCTCTGACCTTAAGTCTAATAGTGTTTGTTTAATGAAATTGGGAGCCCCCGTGTTAGGAGCATATATGTTTAGGATTGTGATGTCCTCCTGTTGGAGTGTTCCTTTAATCAGTATAAAGTGACCATCTTTATCTTTCCTCACTAATGTTGGTTTGAAGTCTATCCTGTCATAAATTAGGATAGCAACCCCTGCTTGTTTCCTAGGCACATTTGCTTGAAATATCTTTTTCTAACCTTTCACCCTAAGAAGGTTTCTATCTTTTATTGAGAGGTGAGTTTCCTGGAGGCAACAGATGGTAGGATCCTGCTTTTTAATCCAGTCTGCAACTCTGTGTCTTTTGGTTGGGGCATTGAGGCCATTGATATTAAGATTGATATTATTGAAAGATATGTATTTTTCTCACCATTTTTCTTGTTTTGTCGTTCTTCCTGGTTTTTACTTTACTCACTTGTTTTAACTGTTATTTGAATATGGTTTATTTTTTCCTATTTCCTGCTGTGTGTGTTTTGCTTTCTCTTCAGCATGAATGATTCCTGCAAGTATTTTCTGGTTTAGTTGCCATAAATTCCTTTAGCCTGTCTTTGTTGTGGAATGTCCTTATTTCTCCATCAATTTGAATACATAGCTTTGCAGGATAAAGTAATCTTGGTTGACAGTTTTTATCTTTCAGAACTTGGAATATATCACTCCAGGCCCTTCTGGCTTTTAAAGTTTACATTGAGTAATCTGCTGTGATCCTGATGGGTTTCCCTTTGAAGATCACTTGCTTTTTCTCTCTAACTGCTTTCAATATATTTTCTTTGGTTTGCGTGTTTAGTAGTTTAATTATAACATGGCGAGAAGAGGATCTTTCTAGGTTTTGTCTGTTTGGTGTTCTAAATGCTTCTTGTATCTGCATTGGCATTTCTTTCCCAATTTGGGGGAAATTTTCTTCTATGATTTTGTGGAAAACACCTACTAAGCCTCTGGATTGAAATTCTTCCCCTTCCTTCTGCTATACCTTGAATTCTTATGTTTGATCTTTTCATAGTGACCCAGATGTCTTGGAGTTCTCACTCACACCTTTCTATTAGCTTGTCTTTCTCTTTTTTGGACTGTATTAGGTCTGCCATCTGGTCTTCTAGTTTAGATATTCTGTTTTCTCCTTCATCCATTCTACTGGTAAGACTTTCCGCAGAGTTTTTTATTTCACTGACTGTGTTCTTCAGAGCTAGGATTTCAGCCTGGTTTTTCTTCAGTATTTCTATTTCCTTATTCATGTCCTATAATGACCTTTTTATTTTGTTAAGCTGTTTTTCTGTATTCTCTTTCAAGAGATTGTTTTCTTCTTTAATTCCTTTGTTTTCTTCTCTGATTCCTTTCATTTCTTCTTTTATTTCTTTTTCATTTCTTTGAGTAGATAACATCATTCTTTTGAAATCTTTGTCATTGGTGAACAATTCTGATGGACTTATAATTTTTGGTGGGATTGCATTGTCTTGATTCTTTGTGTTTCTTGTATTATAATGTAGTGACTTTTGCATCATGGATTGATTTGATGCTTAGGTTTTCTATTTATCTTCAGTATTCTTAGGTGTGGTGATCCCCCTTTATATACTTTCAGGATATGAGTTTAAGATGCCAAGTGTAGCACTTGTACCCAAGTCCAACCTCAGAAGTAATCCTAGCTGTTGAATTTGCTTGTTAAGCAAGTATTGTAGTGGACTGGTGGAACAATTTACTGGCAAGTTTTAAACTTCAACTGAGCAAAATACACATTAAATTAAAATGAGCACAGAGTATACAAGTGTGGGAATTAAAATAAACAGTCTTATAAGGTCAAAATCCCTAAGGGTGTGTGTTGCTCTACACCCTTAATCCTGTCAGCTAGGAGATAGAGAATTCTGTTCTGACTTGGGTTCCAGGTCAGCCTGGATCTGGATCAGACCCTGCCCCCAATAATGACAAAAGCAAAAGATAAAGGCCCTCTAAATCTAAAAGTATTACAGGCAGCAATATTTAACACACCATATTCAGCTTATTTGAAAATGGTAAGGCCAACCACAAATATGTAACCCATAACCTGCCCTGACCTGGAAAGAGAGATTAGCACTTCCAATGCCGGCCTATGTACCTTTTTTTTTTTTTTTTTTTTTTTTTTTTTTTTTTTTTTTTTTTTTTGTCAGCCAGCCTTGTTACCTTTTGGTGTGGCTTCCAAACTCACCAACGCTGAGTGCCCACCTCGTTCCCTGAGCTGTGCTTGGCTCAGCTGCGTTGGATGCTGGTGATGTGCTACAGAGCTTGAGCTTGCCTCCACGGTGCTGGACACGCTGCTGGTAGTTGGTGAATGCTGGCAGTTCGCTGAGGTCCTGATGGTTGGGGGATGGGCGAGTTCAGGAAGCCTGTAGTTGCTCACACTGTTCCCCTGTATCTCTTGCAGTACCTCAGCAGGCTTTTTTCGATTTCTGGGCTCTTTGAGGAGACTGATGAGGTTGGAAAGTCCCCTTTTTTTGGGCCGTGGTGGCGGTGGCAGCTGCAGCAGCGGCTCAGCGGTTCGGGGTATCGGCTTGGAGCTGCTGTGGAGCAGGCTGCTGTGGGTAGGACCACAAGCTCCACAGTGGGATTCCGGCTGTCTCCTGCTTTTCTGCTGTTTCCTGGAAAAAATATTCTGCTCTTTTCCGAAGAAGAGTGTAGTTTTGCTTAAATCCCTCCCTGATCTGGTTCGGCGTGGCTCCTATGCCACCATCTTACCCGGAAGTCCTCTGTCCTATTCTTAACCACGGAATATTCCAGACCAGGTTTCTCTTGGGTCTTAGTTCACCCTATCATGTCCCATCACCTTGAAAAAAGCCTGCTTAATGTCCTTGTTCCTCAGACTATAGACCACAGGGTTGAGCAAGGCTGTGAAGACATTGTAAAAGAGTGAGATCTGCTTGTCTCTCTCAGGGGAGTAGCTGGAGTCTGGCCTCATGTAGATGTAAGTGGCTGGAGCATAGAAGAGGGTGACCACCGTCAGATGGGAGGCACAGGTAGAGAAAGCCTTGCAGCGGCCCTGGGTGGACTTGATCTTGAGAATGGCCATAGCAATATGAACATAGGATGCCACAATGAGAGAAAGTGGGGCAGCAACAAAAATGGCACTCAGGACCTGATCCACCATCTCAATGAGGTGGGTATCCATGCAAGCTAAGTTTCGAACTGAGGGGCCTTCACAGAAATAGTGGTTGACCTTGTTGGGCCCACAGTATGGCAGCCTCATGGTGTGGAAGGTGTGGATCAGAGAAGCAAGGAAAGCACAAGTCAGTGTCCCAGCTGCCAACCGTGTGCACAGGTCCTGACTGAGGATGACAGTGTAACGCAGGGGGTAGCAAATGGCCACATATCGGTCATAAGCCATGACCACAAACAAGACACACTCAGTTCCAGCCAGGGCACCAAACATATACATCTGCAGCCAGCACTGAGCAAAGGAGATGGTCTGAGAGTGAGAGAGAAGATGCACCAACATCTGAGGCATGGTGGTGGTCACGTAGCTCATATCTATCAGGGAGAGGATGCAGAGGAAGAAGTACATGGGAGTGTGGAGACGTGTGTCCAGGCAGATCAGGGTGACGATGAGCCCGTTGCTCAGGACTGAGCTCAGATAGAGGAGGAGGAATGCAATGAAGAGGATCCTGTTGGTCGTGGGGTCACTGGAGAAGCCAAGCAGGATGAATTCACTAACCCATGTTTGGTTCTGCCCTGGAAGCACCAGCATGGTGGGGCCTATAAGAGAATCACATTCTTCTACAAGTCTTCCAAACATGGTGGCCAGGCAAGAATGCAGCTATAGAGTTATGCAAGGTAGGGTTACAGCCCTGACCCTCTATCAGTTTCTGAAAAACCTTCCACAAGAGCTTTGGTGTCATTATCTATAAAATATGGCTTAAACTACTCATCTTCTTGGATTTAAAAAAATATTTCATTTTTATTTATTTGTGGGAGAGAGAGATACAGAAATAGGCAGATAGAGAGAGAATGGGCATGTCAGAGCCCCCAGCCACTGCAAACGAACTCCAGATACATGAACCTCCTTGTGTATCTGGCTTACGTGGGTCCTGGGGAGTCAAACCTGGGTCCTTTGGCTTTGTAGGCAAGCGCCTAAACCACTAAGCCATCCCTCCAGCTCATTGTTAGATTTTTTTGAGTATACACCTAATACAACTACTCGAAATACAAGAGATCAAATAATTCATATGCAACTTCACTTCTTGCCCCATGGTATACAACTAGTAACTCACTCATCTAGCAGCATCCAGTTTATAGCACATGAGGGCCAGGTAGTGAAGCTCTTACAGTATGAGTTCCCCTCCACCATATACAACATTTATCTGGTGTGGTCCAAGCCTCGTCTCCTGACACCGTGCAGTCCATTCACCTTGGCCTGCTGATGCAATACGAGTCTTCATCCACAGAGGATGACAGAGAGCTCTGAACTGCAGCAAGCTGTAGGAAAGTATGTCTGTAGCTGGCTTCAGTCCTCCTCTTCACTGGGCTTGAAAGCCACTGAGGTGGTATACACAAGGACCTCAATTCAGGGACAGGGAGATGGCTCAGCCGTTAAGGCACTTGCCTGCACAGCCTAACAATCAGGATCCGATTACAGTACCCATGTAAAGCCAGATGCATAAAGTGGTGCATGTATCTGGAGTTTGTTTGTAGTGGCTGGAGTCACTGGCATACGCCTTCTCCCTCTCTTTCTCTCTCTCTCGTTCCCTCTCTCTCTTTCACATACACACACACACATGCACACACACACTCTTTCTGTATGTCTCTCTCTGCTTGCAAATAAAATATTAAAAAATAGTGATGCTAAAATTCAGTGGTATTTATAAAGCTGGGCATGGTGGCACATGCCTTTAATCCCAGGAATCAGGGAGCAGAGGTAGGTGGATTGCTGTGATTTTGAAGCCACCCTGAGACTACAGAATGAATTCCAAGTCAGCCTGGGCTAGAGTGAGACCCTATCTCTTAAAAAAAAAAAAAAAAAAAAAAAAAAACCTAAGGGCTGGAGAGATGGCTGAGGGGTTAAGGTGCCTGCCTCCTAAGCCTAAGAACACCAGTTCCAATCTCCAGGTCCCACGTTTAGCCAGATGCAGTGATGCAAGGGTGCAATGCTGCACTTGACCACAAGGGGGCGGTCGCATCTGGATTTCATTCACAGCAGCTGAGAGGTAGCTGGTGCACCCATCTCTATCTGTGTTCCTCTCCCTCCCTTTCTGTCTCTCTCTGTGTCTCTCTTCAAAAAAAAAAAATGAAGATAAAAATAAAAAAAAAAGGAGCTCAATTCATGAACACCTGGGCTGCACTTCAGCCACACTGTCCCCTCCTAGAAACTATTCTGCTAGACACGTTAGCGCTACATTCACAGAGAAACTCTAGGGAACTATTTCACCGAGGTAATGCTTTGTCTACGAACTGGCACCCTAGGCAATGCTTTCTCCACATGGCGGCCACTTCTGTGCAAACTCTGGCTGTGCCCACAGGTAGGCTGGGAACTGTGAAATCAGAGCCTCATTGAAAAAATCTAAATCTCTTTTGGGCAGAGTGACACATGCCTGTAATGCCAGACCTTGGAAATTCGACAAAGGAGGACTAGGAGTTCAAGGGCACCCTTAGCTTAGTGAATTTGAAGCTCATCTGGGCTAAATGAGAGCCTGTCTTAAAAGAAAATTTAAAGTCCAGCATGGTGGCACACGCCTTTAATCCCAGTACAACACTCTGGAGGCAGAGGTAGGTGGATCGCCATGAGTGTGAGGCCACCTTGAAAATACAGAGTGAATTCCAGGTCAGCCTCAGCTAGAGTGAGACCCTACCTCAAAAACAAAAAAATAAAAACTAAATAAATTTAGCAGTCTGAATCTCAGGAATTTTTCTTCCTTTTGCACCCCCACCACCTTAGTTTTTATTTGGTCAGCAGGAAGGGAGGGAGGAGGCATCTCTTGGATCTTCAGTACATCACTGTGTTCTCCTTCAGCCTATGAGTGGCAGTGGGGTTGTTGTTTCCTGTTTATACTTTTTTCTTGCTACTTCTGGATATCTTACAGTATTCTTTCATCACTACTCATACCCTCCTTTTTCAGGTTGACAAATTTTTATGTATCTTTTATTTCTCTTCTAATTATATTTCCCCTGTCTCCTGACTGCTGACTGACATAGATGCTGTGTATACTCAGAGTTAATTGAGTAATGAGTCAATACACATACAGTCCACAAATAAATAAATAAATTATATATATACATATATGTGTGTGTGTGTGTGTGTGTATACATGTATTTGTAAATTACAAAAATAGTGAATAATGAGAAGGATTGTGGACAACATCTTAACTGGAATGTCATAGTTACTACTTTTAATAAAGAAGAAAGAGAATGCACCTCTGGATGTGAAATCCTAAGAATGTGCCACCTGCATAGTATTTGAGCCAAATGTATAAATCATCAAAATGCAAAGCAATATATAATAGAGTAATATTATATACATGATTAATATAATACAACACAAAAAAGAGAGGGATGCTATAAATTGCACTGCTGGAGTTGATAACATTGACACATTAGCTGCATCATATCAGGTTACATGAAAGTATTGCTCCATATTAAATTTCCTAAATTTGGAGACCCCTATAGAAGAGGACATTCTTGTTCTTAGAAAATATTCCCAAGGCGTTGATAAGTAATGGATCGTGATGTGTGCAGATTACTCTTAAACAGCTCCAAAAATTCAAACAATAGTAACTTGATATTGGGAAAAATAATGACAAAGCATAGGAAAAATCTGCATGTAATGACAGTCTAAAATGAATATAAGGGCTGGAGGATGGCTAGTGGTTACAGCATTTGCCTGTGAAACCTAAGGATCCAGGTTCAATTCCCCAGAACCACATAAGGCACATACACAAAGTGACATATGTGTCTAGTGTTTGATTTCAGTGGCCAGAGGTACTGGTGTGCCCATTTCCTCTCTCTCTCCCCCCCTCTTTCTGAAATAATAAATAAATAAATAAATAAATAAATAAATAAATAAATAAATAAATGTTTTAAAACGAATATAATAATGTCTTGTGGGATTTAAACTGAAATTAAAGATCGTGACATTAATGGCATAATACATGGAGGAGATAAATGGTGGTATCGTGGTATACATGTTTAGCATCAACAAAAAGCTGGCAGAGGGCTGAAGAGATGGCTCAAAGGTTAAGGCACTTGCCTGCAAAACCTAAGGACCCATGTTTGAGTCCCCAGTACCCACATAAAGACAGATATACAAGGTGGCACATGTATTTGAATTTTGTTTGCAGTGGCTAGATGCCCTGGCATACCCATTCTTTCTTTCTCTCTCTTTCTCTCTCTCTCTGTCTCTGACTCTCCCATAAATAAATATTTTGTAAAACTGGCAGAGGAGCTGAGGAAATGAATCAGGTAAATGTACTTGCTTTCAAACCCTGACAGATCAAGTTCATTTCTTCAGCACCCTCTTAGAGCCAGATACAAAGAAAGTAGCACAAGAATCTGATGTTCATTTTTTAAATTTAAAAATATTTACTTATAGCCGGGCGTTGTGGCGCACGCCTTTAATCCCAGCACTCGGGAGGCAGAGGTAGTAGGATCGCCAAGAGTTCGAGGCCACCCTGAGACTACATAGTGAATTCCAGGTCAGCCTGGACTAGAGTGAAACCCTACCTCGAAAAAACCAATAAAAAAAATATATATTTACTTATTTATTTGAGAGAGAGAGAGAATGGGCATACCAGGGCCACCCATCACTGCAAATGAACTCCAAACGCCTACACCACTTTATGCATCTGGCTTTATGAGGGTACTGGGGAGTCAAACCAGGGCCATCAGGCTTGTAAGAAAGCACCTTTAACCACGGAGCCATCTCTTCTGCCCCTGATGTTTGTTTTTAATGGAAAGAGAGCTTGGTATGCATATACTAACTCTCACACAGACATGTACAAATAAATTAAAATATTCAACTAAAAACCAAAAATGACACTGGTGATGTAGCTTAGTGGTAGAGCACTTGCTCAGCATGTTCAGAGTCCTGGGTTCAATCCCTAGCACTGCAAAAAAAAAAAAAAAAAATCGAAGTTTACAAAGAGGAAGAAGAGATGATAAAGCTAATCCTTTGAGTAAGTCAAAGATTTACTCATGTTCCCATAAGTGACCTTAACACTCAAGGCTTCACCCCTCTTCTCAGAAGACATTAAAATAACAGGGCAACCGTTTTGGGGAAAAGGGTGATTGGAAGACGGATAAGAAAGGTGGCAAGTATTAATATGAACAAAGTACATTATACTCATGTGTAAAAATGTTACAATCAAGTCAACTAATATATGCCAATGAGAGACTCAAAAATGTTTTACTCAAGCCAGGCATGATGGCACACGCCTTTAATCCTAGCACTTGGGAGACAGAGGTAGGAGGATTGCTGTGAATTTGAGGCCACCCTGAGACTACATAGTGAATTCCAGGTCAGCCTGTGCTAGAGTGAAACCCTACCTTGGAAAAACCAAAAAAAAAAAAAAACTCTTTAGAGACATCATGAATAATTAACTAACAAGTTACAAATTTTTGAGTGGACTGAAAAAAAAAATCTCTAACCCAAAATAATGTCTTTTCTAGTAAGAAGGAGAAAGCTACAAAGCAGGGTTTGGGGAGATTGTTCATGGTTAAAGGTACTTGCTTGAAAAGCCTGCCAATCCATGTACTCATGTACAGACAGATGCACAAAGTAGCACATGCCATTGAGGCCCTGGAACACCCAGGGTCACTCCTTCTCATAAATTAATTAGTTTATTACAATTTAAAAATCAGCCAGGCATGGTGGCACACACCTTTAAGCCCAACACTAGGGAGGCATAGGTAGGAGGATCACTGTGAGTTTGAGGCCACCCTGAGAATACAGTGAATTCCAGGTCAGCCTGAGCTAGCTGAAACCCTACCTTGAAAAACAAAAACAAAAACAAAAAATTAAAAATAAAACAGGGAGTTCAAATAAAAATGTATGGAAAGTCAATAAATATGATTTATATGTGTGTGATTTATTAAAATGTAACAAGGTTATTTTTATTTAAAGATGCACACTTTATTTATTTGCAAGCAGATATAGATCAAGAGATAGAAAGAGAGTATGGGTGTATTAAGGCCTCTTGTAGCTGCAAAGAAACTCTGGATGCATGGATCACTTTGTGCATCCAGGTTTATGTGGGTAGTGGAGATGTGAATCCAGACTAGCAGGCTTTACAAATCAGGGTCTTTAACCACTGAGCAACATCCTGAACCCTAAAGATGTATTTTTCTACTTAGTAACATGAAAAACCAACCCACAGGAGGAGCAGAGACTTGTTAATCAAAGGAGCTTCTGTTAAAAAATAAAAAGTTGGGCTGGAGAGATGGCTTAGCGGTTAAGGCGCCTGCCTCCTAAGCCTAAGAACTCTGGTTCCAATCTCCCTCAGTTCCAATCTCCAGGTCCCACGTTTAGCCAGATGCAAAGTGACATAAGGGCGCAATGCTGCACTTGGCCACAAGGGGGCGTACACATCTGGATTTCATTCACAGCAGCTGAGAGACTGCTGGCGCGCCCATTCTCTATCTATCTCTCTTTCTGTGTCTCTAAAAATAAAAAAATAAAATAAAAAGTTAAGCCCCCAAATCACTAAAAGACTCCCACTCAGATAAGAACAGACAGAAATGCAATGAATGCAGACACACAACTTTCTGCTCTATTCGCCACATGAGAGTGCACCCAACTCCATGAGAGTGAACGGGGTGCCCCAAGGACATACACATGTGCATACAGTGCACGCAACACACAGTCACATACATACATACAGACCACATTGCACACATACATATGGGTAAACCAAAAAAGATATTTCACAAACGAGATTTCTAAACAATAATTTAGTGCACAAGTGTTTACAACATCATTACTAACTGTGTATGGCCAAAAGGAACAACAGTGTAACCCCCATACCTTTGTACCCAAATGCCAAAGCCCCTCCACCACACACCTACCAGAATAGCTACAAAAAATACCTAGTATTGACAAGAGAGACTGGAACCAACTGGAAAGGATGTGTGAGTGATCCCTTCAAGAAATGTTTGACAGTATCTCCTAAAGTGTGACAGCTTGTATAATGGGGAGCATAGGTGCCTTCCAGGGCAAGGACCCTCTAGTGGATGTGGCTGTCTACCTCTCTTGAGAACCTTGGGCTCAAGACATTGTTTCATTTGTTTCTTTCTAGTATCTAGAACATTGCTGGACCAAATGATCATGAAGTAATTATTAAATGAACAAAAGGAAAAGGGGGGCTGGAGAGATGGCTTAGCAGTTAAAGGGCTTGTCTGCAAACTCAAAGGACCCAGGTTTGATTTCCCAGTACCCATGTAAAACCACATGCACAAAGTGGCACATGTGTCTGGAGTTGGTTTACAGTGGCTAGAGGCCCTGACGTGCCCACTCTCTTAAATAAAATAATATATTTAGACAGGCGTGGTGGTGCTTGCCTTTAAACCCAGCACTCGGGAGGCAGAGGTAGGAGGATCGCCAAGAGTTTGAGGCCACCCTGAGACTGCAGAGTTAATCCCAGGTCAGACTGGACCAGACTGAGACCCTACGTCAATAAAAAAAAAAAAAAAGAAAGGAAAACGGAAGACCAAAAAAAAAAAGTGGGGAGGAAGAAAGAGAGCAAGTAGAAATAGGGGAGTGTACAGAACTAAGAAAGACAAATGAGAGAAGGGAGTAGAAGAGTTTGGGATGTCCACACAATAGGTCTTAAGGTAAGTGGCTTGGTGATTTCTGAACTCCAGCCACACAGAAGTGGGGATCCCACCCACAGCCCCAACACCAGTGACCATCTTACCTACAATGGATCCACAGAATGTGTCACTGTCTATCCCTTTCTCTGAAGAAAAGCAACGGGTAAGGAAGCAACTTAGGTAAGTAAGTGCAGGGACTCAGTATTCCAGGTAGTTCAGTCTCCAAAAATCTTCAAGCATCCTATGAGTTCCAGGATCCTTCTGCCTCATCCCCATGGAGCAAGCGAGTGCTGGCTGCTGAACACCTTCCCTGGCAGATCCTGGGATGCAGACAAAGACAGACTGAGTCTCTTCCCAGAGAGACCAGCGAAGGAGATTTTATGGCCCTGCCCTCTCACCTATCCTTCCCAAGAGAGCTAGAAAAGAGCCATTCATGTGCCCAGTGGGGATGGAGTTCCCCAAATGCTGTCAACAAGAACACTACATGAAATTGGACCTTGGGGACAGACATGAAGAAGGAAGACACAGGGAGAGGAGTCATGAACAATTTCCTTTTCCAGCCTGCTAGTGGGATGGGAGGCCCTCGCAGGGCGGGGTGTGTAGAAAGACCCAGTCACCTGGCAGACGTGGGGATGACTTACACCCTCCCCATTCTTTTACTGCCCCAGACACCGAGGTCTGATTTGTCAATCAACTGATTTGTCCACCATGTTTGAGTCACATCTTCATTCCTTTGAGAACCGTTTAGACAAATCAAAGTCCTCCTCCATTCTCCACCTGCAAAGTACCCTCACAAGTCGTCCTCCCCGTCTTGGGATTGGTAAAGACCATAGGGACATTTAAAAATGGATTGAATGCATTGCACTTTACATCGTGAATGATCTTGAGTTTATGGGGGCCAGGGGTGGAATGTGGTGGTTTGAGTTAGGTGTCCCCATAAAGTAGTCTTATGAATGCTTAGTCACAAGCGGATGGCAATTTGTGAGGCAGAGACTTGGTGGGGGTGTGTTCCCCAGGGGCAGGTTTAGGGGTGGCTTATAGCCAGCTCCCCCTTGCCAGAGTTGAGCTCACTCTCCTGCTGCTGTTTTCCACTCACTGTGGCAGAGGTGATGTCCAGCCTCTGCTCATGCTATGCTTTCCCTGCCATCACGCAGCTTCCCCTGCGACTTTAAGCCAGATAAATACTTTTCTCCCGTGGCTGCTTTCGGTTGGGTGCTTCATCCCGCCAGGGAGAAAGTAAGTGCACACCCATGGATGCGCTTCCCTCCGTGTTGAGGTGGGGGTTTACTTACAGAGCAAGAAAACCTCAGAGCAGCACCTCAGTGCTCATCCTTGTCCCTTCACCTTGGACCCTCCACATAGTCCGTCTCCCTTGAGGCCACGAGAACTCAGGCATCATTGCATATAGCTTATACTGAAGGCACCTGAGACCCTGCTGGGGTCTGATGACCCTCCCGTCCTTTCTCTTGTGAGTTGTCCCAGTTTGGATTAGAGTTGGCAATCGTTGTTTACTGCTTTCAATGCAATGGAATTTTGCCACACAATACTCCACCCTCTCCTTTGGCTCTTGCACTCTTTCTGACCCTCTTCCTCCATGTTCCCTGAGCCTTGGAGAGGGTGAAGTAGAAGTCCATCTGTGGCTAAGCATTGAACCACTATGCCTGCAACAGTCAGGAACTTCACTGACTCTTCTCATCAGCACCCACAACTGACTGCAAAAAGTTCTCCAAGTGAAGCTGACAGCAGGGCTAGCAGGAATACTCTATAGCAAAGGACACATGCTGAGTAGGCAATTCATCCAACAAAAAATAAGAGTGGGGCTGGAGAGATGACTTAGCAGTTAAGGCGCTTGCCCGCAAAGCCAAAGAACTGGCTGGATTCCCCAGGACTCGCGTAAGCCAGATGCACAAGGGGCCACACACATCTGGAGTTCATTTGCAGTGGCTGGAAGCCCTGGCATGCCCATTCTTCTCCCTTTCTCTCTGTTTATCTCTCACTCTCTCTCTCTCCTCATGACTATTTTTCTCTCTCTCTCAAATAAATAAAAATTAAAAAATAACAGTGGTTTCCTCTCTGAGACCTATAACCTCCCCAAGTCATAGACTTTTGGCCTGGTTTAAAGTGTGAAACATGAAGTCCCTACTGTGGAGTGAGCCTAGAATCCAATTAAAAAGTTGTTGAAGGACTGGAGAAATGGCTTACAGGTTAAGGTGCTTGCCTGTGAAGCCTAAAGTCCCAGGTTCAATTCCCCACAACCCATGTAAGTCAGATGCACAAGGTAGCACATGCAGCAGGAGTTTGTTTGCAGTGGCTCAAGGCCCTGGAGTACCCATTCTCTCTCTCTGGCTCTCTCTCTCAAAATAAAATAAGTAAAATATTTTTAAAACTTGTTGACTGTACCCACAATAATAGTGCCAGTATCTCCCAGCAGGTACGTCTTGCCTGGCATGATCATATTATAGTAACAGGGTTCAAAGCTGAGCAGACTCTGTTAATGACCATTCTTCCACAGCAGCCTACATAGAACCTTCCAGCACTAGGAAAGGCAGCCATAGGGAGGGTGCTTCTACCTCAGTGCACGCCTGATTTCTCCATAGCCTATAACCAAAACACATCATAAGTTTAGCAATAGGGTCTTACCATTTAATTCTGGAATGCAACCAAGAGTGGCAAGAACCTTTCTCATTTTGGGGGTCGAGTTGACTTGCAGGACCCCCCCCCGGGACAATAACTCTTGTGGATGTTGCGTATACCTTACACAGTCATTTTTATTCAACAGCCTTGGGACTTCTAGAAGTGCCCTTTTCATCCATGCAGAGTGTCTTATGTAACTCTTTTTATTTTATTTATTTTTTATTTTTTTATTTTATTTGATTTTGCCTTTAAAAATTTTTTTTTCCCATTTACACAAAACAAAAGAGGAGAAATGATACAGGATCAAACTGCCAAAGTAGTTAATTGGTAGGACATATTCACACACACACAAAAATTCAGATAGGAAGGATACTTCTGTGACCATCATCACCATGTTGATTTCGTTGTTATTGCTATTATGATTGTCTAACCTTTCAAGTGGTCATGACTGTGTCCCTCCGTTGGTTCATTTGAGATTTATGTGTAGCCTGGAGGGTCCAAACACCAGGACTCAGAATGCTGAAAACCTGGAGGGCCAGATACTAGGGTGGACAGATGAAGAGAACTGTATTGAACTGCCCAGAGAACAAAGTGGAAGGTGGAGCATGTGGCAATGGAGCAAAGGCCACAGCTGGGAAGCAAGACATCAAGGTTCCACGCTGGCCCACCTGATTGAGTCACTTTACATCTTTAAACTTTAAATTTTTTTTCAAGAGAGTCAGAGAGAGACAGAGAGAGCTAGAGAATGGGCACGCCAGCATCATCTCAGGCACTGTGAATGAACTCCGGACGTGTGCGCCCCCTTGTGGACAAGCGGCATTCCGCCCCTGTGTAACTTTGGGTCTGGATAACGTGGGACCTGGAGGATTGAATTGGAGTTCTTAGGTTTCTCAGGCAGGCGCCTTAACTACTAAGCCATCTCCCCAGCCCTGAACTTTATTTTTTATGGCTGTAAATGAGTATTGAGGAAGATATGATGACATCCAAGGCATTTTCTGACGCTGAAAATTGCAGAATGTCCCCAAGCAGCATCACTGATCCCCTCAGACTTGGTCCATGATTGGTACTCAGTGTCAGCCATCATTATTGCTATAACTACACATTGGACCCCATCATGCTCATTTCTACAGTGGGGATCATGACACCTCCCTTCTGTGAGTCCTCTTAGGTCTTGGTGAGAGAACGCAGGGGAAAGTGCTGCATGAGCCGGTGCTTCTCACGATTACCAAAGGACCACGTCAATGCTCTCAATCACAGCATCGTCACGACCCCATCTTGTTCCCTTCAGTTTCACTCTCCAGACCAAACCTAGGAGAATTTCTGTAAAAGCAAGTTTGCATGAGTTCCCTCCTGGAAGTATTTTCAGCTGAGATCCAATTATGGGGTACTTGGTTGTCAGAACTTTTTGTGCCCTTAGCTTCTCCTTTCTCAAGGTCTGCCATCTTCTCCTTCATGACTATGAGCCCAACTGGCTCAGAATTGAACCTCTAGAGTCTGACTTCTCCCTCTTACCAACCTCTGGGCTGGCCTCCTGCCCACTGGAGATCATGACCATCGTTGAGCAAGTGGAGGAACTTGAGTTAGAGTTCAGGTTCAGCTGTTGTTAACACTGAGACACATAAGCACATGATGGACCTTGAACGTCAGATGCTTGCACAGGTTTTTGCATCAGCTTTAGGAGGGTGCTAGGAAATTGAACCTGACCTGTCGGGCTGTGTAAGCACGTTTAACCACTGAGCCATCTTCTCAGCCCTCTGCCAACTTCTGTTTTGTTTTTCTTCTACCAGCTTTCAATGTATGCCAGATACATATACGACACTACCACCACTTACCTCCTCCATGTATTGTGCCATTGATATCATCATCTGCAATGTGTGTTGATTTTAAATCTTTTGAAAAATTTTTTGTCGTAGGGTCTTGCTCTAGCCCTGGCTGACCTGGAATTCACTATGTAGTCTCAGACTGGCCTCAGCAATCCTCCTATGTCTGCTTCCCAAGTGCTGGGAATAAAGACCTGTGGCACCACACCCAGCTAAATCTTTAACTCCTACTAGAAGTACTTTAGTATGGTTATTTTTATCTCCACGAATCTTTGGTACAGAGGTTGGGCTAGGTTTACTGATTAAATCAGCAGAAAAATGTCTACAGAGTATTTTAAAAAATATCACTACCTGGGCTGGAGAGATGGCTTAGCAGTTAAGGCGCCTGCCTCTCAAGGCTAAGAATGCCCGGTGGATTCTCCAGGTCCCACATTTAGCCAGATGCAAAAATGATAAAGGGTGCAATGCCACACTTGCCCAGAAGGGAGCGCACGCATCTGGAGTTCATTCACAGTGGCTGAGAGCCCACTAGCAAGCCCATTCTCTATCTGTCTCTCTTTCTGTGTCTCTATATAAAAAAAAAAATCTCTACCCAGCATACATACCCTTTGTCCACACATTCTAATAGTAGATGGTTCTTGGTCCACTTTGGGGCCTTGTTTATTACTAGGAGAAGAATATTACATATATGCTTTGTATCTTTTCCTGGCGGCCTCTTAGACAGTTGATGGGGGTGGGCACAGTAAATCCCAGAGTTTCTGTCTCCCTGATATGAATGGTCCAACTCTGGGTATAGAAAGGAAGTTCAGTGAACTCCATGTTTGAGAAACTGAAGACATAACTCCTTGTCCATTCCAGAAAGTTGTCTCTGCCTTTCAAAGTTTTCACAGAGTAAAACTGGATCAGTTAGTGGAGAGCTTACTTTAATTGTGTGCATCACCAAGTTTCCCGTCACTCTGACCCACAGTAGATAAATTTCTTGTCTCTCAGGCTTTAGAGATGGATCAGTGGTGAAAGAAATTTGCTTGTAAAGCCTGACAGTCCAGGATTGATTCCCCAGTGCCCAGGAAAAGCCAGACACGTCAAGTGGTGCATACATCTGGAATTCATTTTTGGTGGCATGAGGCCCTAGTGTGCCCATTCTCTCTCTCTCTCTCTGTCTCTCTCTCTCTCTCTTCATCTCTGACACTCAAATAAGTAAATAAAACATTTTTGAAATGTTATTCATTTAAGAGAGAAGGAGAGAGAGAGCGAGAGAGAATGTGGAAGTTCAAGGGCTTCTGGCCACTGCAAACAAACTCCAGTCGTATGTGCCACCATGTGCATCTTACTTACGTGGATATTGGGGAATCAAACCTGGGTCCTTAGGCTTCGCAGGCAAGCACCTTAACAGCTAAGCCACCTCTCCAGCATGAAATAAAATACTTAAAAACACACTTTCTCTTGCATTTTCACAGATTCTCAGTCATAGTTAATAGAGTCAGTTTATGAAGATGGGGCAGGAGAAGAACCATTAAAGTCAAAAGAAGAATAGCAAACATAATTCCAAACTATGCAACAGGCAAACAGGTGATGGGATGGGTTTATGAGTATTCAATGTAGAAGATATTTTTCTCAGAAATTCTTTTTATTGACAACTTCTTTAATTGTAGACAATATCCCATGGTACTTCCCTCCCTCCCCCCACTTTCCCCTTTGAAACTTCACTCTCCCCTTCTCAATAAGTCTCTCTTTTCAGTTTGATGTCATGATCTTTCTCTCCTATTATGATGGTCTTGTATGGGTAGTGTCAGGCACTGTGAGGCCATAGATATCCAGGCCATTTTGTGTATGGAGGATCACATTGTAAGGAGTCCTGCTCTTCCTTTGGCTCTTACATTCTTTCTGCCCCCTCTTCTGCAATGGACCCTGAGCCTTGGAAGGTGGATTTGAGATGTTTCAGTGCTGAGCATTCCTCTGTCCCTTCTTCTCAGCACCATGGTGCCTTCTGAGTCATCTCAAGGTTGCCACCATTTGAAAAGAGAAGCTTCTCTAACAAAAGTGAGAGTAGCATTAATATATGGGTGTGAACATTAAGAGAAGTGCTTACTGGGCAGTTTGGTGAGCATAGTATATACATTTAGCGTGACACAAGCAGACATTACACCCCTAGGGCTCATGGCTACTGCTGTCGTACGTTTTCAGTATCAGGGATGTATTATCTCCCATGGAGCGGGCCTCCAGTCCAATTAGAGAGCAGTTGGTTTCCCCCATAACAGACATGCCACTATTGTACCCGTTGTCTCATTTGGCCTGGCTGGCCAAATTTAACGTTTTCAGTGTTCACTGTTGAGTATTTTCACTGATGATTTCTCTCTCCCATTGAACTGCATGCAACATAGCTTTTTCCAGCTCTCTGTCAGCTGGTCCACATGGAGGAGGCTTTCAGCTCAGCTCCAGCAGGATTTCTCAGTGACCTTGCAGCCCAAGGATGTGGAGTCTTCAGCAATAGGGTCTTACCATCTATTCCTGGTGGGAAACCAAGGGCCTTGGCAATGGCCTGTAATGTTTGGGGGGTATCTATGACCTCCAATGCCAACTTTTTCTCAGTCTTATAGTTAACTTCTCGGGTGCCTCTGACACCCTCTGTACATCCCACTTGGCCTTACTTTCTCTCTGTTGGAGTTTCTTTTGTCACTTGAGTGTAAACAGTCCATCCTCTTTCTGCAGTTTGAAAGGTGTTCTCAGTCAATAAGGACAGCAAAAGTGTCCCTCCCAAGCTGGTTCCAGCTTATTTTCCTTCCAGATTCTTAGTAAGCACTCGATCCCCCAGTTGATGAGGATGAGCAGGAAACTCCAGTGGAGGGGTCTGGTCTAGGAGACCCAGTGACCCAAGAGAAAGCAAAGGAGAGGAAAGAGCCAAGACATATTTTCTGAGAAACTGGTCCTTAATTTCCATAGTTGGGAAGTCAGTACTTCTGCCTAAGATGGCAGTCCTTACAGGATTTCATCAAGAATAGCCCTAAATCTTGGGCTGGAGAGATGGCTTAGTGGTTAAAGCACCTGCCTCCTAAGCCTAAGAACACTGGTTCCAATCTCCAGGTCCCACGTTTAGCCAGATGCAAAGTGATGCAAGGGCGCAATGCTGCACTTGACCACAAGAGGGCGCACACATCTGGATTTTGTTCACAGCAGCTGAGAGGCTGCTGGTGCGCCCATCTCTGTCTTCCTCTCCCTCTATCTCTGTCTCTCCCTGCCCCCCCCACACACAAAAAAAGAATAGCCCTAAATCTTTATGAGGAACTGTGCAAATTCAAAGCACATCCAGAGGTCAACCTTGCTGTTTGGCCAAATTTCTCCACATTTAAAGGAGTACACAATTATTGCCAGTCTTTGTAAAAACCAGCTAACACAACTCACTAGAGAAGGGAACAGGGAGGTGCTGTGCTTACATGTGGTGGCAGCAGTTGCGTGGATCTTGCTGTGGGGTGTAAGGCATGTGAGGCTGTGTAATCGGGGAGGAGTGTCTGAAGGGCATACACCTTGCATAGGCTTGACTTCCAGCCGAGCACACAAGATAGCTGAACCTCATTACGATGATCGTGATTCAGCACCCTTCTGACGGTATCGTTGTGTGGAGTGGGCCTGCATGCTCACTTCCTAGAGGAGCATCCTAGGACAGAAATAGACAGCCCTGCTCGGGACAGCTGAACTCGGCACTGCTCAGTTCTGCTCAGCTGGGCTCTGTTCAACCCAGCTCAGCTCTGCCTTGCATTGCCACTGGCTGTGGGCCTTCAGAGATCCTGCCTAGCTTCTATAAAAGGGTTTTATAATAGATTTAAGTAAGGTCTGATAAATGTCTGGGTGTCTTACATATTTAGAAAAGTATCTGAGAAGACAGCAAAGACAACGGTTAAAGAGTTACATAAGAGCACTCGCGGCCACTCTTCTGGTGCTTGGGAAGGTGAGGTTGGAGGGCAGCTTGTACTCAATTGAGACCACACCTCCTGGACCATGGCAGAGGGAGATAACCGCAGCACAAACCGGCTGGCTGTGAAGACTGTAAGTCTGGAGGAGCAGCTGCAAGGATGGGGAGAAGTGATGCTGATGGCAGACAAGGTCCTGCGGTGGGAAAGAGCCTGGTTTCCACCTGCCATCATGGGTGTTGTCTCTCTGTTGTTTCTGATTATCTATTACCTTGACCCATCTGTGCTATCTGGTGTTTCCTGTTTGGTTATGTTTTTGTGCTTGGCTGACTGTCTTGTTCCCATTTCTAGCTCCTCGGATCTTTGGCTCCAATAAATGGACCACAGAACAGCAGCAAAGATTCCATGAAATTTGCAGCAACTTAGTAAAAACTCGTTGCAGAGCTATGGGCTGGTGGAAACGCCTCTTTACCCTAAAGGAAGCAAAGCCTAAAATGTATTTCATGAGCATGATCGTTTCCCTTGCTGCAGTTGCCTGGGTGGGACAGCAAGTGCACAACCTTCTTCTCACCTACCTGATTGCGACTTTTGTACTGTTGCTTCCTGGACTAAACCAACATGGAATCATATTGAAGTACATTGGAATGGCCAAGAGGGAGATAAACAAGCTTCTCAAACAAAAAGAAAAGAAAAATGACTAATGCATCCGCCTTCCTTGCTGTGGTTAATGGAATATGCTCTGCCCCTGGGAACAGTCTGTGATAAGCTGTCTGGATACTAAAATGTTACAGAAGTAGCTCTTTGCTCCCCCCAGTTTTGCCCTTGTTAATACGAATTCACACTTCCCACGTGAGGCTTTGTGCATAGCGTCTTAGCGTCAGGTAGAACTGGGTGCAGTCTGATCAGTTGTCCTTAAATGGACGACTACTTAGTCAGTATGACTTGTTTTGATTTTTCTCACCCAGGACTGATGGAATTTTTACTTTGATAATTTCAGTGGTGAGCTTTACTATTGTTCAGGCAACAGTGACTGGCTAATGGTTCATGTTTGCTTCAGCTAGATTTGAGGTAGTGGTCTGTGGCTACAGGAAGCTGGTTCTACTGTCTGCTTCCACAGTCTGCTTCAAAAAACTGTCTGGCTTCATGAACAGAGACCAAGTTTACCACTTTTGATGAAGAGACCAAGTAACTTCCATTCCTCACTCTGTTTCTTGACCATAAGAAAGAGTCCCCGTGGGATAAGGTGAAACTTGATTCCATGCCCTAGTATATGTAGGCCTTTCTCCTGTGCAAACTGTAGCCATATTTAGGAAATAACTTCTCCCTTGTTCCCATGAGGAACCTGGCCAGCTTAGAGCTCTTGTTCCCTTCACTCACTACTTCCACTTAGCAGGTCTGTAAAGGGTTTTGGATGGTAGACTTCCAGAGTGTTGTGTGCAGAAATTCTGCCATACTGTTCATTTCAGATTTTTAGCTAACTTGAAAGTACAAAGCAGGTTCTGAAGACACGTGTCTGACCTTTACTCCAAGATCAGCCAGGAAGGGACAGAAGTCTTCCTTTGTTTATACAGTGGAAAGGAAAACAATTTTCTATTTTTAAGACCAGAGAAGACCTTCATAAAAAGAAGCCTCGGCATTCTCACTTCATGGTAATGTTGGCTGTGTTGCAGTCACGCGGATTTTGGTATTGGAGACAGCAATGGCCATAGTGTTGGACTTCTTGTCCTGGTATCTCACAGAAAAAAAGCAGGGACTATTGGGAGGACAGACTGTGATGGTTTCTGGTCTACACAGATTATCTCATTCCTTTGTAAGCTTATTCTAATGCTCTTTGCATCTCAGCTAGACATGTAGTTGAAATCTAGGATTAAACCTTTGAGGGCCAAAAATGTGACACACTTGGGAATAATTCCTAAAACTGATAAACTAGCTGTAATACAGTTCTGTGGTCATTGCACTGATGCTGTCAAGCCTGGACCTTGTGCTGTGTCTGTCCTGAAGTATCTCCTCCCCTTCAGTACTGCTGTCAACACTGGCACCCATTGTAGCTTATGTTTGTTTGGTTTCTTTTTAAATGTTTCAAATGACAACTACCTTAATTTACATGTTTCCTTGTAAATAAGCCTGTCTTCCTATCTGAATTTTTGTGTGTGTGTGAATATGTCCTACCAATTAACTACTTTGGCAGTTTGATCCTGTATCATTTCTCCTCTTTTGTTTTGTGTAAATGGGAAAAAAAAAAATTTTAAAGGCAAAAACAAATAAAATAAAAAAATAAAAATAAATAAAATAAAAAGAGTTACATAAGACACTCTGCATGGATGAAAAGGGCACTTCTAGAAGTCCCAAGGCTGTTGAATAAAAATGACTGTGTAAGGTATACGCAACATCCACAAGAGTTATTGTCCTGGGGGTCCTGCAAGTCAACTCGACCCCCAAAATGAGAAAGGTTCTTGCCACTCTTGGTTGCATTCCAGAATTAAATGGTAAGACCCTATTGCTAAAGTTATGATGTGTTTTGGTTATAGGCTATGGAGAAATCAGGCGTGCACTGAGGTAGAAGCACCCTCCCTATGGCTGCCTTTCCTAGTGCTGGAAGGTTCTATGTAGGCTGCTGTGGAAGAATGGTCATTAACAGAGTCTGCTCAGCTTTGAACCCTGTTACTATAATATGATCATGCCAGGCAAGACGTACCTGCTGGGAGATACTGGCACTATTATTGTGGGTACAGTCAACAAGTTTTTAAAAATATTTTACTTATTTTATTTTGAGAGAGAGAGCCAGAGAGAGAGAATGGGTACTCCAGGGCCTTGAGCCACTGCAAACAAACTCCTGCTGCATGTGCTACCTTGTGCATCTGACTTACATGGGTTGTGGGGAATTGAACCTGGGACTTTAGGCTTCACAGGCAAGCACCTTAACCTGTAAGCCATTTCTCCAGTCCTTCAACAACTTTTTAATTGGATTCTAGGCTCACTCCACCGTAGGGACTTCATGTTTCACACTTTAAACCAGGCCAAAAGTCTATGACTTGGGGAGGTTATAGGTCTCAGAGAGGAAACCACTGTTATTTTTTAATTTTTATTTATTTGAGAGAGAGAGAAAAATAGTCATGAGGAAAGAGAGAGAGAGAGAGAGAGTGAGAGATAAACAGAGAGAAAGGGAGAAGAATGGGCATGCCAGGGCTTCCAGCCACTGCAAATGAACTCCAGATGTGTGTGGCCCCTTGTGCATCTGGCTTACGCGAGTCCTGGGGAATCCAGCCAGTTCTTTGGCTTTGCGGGCAAGCGCCTTAACTGCTAAGTCATCTCTCCAGCCCCACTCTTATTTTTTGTTGGATGAATTGCCTACTCAGCATGTGTCCTTTGCTATAGAGTATTACTGCTAGCCCTGCTGTCAGCTTCACTTGGAGAACTTTTTGCAGTCAGTTGTGGGTGCTGATGAGAAGAGTCAGTGAAGTTCCTGACTGTTGCAGGCATAGTGGTTCAATGCTTAGCCACAGATGGACTTTTACTTCACCCTCTCCAAGGCTCAGGGAACATGGAGAAAGAGGGTCAGAAAGAGTGCAAGAGCCAAAGGAGAGGGTGGAGTATTGTGTGGCAAAATTCCATTGCATTGAAAGCAGTAAACAACGATTGCCAACTCTAATCCAAACTGGGACAACTCACAAGAGAAAGGAGGGGAGGGTCATCAGACCCCAGCAGGGTCTCAGGTGCCTTCAGTATAAGCTATATGCAATGATGCCTGAGTTCTCGTGGCCTCAAGGGAGATGGACTATGTGGAGGGTCCAAGGTGAAGGGACAAGGATGAGCACTGAGGTGCTGCTCTGAGGTCTTCTTGCTCTGTAAGTAAACCCCCACCTCAACACGGAGGGAAGCGCATCCACGGGTGTGCACTTACTTTCTCCCTGGCGGGATGAAGCACCCAACCGAAAGCAGCCACGGGAGAAAAGTATTTATCTGGCTTAAAGTCGCAGGGGAAGCTGCGTGATGGCAGGGAAAGCATAGCATGAGCAGAGGCTGGACATCACCTCTGCCACAGTGAGTGGAAAACAGCAGCAGGAGAGTGAGCTCAACTCTGGCAAGGGGGAGCTCGCTATAAGCCACCTCTAAACTGCCCCTGGGGAACACACCCCCACCAAGTCTCTCCCTCACAAATTGCCATCCGCTTGTGACTAAGCATTCATAAGACTACTTTATGGGGACACCTAACTCAAACCACCACATTCCACCCCTGGCCCCCATAAACTCAAGATCATTCACGATGTAAAGTGCAATGCATTCAGTCCATTTTTAAATGTCCCTATGGTCTTTACCAATCCCAAGACGGGGAGGACGACTTGTGAGGGTACTTTGCAGGTGGAGAATGGAGGAGGACTTTGATTTGTCTAAACGGTTCTCAAAGGAATGAAGATGTGACTCAAACATGGTGGACAAATCAGTTGATTGACAAATCAGACCTCGGTATCTGGGGCAGTAAAGGAATGGGGAGGGTGTAAGTCTTCCCCACGTCTGCCAGGTGACTGGGTCTTTCTACACACCCCGCCCTGCGAGGGCCTCCCATCCCACTAGCAGGCTGGAAAAGGAAATTGTTCATGACTCCTCTCCCTGTGTCTTCCTTCTTCATGTCTGTCCCCAAGGTCCAATTTCATGTAGTGTTCTTGTTGACAGCATTTGGGGAACTCCATCCCCACTGGGCACATGAATGGCTCTTTTCTAGCTCTCTTGGGAAGGATAGGTGAGAGGGCAGGGCCATAAAATCTCCTTCGCTGGTCTCTCTGGGAAGAGACTCAGTCTGTCTTTGTCTGCATCCCAGGATCTGCCAGGGAAGGTGTTCAGCAGCCAGCACTCGCTTGCTCCATGGGGATGAGGCAGAAGGATCCTGGAACTCGTAGGATGCTTGAAGATTTTTGGAGACTGAACTACCTGGAATACTGAGTCCCTGCACTTACTTACCTAAGTTGCTTCCTTACCCGTTGCTTTTCTTCAGAGAAAGGGATAGACAGTGACACATTCTGTGGATCCATTGTAGGTAAGATGGTCACTGGTGTTGGGGCTGTGGGTGGGATCCCCACTTCTGTGTGGCTGGAGTTCAGAAATCACCAAGCCACTTACCTTAAGACCTATTGTGTGGACATCCCAAACTCTTCTACTCCCTTCTCTCATTTGTCTTTCTTAGTTCTGTACACTCCCCTATTTCTACTTGCTCTCTTTCTTCCTCCCCCACTTTTTTTTTTGGTCTTCCGTTTTCCTTTCTTTTTTTTTTTTTTTCTTGACGTAGGGTCTCAGTCTGGTCCAGTCTGACCTGGGATTAACTATGCAGTCTCAGGGTGGCCTCAAACTCTTGGCGATCCTCCTACCTCTGCCTCCCGAGTGCTGGGTTTAAAGGCAAGCACCACCACGCCTGTCTAAATATATTATTTTATTTAAGAGAGTGGGCACGTCAGGGCCTCTAGCCACTGTAAACCAACTCCAGACACATGTGCCACTTTGTGCATGTGGTTTTACATGGGTACTGGGGAATCAAACCTGGGTCCTTTGAGTTTGCAGACAAGCCCTTTAACTGCTAAGCCATCTCTCCAGCCCCCCTTTTCCTTTTGTTCATTTAATAATTACTTCATGATCATTTGGTCCAGCAATGTTCTAGATACTAGAAAGAAATAAATGAAACAATGTCTTGAGCCCGAGGTTCTCAAGAGAGGTAGACAGCCACATCCACTAGAGGGTCCTTGCCCTGGAAGGCACCTTGCTCCCCATTATACAAGCTGTTACACTTTAGGAGATACTGTCAAACATTTCTTGAAGGGATCACTCACACGTCCTTTCCAGTTGGTTCCAGTCTCTCTTGTCAATACTAGGTATTTTTTGTAGCTATTCTGGTAGGTGTGTGGTGGAGGGGCTTTGGCATTTGGGTACAAAGGTATGGGGGTTACACTGTTGTTCCTTTTGGCCATACACAGTTAGTAATGATGTTATAAACACTTGCGCACTAAATTATTGTTTAGAAATCTCGTTTGTGCAATATCTTTTTTGGTTTACCCATATGTATGTGTGCAATGTGGTCTGTATGTATGTATGTGACTGTGTGTTGCGTGCACTGTATGCACATGTGTATGTCCTTGGGGCACCCCGTTCACTCTCATGGAGTGGGGTGCACTCTCATGTGGCGAATAGAGCAGAAAGTTGTGTGTCTGCATTCATCGCATTTCTGTCTGTTCTTATCTGAGTGGGAGTCTTTTAGTGATTTGGGGGCTTAACTTTTTATTTTATTTTTTTTATTTTTTAGAGACACAGAAAGAGAGATAGAGAATGGGCGCGCCAGCAGTCTCTCAGCTGCTGTGAATGAAATCCAGATGTGTACGCCCCCTTGTGGCCAAGTGCAGCATTGCGCCCTTATGTCATTTTGCATCTGGCTAAACGTGGGACCTGGAGGTTGGAACTGAGGGAGATTGGAACCAGAGTTCTTAGGCTTAGGAGGCAGGCGCCTTAACCGCTAAGCCATCTCTCCAGCCCAACTTTTTATTTTTTAACAGAAGCTCCTTTGATTAACAAGTCTCTGCTCCTCCTGTGGGTTGGTTTTTCATGTTACTAAGTAGAAAAATACATCTTTAGGGTTCAGGATGTAGTTCAGTGGTTAAAGACCCTGATTTGTAAAGCCTGCTAGTTTGGGTTCACGTCTCCAGTACCCACATAAACCTGGATGCACAAAGTGATCCATGCATCCAGAGTTTCTTTGCAGCTACAAGAAGCCTTAATACATCCATATTCTCTATCTCTCTATATGTCTGCTTGCAAAGAAATAAAGTGTGCATCTTTAAATAAAAATAGCCCTGTTACATTTGAATAAATCACACGCATATAAATCATATATATTGACTTTCTATACATTTTTATTTGAACTCCCTGTTTGATTTTTAATTTTTTTTGTTTGTTTTTTTGAGGTAGGGTTTCACTCTAGCTCAGAATGATCTGGAATTCACTGTATTTTCAGGGTGGCCTTGAACTCACAGTGATCCTCCTACCTCTGCCTCTCTAGTGCTGGGATTAAAGGTGTGTGCCATCATGCCTGGCTGATTTTTAAAATTGTAATAAACTAATTAATTTATGAGAAGGAGTGACCCTGGGTGTTCCAGGGCCTCAATGGCACATGCTATTTTATGCATCTGTCTGTACATGAGTACTAGGGAACTGAACCTTGATAGGCAGGCTTTGCAAGCAATCCCCTTTAACCATGAGCAATCTCCCCAAACACTGTTTAATATCTTTGTCCTTCTTTCTAGAAAAGACATTATTTTGGGTTAAAGATGTTTTTGTCAGTCCATTCGAAAATTTGTAACTTGTTAGTTAATTATTCATTTTTATCCTTTAATGATGTCTCTAAAGAGTAAAACATTTTTTGTTTTGTTTTTCGAGGTAGGGTTTCACACTAGCCCAGGTTGACATAGAATTCACTATGTAGTGTCAGGGTGGCCTCGAACTCACAGCAATCCTCCTACCTCTGTCTCTGAAGTGCTGGGATTAAAGGAGTGCGTAAAACATTTTTGAGTCTCTCATTGGCATATATTAGTTGATTTGATTGTAATTTTTTTATACATGAGTATAATGTATTTTGTTCATATTAATACCTACCACCTTTCTTATCCCTCTTCCAAACATCCTTTTCCCCAAAATGGTTTACCTTTTATTTTAGTGTCTTCTGAGAAGAGGGGAACACTTGAGTGTTAAGGTCACTTATGGGAACATGAGTAAATCTTTGACTTATCATAGTAGAACTCAAAGGATTAGCTTTATCATCTCTTCTTCCTCTTTGTAAACTTCGATTGTTATTATTATTATTATTATTATTATTATTATTATTATTATTTGCAGTGCTAGGGATTGAACCCAGGACTTTGAACGTGCTGGGCAAGTGCTCTACCACTAATATACATCACCAGTGTCATTTTTGGTTTTTAGATGAATATTGTAATTAATGTGCACATGTCTGTGTGAGTTACTATGTGCATACCAGGCTCTCTTTCCTTTAAAAACAAACTTCAGAAGAGATGGCTCCGTGCTTAAAGGGGCTTCCTTACAAGCCTGGTGGCCCTGGTTTGACTCCCCAGTACCCTCATAAAGCCATATGCACAAAATGGCACAGGCATTTGGACATTTGGAATCTATTTGCAGAGATAGGTGGCCCTGGCATGCCCATTCTCTCCCTCCCTCTCTCTCTCTCTCAAATAAATAAATAAATAAATAAATAAATAAATAAATAAATATTTTTAAATTTAAAAAATGAACCTCAAATTCTTGTGCCATTTTCTTTGTATCTGGCTCTAAGAGGGTGCTGAAGAAATGAACTTGATCTGTCAGGGTTTGAAAGCAAGTACATTTACCTGATTCATTTCCCCAGCCCCTCTGCCAGCTTTACAAAATATTTATTTATGAGAGAGACAGAGGAAGTGAGAGAGAGAGAGAGAGAGAGAGAGAGAGAGAGAGAGAGAGAGAAACAGAGAAAGAAGGAATGGGTATGTCAGGGCTTCTAGCTGCTGCTGCTAAAAAAAAATCCAGATACATGTGCCACCTTGTGCATCTGGCTTTATGTGGGTACTGGGGACTCAAACATGGGTCCTTAGGTTTTGCAGGCAAGTGCCTTAACCTTTGAGTCATCTGTTCAGCCCTCTGCCAGCTTTTTGTTTATTCTAAACATGTATACCATCATAACTCCATTTATCTCCTCCATTTATTACACCACTGATGTCACGAGCTTCAATTTTAGTTTAATCCCACAAGACATTGTTATATTAAGTTTATTTATTTATGTTAAATATTTTATTTATTTATTTATTTCAGAGAGAGGGGAAAGAGAGAGAGAGAGACAGAGAGAAAATGGGCACACCATGACTTCTAGCCACTGCAAACCAACTCTAGACACATGTGCCACCTTGTGCATGTGGCTTATGTGGGTTCTGGGGAGTTGAACCTGGGTCCTTAGGCTTCACAGGAAAATGCCTTAAGCACTAAGCCTTCTCTCCAGCCCTTACATTTATTTTAGACTGTCATTAGATGCAGACTTTTCCTATGCTTTGTCATTATTTTTCCCAATATCAAGTTACTATTGTTTGAATTTTTGGAGCTGTTTAAGAGTAATCTGCACACATCACGATCCGTTACTCATCAACGCCTTGGGAATATTTTCTAAGAACAAGAATGTCCTCTTCTATAGGGGTCTCCAAATTTAGGAAATTTAATATGGAGCAATACTTTCATGTAACCTGATATGATGCAGCTAATGTGTCAATGTTATCAACTCCAGCAGTGCAATTTATAGCATCCCTCTCTTTTTTGTGTTGTATAATATTAATCATATAGATAATATTACTCTATTATATATTGCTTTAAATTTTGATGATTTATACATTTGGCTCAAATAGTAGGCAGGTGGCACAATCTTAGGATTTCACATCCAGAGGTGCATTCTCTTTCTTCTTTATTAAAAGTAGTAACTATGACATTCCAGTTAAGATGTTGTCCACTATCCTATTCATTATCCACTATTTTCGTAATTTGCAAATATATGGAGAGAGAGAGAGAGAGAGAGAGAGACTGTGTGTGTATTTGACTCATTGCTAAATTACTTAGCAGTATACACAGCATCTATGTCAGTCAGCATGCAGTCAGGAGACAGGGGTAATATAATTTGAACAGAAAAAAAAACATAAAAATTTGTCAACATACAAAAGGCGGGTATGAAAAGTGATGAAAGACGGAAGAGTACTGTAAGATATCCAGAAGCACCATGAAGAAAGTATAAACAGGAAACAACAACCCCACCGCCACTCATAGGCTGAAGGAGAACACAGTGATGTACTGAAGATCCAAGAGATGCCTCCTCCCTCCCTTCCTATGACCAAATAAAAACCAAGGTGGTGGGGGTGCGAAAGGAAGAAAAATTCCTGAGATTCGGACTTAAAAAAATTTTATTATTATTTTTTTTTTCAAAATAGGGTCTCACTCTAGCTCAGGCTGACCTGGAATTCACTATGTAGTCTCAGGGTGGCGTTGAACTCACGGTGATCCTCCTACCTCTGCCTCCCGAGTGCTGGGATTAAAGGTATGCACCACCACACCCAGCTTTAAATTTATTTTTTAAGACAGGCTCTCATTTAGCCCAGATGAGCTTCCAATTCTCTAAGTTAAGGGTGCCCTTGAACTGCTAGTCCTCCTTTGTCTAATTTCCAAGGTCTGACATTATAGACATGTGTCACTCTGCCCAACAGAGATTCAGATTGTTTCAATGAGGCTCTGAATCCAGTTCACAGCCTACCTATGGGCACAGCCAGAGTTTGCACAGAAGAGGCCGCCATGCGGGAAAGCATTGCCTAAGATGCTGGTTCGTAGACAAAGCATTACCTTTGTGAAATAGTTCCCTAGAGTTTCTCTGTGCACGTAACCCGCTAAAGTATCTAGAAGAATAGTTTCTAGGAGGGGACAGTGTGGCTGAAGTGCAGCCCAGGTGTTGTGAATTGAGCTCCTTTTTTTATTTTGGTTTTTTGAGGTAAGGTCTCGCTTTCTAGCCCACGCTGACCTGAAATTATTCACTATGTAGTCTCAGGTGGCCTTGAACTCACAGCAATCCACCTACCTCTACTTTCTGAATCCTGGGATTAAAGATATTGCCACCATGCCCAGCTTTATAAATAACATCAAGTTTTAGCTTCACTACTTTTTAAAAACTTTATTTATTTATTTTCAAGCAGAGAGAGACACACAGAAAGAAAGAGTATGTCTGTGTGTGAAAGAGAAAAAGGGAGAAAGAGAGAGGGGGAGGGAGAATGGGCATGCCAGAGCCTCTAGCCACTACAAACAAACTCCAGATACATGCACCACTTTATGCATCTGGCTTCACGTGGGTACTGTGAATCGGATCCTGGTTGTTAGGCTGTGCAGTCAAGTGCCTTAACTGTTGATCCATCTCCCCGTCCCTGAATTGAGGTCCTTGTGCATACCACCTCAGTGGCTTTCAAGCCCAGTGAGGAGGAGGACTGAAGCCAGCTACAGACATACTTTCTTGCTGCAGTTCAGAGCTCTCTATCATCCTCTGTGGAAGAAGGCTCATATTGCATCAGCAGGCCAAGGTGAATGGACTGCATGGTGTCAGGAGACGAGGCCTGGCACACACCAGATAAATGTTGTATATGGTGGAGGGGAACTTCACTACCTGTGCCTCACGTGCTATAAGCTGGATGCTGCTAGATGTGTGAGTTACTAGTTGTGTACCATGGGGTGAGGAGTGAGATTGAATAATTGAATAGGACTACTTTGATCTCTTGTATTTCAAGGCATTGTATTAGGTGTATACTCAAAAAAATCCAACAATAAGCTGGAGAGATGGCTCAGTGGTTAAGGCACTTGCCTGCAAAACCAAAGGACCCAGATTCTGCTACCCAGGACCCACATAAACCACATGCACAGGGGGTTCACACATTTGGAGTTCTTTTGCATTGGCTGGAGGCTCTGGTGCACCCATTCTCTCTATCTGCCTATTTCTGTTTCTCTCTTTCTCCCACAAAAAAAATAAATAAATAAAAATATTTTTTAAAAATCCAATAAGATGAGTATTATTAGCCATATTTTATAGATGATCACCAAAGCACCTGTGGAAGGTTATGCAGGAACTGACAGAGGGTCCAGAGCTGAAGCCCTAGCTTGCATAACTCTATAGCTGCATTCTTGCCTGGCCACCATGTTTGGAAGACTTGTAGAAGAATGTGATTCTCTTACAGGCCCCACCATGCTGGTGCTTCCAGAGCAGAACCAAACATGGGTTTCTGAATTCATCCTGCTTGGCTTCTCCAGTGACCCCACAACCAACAGGATCCTCTTCATTGCATTCCTCCTCCTCTATCTGAGCTCAGTCCTGAGCAACGGGCTCATCGTCACCCTGATCTGCCTGGACACACGTCTCCACACTCCCATGTACTTCTTCCTCTGCATCCTCTCCCTGATAGATATGAGCTACGTGACCACCACCATGCCTCAGATGTTGGTGCATCTTCTCTCTCACCCTCAGACCATCTCCTTTGCTCAGTGCTGGCTGCAGATGTATGTGTTTGGTGCCCTCGCCACAACTGAGTGTGTCTTGTTTGTGGTCATGGCTTATGACCGATATGTGGCCATCTGCTACCCCCTGCGTTACACTGTCATCCTCAGTCAGGACCTGTGCACACGGTTGGCAGCAGGGACACTGACCTGTGGTTTCTTCTCCTCTCTGATCCACACCTTCCACACCATGAGGCTGCCATACTGTGGGCCCAACAAGGTCAACCACTACTTCTGTGAAGGCCCCTCAGTTCGGAGCTTGGCTTGCATGGATACCCACCTCATCGAGATGGTGGATCTGGTCCTGAGTGTCTTTGTGGTTCTTGTCCCAATTTCCCTCATTCTGGCCTCCTACATTCATATCGCCAAGGCCATTCTCAAGATCAAGTCCACCCGGGGCCGCTGCAAGGCTTTCTCTACCTGTGCCTCCCATCTGACGGTGGTCACCCTCTTCTATGCTCCAGCCACTTACATCTACATGAGGCCAGACTCCAGCTACTCCCCTGAGAGAGACAAGCAGATCTCACTCTTTTACAATGTCTTCACAGCCTTGCTCAACCCTGTGGTCTACAGTCTGAGGAACAAGGACATTAAGAGGGCTTTTGTCAAGGTGATGGGAAATGGTAGGGTGAACTAAGACCCAAAAGAAACCTGATCTGGAACATTCCATGGTTAAGAATGGGATAGAATCTTTATTGTATATAAACAACATTGAACCAATACTGTTTTTGATTCATGGGAGGAATGTTCTTGAAATCAATTGACTTCTCAAATTGGCTGCACTGTGGTGCAACACCAAGGAGCTCACTAACCTCAGTGGTCCATATGGAGGAAGTTCATTTACTGCTTATGTTCTATGCCATTGGAAGTTGACGGTGGTCTTCGGTTACAAATGAGTTTCAGGTTCCAACTATGCACTCAACCCAAATAATTTCTGCAAGACAATGTTACTTCTGCAAAAGAACATGCAGACGTAAGAGGTTCAGGCAACAAGCATGTCATGGGAAATCACTGGGTTTTTATCCTTAAATCAAGCTCCTGTGCCTCCCTCTGATTAGTCAGAGCTTGGCCTCATTCTCTTACGTGACTGGCTATTTATATAGATAGGCGCAGTAGGAATGGGAAAATCAAACTTTGAATGTTTGCCATATAAGGGAATGGAAATTTTAGTTCCAGGAACTGCTAGCTCAGTGGGGACTTTCGCTAATTGGAGTCTTTTCTCAAAATGGAATGTCTCTTTCTATCTTTTTTTTTTTTAATTTTTCTTTTTTGGTTTTCCACGGTAGGGTCTCACTCTAGATCAGGCTGACCTGGAATTCACTATGTAGTCTCAGGGTGGCCTTGACCTCAGGGCAATCCTACCTCTGCCTCTCATGTGCTGGGATTAAAGGCGTGCGCCACCACTTCCCGCTTGGAATGTCTCTTTCTTATTTAACCCTTTGTTAGAAGAGACAGTCTATCTTTCACATTTCTTTTAATTTCCCCTTCTTTTTGCAATACATTCTCATCCTTTTCTTCAAATTTGTTTAACCTCATTTGACTTTCATGTCATGAGATCTCCAACAATAGTAGATTATTTTGATAAGTCACTGAGATTTGTTTACTTACAGCTGTTTTTCTCTGTCTTTGGATTCATCTCCCAGACACATGGGGTAACAGTGTATCCAGCCATGGTCATAATTCCTAGGACTGTAACATGGGAAGTCAGACTCAGGGTCATTATCACTTGCCATTTTCCAAACCATTGCTACATGAGGTTACGCAACGTCATCTATTCCCGAGTGACTGGCCAATTCACTAGCTATACTAGTTACCCCTGGAGAGCTTTGGTAATGGTAGCATATTGTTGGGAATAAAAGTGCAATATAGGCCACTTGTCATCACACAGGTCCCTCCCTCTTGGCTAACATCATTTCTAGAGAAAGTCTTTCCTTATGCCATTCTACTGGTGGCTTCTAACTGGTCTGCTATGCCCTTAGTAGCATCTCTAGTATAACTGACAAATATTTGCTGATTGTAATATACATAATTTAATCAACCTACATTTTTCTTTATTAAAGACACCCAAAGTGCACTGATTTGAATCCTGCTGTTATTTGGTTTCTGGCCTTGAATTCACTGGGCTCCCCTTAGTACCCCCTATATAGATATAAGGGTCAAATGACCCTCCTGGGATTGGAAGCTTTCTTCTTTGACAGAACGACTAGGGATGATCCTGGGTATGTTGGCAATATGCCCTGGTGAAAGGGATAACCAAGTGGAACAAAGTACAGCTTCCATTTGAATTGGCAGGGAAGATCTCAAACAACAGTCCACCACATCACCACACACCCACCCTGGCAATGCTCACCCTGCAGTGGTTTTGCATCTCCTCAGGTACGGTGGCTCTGAGTGCATGTAAACACTTTTCTCATAAAAATCCAATCTCAGCCGGGCGTGGTGGCGCACGCCTTTAATCCCAGCACTCGGAAGGCAGAGGTAGGAGGATCGCTGTGAGTTCAAGGCCACCCTGAGACTACGTAGTGAATTCCAGATCAGCCTGGGCCAGAGTGGGACCCTACCTTGGAAAACCGAAAACAAAAAAATCCAATCTCTTCCACCCACCATTCTTTTTTTATTTTTTAATTTTTTTTATTTATTTGAGAAAAAGATGGAGAGACAGAGAGGGAGAGGCACACAGGAAGAGAGTGAGTATGGGCATATCCAGACCTGCTGCCACTGCAAACGAATTCCAGACTTACATGCCATGTTGTGCATTTGCCTTTGAGTTGGCACAGGGAAATCAAATCCATGCCATCAGGCTTTGTATGCAAGCATCTGTAACCGCTGAGCCACCTCTCTATCTCCCTCACCTTCCTAAGCTGGAAATGTAATTGTTTCCTGTCAAGGCTGGTCAGATTGTTCGAGGGGTTTTTTGCCTTAGTCCCTTGGTGACTGGGAACAGAGGAACAAGTACTTACAGGACTGGTTTCCACAGGCCATCTCATCCTGAAAGAGGAGAATCACACATGCCCTCTGTCATAGTCAGCGTCATGTTGCTGGGATGAACCTCCACACCAGACACACTTCATAGGAGGAACAGAATTCATTTCAGGCTTGCAGATCCAGGGGAAGTTCCATAATGGCGAAAATGAGAAAACCCACCACCTAAAGCAACAGCAAAAGCCAGCAGCCAAGCAGCAGGGAACCAGGCAGAAATCCCACTGCTCTCTGCAGACCTTAGGCTGGAATTCAGATCTTCCCCCAGTAACACCTTAGGGCTGGACCCTAGAGTCTACCCCCAGTGACATCTCCTCCATCCAGGCAGCTGGAGATCTAAGTTACAAGCTTTAATAAACTCCTGAATCTACTGGGGCGTATCCATTTAAACTACCACATTCTGCCCCTGGCCCCCAATCGATGCACAACCATCTCACACTGTAAATTGTAGTCAGTCCAGCTTCAAAGGTCCGCATCATCTTTGCCAACTTAAGATAGTTCCAAAGTCCCAAATCCCATCTGAGATCAATGCAAACTCAACATTAGGCAGACGGGATTTCAGAAATAATTAAATTTATTGTAGAAACTAAATTATGAGGGATTAAGGATTGACCTCTGGCTCTGTTTTGAATCTGCACAGCTCCTTGAAAAGATTTAGGACTTCACTTCCAAAATCCTGAATGGACTGCCATCTGTCCAACCTCCCAACAATAAGGAGCTGCTGCTTCGGCAGAGCAATGACCCCAAGTCCACTGGAAGATGGACTGTGATTTGCCTGGATACCCCAAGACGTTTTGGATATACCAGGTTTGTGCAAGGCCTATCATGGAGAACTGTTGGCTTGGCTGGACCTGTGGGATTGGAAAATCCAGAGACTCATCAGTGGTCACTGGTCATGGATATCAGACTTGAACTGCAAATGTTTGCCTAATGGTTGTTGAGTTTGCATTTGTCCAGTCTCTCTTCGTTATACCTTGTAGCAGTGGGAATGTGCCATTGTGTGTTGGGAGTATATAAGTTGGTTTGATTTTTGTAGGACTCACAGTTAAGAGAGTATCTTAAATCTCACTGAGAAGTGCTTACTTTAAGCTGAGCACATGGGGGTGGTGAGAGTCTGGTTGGAGAAGTGGTGCAGCTTGAGGAATGATCATCTCTGTTGTATGCTGACCTCAGGAGAGGGTGAGAGGGATAAGAGGATGTGACTGTCAAGGGAACAGTCGTGTGAATCAAGACCCTCCCAGTTAGAGAGCTGCAGGGCATGTGGTGTCCCTAGGGAGCATCCTGGGGAGAGTATTGGGAAAGGTGTGTTAGTTGGTTATGCTTCTGGAGTTTAGATGTCAAACTACTGAAGTGAGGAAGGGAGGTCAGGAGTTGTGCACAGGAGATGAGCAGAGTGGCCAGTGAGGAACGAAGTCCTGGGGTCTTTATACTTGACTGAAGAGTTTCTGTCTAGAGAGTGCTTAGCATGCACTTCTATTGGCTACTATTCATCCATCAGTAATATCACTATTTTGTTTTGCTTTTTTTTTTTTTTTTTCAGATAGGGTCTCGTGTAGCTCAGATTGGCATCAAATTCCCTATGTATTTACAACTGGCTATGACACTGTCTCTCAGATGCTGGGATTACCAGCATGTACCACCAAACACTGCTGAGTTTTTAATTTCATAATGGGATACATTATATCATAAATGCTTTAACCTTGATAGAATCTATTTTAATCTATGTATTTTTCTCTTATTGTTTTTGGAATATATCTAAGACACCTTTGCCTAATCCAAGGTCATGGAAAGTGACTTCTGTGTTTTCTTCTAAATGTTTTTTGTAGACTTTTTATCAATCTTGAAGCAATACTACATTTAATATATTGTCGAGGTCTAATTTTACCCTTTTGCATGTGAATACCCATTTGTCTCATCACCATTTTTTGAATACTATCTTATTCCCATTCAATAATTGTTATGTCCTTGTCAAAAGTCAGTTGACATTAAAATTTAGGGCTTATGTCTGGATGGTCCATGTTTGTCTGTTAGAACACATGTTAATCTTTATGCCATATGCTATAGTTTTGTGGTAAGGTTTCGAAATGAGAAGTAGTTGTCCAACTTTTCTTCTTCAAGATTGGAGTCCCCTGAGTGCCGTGGATGTTTTAGTCAATTTCTAAAAAAAAATCAACAAAAAAAGAACCCAATGTCAATTAGGATTATGATAGCGATGCATTGAGTCTGTAGATTGGTTGAGGGTATCTTCTAAATAAGACACTTCCAAATGAAATCTCCTGACATGTGAGCCATAGCCATTAAATTACCTGGTGTCTGACATCTGTCATGAATGAGGTGTTCCTGATTCCCCAGCGCTCAAAGTCGACACGCACAGTAGCTGCACATCATCACACACAGGGCTGCTTGCACAATCCACCTGCGTGGGGAAGAGTCTGACTGTCCCACTTCTGCTACATCCTCAAGCCTCCATCTGTCTCCATATTGTCTCTCTGACAAGTGGCCTACGAATGAAAGAGAAGGAGAAAACTCGTGCCTGCTTACAGATGATTCTGTGTGGTGTGCTCCCCACCCCCACCCCCAATGTGGGAAATGGAGCACTGTGGCCTTTTTCCAGAATATCCCTGTGGATAACGGTGAAGAGAAATCCTACCAGGGGAAAACTAAACAAGGTTGTGGTTTTTTAGTCTTTGGAAAGAGAAATGGCTTATAGGTCAGAATCTATATTGATTACTGCACTGTGGCTAATGCATTACCCAGAGGGCCAGGGACATGCATGGAAAATGCCTGGAACATTGGTAAGAATGGGTGTGGTGAGTGACATGTGAAAAGTTCTCTTTAAATGGGAAAACAAAGGTATTTATCTCCCAAGTGAAGGCTAACAGGTGTCTTCAACAGAATATAGTTTTATTTATTGATTTGACAGAGAGAGAGAGAGAGAGAGAGAGTGGGAGAATGGGTGTACCAGGGCCTCCAGCTACTGCAAACAAACTCCAGATGAATGTGCCACCATGTGCATTTGGCTTCATGGGTACTGGGGAACTGAACCTCGGTCCTTAGGCTTTGCAGGCAAGCACCTTAACCATTAAGCCATTCCTCCATCCCCAACAGAATGCAATTTGAATAAAAAAGTGGATACTGGTCAGCTTCTTCCACTGAACATCCTTTAATTGCCTGTGATAGCTAACCATCATCACCATGGCAACACACACACCTCAGAGGATGCCTGTGAGTTTGTTTCCAAAAAGGCCTAACCAATGAGGAAAAACCCAGCATGGATGTGTGGTGCATTCCATGGGCTGGAATCCCGGACAGAATAAAGAGGAGAAAGTGGGCTCTGCATGAGCATATTCATCTCTGCCTCCTGTCTGTCAACGCACTGTGACGAACTGCCTCAGGCTCTTGCCTGAACACCTTCCCTACAATGATGCGCTGTGCTCTCTACGGTCAGCCAGAAGAAACCCTCCAGTCCCTATATTGCTTTTTGTCAGAGATTTTATGAATGCAGCGTCACCCATAATGAATACCCTGTGCAACAGGCTCATTAACAAACCAGATAAGGTGTGAAGGGTGGAGGTTGGTCCACAGATTCAGACACGTGAACTTTCACCTACATAAAAGAAAGCAGTCCTGATTATATTTTTCTTGCCTCTACTTGTTCTGGAGAGATGATTTTTAAGCATTGATCATAATATCACCATTTGTTAAATCCTACACAATGTAACTACTGGACACTGGCACATTACTAGTTCTCTAAAATTCAGATTCTTCACCTTCGTACAGTGAAGAAACTGTATTTCAAAAGTCTGTTGTGAATACTAAATGAGTTATTGTAAGCAAACACTTGAAAAAATACAAGGTGCACAGTGAGAAACAAGAATAAGATTTTACTCTTTTAAAATATTTTTATTTATTTATTAGGAAGCAGAAACACAGGGAGAGAGAGGGAGAGAATGGGCATGCCAGGGCCTGTGCCAGTTTGTGCATCTGGCTTTATATGGGTGCTGGGGAATCAAACCCAGATTGTTAGGCTCTGCAGGCAAGTGCCTTAACTACTGACCCATCTCTCAGGCCATATGATCCTCTTAATACCTCTGTGACCATCATCACCATGTTGATTTCATTGTTGTTGCTATTATGATTGAACCTCTAGAGTCTGACTTCTCCCTCTTACCAACCTCTGGGCTGGCCTCCTGCCCACTGGAGATCATGACCATCGTTGAGCAAGTGGAGGAACTTGAGTTAGAGTTCAGGTTCAGCTGTTGTTTACACTGAGACACATAAGCACATGATGGACCTTGAAGATGCAGCCCCAGTCCACTAGGCAAATGGCCAAATTCTGGTGTTGGCTTTTCCATTGTCTAGCTGCACGACCTTTGTCAGATGTCACCTCTTCTGGGTCACTGGACATTGTACTAGGTAACAGGAAGGTAGGGTCATGTTTCACAGTGCTTTTGTCATTTAAAAATCTTGGATGGGGCTGGAGAGATTGCTTAGTGGTTAAGGCGCCTGCCTGCCAAGCCTAAGAACATCAATTCCAACCTCCAGGTCCCACGTTTAGCCATATGCAAAGTGACACAAGGGTGCAATTCTGCTCTTGCCCACAAGAGGGCGCACACATCTGGAGTTCATTCACAGTGGCTGAGAGGCTGCTGGTGCGCCCATTCTCTATCTGTCTTCCTCTCCCTCTCTCTCTGTCTCTTTCTGTGCCTCTCTCCAAAAGAAAAAAAAATCTAGGATGGCCAATGTTTTATCCTATTTATGACCTTTAATTCATGCTGTCCCCAGGCAAATCCCTGCATTTGTCTGAACCTCAGTTTTCTCATCTATTAAAGGGACATGAATTCCTATCTGGACTAAACTATCTCATCAGAGCTAAAGTGGGATCATTGACATGTATTGGAATAGTTAGAGACAGTGATGTGGTGTGAGAGCTTATCAATAATTCTGTGTGTGTCTAGGGCTAGGGATAAGGTATTTCTTATTTGTATTTGTATCATCTGTTTTGTCTATTTCTGTGGGAGAAATTTACCTATTATGCCCAAAGTCAATTTGTAATGCTTTATCACTGAAAATATTGGGACTATACATACTCATCCAACCAACCAGCAGAAGAAACATCTGATAGAACACAGGAGTGCAGTTAAAAAGTAGTGAAATATTGAGAATATGAAGATTGTTCAGCATGTTGTGTTTTTGAGTCTTTCCAGATTTTTTAAATTAATTTTAATTTTTCCCAGTGTTAAGAATCAGCCTAGGTCATAGCATAATAGTCCTGTGCTATATCTCTGAGCTATGATAGCAGCCAAAAGACTTTGATCTTAATGGAATTTACTTAAATATAGTTTTATAATTTAACTTTTCATAATGACCTAAGGTGATAAAAATTGGCCTGGTGGCCTGTTTGATTCTAGGAAGGACTCATTCTGGACAGTTGGGAAAACAAGGCCCAAGGAGAAGGTAGAATTGGCTGCTCCCAGTTGTGGTCAGTTGGCCAGCACTTGTGGCAGGGTGTTCAACACTATCACATGAAATCTCCCAGAAAAGCCAGAAGGGAAGAGGTCACTATTAGTATGTTACAGAAGAGACAACTGAGGCAGAATGACCACAAGTTTAGGAGACAGTGCACTGGGACCTGATAGATTTGGATCCACTTTCTGGTTCTGCACCTGTGAGATGAGAGCTCTTGGGCATATTCCCTCATTCCATTGGCATGTGCATGACACTACTTAACCTCCAGACGCTTCTTGTCAGAACCTGGCTCAAGACCTCGTATGAGATTCATGTGTCATAAGGCAAGACTCTTCATTGTCACCAGAGAGGCTGGGTGACTGGAAGATTCTGTATAAATGGCAAATGGAGGGGATTTTAATTTGCCCAAGGCAGTTCATGAAGGGAAAGAGATATGACTCAAACATAGTCTGATTTGTCCATCAGACCTCTGGGTTTGGGGAAGTAAAAGAGGAGTCAGAGGGAGGATGAAAGTCCTTCACATGTCTGCCAGGCAACTAGGTCTCCCACACAGCCTGCCCCTACAAGGTGCTCCTAGCCCATCAGGTTAGAAAAGGAAATTGTCCACTGCTCCTCTCCCATGTGTTCTTTCTTCATGCTCTGTCCCCAGGGTCCTAGTGGTTATAACATGCTTGTTGACAGCATTTGAGGAACTCCATCCCCAATGGGGGTTAGATGGGTCTTCCTCAGGCCTCCCGGGAAGTCCAGCTGAGGAGCAGATCCATAAAACCTCAGCAGCTTGTCCCTCATGTGGGTTACAAAAGGAAATTGTCCACTTCTCCTGTCCCCCTGTGTTCTTTCTTCATACTCTGTCCCCAAGGTCCTACTTGTAAGCATTCTTGTTGACAGCATTTGGAGAATTCCATTCCCACGGGAGACAGGCAGAGCACTTCCTCAGCTCTCCTGGGAAAGTCACGTGAGAGGGCAGGGCTATTAAAGTCTCAGCAGCCTGTCCCTTCTCCAGGTAGAGACTCTGACGGCTGAGTCTGTCTTTGTCAGCATCCCGGGATCTTCCAGGAGAGGTCTTCAGCATCCAGTGCTGGCTTGTTCCATGGGGATGAGGAGAAAGGCTCACAGAACTCTCAGGATGCCTGGGCTTTTCTGAAGAGTGGACCTCCTGTTCAGAACTTATCTTGCATGGAAACCCACCTCCTTGAGATGGTGGATCTGGTCCCCAGTGTCTTTGTGGTGGTTGTCCTGTGTTCCTTCATTCTGATTCCTACATTTTTATTTCCCTGGATATTCTCAAGGTGAAGTCCACCCAGGATCACTTCAAGGCTTTCTCTGCCTGTGCCTCCCGCCTGACAGTGGTCACCCTCTTCTATGCTCCAGCCACTTACATCTACATAAGGCCAGACTCCATCTACTCCCCTGAGAGAGACAAGCAGGTCTCACTCTTTTACAATGTCTTCACAGCCTTGCTCAACCCTATGGTCTATAGTCAGAGGAACAAGGATATTTAAAGGGACTTTTCTCGAGGTGATATGGCATGGTAGGTTGTCCTGGTAAGTATGATGCTGGGAGAAGTCTGAGGCATAATTTTAAAGACACAGTGTGTGTAATATATGCAAACAATATTGTGCATTTGAGCCACAATAGTACTTGGTTAGTGGAACAAATGTTCCTGAAACCAACATGTCTTGTTTGATTACCTGTGCACAGTGTGGTACAAGAACAAACAACTCAATTTTTTCAGTAGATTACAACAGCAAAATGCATTTATTGTTCACTTTCTATTGGTTAGAGGTTAGCTGTGACTTATCTTCTGCAGTCCCAAATCCATGCAAGGAAGAGTCCTTGTATGGCATATGCTCTTTATGATACAGGGGAAGAGATAATGGACAAAACACGTAGTAACTCAAAGCTTTTCAGACATGGCACACATTCCACACCTTCCACTGGCATAAGTAAGGTACATGTTCAACCCTAGTGGCAAAAGGTAGGGAAAGATTTTCTTCCTCCAGAAAAGTAATGCAAATTACATGGCAAAAGAGCATATTCAGAGAGGGCAGCAAATAATGAGGAAACTACTGTTAGGTCAGACAGGCTTCCAAAATGGAGTCACCAAGGACAGCAACTCTCAGGACATGTCTCAGAGACATAAAGAAGTGAAGTATCCACATTCCTCAAGAAGCCACCCAGCCATTATCCTTTCCTTGCCTAACAATGCCCCAGGTCATGGTTTCCTGGCCCCTTATCTCATAAGTCACCTGGTCACTGTTCTGGTGTCACACCCTGACTATCCTAGATCTCCCCTATAGGAACCTTTCTTTTTTTTTTTTCGAGGTAGGGTCTCACTCTGGCCTAGGCTGACCTGGAATTAACTATGTAGTCTCAGGGTGGCCTCGAACTCATGGCAATCCTCCTACCTCTGCCTCCCAAGTGCTGGGATTAAAGGCGTGCGCCACCACGCCTGGCCCAGGAACCTTTCTTATTCAGCTTTTTCCCTTCCTCAACTTCCCCCAGCTGAGAAGCCCTATAAAGCCCACTACCTGAAAACTCAGGTGGGCTATGCTCCTCTCTTGTGAGTCGGTCCTGGCAGCACGTGCTTTTCCCAAATAGAATCTTTCATCTTTGCCTCAGAGTGGTTTGCTTGGTCATGTTCACTCCCAAACCTTACATCTGGTGCTGTGACTCAGATAGGAGGCTTCCGGTCGCCCTCTTAGGCAGCAAGACCTCCTTTCCCCTGACCAGACCACTGAGCTGCCATTTACCCTCTGATGGCTTTGGACCATCTCTGCCTGATGCCAGCCTTCATGCCCACCACAATTCGGCCTCACCTTTCTTCCCTTTGTCTCCTCCCTCCTCCTCAGTAAGTGTCCCTCTCAGGTTGGCCTGCCCTTGGGGTTAATCTCTCCTCATGGAAGCTGTGCCAGCATGCTAGGCTACACCCCTTGACCACTTCTGGGCCCCAACCCCAGGTCTTGAGAAAGATTCACTCTAGACACCTCAGGTCTCTCGCTCTCTGGTCTACCGCACCCTAAGGTGAGCATTTTGGTTCGGCTGCACCATCTCAGGACCCTCTCCCTCTCCCTCCTGAGGTCTCATCTTCACTGCCAGCCGCTTTCTCCATCAGGAGCACAGGTGCCCACCTTGACCACTAACAGGCTAAAAAGCCAACAGTTGTGACCTGTACAGATTCTGCCCACATGGGGGGTGCAGGCCCCATTCACCCTAACAGGCCAGGGGTCATGTTGGCATTCTGTGTAAACCAGCTTAGGCTCTGGTTCCTTTCTCTCACCCTTGTTTTGCTCTTTCCTTGTCTCCTCAAGAACTTAAAGCATCTATGACTCTTGAACGACATCAAACCTCGTCATCTGATCTTTCTCTGCAACTCTGCCTGGCCACAATATAAGCTGGACAATGGGTCCAAATGGCCTGAGAATGGTACTTTTGATTTCCAAATTCTCACTGATTTAAAAAAAACTTCTGCCAACGTACAGGCAAATGGTCTGAAATACCCTACATTTCAGCATTTTTCGCTCTGCATGCTCGACCTTCTCTCTGCTCTACCTGCTCTTCTCGCCAGGTCCTTCTAGCTGAGGTCTCAGAAATGCACTCTGATTCAACCCTTCCCTCATATTCGTCTTCACCCTCTGCTTTTGACCTGGATGCCATAGAAGACTGGCCTCAACAGCTCCCCTGGCTTCTCCAGCTCCCTCAGCCTCTTTTAATGCCCTGCCTGATAACAAGGTTTGATTGTCGTCTCCGGAGTTGTAAATAAAATAGAAATTTAAAATGCAAATGCACAGCTTCTGAACAAATGAATGAATGTTTGAGGAGGAAATGGTTATCTGGAATCTATATGAAAAGTGCACTTGAAATGAATGTGTATATGTGAATATAAATGTGGTTCATAGCCCTAAGGCTGTAGAATGATTTTTGTTCCAGACAGTGCCATTTCATTGTGGGGGATGTTCTCCACCAAGCCCACTGTACTAGACAGTATAGCCAGTTTTTACTGTTGAGTGTCCCCCAGAAGGAACACTAAAAGTAATTAAGATCATAGGCCAAAAAAATGCAAGATTCTCCTATTCTTAAAGAGTTGTAAAATGACAGGATCAGAAAGCTGCCTTGTAGCCCTGAGGTAAATCCAAAATGCTCCCTGGAATTTAGGGGGGAAATGGCTCTTTCTTAGCTTCCCTGTCTTGCAGAACCAGGGGACTGCAGGCACAGGGAATCTCAGGATCCTAGCCCCAGCATAATGGGTGAATGCCAAGTTGCTGTAAACAGATGGGGACTTCTTATAAGAATTTGCAATTGCTTGAAGTTTACTTTATCTCTCTATGCTTCTGTGGGACTACTAACAGAAAAACAGTCTCAAGATTTGTTTAAATTTAGAAGGACTTGATACTGAGTTTGTAAGAAAACTTCTAAAATTTCTAATAATGTTTGAATCTGCATTCATATTTTTAAAAAAGCGTGTTTCAGGAAAGTTATAAGAAACAAAGTTCCAAAATCAATAAATGACAAAAATCTATATGTTTATTCTGAGTAAATATTATAAGTTAGGTCTGGTCTACTCTGTTATTAAAAAAAGGTTATTTCAAAAGGCCTTTTGAGGACCCAAAAAAAAAAAAAAACTTAAATGGTCATATTAAAAGTCTTATAATGAGCCAGGCGTGGTGGAGCACACCTTTAATCTCAGCACTCGGGAGGCAGAGGTAGGAGGATTGCCATGAGTTCAAGGCCACCTTGAGACTACATAGTGAATTCCAAGTCATCCTAGGCTAGAGTGAGACCCTACCTCAAAAAGACAAACAACAAAAAAAGTCTTATGGTAAGGACAATGAAAGTTTTTGTTGGTAGTTATGAGATGATTTGGAGTAGATTAAAAATATTTCTTTTGGCTCAGCAGTTAAAGGTGCTTGTTTGCAAAGCCAGATGCACATAGTGGAGCATGCATTTGGAGATGGTTTGCAGTTGCAAATGGCCCTGGCATGCCCATTCCCTCTCTTTCCATGAGACTTGTCTCCTTTTTTCATTAGATCATGGCAGTTTAGTCCAGTTCCTCTATTCTTTGGGTATATTAGATATAGCTGGACTAATTTCAGAAACTGACTTATAGTTTGGATGGACATCTTATTTAGCTTTTCATGTAACTTTTAAATACCTGAATATTGGTAAATTCTTGATTTTTTGCTTGACTCTACCAATAAAGTAGAAAAAAAAAAAGTGCTAAATCTCCTCATTAAAAAATATGTATAAAATATTATATAAAGGTGGGCTGGAGAGATGGCTTAGCGGTTAAGGCGCCTGTCTCCTAAGCCTAAGAACGCTGGTTCCAATCTCCAGCAGTTCCAATCTCCAGGTCCCACATTTAGCCAGATGCAAAGTGACGCAAGGGCGCAATGCTGCACTTGACCACAAAGGGGCTCACGCATCTGGATTTTGTTCGCAGCAGCTGAGAGGCTGCTGGCGCTCCCATCTCTATCTGTCTTCCTCTCCCTTTCTCTCTGTCTCTCCAAAAAAAAAGTGTTTAAAATACTATATAAAGGTATCCTGATTCTGATGAACTTTAAAATTTGTAAAATTTTTCATGTCTTCATATTTAAGCCAAAAAAGTTACTATATAATATAGCTTTCTTGTTTATTTAAATTCTGTTAGCAGATCTTTTGTTCATAGTTTACTCTCTGTAACCTCATGTGCCTTAAATATGTGAACTCTACTTTTGTTAATATCAAACTTTCCCAGATATCAGAATATTGTAATTTGGTTTATACAAAGTACATGATATTTTGGCCATCAATAAGCATACATCACCATGCCTAGCTAAAACTCTGTGATTTTATGATGGTTCTTGTCTTGTTCATGCTAGTTTTGCTGGGTGATTATCACTGAGGTTATAAACTAAGTCTTATAAAAAGTAATTTATTGTAATCTTTTTCTTAAGAAAACTGAGGAAGCTCCCATGTCTTAGGGAAATCCATTGTATACAAACAATGTTAATACAGTTTGTCTAAGCTTCACATAGTAGTCATAAATATTTCTTTAGTTAAGCCTTAATGTTCAATAGTAAAAGGTACTTATTTTAAAAATTACTTTATGTCTGTCATATTGTCTGTAATGTATGTTAAAATCAGATTTGCCTAATTCAACAATAACCAAGTTTTATATTGTCTCTAGTGTATGTTAAAATCGGGCTTGGTTAACTCAACAATAACCAAGTTTTATTTTATTCTTAAGCTATGTCAGTCAAGGTTTAACTTAATTAATTGTGTCATTTCTGGTATTCTAAATTCATTGCTTATAAAATATTGATACTTAAGACATGTTTCCTGCCCTAGAAAAGTAATCTTAAATTGCTGTTCTGCTTCCAGTTTGGGGGTAATTGGTACTTACATTGATATACAGACTAACAAAAGTTGTTTTCAAACACAGATGCCAAGTTTTTATACTGTCTTGTCTTTTCCTGACATACAATTTCGAGATTAAATCAATTGGCTTAAAGTTACTGATAAAAGATTGTTTTCAGGGCTACTAAGATGTTCTGCCTATACTTATAACTAACAGATATTTAAAAGATAGACTGTGCATGCGTCCCATGTTCCAGATATAGCTTACACTGTCACCTGACAACTAAACTTAAATATTAATCACAATGATTTTAAACTATTGTGTCATTCTCTAATCAGATCTGCTTTGCTAACCAGATATGTTTTACACCTTTTTAACTAAACTGTCTTGCTATGTACCGTCTCTCTGAGTGATTAATAACCATTTGTAGAAGCCAAAATCAATTGGAAACATTGGAGTTAAAAGGATAACCAATATTTTGGTTCCTGCTCCCAGGTCAGAATGCTACAAAAGTTACCTATCTTCTCGATCAGAGAGGACATGGAGACCCAGAGATGAATTCCAAGTCAGTGTATCTGCAGTAGGAGAGTCACATCAGAGGAAAATCAGTCCTCCAGGCTTCCCAAAAGAGGGAGGGCCATTGGTCAGCATGGCCTTGACTTATCCTAGCAGATGACAATGCTGAGAGTCGTAGAATTCCTCACAGGTCCCTAAAAGTCTCTCCTACAGAGCCATTATTGACCTCCACAATAAACAGTTAATTCTGGTAGTCCACATGGTCTTAATCACCCAGTAATATGTATATTATGTTATAATATATATATACGTGTTATGTTTTATATTTATATATACAGGTTATATACCAAATATAACTACAATATAAACAATGATTCAGACTAATAGATTCCCTATCTGATGCTGACTTACAATACTAAACTCTAACATTAACTCATGTCTTCTGCCTCTGCCTGTCCCTGATTAACTTCACCTAACCCCAGCTCCTCCCACTTGCCTTAGCCAGAAGCAGAGCTATTCCTCAGGCCCCCTCCTTCCTTAGCCCTTACCCTACCTCATCCAGGGATAAGTACCCTGCCACCCCAATGGGCACTCTCAAACTTTAACTTCTCATGTTCCTACTCTTCCCCTGATCCCAAAACACTGATGCCCCTGTGCCTCCTCTCTCTTGCCTCAAGCCCTCTATCCCTCACTTGGTAACTGTGGGATTAGGGGAAAGAAGTCAAATATTTATATAGAGCATTCAATGTGTTAAGCTTTCTTTAAGATTTTTACATATTTAAACTTCTTACAATTCTACAAGGCGGTTGTTACTATAATTATTAGCATCATTTCAATTTTATACATAAGGTAACAATCTAGTTACCAAGTAGGACCTCTTTGCCACTGTGATAAAACTCGGATGATGCTACATCTGTGTACTGAGGACACCACAGCAGGGCCTCACCTCTCCAGGGACCATGAGAATCATATATTCTGGGACTCACACTCCCCCTTGGACACTGCTATACAGACAGTGGTCATTCCCTAAACTATTCCCAAGGGCATTTTTCCTTTGTCTGAAGGCTGTGCTTCTTTGGGTCTGTTCTCCTCTTGATTTGGAGTCCTCAGTCATCTTGGCCTAGGCAACCTGAGTTGACTTAATAGGCTCAGTCACCATGCAGTTTCTCAATAGCAAATGTTAGCGACGTTTCATTTGTGTCAGACCCCTGGCTGGCCGTGGAAAAGAAATGAATCAAACATGGGACCTGCCTGGTACTCTGTCTACAGTTGGATTCCCTTATGTTTTAGGTTAGCCCAGCTTCTGGAGCCACCAGAGGGTCCATATTGGGAATTCACCTTTGCACATCATTTCCCCTGCCCACCAGTCAAAGATGCTTGCCTGTGTGTGGTGTAGTGGAAAACAATAGGGTGGAAAGGCCACAGACTCACTTCTTTCAAGTCTCCTGGTGACCTGCTGTGTTCCGGTGGACTCACTCAGAGGCTCTGCCCCAGCCTGCTACTTTGAGGAACGCCCTCTTCACATCTTTGTTTCTCAGGCTGTAGATGGTGGGGTTAGATGATGTTGTAGAACAGGGCCAATTTCTTGTCTCTCTCTGGGGAGGCATTGGCCCCAGGGTTCATGTACATGAACATGGCAGGTCCACAGAACATGGTGACCACTGTGATGTGGGATGCACAGGTGAAAAAGGCCTTGAGTCAACTCTGGGCTGAGCGGATTCTGAGGATGGTGGCAAAGATGCGGACATAAGAGGCAAGGATGAAGGAAAGTGGTACCAGGAGAAGGATGAAGCCCAGGATGAAATCCACTCGGTCATTGAGGGAGGTGTCTGCACAGGCCAGCTTCAGAACAGCAGGGACCTCACAGAAGACAGTGTAGACAAGAGAGCAGCTGACACCCCATAGTCCACAAAAGACAACCATTGGTAAACACTCCCCTCCCTCCTCCAGCACATTTCCTTTTGGTGACTTCTGACTACTATAGAGAACTTGACCGAGTCAGAAACGTGGGAGGACAAATTGGTCCATGAACATGTGTTTGTTGATGTTTTTGAGCCTCTGGAAAACTTTGATATCGTACTTGGGGTGGAGCTAATTAGCAATTCTGCCTCTTCCAACCCTTATCCACACCTGAAGGGAAGAGTTTCCTGCTTGACTCTCAAGGTTGACTTTATTTACCGCAGAACAATAGCTGAATTCTTTGCTTGAAGACTGCTTTGGCATCTCTGAAGCCTCCAGCCCAGTAATTTAATTTTCTTTTTTTGTTGTTGTTGTTTTACTTGGCTGACATTTATTTGGTTACATGTGACTTTCCTATACGTGGATATTTGAATCTTTTTTGCAAATAAATAATTTATTATTTTGTTTATATTATTCTAATTTTACATTCATATTGGTGATTCCATTATCCTTCTCCCTGTCCTCCCCCCTCCAAAGGGTCCCTCATCAATGGGGAGTGTGGGTCATGCATTGTGGGGTAGTCAAGAATTATGGGGGATAGACCAAGTCTCTATGCATAATGACCCAACTTGTGGCTCTAACACTCTTTCCACCCCCTCTTCCACGAATTTCCCTGAGCCACGTTGAGGTCATTATAGTTCTACTTCAGTGATGAGGTTTTGGGACCGTCTGTGTCTCTGGATATCTGGCTTAGTAGGAGTTGGATGTTCTCTGTGTTTATCTTCTTCAGCCTTTTTCTGGAGTTGTGTTTACCAAGAAAGCTATACTCTTGCCCTTTCCCTGCATTACTCTATGGTTTCAGCTGGGGCCCTGGTGAGGTGTGATAGGCTGATCCTCCCTTCAGATTCATCATCCATCTGTAAAAGATAAGCAAATTCTCCACTGGAGAGAGAAGTTAGTACTAGATAGATGGAATGGCCATAGTTATTTTAGAGAGAATTTTATATGCATAGGCCCTCTTCTAGCCCACATTTGGTGATATCTTGATTGGAGACTGTGCTCATTTTTTGTACATGGTTTTGTCTTATTTCCCAGTTCCAGCAATGAGTTCCATTCTAGTGAGTGGATCTATCAGCCACATCAAGAGCAGTTGGTTACCCACCACGACTGCGTGCCACTACTGCACTTGTTTGAGCATTGTGTCAGGTTGTTTCCTGCTGGGTAGCTTAGACTGCGAGTTGTTTGGACAGATGTAGCCTCAATTTCCTTCTCTACCTATGATGAAAATGTACCATGAGCAGTATTATACCACAAGCATGAAACAACCAGTGCTGAGACTAGCACAGGAAGGGAGTGTAGTCATGCAGTTTGTATCCAATGCTCTTCCTCATGGTGTTATTCATGGAATGGTCATACCCTGTTCTACAACTGAAGTTACAAAGACAAAACAAGGTATGTCCCTAACCATCAAGGAGCTTACAGTCTAGTCAAGGAAATGGAGAATTAGATACACAAACCATTTCGGAATGTATTTAGCACCATGATGGATATGGGTGCTGCTGGTCATAGCTTTGTGCTAAGCACTAGGGATGTGGAAATAAAGATCCCTGCTTTCAAACTGCACACACCATGAGGAGACAGGTAAACAACAAATGGCAGCCTGTCATGGGCTTCCATGACACACTGCTATGTTAGAAGCACAGCGTGTCAGGGAGCCCATAAAAGGAGCACTTAGCTTGTCTTTTGAGCCAGACTTCCCCTAGGGCAGCACAAGATATGAATCTTTGAAGAACAGGAATTAGTCAACCAAAGAACTCATAGACGAGATTTGCAAACAGGTGGAGCAGTAGGAGCAGCCAGTGGAAAGGACTGAACCCAAGGGAGAGTTTTGTGCACCCAGAAAGTGTAAGGGAAAAAGTCTTCACAGGGGTTTTAAGAAAGGATTCTTGGAACATGAGCCCCACATCTAGAAGTGAAAAGGCTTAAAAAGTATTGTTCATGTTGCTAAGGAGTGCAGATTTAATCCTCTGGGATATGGTGAAGTCATTGATGAGTTTTAGGCAGAGAAGTGTCTTGTTCAGGTGTAGGTTTTAGAAACATATTACCTGGGTAGAAGTTAGAAGACACTGGAAGACAACTGTTGGAGAGGTATGAAGAAAAGACAAAAGGTTGATATTAGAGACCATGAAGAGGAAATAAGAGACTATAGATTGGCATAGGAAATTGACTCAATGGTACAAAGGACTGAGTGCCACAGAAGGTGAGAAAGGGAAGAGACATGGATGAGCTTGAGGCTTCAAGCTTGGGAATATAAGTTGTCATTAGAACCATTCCATAAGATAGAAACTAGGAAAGAAGGGAGAGGTGGGGTGGGGCAGGAAATGTCAGGGAGTTGACAGTTCTATTAAAGACACATAGAGTTTGAAACATGGAGGATCCTTGAGGATCTGGCCATTGAGGAGCTAGATATTTAGCCTTGGCAGTGTCAGCACCTGGAGGGCAATGAAAGCACAGAATGGATGAGCGTGCTCAGCAAGAGAGCAGAGTCCAAAACAACACCTCAGAGCACCAAGAACAACACTGGAGAAATCAGCTGAGGCAGAGAAGGGCTTAAGAAAGCATCCACGGGCTGGAGAGATGGCTTAGTGGTTAAGGCACTTGCCTGTGAAGCCTAAGGACCCATGTTCAACTCTCCAGATCCCACATTAGCCAGATGCACAAAGGTGAGGCAAGTGCAAGGTCATTCATGTCCACTAGGTGGCACAAGCATCTGGAGTTCAATTACAGTGGCTGAGGCCCTGGCATGCAATTCTCTCCCCCCCCCCCACACACCTCTAAAGCATCCACAGAGGCAGGAAGGCTCAGTGCACACACAGAGGGAAGTATAGTAATGAAGGAATTAAACAGGAAGGAGAACAAAAAACTGTCCAAAATGTATAATAATGTGGGAGTTATTAATGGGCTGAGAATGTATTTTGAAGGCAGAAGTCAGATTGAAGTGGGTTCTGGGCTGGAAAGAGAAGCAGTGAGATGAGATGCCCAGACCAGGATGTAAGGTGGAAGGAATTGTTTTCTAAGGTGGAATAAAGTTCAGAGTATATGCACATCAAAGGAAAAGACCAAGAGAGGGAGAGCAGCTGGAAAAACAGTGAAAGCTCTTGCTTCTCAAGTATAAGGACCTGGTGTTTTTAAATTAACTGTGAGCTTTCCTGTATGAACATATTGTATGTTGGTCACATTTTCATTGGGTTATACTCTTATGTTCCCTCTCCCCCAGCTCCATTCCTCTGAGGGCTTCTGCAGTGGGATTTTCAGTATTCACTGTGGGAAGACCTGATTTTGATCCCCAGAACTCACATAAAATGCCTATATCCCATGAGGGAAACCAATTGCTCTCTAATTGGACTGGAGGCCTGCTCCGTGGGAGGGAACACATCCCTGATACTGAAAATGTATGACTGGGGTAGTCATGAGCCCTAAGGGTGTAATGTCTGCTGGAGTCTCGCTAAATGTATATACTATGCTCACCAAACTGCCCAGTAAGCACTTCTCTTAATGTCCACACTCATATATTAATGCTCCTCTCACTTTTGGTTAGAGAAGCTGCTCTTTTCAGATGGTGGAAACCTTGGGATAATTCAGAAGGCATCATGGTGCTGAGAAGAAGTGACAGAGGAGTGCTCAGCACTGAAACATCTCAAACCTACCTTTCAAGGCTCAGGGCCCATTACAGAAGAGGGGGTAGAAAGAATGTAAGAGCCAAAGGAAGAGTAGGACTCCTTACAACGTGCTCCTCCAGACACAAAATGGCCTGGATATCCATGACCTCACAATGCCTGACACTACCTACATAAGACCATCATAATAGGAGGAAAAGATAATGACATCAGACTGAAAAGAGAGACTGATTGAGAGGGGGAGGGGATATGATGGAGAGTGAAGTTGCAAAGGGGAAAGTGGGGGGAGGGAGGGAAATAACATGAGATATTGTCTACAATTAAAGAAGTTGTCAATAACATTTTTTTTAAATGCCTATATCCCAGTGCTGGGGAGACAGGGACTGCAAACCCCTGGGGTTCACTGGTCAGCTCACCTAACCTACTTGGAGAGTTCCAAGCCAGTGAGAAATCCTGTCTCACAAAGAGGTGGAGGTGTACCTGAGAAATGAAACCTGAGAATGTTCTCAGGCCTCCACATGCAAGTACACATGTATACTCTTCCCCACACATGTCCCCCACAGAGAGAGAGGGAAAGTAACGGAGTGAGGGCTCTCAGGGAGCAGCTAGCAATGGTAGGAACACGTCTCATGAATGACAGCTACAACAAAGTAGAAACAAAGAGGAGAGGGAAATGCAAATGAGGTGGATACAGACCATGTAACTGTGACAGCCAGGAAATGCCAGTCCACATTCCCACAGCCCACTTTCATAGTGTCTTCCTTCACCATAGCAGATGCCAACAATAACAAAAATGTGAAACCTCCCTTCCCTTCCCTTGGCTCAAAAATCCAACTCTGACCAGGCATAATGATGAACACCTATAATCTTAGCACTCAGAAGTTCAGGTCAGGAGGATTTTGGGTTCCAGGCCAACCTGAGCTACATAGCAAGTTCAAGGTCAGCCTGGACTATATAGTGAGGCCTAGCCTCAAAAAGAAAACCCAGTTAGGAGCTGGAAAGATGGTTTAGCAGTTAAGGTACAAGTCTGTGAACCCTAAGGACCCAGGTTCGATTCTGCAGGTCCCATGTAAGCCAGATGCACATTGCAGTAGCTAAAGGCCCTGGCATGCCCCTCTCTCTCTCTCTCTCTCTCTCTCTCCCTCCCTCTCTCCCCCTCTGTCTCTGTGTCTAATAAATAAATAAAAATATAAAAAAAAAAAGAAAACCCAGTTATACCAAGCTCAGATTGGACAGCAGTTTGCTGTGAAATAACTGAGAACTTAAACAGCATCCATGCAAATAAAACCTGAAAATCACTATGAAGGTGGCTGTGCTCACACATGTCTACAACCCCAGGACTACAGGGAACTGAGCCCAGAGAATTACTGGGCTGGAAAACACTGCAGCTCTACGTTCAGGAAAAGACCCATCTCACAGAAATACGTGATAGAGGAGTACACCTGATGTTCTCCGCTGCCCTACAGGTGCTTGTGAACACATCTGCACATACACATGCATACATACCACATGCACACATACCACACACCCCCCACCACACCACACGTACAACCTTGGAATAGTTCTTCAAAGTAAATATGAATTATCGCCTGACAAAACAATCAACATGAGTCTACACCATTGTGAAAGGCTCATTGTAGATCAGGGGAGGTGACATAGACTGTCTGCAGTAGACAGACCACATGTGGAACAGTATTCTCATTTATGGACCATATTTTAAGATCCAGTTGAAACAAGCTATGAAGAAAGGTAAAAAAAGCAACATTATGTGAGAAAGAGTTGAAGCAAATAAGAAAACATTTCTTTTACAGAACTAAAGGTGAAGAACATTGTGGAACCTGAGGGCTGACTCTCTGTTAGTCATGTAGAGACACAAGAGTCTTATTCTTGGAAAGTCTAAGAGATGAAGTTGGGAGTTTTATCAGAACGGCATATTTCAGGCTGGAGAGATGGTTCAGCCATTAAAGGTGCTTGCTTGCAAGGTCTGATGGTCCAGGTTCGATTCCCCAGCACCCACATAAAGCCAGATTCACAAAGTGGTGCATGCATATGGAGTTCATTTACAGCAGCAGGAGGCCCTGGTTCAACCCTCTCTCCCTCTTTTCTCTTTAAAATTAATTAATTAGTTTTTTTTAAACAAGAAGGCAGATTTCAGTTCAATACAACAAACCCACACTAGGATTCAGGCCATAGATAAGGCCAACTGTCCAGGAAGATAGAGAGCATCTAGACTCCATGAAAGGATCAACAAAACCCAGCTGACCACATGTCGTGGATGCTCTGTAGCCAGCCCTGCTCACGGAGGAGCAAGTCTCTAGCACACTTCAGCTGGGAGAGTAGAAATCTTGCCACCCCCTCTCCTCTTTACTCCTGCTTCCCCTGGACCTGAGGCCTGGGCTACTGAGGTCGTCTGTCATAGCCACCTCCCTGGCAGCCGTTTCTGTAAATGACCAGAATATGTGGCAGAATGGAGAAAATGAGGAGCGTGTAGAAGAGAGATCAATCAAGGACCAGGAACGTGTGCAAGAGGAACTCCAACCACGTTATGACCTCCTCTCCTGGCCTAGGGATATTCCGGGAGAAATGCAGAATGTCAGTGTCCAGAGTTACTTCCTGCTCCTGCCCAGTGAGAGTCCAAAGTTCTTTCCAGTCCCAACGGCTCCCTCCAGCCTCCTGACTCTTCCAAAGCTTCAAATAGCTCTTTATGCACCCCTATAACGTCTGACCCATGTCTTCACCTTTCCTGTCGTTAGCTTGCTCTGTATCCCCAACCCAAGCATCCAGACCCCGATTACTGGAATGCAGAGGAAGGCCAACCGCTTTAGCTCCATAGCATCAGCCTTTACCATCTTCCACTTTTCTCTGCTGCAGCCGAGGAACACAAAAGCAAACAAAGAGAGAAATGAACAATGAACGGATTGATAGATAGCCATGCACAGAGAAATTAATAATGGAGCAGGACAGAGGCCAGGGAGAAGAGCTTGGAAGGTTAAGTATGAGTGGAAAAGAGGTGGAGGTAAGCAGTTGCCCAGGCAGACAAGAGGGACACGTATGGATGGGGGGTACCAGGTGGGACTATGAGGACTGTATATCTCAGGCTGCTACCTCTGCCCCTCCCTATCTCCTTACCTGGTTCTGGGATCTGTGGGAAGGGTGAGCCAGGATCCCTCTGAGTCCTTCTTTATGATGGTGCTGCTGATCCTCAGGGAGGAAAAATCAGGCAGCTATTTAATGAGTGTTTGGTGGCATGGGATTCTCCATGTCCTAGTGTGGTCCTCCCAAACCCCGAGTCCACATTTCATTCCCTTCGCCTGGGACTCAAACCCTACATACCCAGGACCCTAAATTCTCCCAACCCATGGCTCTATTTCCCACCTCCCATTCTGCCTTGAAATCCAGTGGAGACAGATGTGTGAACAGCAACTGGACTAATTGCATGGGTTAAGAAGTGTGAGGGCGATGGCTGCACAGGCATGTCAGGGGCGCTTTCCCTGGAGTTTAAAAGGGATTCCTAGGGCAGGAGGTCAAGGTCGGGCTTCCTCTCTATTCTCAGCTCCCACAATGCCTCACTCCACCCTGTCCATCTTCTTTTCCTGAGTACTGGCCTGCATTGTATCCTGATATCGTGTGATCCAATAATACTTTGAGTTTCCACAGGGAAAGGTGTGCCAAGCAACAGTGGGATCCTTCATGGATCCTGGGCCAAGATGAGCTGACTAGAAACTCCCTCAATGATAGTTGGAAGCTCTGAGATCTAATCCTGGCTTTAGCATTTAGTGTAATTGAGGATAAGAAATCAATCATTCCTGTATCTCAGTTTTCTCATCAGCAAAGTGAGGCAATAAGAAGATAAGGTACTTGTGGGATTAAATATGATCAGGTATGAAACAGATGTAGCAAAATATACATATAATTTAGGCTTGACCTCATTCTCCAGTTGATTTCTTCCAACTGACACTCATCTATCTGTCCCTACTGGACTTTAAGACAGAACAGGAAGAGGCCATGGAATTAGAGAACTTGGTTTTGGAGAGCTAGAGTTCCTGAGTGGGGAGACCTTAGGTACTAGGCTAAGGTGGTGAAATGTGTGCTTATGGGAAGGCTGTGATGGGACTTGTACAATCCCAAGGCACAGAAGGCTCATGCTTCATGAAGATGTCTGTTTTTGTAATTAGTAACCGGGCACCAAAACATCTCCTCAGCAACACCCTCCCCCATTCTGTTACTTGACTAGGACAGGACATGCAGAAAATAACTTATGATAGTGATCGGAGTCCGTTCCAAGCAGCGGGGGAGGAGATGCCCTTTGAATAAAATAATACACGAAGTCCGAAGTAGCTTTCTCCCATTTGAAATCACTACCACTAGAGCCTAGAATAGACAAATCTTGTCTTTGGTCTTTGGTAATAGTTGATTGCCAGAGCTCTGGGTTGTGACAAATGCTGAGCCACACCAAAGTTCCTTGAAAAAGACTGCCAGGCTCAGTGTTATCTTCTATGAGCACTGAAGGAGAGACTCCCTTATTCAAATGTTCAATTAAATTTGGCAAACATGTACTGGCACTGACTTCACTGCATTTTATATAAGGGTAACTAAAACATGGCCTCTGCCCTCCAGGGAGATACTCATTGTCTCAAAACTTATCAGTACACTGCAGAAAGGACATTGTGGGGAGATGTCCAAGGCACAGAGGTAGTAGGACAATTATCTCTGCTTGGGAACAGGAGCTATGAAGACTGAATGCAATAATCACCTTGCAGGCTGAAGAGATGGCTTAGCAGTTAAGGTGCTTGCCTGCAAAGCCAAAGGACCCAGGCTCAATTCCCTAGGACCCACATAAGCCACATGCACAAGGTGGCACATGCATCTGGAGTTTGTTTCCAGCAGCTGGAGGCCCTGGAGTGCCCATTCTCTCCCTCTCTCTCCCCCCTTCCTCTCTCTTTTAAATAATAAACAAATAAATATTAAATATTAAATAAATAATATTAAATATTAAATAAATTAATTAAAATAAATATTTTAAAAGTCACCTTGGGCTGGAGAGATGGCTTAGCGGTTAAGGTGCCTGCCTGCTAAGCCGAAGAACCTGGTTCCAATCTCCAGGTCCCACGTGTAGCCAGATGCAAAGCGACGCAAGGGCACAATGCTGCACTTGACCACAAGGGGGCGCACGCATCTGGATTTCGTTCACAGCAGCTGAGAGACTGCTAGAGCACCCATCTCTATCTGTCTCCCTCTCCCTCTCTCTCTGTCTGTCTCTCTCTGTGTCTCTCTCCAAAAACAAATAAAATAATTTTTTTTAAAGTCACCTTGCATCAGACTCTGGATAGTAAGCAGGAATTTATCAAATAGAAAAATAGGAGGAGGTGCATTTCAAACAGGGACAGCATGTACAGAGGCACAGTGGGCACACAGAAACAGAGTTTCTGAAGGAAAGGGCACTGACATTGAGATTCTAAGGCCAAATAGCCAGATTGGCTCCAAAGGTTAAGAATAGATAGTCCCTGCTTACGCTCATATTAAATTTTGTCATTGTAACAGCATTAAGAAATAGGACTTTTCAGAGGCAATTAGACAATGAAGACTTGGCCCCCATGAATGGATTAAGGCTGTTTTGTGGAAACAGGTCCAATATTGTGGGGATGGATTTGCTATCAGATGGGAATTCTTGAAGGTTCTTGGTCTCGTTGGTGATAGAATTCAACCAGACACAGAGGAAATTCAGCAAGAAGTAGTTTATTATAGCAAAGCAAGCAAACCACAAGTGTTCTCTTGAGGCATGGGGAGCTGGCAGGCTGGAGGAAGAGTGGCTATCCTTAGAGTTGTTACATTCTGAGTGGTTAGTAAAGTTGTATCTTTGTATGGCAACACTTCTTAAAAATTTTTTGAGGAGTTATCCAAGAATCAGGCTCTTGTGCCATAGAATTTTCTCTATCTCCTGAACCAGTCTTGCTCCATGTTTGTGAATATTTTTGTTTCATTCATCTTCTCAAATTACTCTCGAGTCCATATTTCATTTATTTCCACTCAGATCTTCATCCTCAGTTTAGTGGGGTTTTCATTTGTATTTATTACTGAGATAGGGTCTCAGGGTCCTCACACTATAGCCCCGGCTGACCTCACACGATCAGCAGTCCTCCTGCCTCAGCCTCTGGAGTACTGGAATAACAGGCATAAGCTATTATAAACTGGTGCTATTCTATATTTATTTTCTTAAAGTTACTGTTTAAAGTATAGGCATTCACAGCTAAAAATTTCCTTCTAAGCATTGCTTTTGTTGGACCCTATGAGTTTTGTTTATGCCCTTCAACGTTGCTAAACTTGCTGGTTAGTTTTAGGAGATTTTGGTATAGAATCATGTTGATTTATTTGTAAGAGGAGAGAGAGAAAGAATGGGTGCACCAGGATCACTTGCAGCTGCAAACCAACTCCAGATGCATGTGCTACTTTGTGCATCTTGCTTACTGTGGCTACTGGGGAATTGAACCTGGGCCAACAGGCTTTGCAAGGAAGTGCCTTTGGCTGCTGAGCCATCTCCTCATCCCAGAATCTTTTCATTTTATGTCAGTCTTTTTAGCCAATTAGGTTATCAGTAAATACACATGGTTTTGTTCTTTCTTTATGATTTTTTGTTATACTGGCTTGGCCTTCCCATGCTGTTTTGAGTAGAAGTAATGAGAGTAAACATTGTTGCCTTATACTGACTCGTCCTGAATGGGAAAGCACTTGTCTTTTGTCATTGTGTGTATTTGCTTTAGCAGATGTCTTTTATTGGATTAAGGGGGTTTCCTTCTATTCCCAGTTGGATGAGTGGCTTTTTGTTTTATTTTGCTTTTGTTCTTATTGCTTTATTTTTTTTCTTTAAAAACATAATTTAGAGCCGGGCATGGTGGCGCACGCCTCTAATCCCAGCACTCGGGAGGCAGAGGTAGGAGGATCGCCATGAGTTCGAGGCCACCCTGAGACTACATAGTTAATTCCAGGTCAGCCTGGGCCAGAGTGAGACCCTACCTCAAAAACCCAAAAAAAAAAAAAAAAAAAAAAAAAAAAAAACATAATTTAGTGGATGCCTCATGCCTTTAGTCCCAGCACTTGGGAAAGGCAAAGGTAGAAGGATCATTATGAGTTCAAGGTCAGCAAGAGATTACATAGTGAATTCCAGGTCAGCCTGGGCTAGAGTGAGACCCTACCTCAAAAAAAAAAAAAAAAAAAAAAAAAAAAAAAAAAAAGATAATTTAAAGAAACTACTCAAAGTCATACCTACTAAACTTCTAAACATTTTATTGAGTCCAATTATACAGCAAACACTTCCAAAATATAATTTTTTACTATGAATGGGAGAAATGACAGTCTAATCCATTTGTAGTTCAAGTAACTTCATGCAAATGTATTTGAATACTCTCAACAAATGGATTCAAGACCAATATGAAGGTTTTACCCTTTAAGATTCCTTCCAGCTTGATATTCTACGTTGTTTCTGAGGCCAGACCTGAGTGCTAACTCAGTGGTATTGAGAATTCTGCGAGAAGCTAAAACTTTCATCTGGGCTGAAAGTAATTAAGAAATTTCCTGAAGACAGTATCTGTATGACACCCTTAGGAACAAGTGAAGAGACATTAGGATAATGAGAGAACAGGGTATCAAGATGCAGTAGCCCGAGTGCAAACACCTGCAAAGTCTGTAGGGGCTGAAGCAAAGGGATCCTGTCTGGAGGTATGGAAGCCAGCTGAGGCTGTACGGGGTTTTAGTGCTCTGAAAACTAAGAAGAAAGCTCCTGTCGTCTCAGCAGATGCTCCTCACAGCCCTTCTAATGACCTCTGAGCAATTTTCTTAACAAGCACCCAAGAAACACAGTGTTGATAATTCCATTTCTCTCTCCAGAAAACCAAAGCTCCTCTTTCCCCAGGGCTTGCCTCCTTTGAGGCCGTGTCTTCAGGCAGCAACCCTGACGCTGGAGACTTCTTCCCCTCACAGTTGCACATCGCTCACAGGACTTGCGTTCCTTTAATGCTTGGGGAATACTGAGCACATCGTAGGCTGGCAGCTCCCCTCTTACCTGCGGGAGAAAGTTACTAATGAGCAAAGGACACTTTTAGCATTTATTAGTCTTTTGCTTTTAACACTTAGGTGATTCTCAGTTTGCAGTTAAAACTTCTTTTAAAGTAGTTAAGAGAAATTGGGATATTTTGTTCATGGAATCCCATCAGACAGACATGTGAAGACTACCTGATTGAAAAGATACTTGTGTTCTTTTTGTTGTTGTTGTTTTGTTTTTGTTTTTGGCTTTTTGAGGTAGGGTTTCACTCTAGCCCAGGCTGACCTGGAATTCACTATGTAGTCTCAGGATGGCCTCGAACTCATGGTGATCCTCCTACTTCTGCCTCCCTAGTGCTAAAATTAAAGGTGTGTGCCACTACACCCAGCTACTTGTGTCCCTTTTGGCTAGCAATTTAATATTTGTTTTAAACTAGAAAAGAAAAAAATTTAACTTGCTCTGACAACACTGGGAATAATTTTGGTTCCTTGTTAATGTGGAAGCTGACAGCATGGTTGTGTTCCACTAAGTGTGTGTGAGAGAGACTTTACGTGTGCAGGTAGCTCTACCACAAGTATCCCACCCACACCTCCTGATCTCATAAAAAATCCGACCTTCACACCTGTGTAAGGAAAGTGTAGGAGAAAAGCAAGAAAGAACACCGGACTTGATCTCTACAGACAGATTGTTGATTGAGAAGTATATAAGGAGGATCCTAAGGCAAACATACTGCATTAGCTGCAGGTCCAAGGGAAGTAGATAAGGCATCAAAGTTATTTGCTCAGAATAGGCTCTTTAGCAGAGTTGACTAGGGAGGACTGGATGTCTCCATTCTTTTTGGCCCTCTCATCTTAAGGTTAGTTATTAACTCTTTAGTTCCCTCTAGTTTTCAGGGAAGGCTATTAACCCTTCACCTTCTGTCCAATTAAAGAGTAGTTGGTTTCCCCCATAAAAGGGGTTGGAGAGACAGTTTAATGGTTAAGGCATTTGCCTGCAAAGCCAAAGGATCCCGGTTCAACTCTCCAGGACCCACATAAGCCAGATGCACAAGGGGGCACATGCATCTGGAGTTCGTTTGCAGTGGCTGGAGGCCCTGGCATGTCCATTCTCTCTCCTCTCTCTGCCTCTTTCTCTCTCTCAAATAAATAAATAAGATATAAAAAAAGTTTTTTTTTTATAAAAAGAGATGCAGGGCTGGAGAGATGGCTTAGCGGCTAAGGTGCCTGCCTGCTAAGCTTAAGAACGCTAGTTCCAATGTCCAGCGGTTCCAATCTCCAGGTCCCACGTTTAGCCAGATGCAAAGTGACACAAGGGCGCAATGCCGCACTTGCCCACAAGGGGGCGCACACATCTGGATTTCGTTCAAGCAGCTGAGAGACTGCTGGTGTGTCCATCTCCGTCTTCCTTCTCTCTCTGTCTATCTCTCTCTGTCTCTCTCTCCAAAAATAAATAAAAAATAATTTAAAAAAAAAACTTTTAAAAAGAGACGCACTATCGCACCTGTTAGCTCACTTGGCCTGGCTGACTCTTGGTACTGTATGGAAAGTATAAGAGAAAAGCAAAAGAAAACATCAGGGGAGGGGGAGGGGGAGGGGGAGGGAGGGAAGTACCAGGGGATATTGTCTACAATTAAGGAAGTTGTCAATTAAAAAATATAAATAAATTTTAAAAAGGTAAAAGAAAAAAAAAACATTGGACTTGATCTCTACAGACAGACTGTTCATTTAAAACAGCAAGGGACCTCAGCTTCCCCGCAGGATGAAGGCCGAGGCCCCGAGTCAGGCTGGGTTCAAACTTACAAGGAGGATGCTAAGGCAAACAGCCTGAAGTAGCTGCAGGTCCAAGGGAGTCAATAAGCTATTTGCTCGGAACAGGCTCTAGAGCAGAGCTGTGTAGGGAGGACTTCCCGCCCCGCCAGGCAGTTTCTGAGCTGAATGTCTCTGTTCTTAAGGGCTTTCTAATCTTCAGGTTAGTTATTAACTCTTTAGTTCCCTCTAGTTTTCAGGGAAGGCTATTAACCCTTCAGTCCAGATTCTGGAAGAATAAAAACAACTGGGGAGAACTGGGGATGAGTGGGGCATTTAGGGGAGGACTGCACGGGCCGGAATTAGGGCGAAGAGCTCTCTTAGACTACTTCCTGCTGGAGGGGGCAGTAGATCTCTTGGAGTGTCCCACACAGTCCTGTGGAGGTTGGATGTCCAGAGGCTGCTATTCAGTGGCCATGAAGAATTCAGTGACTCACTGTGAAGTGAAGGCATGTATTCTGTCTTGGAGGAATTTTCAGTGAGGCATCGAGTATGCGAGGACCAAAAAGAAAGAGTGAATATTATCATAATCAGGGGAATAAAGTACATGTCAGAGACAGGATACGTTTAACTTGAAGGTACTAGAGTTGTGAAATTCTTTTTTTAAACTTAAAACAATAGATATTTTAGCTGGTCACAGAGAGATGTCAAGTCACATGTAGAGAAATAATATTAATGGCCATTAAAAAGGCTAATACAGCTCAAAATATTATTGGCTCTTGATTGGTATAATTTATTTCTCCACAATTGCTGCAGTCCAATGTTGATGTTCTAGTCACAATGTATGGCTTCTGAGAGTCTCAGATTTTGGTTCTCCAGTTGATTTTGTACCTTGTGTACACAGTAGGCTGTGGCTTCACATGGCTTTTATGAACAGGCAAGGTGGCACTCTTCAGGAGAGTGATAATTATCGGAGCCATTAGGAAAGAAACTCCTAGATCATATTAAATTTATTAGCCATTACAATCTGGTTAATATCTATGTGTTAATTTTCTTATATGTGACATGACATTTATAGGTGACATGAATATTATATCTAAGGTTGAAAAATAATATCATGGGTGGTAGGTAAGAAAACAGGGGTGCTGTCTGTAGGAAAGAAGGAATTGTTAACTTGGATGGGGAATTAATTGGAATTTTTGGAAATATAAAGATTTGGCTTAGGTAAGGTAGGAAGTATAAAAGACTAGTATTGAAGCAATATTTGAAACATCTTAAACAATTTCAAATTTAAATATGGTAGAGATTAAGAAATTAACTAATTTTGAAGTTTAGTGATTTGAGAGAGAGAAAGAAAGAGACAGTGAGAATGGGCATGCCAGTGCCTCCAGCCACTGCAAATGAACTCAAGGTGCATGCGCCCCCTTGTGCATCTGGCTTACATAGGTCCTGAAGAGTCCAACTGGGATCCATTGGCTTTGCAGGCAAATGCCTTAACTTCTAAGCCATCTCTCCAGCCCCTGAAGTTTAGTTATCAGGTTTAAAGGTTTTATAAGTTTTTAATATAGAAAGCTTATAGTTTTTACTTACTTAGTTCAGAGATCAAAAGGTCTGACTTAGCATTAGAGGAACTAAGGGAGGTATGTTAGGCTGGAAAAGTTTAAAGTTTGATTAATTTTACAGGCACAATAAATTTTACATAGTTAGGTCCAGTTTTTGTAGGATTTTTTGGAATTTTTATAGCAAAAAAATAAAAGTTTTACTTAATAGAAAAATATATAATAGTAGAACACTTTTAAAACCTATTGTTATAAATAGGTGTTTATGTAACAAAATACAGGCTTTATCAGATGGAAAACATACAAGCTAAGCATTTGGATATAACTTAGTTATCTTAATCAGAGATACTTTTACAACCCTTTTAATCTATCAGCACATATTATATATTTTATGTCTTTGTTTAGGATCAGGGGAATTTTTTTTAATGTTACCAGGGACAAAGGAAATTGTGTCTGTATTCTAATGACCACCAAGTCTAATGTCAGTGGAGAGAGACCCCAAGTTTTTGGAAGATGAATGGTGGGTTTAAGTCTTTCATGCTGAAGTGGGATGGTGAAAGGGGGCGTCTCTACTCCTGTTGATATATAGACCTTGGCAAACCATCAAAAGGGGCCCAGATAGATGGAGTTAGTCTGTCATAGGGCTCTCTGAGGTGAACTGGTGGAACTATAAAGGTCCTGAAGGTCATTTATATCAATCTTGTAAGAAGAAACACAAGGTGATTTCCAGTACAGGTCAAAAGCTGTAAAAAATTATGGTCTTGAAAAAGTACAAAAATTACAGTGTCAATACAAAAGACCATGCAGTATGGAACATTACCAATACAAAAGTCTATTACAATACAGAACATAACTTAGGATCAGGGGCTTTTACATTTTCTGACTCCAATTTTTATCTCAATATAAGGCATGGCACTATAAATAAATTTACCAACTTATTACAGAGAGTTAAGTTTGAATTAGATAAACAATTAAGGCAAGAAGTACAGAGAAACAATTTTTTTTTATTTGAGCGAGATAGAGAGAGAGCTAAATTGAGAGAGAGAGAACGGGCATGCCAGCGGCCTCTCAGCCACTGTGAACAAACTCCAGACACGTGTGCCCCCTTATGGGCAAGTGCAGCATTGTGCCCTTGCATCACTTTTTGTGTCTGGCTAAATGTGGGACCTGGAGATTGGAACCAGAGTTCTTAGGCTTGGCAGACAGGCACCTTAACTGCCAAGCCATCTCTCCAGCCCAGAAACAATTTTTTATGTTAACCCATCTTATTTTAACTGAAAACATCTTAACTGAAGACACACTTTTAGGCACAATTTACTTCAGAGAGAGGGGAGAGCTTTTACCAAGGCATCATGTATGGAGTTCCCAAGCACTGATTGTGCCGGAATTTTACATCTTTGACAATCCTCTGTTTGAATTTTCCTGTGCTTGTAGAGGAAAGATATTTATGGTCTGTGAGGGTTAAGACATTTCTTTCTGTCAAATAAGATAGATTACTATCTGTTAAGATAAGGTATATTGAGATGAGGTATTTATTGTCCAAAAGGTCCAGGTCCTGAGTCAGTTCCTATTTGTTTAAATTTGGTTGTAAATTGTTACAGAATTATTTATCTATTAGCTATCATAAAGGAATCTTTCCTTGCAGCAGTTTTAGAAGAAGGAAGTGCAATATCTATTGTTTTACTGAATCTTAGATGCACCCAAACATTTTCATAGATACATTGATTATACTCCATCCAGAATGATATAGGCTGGGAACATTAGAAGAATAATAACATTTTTAATAATTTCATTCAACAGAAAGCAGTATACTATATCTTAATATTGATAAATATAGGTGAAACATATCAATATATTTGTCAGTAAACCCAAATTAATCATTATTCTAAAGATTTAAGTCATAAACATAGAGAAGGCATTGTTAGAGGCAGGATCAAACCCTGGAATATAAACATGTACTAAGCATAAACAAGCATAAAGTCAGAAATACATCATAAACCAGGTTTTAGTAATTTAAAGTTATCTTAAAATATATCTGTAAGCATTAGAATGCTTAATGACCATAAGCTTTGGAACAATTAGTGACCATGAATTTAGTTGCACATAAAGACAGACTACATAAAACATAGAACACATGACGTGACATGGCTGGCCAGTATTAGACATGACAAAGAACATGAAACATGAAGAGATGTCTTTTTCTGAAGATTTTAGTTTTACTTTTGGGGGGGCGGGGCAGAGAGACTCTAACATGTGGGAGAGGCCTGCATGCCCTCTTGGCAGGCATGGAGTGGATGAGCAGGTCCACTTGATTTTATCTGGAGTCATAAAGAGCACTCTGTGTGGCCACTGTTTATGAAGGGTAAAGGAAGGCCCACACAGGAGAGAACAGAGTCCTCACCTTACCATGTGGCTGTTGATCATAGGCAGATCTTTCTAGGAGAGCAAATCCTGTTAGAAAACAAGAGGCACAAGAAAACCAGTGGAATCTGGAGAATGGGCTGAAGGCCATTTTCAAAGGCCAGTTTTATAGTTGTACTTTGAACAGTAACAGGTTAAGCAAGCAACTGCAGTTTAGGATTAGAGAGAGACAGATGTTCATTTGTAGTGGCGCAGTAAAGGAGGGCTTGTGGTCATCTTCTTAGGCTAAGGGTGGGTCACTAATAGGAACTGTGGAAGGAAGATTGTTTCTTCAGGAGGGCCTGGGTCAGAGAGCAGAAATGACAGAGAAGGGATCAGGGGTAGAAGAAAAGAGCCAGTTGCCAATCCAGTTTATGAAGTTATCAAGATCTTTAAGAATTTGGAAGCCTAATATGTCATTTTTAGCCAAGGGTAATTATTGTCCAAATTTTGTGTGTGGCCAAACCATATTGTAGTAAAAAATGAGTCACTTGAACTTTATGTCTCCTTTTAGGCCAGAATTTTAAGATTTGTCAGGCAACAACCCATCAAGGAGGCCAGTGGAGTTTTGGAAATTTGTGAACCCATAGGGGTGAGAAGTGCCAGGGCATCTGTCTGAGGATCAGGAGTCTTCTCTGGAGAAGGACAGGGGGGTCAGAAGGCAAGCAGGCATTTTGACTGGAGGCTTTCAGGGCAGTCCTCTGAGCACAAGACAAGGAAGCCAGGTCTGTCTTCCTAGATACCTTAGGAAGACAGACAGATGGAGGCTTATTCACCCTCTCTTAGGGGTAAAATGAAGTGGATATGGCAAATGTTCTCTCTATGGTTGGAGGTAGGGCAGGTGAGTTATTCTATCCAGCTATTGGAGATCTGTTCCAACCATCTGGGAGTTTTGAGAGCCCAGGGGAGTCAGAATTTTTAAGCAATTTATCATGATGAAAGGTGAAAGAGAGATAGGGTAGAGATAGGGTTTGGGCCTGGGACAGGCAGCCACCATAACAACAGGGCAATAGCTGTCCTCAGTTTGAATTTTTAAAACTGACTTTTTTTTTCTACTAGCCACTAGCCACAGGCAAGGACATCCCCAGGGGCCTGTTTAGTTTATCTAGCTGTGAGGCAGTTGCTGGTTTACTGTGACTGTCCCACCTCCCCTGCAGGTTTTTCTCTGATAGGAAAAGGGAAAAGCAAGGAAAGAGAAATTAGGTATCCATATGCAGGAGTTAAGGAAGCCCAGTAAAGACAGGAGTTGTTTTTTCTTTCAAGAAGGCAGAGAGTTTGTATCTGATTTAGTGAGATGTCTTGAATTTGGTGTGAAAAGGAGAGACCCTGGTAAGTCATGGCCAGCTGAAAGAACTGTGTGAGAGAGAGTTTTAGGAGGGGCAGGAGCAAGGGAAGAGAACCTCGCATACCTTTTGCTGTGACATCAGAGAAAGTTATCAAGACCAATGAAAATGTTGACATCCAAAATATCAAATTTAGGCCAGCATTGGTCATTGTTTAGAGGATATTGTGGCCAAATTTGGATACAGAGTTGGAGTAATTTGGCAGGCAGGACCTCAGAAAGGTTGAGCTCCTTTAAATTAGCCTGAGACATGCCAATAGAGTGTTTTTTGGAACAGATAATTTAGAGCCCATTTTGGAGGACAAGGACTAGAATGGCCAATCCTGCCACCAGGGATGTCTCTCAGATTTAGGGATAGCAAACGAAACCCAAGAATAAGGAGGGAGCATCTTCACAGTCCTAATGCTTGGGGTGTCTGGTGGAACAACACATGGGAGGCTCCTGGAGTCTCTGATCATCCACAGACCAAAAAGTGAGAAACTCCTGGAGTTTCTAAGGTCTGAGGTGGGGTGCCTCTGCCACCGACTGAAAACAAATACCTTGTCCTGAAGCTGTAATCTGATGAGGGTGTGGATGCATGGATCAAATGGTGAGAGGCCTCTTATCTGGAGTTCAAAAGTCCAGCAGGATAGGTGAGGGAGAAGAAGAGAGAGAGAGAGAGAGATGACTTGGTGGATTACCCAAAGGGCTGTCAGAGACTCAGCTGAGCCCAGAGAGGGATTTTGGACATTTACCAGGGAGTATCCCTGGCCAGAACTCCTCACTCTCCACAGATGAGCCACCAAGCTCTTGCCATCCAAGGGTCAGAGTGAGAGGGAGAAGAGAAGGAGAAAGCTTCCAGGTGTCAAGCTGGGTTTACCTAGAGCATCAATGAAGACCCCTGAGCCATGAGGCTGAATGGAACTTGCACTGCTCACATAGACAAAAGCCATGAAAGACCAGAGGTCTCAGGTCAGGCTGGTGACCATTTAGTAGAAATAGTGAGCTTGGTGAGTGTCCATGCTCCCTAAGGAGAGATACACTGGCAGGGAGGTGGGGAAGATGAGAGGAAAAGAAAAGGGGAGGGTATGCAGCCTGAAAGCCCTGAAGGGATCTGAGTTGTGGCACCAAAATGTAAGGAAAGTGTAGGAGAAAAGCAAGAAAGAACACCGGGCTTGATCTCTATAGACAGACTGTTTATTGAGAGAAAACAGCGAGGGACCTCAGCTTTCCTGTGGGATGAAGGCTGAGGCACCGAGTCAGGCTGGGCTGCAACCTTCTAAGGAGGATCCTAAGGCAAACATACTGCATTAGCTGCAGGCCCAAGGGAAGTAGATAAGGCATCAAAGTTATTTGCTCAGAATAGGCTCTTTAGCAGAGTTGAGTAGGGAGGACTGGATGTCTCCATTCTTTATGGCTTTCTCATCTTAAGGTTACTTATTAACTCTTTAGTTCCCTCTAGTTTTCAGGGAAGGCTATTAACCCTTCAACCTGAACTTGATAAATACAAGCTACTATTAACTATTCAATGTACATTTGGAATAAGATATTTAGTTTGAAGATGATGATTCTATAATGATAGCACATGCAATTATTTAAATCTTAAACCCTGTTCCCATTTGAATTTTGTTAGCACAGACAGCTAAACACAGTCATCATCTCTGTGCTATGTAGGACAGCACTGAATTCTGGAGAACTTGGGAGTTTTTCTCCCAAGATTTTAACAAATTAAGCCAAGACTAAGATTTAAGGTTCTTACCGCTGTCTCTCCAGTGGCAGCAGAAGGGGAAGGGCAGGTCAATCATGAAAACTAAAACATCCCAACTATAAATATAACTTGAAGCTCTACTTGGAACTGACAAGGGAAATCAGAGAGGCTCACAACAGTGAAGATTTAAAAACAGAGTTCACAAACTCAAATGGAAGATGAAAATCCCTCAACAAACATTTTTTGACATGTGAATATTGCAATGGACCATTCTATGTGCTTGGGCTACAGCGTGCTGGTCAGAAAGACCTCCAGTTCCCAACAGAGCCTTAGACTTTGAGGTTCTGAACCTGTACTATGACCTTGAGATAATAACCTTAAGCCTTTCCATCTTTCCTCAGAAGTAGTCACTTCATTGTCTTGACTAAGCCTCAGAATTCTCTATTGAAGTTGTAGACGGTATTACAAGAGAGCAGAGGCACTGCAGACAGTCATGGTCCATGGCCTACTGAGTGGTCTCACCCATTCCAATTAACCTGAGGAATGCCCTCTTCATGTCTTTGTTCCGGAGGCTGTAAATAATGGGGTTAAGAAAGGCAGAGATGACATTATAGAACAAGGCCAACTTCTTGTCATCCTCTGGGGAGGCTTCAGAGCCAGGCCTCATGTACATGACCATACATGGAATACAGAACATGGTGACCACAGTGATGTGTGAGGCACAGGTGGAGAAGGCCTTCATCCGCCCTTGGGTGGAACGAATCCTTAGAATAGACATGAAGATACGAACATATGATGCCAAGATGAGGGACAATGGGATTAGAAGCAAGATGAAACCCAAGATGAAGTCCACTTGGTCGTTGAGGGATGTATCTGCACAGGCCAGCTTCAAGACAGCAGGAATTTCACAAAATAAGTGGTTGATCTCATTTGGACCACAGTAGGGCAGAGTCATTGCAAAGACTGTGTAGACAAGGGCACAGATGAGACCACAAAGAGCAGAGCTGACTACCAGGATTATACACAGGGTTTGGCTCATCTGGACTCCATAGTGGAGTGGATAGCATATGGCAACATATCTGTCATAGGCCATAGCCGCAAAAATCCATGTCTCAGTGATGCCTAGTGTTAGGAAAACGTACATCTGGACCACGCACCCAACATAAGAGATGGTCTTGTTCTTGCTTACTAAATGAGCCAACATCTGGGGCACTGTTGTGGTGGCATAACTGAGGTCCAACATGGAGAGGACACTGAGGAAGAAGTACATGGGTGTGTGCAGACGTGCGTCTACTCTGATCAGGGCAACAATGAGCCCATTACCCACAACTGTGAATAAGTAGAGGAGGAGGAAGAAGAAGAAAAGAATCCAATTGATCCTGGGATTCCTGGAGAAGCCCAAGAGGATAAACTCAGTTACAGAGCTGTGATTTCTCCAGCCTCGACTGTGCATGGCCTTCCTTCTGAGAAGACAAGAGGACATATTTCTGGCTGATTGGCAATCTCAATGTTAGAATGCAATATGAGATCCACAGATCTCCTTCCTTTCTGACACTGCATTTTTGAAAACTCAAATGCCCATGCTATACATTTCAATATAATGGGGAATTTCATCAAAGCATTTTGGTTTTCTAGAACCATCATTCCCTCCCCTTCAGACCCTGGCTGCAGTTGCTATACCTCTACAGAACAAAAGGACATATAAAGATGGTTATCGGGACTCAAAATTAGCAACCCAGACAAAAGTTCTGTGCCTCTAACATTATTTTTAAAAGATGAAAAGCAACTACTTCCAGCAAGGCTCAATGGACTGATGAAGCTCCTGTGATCACAGAGAGACAGAATGGTGCAAGTCAGAGCCCAATTACCTTGGGCTACCTTTAGCCCCTTAATAGCTACCTCTGTGTCTGAACTAACATCCTGGTGACGATCAGTTGATCGGGTGTAACCCTTTTTGAAATTCCAGAACAGACCCCAGCTTCCACCAACCCAAGGGCTAATAATGTCATCAAATAGCATCTGAGGCCTATGGTGGAGATTTCCCAGCTTTGCTATAACCCGCCTACCTGATGGTCAGCCAATGTATTTGAAACGTGCCTCGATTTATGACTTTCTTTTGTTCTGTAACTATAAAACCTTCATGAAATTGTTAACACATTGGAACATGGAATTTAGAGTAACCTAAATCTGTGTTCCCGGGACATGGTCACTCATATTTGGCTCCAGAATAAACTATATCTTATCCCCTTTTTAAAAAAAAGATGGAAGACATTCATTTGAAAATGAACACCTTTCTGTCTGAAAAGCTTTTCTTAAAAACACAAAACATATAATCCTCCACAGATTTGTTCACAAGAGAGATCTGGGGGGTGAGGAGGGTTTGTGGAGACAGATCTTCACTTTGATCTGGAGTCACCTCAATTTAAGGTCAGCAGTTTAGATAACAGAGCTCATTCCTGACCAATCCTTTATCGTTATCCTTTTGCTGGTTGTTAAATTATGGCTACAGGATTGATCACCTGGGTATGCCACCTTTTCCAGACCCTAAAGCGAGAAAATGACCATTTATTAAATTTCACTCTATAAAATATTTCAATAGATGTGATTTCATTATCACCCAGTCTACTGTGGGCAGCCTCACTATTTCTCTTTACATAAAAATCAGACATCCATAGTTGATGATCAACAAATGATAGGGTCAGGACTCACACTTGAAGTCCCATTTTCTATCACATGAAGCTAAAATTTGTGTCTCACATGGTCAAAACACATGAAGAGTTTATCAGGGTGACAATACAACATAAGCCAATTAAGGTGAAAGTATGTGAAAAAATTGGTCTGTGCATTCACAATTATATAGGGCAGAAATTACACATTTTACAGTATTAAAATTTTTATTGAAAATGAAAACATTTTTCTTAGCCGGGCGTGGTGGCTCACACCTTTAATCCCAGCACTCGGGAGGCAGAGGTAGGAGGATCACCATGAGTTCAAGGCCACCCTGAGACTGCCTAGTGAATTCCAGGTCAGCCTGGACTAGAGTGAAACCCTACCTTGGATAACAAAAACAAAAAACAAAAAAACAAAAAAACAAAAAAAAAAAGAAAACGTTTTTTTTTTATATAGAAAATCTCCAAACCTTAGAACAGAATTTCAATATCTCAGATGCTAAACTGAGAAGCCAATATCCATTAATTTAAATCAAAATGAACCTCATAAAGCCATGGGTGGAATTCAGGTTCAGGTGAAAGAATAAAGTGATGATAATGTTTGTGTTCAAGTCAATATGGAATAGTATGAGTTAGCAGGATCTGTGTTTGAATTCTCAATTGTGAATATAGTTTAGGCTTTAGATGCTAGCCATATGCTGCTCAATTTGAAATATAGGCCCATACGATCTCTTTGAATCCATCTATCCAATTGGCTACTTGATATCTATCTCCATTGGGATATGTAATAGGAAACTTACACTTAACATTTTCTCTTTTTTTTCAAGGTAGGGTTTCACTCTAGCACAGGCTGACCTGGAACTCACTTTGTAATCTCAGGATGGCCTTGAACTCCTGGTGATGCTCCTACCTCTGCCTCCCAAGTGCTGGGATTAAAAGCATATGCCACCATGCCTGGTTTATATTTAACATTTTCTAAAGTTGAACTTCCAGTGTTTCTCTTTTAACCTACTCTTCTTACAGTTTTTCTCAGCTCAGTTAATGGCAACTTTATCCATCGGTGCCTAAAATAAAATTTAAAAACTCAACATATTCTGAAGTTTTCTCTTTCTCACCATCTGCATATATCATCACAAAGCGTTTAGGTTGTCTTTCAAAGATATGTAGAAGAAAAGATCACTTCTCAGTATCTCCACCATGACTAATTATTATTTATTATTATTATTACTATTCTAAATTATCTTCTCTTGCCAGTAATATTGCAATACCTCCAAATAGTCCCAAGGTTTCCACTTTCTTTCCTCATAGTTTTTCCTCAGTGTAGATGATAGAATGGCTATGGTAAAAAGTAGGCTAGGGCTGGAGAGATGGCTCAGCAGTTAAGGCACTTGCCTGCAAAACCAAAGGACACAGGTTTGATTTCCAAGGACCCACTTAAGCCAGATGCACAAGGTGGAGCACGTGTCTGGGGTTTGTTTGCAGTGGCTACATGCCCTGGAATGCCCATTCTCCCCACCCCTCTCTCTCATGAATAAATCAAAAATTTTTTTAAACACAAAGCAACAACTATTACTATTCTAAGTGACTTCTTGTACCATTCAGAGTAAAAGCAAAGTACTGTGAGGGCATCAAGGGCCCCATAACTTCCTGGTCTTTACCTCCAACTTCTCACTTCCTACTCCATGTTCTTCAGCCACACACCCCTTGGCTATTCCTTACTCAAAGCATACTGTTATTTCAGGACTCTGAAATTTCTGTTCCCACAACTAAAAATTCTTTCTCCAAATTGTGTTGTTTCACACCTTGATATTCTTCAAGTATTTGCTCATATGCCATCTTCTCACAGAATATTTAGGTCTTTTTTGTTTGTTTGTTTTGAGATAGGGTCTCTCCCTAGGCCAGGCTGATCTGGAATTCGCTATGTAGTCTCAGACTGGCCTGGAACTAATAGCAATTCTCCCACCTCTGCCTCCTGAGTGCTGGGATTAAACGGCATGGGCCATCACGCTGTGCTATTTGGGTCTTTTTTGACCATCATGTTTTAAATGGCTCCCCCATCCCCATCTCCTGTTTTACTTTTCTTCATATTTAATTTTTTAAATTTATCTTGCCTTGCAAGAATGCAGAATGGTGATTCTTGATTCACTGTGTATGGCCAGATTATAGAACGCCTGGTATATAGTATGTATTTGTAAACGTTATCTGCTGGGCTGGTGGTGGTTGGAGCTATCCTTGGTGCTGACTCCGGCCTCCTATGGAGCTAGCCATCATGCTGATTCTCCGGAGGCTTTCTCTTGGATTTCTATGGCTCTTGACAGATTTCCAAACACAAACTGGCCCTCACTACTTGCATACGCATTTGTCATAGTCATCCTACAATGCCCAAAATACCTACCTCTGCACGCATCTGAAAATTGAGGAAACAGGTTTATTGTTAAAGTGTCCAGTGGTTATGCAGAACACTTCAATTCATGGACTTGTAATTTAAAAAGAAAAATGACAGCCAGGCGTGGTGGCACACGCCTTTAATCCCAGCACTCGGGAGGCAGAGGTAGGAGGATCGCCGAGAGTTCGAGGCCACCCTGAGACTACATAGTTAATTCCAGGTCAGCCTGGACCAGAGTGAGACCCCCGCAAAACCAAAAAAAAAAAAAAAAAAAAAAAAAAAAAAAAAAATCTTTAAAAGGAAAAATGACAAACTAAAGCTTCTCTATCTACACAGGAGAGGTTTATCAATAAAGGACCGGTGCAAAATATTATGTAAAAGAGTGAATAAACACTGAAAACGTTTAGAATTTTATGAGGAACTGCAGAGAGTTCATCAGAAGCTCCAAAGGTTGTTGTGTAAGCAAAGTGAAGGCACGAGTGCTTCTGCAGAAAGAAACTGGAAATGACAGGGGAGAAGCTTTTAGGACAATTTACAAAAATACTAAAATAGACCAATGACTTACGCCACCCACTGAAGACATATGTTGGTGTTGGGAGGCAGGAACCATAGTAAGTTGTCCATTTTCAGGTGTTCATACAGAAACAATAAGGCCGCCTCACTAAGGAGTACTGCTGCTGCTTCAGATGTGAAATTAACCTTGCATTTCTGACTGCTTTATTTCTAATTCTTTTTTTTTTTTTTTTTTTTTTTTTTTTTTTTTTTTTGGTTTTGCAAGGCAGGGTCTCACTCTGGCCCAGGCTGACCTGGAATTAACTATGTAGTCTCAGGGTGGCCTCGAACTCACAGTAATCCTCCTACCTCTGCCTCCCGAGTGCTGGGATTAAAGGCGTGCGCCACCACGCCCGGCCTATTTCTAATTCTTATCACAGAGTATAGGCACAGGGCTAATAAATAATAGATCAATGACTATGTATTTATGTCAAAGACTCAAGAGTGAGTTATTTTCAAGGATGGACACCAAGTCCAATGGTTTCCTCATCACTTTCTTCTTCAAAACTACTTCAAGTTCTCCTTTCTTGAGGATTTCTCTTAGATTATCAGCTCCTACCAGAAGTATAATACTCTCTTTGCAATTTGCTAAGTGAAGCGAACAAAGTTAGTTAGGCAATCAGGAGAAATCAGACTGAGAACACATTGAGAATTCTTATTTTCCTCAAATGAGCTTCTCTATTGCAAGAGGTATTGGTAATGATTAATTGAAATATCACAGTAAAGTGGTTTAATATTGTGCCTGAAGCATAGTGTTCAAACAACAGTAGTTAATAATGCTATATTATTTTATCTCCATGCTTTATAAAAAGTCTATATTTCTAAGCCGGGCATGGTGGCACACGCCTTTAATGCCAGCACTTGCGAGGCAGAGGTAGGAGGATCACCGAGAGTTCAAGGCCACCCTGAGACTACATAGTGAATTCCAGGTCAGCCTGAGCCAGAGTGAGACCCTACCTAGAAAAACCAAAAAAAATTAAAAATTAAAAATAAAGAGAATTGACATGGAGAAAAATTACTCGACATTGCACAGCTATTATAAGACACAGTCCTGTTCTGCCTTACTCCAAAGACCCTTCTTCACTGGATACTGCTGCTCCAGCACCATCCACAGACAACAAAGTGTCACAGGTCTGGCTGGCAGGGAACTGGTGGGAGTAGTATTCTCAGACACCCATGCTTGTCTTTCAGCCCTTCCTTATCTGACTACCATGCTCCTAGGTCAAGTACACACTCCTCCTCCATACCGATGTCCTGCAAGTGCCTTAGACAGTTCCAGTGTGCACAAAAAGGGCTGTAAGAGAGCCCTACTTCAGCCACTCTCCCCAAGCTGCTAAATCTCAGGAGCTCCCTCAATGATGCTGATTGGTGTGTTGATGAGACTCACAGGCATCAGGGATCAAAGGAGTCCCAAAGGTTCAGTGAAATAAGATCCTAGTCGCACCTCAGGAGACTTCCAGTCCTGAGGGATACCATTACTCAGGAGAAGACTCTGCAGAGGTGCAATCATGATGCAGAGAAGGGACATATGTATCCCAAAGGAAACCTGAGCTAGGAAAGAGACGAGAACTTCAGGAAGGAAAGGGAACTCCTTTAACTCAGGACTCCAGGTTGGTACATGGATGGGTTCAACAAGGGAGCCAACACCAACACTCAAATTTCACCTGCTCTCCTAGCCCTACCTATATTCTGCACAGAAAGAGAAGGTCAGAACTCAAAATTTTTTCCCAAACTGAATTTTAGAGGCATATAAACTGGGCTGCATCCAGAAATAACTGTAAAGAAATACAAGTAGAATAAAGCCAAATAGTCAGGTATCCCAATATCTCAATGTAAAGAAAACTCAGGAGCCAAGGTCTTGATCTCTCAGTGTGAACAGAGCCCAGGAGTTGGGATCCTGATCTCTCAATGTAAACAGAGCTCAGGAGTCAGGGATCCTGATCTCTCAATGTGAAAAGAGCCCAGGAGTTGGGATCCTGATCTCTCAATGTGAAAAGAGCCCAGGAGTTGGGATCCTGATCTCTCAATGTGAACAAAGCCCGGGAGTCAGGCATCCTGATCTCTCAGTGTGAACAAAGCCCAGAAGTCAGGGATCCCGAACTCTCAGTGTGAACAAAGCCCAGGAGTTGGGATCCTGATCTCTCAATGTGAAAAGAGCCCAGGAGTCAGGGATCCTGATCTCTCAGTGTGAACAGAGCCCAGGAATCAGGGATCCTAATCTCTCAATGTGAACAGAGCCCAGGAGTCAGGGATCCTGATCTCTCAATGTGAACAGAGCCCAGCAGTTGGGATCCTGATCTCTAAATGTGAAGTGAGCCCAGGAGTTAAGGATCCTAATCTCTCAATGTGAACAGAGCTCAGGAGTCAGACATCCTGATCTCTCAATGTGAACAGAGCCCAGGAGTCAGACATCTTGATCTCTCACTGTGAACAGAGCCCAGGAGTCAGAATTTTGAGCCATCAATGTGATTGATGTTTCCCACCTTTCCTTTTTTTTTATTTTATTTTATTTTATTTATTTTTTAATTATTATTTTTTATTGACTTTTAATCTTACATACCAAAAAAGACCCCACCTGATATTTCCCTCCCCTCCCCCATTCCACTTTAGAACTCCAGTCTCCATCATATCCCCTCCTTCCCTCCATTAGTCTCTCTTTTAATTTGATGACATCATCTTTTTCTTCTATTTTGAGGGTCTTGCAAAGGTATTGCTAGGCACTGCAAGATCATGGATATCGAGGCCAATTTCTGTCTGGGCAGTTGCATTGTAAGAGGTCATACCCTTCCTTTGGCTCTTACATTCTATCTGCCCCCTCTTCCGCAATGGTCCCTGAGCCATTGGAGGGTGTGACAGAGGTGTTTCAGTGCTAGGCACTCCTCCATCCCTTCTTCTCAGCACTATGTTGCCTTTTGGGTGATCCCAGTGGTCATCACCATCTGAAAAGAGAAGCTTCTCTAGCCAGAAGTGAGAGTAGCGTTAATATGTGAACATGAACATTTAGTGTAGTGTCCCCAGGGCAGCTTGGTGGGAATAATATATACATTTAGTCAGACATGAGCAGGCTTATACCCCCAAGGCTCATGACCTCACCTACCATAGACTTTTACTTAGGTTTTTCAGTACCAGATATGTATTCCCTCCCGTAGAGAGGGCCTTCAGTCCAATTATGGAGCAGTTGGTTACCCCAAGAGTAGACACGCCACTATTGCACCCATTCAGTCATCCACCTTTCCTTTTTACTGATATAATCCACTGCATCTGAGGGGATTTCAGACCTGCCTTTATTTATATACTAATTTTACATTTAGTTTTTTGTTGCTTTTGTATGTCCTTCAGATGTATAATTAGGTCATTTATTTGAAATCCACTGATTTGATGTAGACAACCATTTCTATAAACTCTCCTCTTGGGCTCAGTGGTTAAAGAGCAATTGCTGCTTAAGCATGAGGCTCTCTGGGGTTGAAGACTACTCAAATTGAATCCTGAAAACTTCATTTACAAAGAACCTCACTCAGTGTGTGTGTGTGTGTGTGTGTGTGTGTGTGTGTGTGTGTGCGCAGGGGTGGAGACCAGAGACTAGCTGGGACTCAATTACAGACAACAGATACAGATTGAAGAAGACACTCTGTTTCAAGAAGAAATATAAGAATTATAAGTTCTCCTCTAACCTCTGACACATGGAGTGTGTGCAGATGCACATACACGTGCATTCACCACACCCCATACCATACACATACACTACACACATGCACACCAAAAAGAGAAAAGAAAAGAAAGGAGAAGAAACTCTCCTCTTAGTATTCCTTGCTGTTTCACCAAGGTGTCAGTAGGCTTGCTCTATTTTCATTTATTACAAGAAATTTCATTTATTACATGCCAAGCCATCCCAGGGAGGGATTTAAGCAAAACCACAGCAAAATACACTCTTCTTCTAAAAAGTGCAGGACTATAAGTTTTTCTTAGACACAGCGGAGAAGCAGGAGAGACCAAGCTCCACCAGAAATGAGGAAAATGGCCCGAATCCCACTGAGGCACTTGTGGCCCCAATCCAGGCAATCTGCAGGCCCGGCACCACTTGCCAGGCACTCCAAGCAGCGGTAGCAGAGACCAAACAAGGGGACTTTCCAATGTCATCAGCCTCCTTGCAGAGTCCAGAAATCCAAAGAAAAGACATCTGAGATCAACTAAGGAGCTACTGAAAGAGATACAGGAGGACAGTGTGAGCAACGCCAGGCTTCCTGAACTCTCCCATCCCCCAACCATCAGAACCGCAAACCTCCGGCATTCAGACCCCAGTGGCAGTGCATCCAGCACGGCTGAATAGAGCTCCAGCTCCACAGCACAATACAGAGGGATTGAGGTGGACACTCAGCATTGGTGGAAAAGGTAATGAGGCCGACTAACAAAAGTCTAAAAGGTACATAGGCCTGCATTGGAAGTGCTAATCTCTCTTTCCATATCAGGGCAGGTAACGGGTTACATATTTTTGGTTGGCTTTACCATTTTCAAATAAGCTGTACTTGGGGGGTTGAATATTGCTGTCTTTAATGCTTACAGATTTATAGGGCCTTTGTCTTTTGCTTCTGTCATTACTGGGGGCAGGGTCTGATCCAGATCCAGGCTGACCTTGAACCCAATTCAGAACAAAATTCTCTACCTCCTAGCTGACAGGATTAAGGGTGTAGAGCAACACACACTCTTAGGGATTTTGGCCTTATAAGATTTTCTGTTTGTTTGTTTTAATCCCCACACTCATATGCTCTGTGTTGGTTTTTATTGAATGCATATATTGCTCAGTTGAAGTTTAGAATTTGCCAGTGTATTGTTCCATCCAGTCCACTAGACTACTTGCTTAGCAAGCAAACTCAACACCTAGGATTACTTCTGCAGTTGGATTGGGGTACAAGAGCTACACTTGACACCTTAAACTCATATCCTGAAAGTATATAAAGGTGGATCACCACATCTAAGAACACTGTAGATAAGTAGAAAGCCCAAGCATCAAATCAATTCAGGATGTAAAAGTTGCTACATTATAATACAAGAAACACAAAGAATCAAGACAATGCATTTCCACCAAAAATTGTAAATCCATCATAAATGATCACCAATGAGACTGTTTTAGATGAAATACCTGACAAAGATTTCAAAAGAATGATTCTATCTATGCTCAAAGAAATGAAAGAAGAAATGAAAAGATTCAAAGAAGAAAACAAACTCCTAAAAGAAAGCACAGAAAACCAGCTTAATGAAATAAAAAGTCATTATAGGACAGGAGTAAGGAAATAGAAATACTGAAGAAAAATCAAGCTGAAATCCTATCTCTGAAGAACACAGTCAAAAAAAGATAAAAAAAAAAAAAAAAAAAAACTCTATAGAAAGTCTCACCAGTAGAATGGATGAAGGAGAGAACAGAATATCTAAACTAGAAGACCAGGTGGCAGACCTAATACAGTCCAACAAACAGCAAGACAAGCTAATAGAAAGGTATGAATGGAAATTCCAGGATATCCGGGACTCTATGAAAAGATCAAACATAAGAATTCAGGGTATAGTAGAAGGAGAAAAATGTCAATCCAGAGGTTTAGGAGGTGTTTTCAACAAAATCATAGAAGAAAATTTTCCCCAAATTGGGAAATAAATGCCAATGCAGGTACAAGAAGCTTTTAGAACACCAAACAGACAAAACCTAGAAAGAACCTCTCCTCACCATATTATAATTAAACTACTAAGCATGCAAACCAAAGAAAATATATTGAAAGCAGTTAGAAAAAGCAAGTGACCTTCAAAGGGAAACCCATCAGATTACTTACAGCAGATTACTTACTCAACACAAACTTTAAAAGCCAGAAGGGCTTGAATTAAGTATTCCAAGTTCTGAAAGAAAAACTGTCAACCAAGATTACTTTATCCTGCAAAGCTATCTATCTAAATTGATGGAGAAATAAGGATATTCCACAACAAAAACAGGCTAAAGGAATTTATGACAACTAAACCAAGAAATTTCACAGTGTCTCTCTCTTTTTTTTTTTTTTTTTTTTTTTGAGGTAGGGTCTCACTCTAGTCCAGGCTGACCTGGAATTCACCATGTAGTCTCAGGTTGGCCTCAAATCCGTAGTGATCCTTCTACCTCTGCCTTCCAAGTGCTGGGATTAAAGGCATGCGCCACCACATCCTGCTAAGGTTTCTCTTTTGACTGCCACAGTGTTCACTGTTTATTCAAATGAATGCTGTTTGGTCTCTGTAGATTTACATAATTCCTGGTTTCTCTTACAGCTGTTGACTTCTAATGTTATTCCCTTGTAAGACACACAGGACAGTATTGAATTTTCTGAGTTTGTTAGATGTGCTTTGTGACCTAATATTTGTTCTGTTCTAGATAAAGCTCAGTGGTGATGAAAGGAAAACGTGTCTGTAGTGGCTGGACAGAATGCTTGTAAAATCCTTGTTAAGTCCACTTGGTCTACAGGGCAGGTTAACTCTGATGTTGCTTGGTTGATGTATTTGTTCTGATGATCTCTACATTGGTGAAGCGGGTCACTGAAATCCCCCACTATGGTGGCATTACATCCTATTGTTACTTTTAGCTCTAATGGTGTTTGTTTTAGAAAATTAGGTGCATCTAACTTTGCACTCATTATATCCTCTTGATGAAGTTATCCCTTGGTTGTTATATCATAGTTATTATAGCTTGAATATGAAATGTATCCCATAGATTTATGTGCTGAGCGCTTGGTCCTCAGCTGGTGGACTATTGTAGGAGTTTATGGAAACTTTAGAAGGTGGGGCACAGGGTCATGCCTTTGAAGATTACGCCTGATTCCAATCTCTTGTCTCTCTGCTTCCTGTTAACCATGAGACGAAGAATCCCCTTCAGACCCATGTTTCCACCACCATGATATTGCATCCAAGCTCATGGAGCCAAGCCACCACGGACTGAACCTTCTAAACCAGGATTCAAAATAAAGTTCTTTTTTTAGTTGTTCTCTCAGATATGTGGTAACAGCAAAGAAATAGGTTTGTTGCTGTGATTAAACTTGACATGCAGTTTATATGCCTCTGACACTGGTTCAGGACTGGAATTTGGAAGGGCTTGGAAATGTGGTTCAAGAAGCAGAACAACACTGTGATCCGAACTGGAGGGGTGGCCTGGTGGGAGCCGAGAAGACCCAAAGGCCAGCCAGAATGTGGTGTGTGATGGCCAGGGTCATGAGAGTCCAGGTGGGAAGGACTCTGCTGATATTGGACTAGAGGACATAAATGTTACTTTCTGACAGGGAACTTGTCTGCATTTTGTGCATTTCCTAAGGCTTTGCATGAAGCTGGTAAGTAATCTGGTGGAGCAAAATTGTTGTTGGTGGTGTGTGTGTAGTATGTATAGTGTGGTGTATAGTATACCCACATATGTGTGCAGTGTATAGTATACCCACATGTGTGTGCAGATGTGTGAACCCCATATACAGGCATGTGGAGGTCAGAGGAGAATGTCAAGTGTCCTCCCAGATATCTTATTAGCATATTTCCTTAATATGCAATCTTCTCACTGAACTTGGAGCAGCTGTTCATCAGACTGGTTAACTATCCCGTCCCAGTAATTTCTGGTCTCTGCTCCCCACAGGACTAGGGTTATAGGCATGCATGGCCACAACCAGTTCTTTCCATGGGTGGTGAAGAATTCAATTTAAGATGAATCAGGCCCTGCCACACCTTCACATTTGCATAGCTTACCTGCTGAACAATCTCCCTGGCCAAGTAGAAATTTTTAAGGCAGACAAGCAGTCAGTCTGTAGCATGATTTCCCTTTTTGGTGGTGGAAAAGCAGAGCACAAAGACTTGAAAACTTGTAGTGTGATAAGAAAAGACTGCCTAAACATTGGGCTAAAGAAGGCATGTTTAATAAATATGTTAGTATCATTAAAGTTAGGGGACTGGGAATATTGCTTAGTGGTTAAAGGTACTTGCATGCAAAGCCTACAGGCTCAGTTAATTCCCAAGTCACCCATGTAAGCCTGAAGTAAAAAGTGGCCCACGCCTCTGGTATTCATTTGCAGCAACAAGAAGCTATGGAACACACACACACACACACCCCTACAAGTTAAAAATAAAGCAAGTAATTAGCACAAGAGCAAGAGAAAAGAACAAATTCATTCAAGAGAATGGAGAAGAGGGTACTTTGTGAACACTTAGTTTGCACAGGATCATCCATGCAAGTGTTTCTCTGAGTCCAGTTGTCCATGCTCAACTCAACAGCTGCTGCACACATGGTGAAAGTGGTCTGGCTACTGCCTGACCTGGTGGCAGACCTTAGTGGCATCCACATAATAGCAGATTTTCAGATAGAAACAACACAAGCATTAGAGGGTCACTGTGGGGCAAGGTCAGAAGCCCTGCAGGCAGCCTTGAGAGGGCCATGTGTGAAGATAGGAAAGTGAAGTCAAATGTATGAGGAACCTGGCATGTCTTCCAAGGAAAGCAGGCAGTGAGCAGGATGTGGTGGAGACATCTGAAACCATGAACCAAGATAATCTTTCTTCCATTGTTGTTTATGTCAGAGCCATACAGTATGTAGGGATATCATGAGGCACAATAACCCACATACAAGGAGGCCTTCATGACCCCAGTGAATACCAACAGCCCCACAAAGGAGGGCCTTCAGGAAATGGGAAGTGGGGGTGCATGGGGTGAGAAGATCCAGGGTTTAGACATTTTTTACAAAAATATTTTATTTTTAAGCAGGGCGTGGTGGTGCACACCTTTAATCCCAGCACTCAGGATGCAGAGGTAGGAAGGATCACCATGAGTTCAAGGCCACCCTGAGACTACATAGTGAATTCCAGGTCAGCCTGGGCCAGAGTGAGACCCTACCTCGAAAAACCAAAAAAAAAAAAAAGAAATTATTTTTATTTATTTATTAGAGAGAGAAAGAATGGACATGTCAGGGCCTCTAGCCACTGTAAACAAACTCCAGACACATGCACCAGGGAATTGAACCTGGTTCCTTAGGTTTTACATGCAAGCATCTTAACCACTAAGCCATATCTCCAGCCCCCTAGAATTTAAACTTTTAGAAAATAAAAAATAAAAATTTTAAAAATTGTATGAGTGTGGTGGGTGGAATCAGGCACTTGAGTGCCATGGTATGCATATATAGGTCAGAGGACAACTTTTTGGGTCTGTCCTCACCTTTGCACCTTATTGGAGGCAGGATGTCTCTCTTTCTGGATCTCACTCTGCTGTGCTGAGTTCATTGTGATATTGTTTTTTGCTGTATTTACTACAAGCTTCATGGAAATTCTCCTTCCTCCACCTCCCATCTTGCTGTCAGTATGTTGAGATTACAAAAGTGCATGCTGGAACCTGGCTTCTAGCTTCTTATATGAGTTCAGGAATGACTGAACTCTGGTACTCAAGCTTAGACAGCTAGCACTTTATCCACTGAGCCATTTCCTCATCTCCCCAAAATATACTTTTTTTTATTTGAGAGAGACAGAGAGAGAGAGAATATGTGCCAGGGTCTCTCAGCTGTTGTGAACGAACTCCAGACGCATGCACCCTCTTGTGCATATGTGTGACATTGTACATTTGTGTCACTTTTGCATCTGGCTAAACATGGGACCTGAAGATTTGAACAAGCATTCTTAGGCTTCGCAGGCAGACGCCTTAATTCCTAAGCCATCCCTCCAGCCCCAAAACTACACTTTTTTATGGAAAGACAGGGTTTACTTCAGGCTTAAAGATTGGGGAGAAGCTTCATCTTGGTGGAACAAGCTGACTCACTTTATCACACATCCACAGCAGAGGGAGAAAACTGAACAGCCAGGGTTCAAGCTGGCTCAGACACATTCTACACTGGGCTCCACCCAAGGTCTACCCATGATTAACACCTTCTCCAATAGGGCTCCACCTCCCAAATGCTGAGGATTAAATAGGAAGCTTAATCACAAACACCTGAGGCTATAGGGGCTTTTTTAAATTTTACATTCAAACCACCAGATTTCTAGATCCAGCCACACCTAAACAGAGTACTTATCAGCTCTCTGAGCCACAGCAAAACTACACTTTTTAAGGAAGCCAGAAATATGTGACAACTGTATATTCTCTTCTAAGCAGAAAAAAAAATTGATTTTCACATTTCCATCATTGTTATAGTAGCATGGTATATATAAAAGACATTTATAGTTTCATATGATATATATAGAGACAGTTTCTAGCACAAAATGAATTTAACTTTGGTAATCTAATTTCAACTAACAACATTCATGGCACACACAAGTGTTAATATTGCATCTGTGACGTTCTCAGCTCCAGGCCCTCCAGGAAAGCTCAGACAAGTAGAAGAATAGATTAATGGGGGTGAAAAGGCCTAAGTGAGGTCAGGGGAAGAGATTGAGTAAAGGAAAGGTGGAGGAAGGGCTAATCAAAATCTAAGAGGATATAAAAAGTCATATGGAAACCTACTTTGGAACACTCAGAAGCAATAGATTGTTACTAGAAATTTTTCAGTGCCAGGAATGGGATACCTTCCAGTGAGTTATTGGACAGGGAGGTCACAGATACCCCCAAAACATTATAGGCCATTGCCGACGACCTTGGTTTCCCACCAGGAATAGATGGTAAGACCCTATTGCTGAAGACTCCACATATTTGGGCTGCAAGGTCACTGAGAAATCCTGCTGGAGCTGAGCTGAAAGCCTCCTCCATGTGGACCAGCTGACAGAAAGTTGGAAAAAGCTACGCTGCATGCAGGTCAATGGGAGAGAGAAAACACCAGTGAAGGTACTCAACAGTGAACACTGCAAGCTTTAAATTTGGCTAGCCAGGCCAAATGAGCCAATGGGTGCAATAGTGGCATGTCTGTTATGGAGGAAACCAATCGTTCTAATTGGACTGGAGGCCCACTCCATGGGAGAAATACATCCCTGATACTGAAAACTTACAACAGGTATAGTCATGAGCCCTAGGGGTGTAACTGCTGGTGTCTTGCTAAATGTATATACTCTGCTCACCAAACTACCCAGTAAGCACTTCTCTTAATGTCCACACCCATATATTAATGCTACTCTCACTTTTGGTTAAGGAAGCTTCTCTTTCAGATGGTGGTGACCTTGGGATGACTCAGAAGGCACCATGGTACTGAGAAGGGACAGAGGAGTGCTCAGCACTGAAACATCTCAAACCCACCTTCCTAGGCTTAGAGTCTATTGTAGAAGAGGTGGCGGAAAGAATGTAAGAGCCAAAGGAAGGGTAGGACTCCTTACAACATGCTCCTCCAGACACAAAATGGCCTGCATATCCATGACCTCACAGTGCCTGACACTACCTACACAAGACCATCATAATAGGAGGAAAAGATGATGACATCAAACTGAAAAGAGAGACTGATTGAGAGGAGGAGAGGATATGATGGAGAGTGAAGTTTCAAAGGGGAAAGTGGGGGGGGGAGTACCATGGGATATTGTGTATAATTAAGGAAGTTGTCAATAAAAAAATAGAAAATAAATAAAAATAAAGGTTCAGGCACCTCCCTGCCAAAGCCTAAGAATGCCCATTCGATTCTCCAGGTCCCACGTTAAGCCAGACATAAAGTGACGCAAGGGCACAATGCCACACTTGCCCACAAGGGGACACTTGCATCTGGAATTTGTTCATAGCAGCTGAGAGGCCGCTGGCCCAACCATTCTCTGTCTCTCTCTCTCTCTCTCTCTCAAAAAACAAATAAGCTCAACATGGCAGCCCCCTTGTGTGTGGAGGTGGAGTTCGGATGTGCTGACAGAAATGCTGGCCTTGAGCCAGATGTGGTGGCACACACCTTTAATCCCAGCACTTAGGAGGCAGCAGTAGGAGGATCACCGCGAGTTTGAGACCACTCTGAGACTACATAGTGAATTCCAGGGGACATCCGGAACCTCCTTGTCTGGATCAAGAAGAATTTGCTAAAAGAGCGGCCAGAGCTGTTTATCCAGGGAGACAGCGTGCGGCCAGGAATTCTGGTGCTGATTAATGATTCAGACTGGGAACTGCTGGGCGAGCTGGACTACCAACTGCAGAACCAGGACATCATCCTCTTCATCTCTATGCTGCATGGGGGCTGAGGGCCTCTCTCTGAGCCCACTTACCCTTGTGAGGAGAGAACAGAACAAACACACATCCCCTTGGGCCCTGCTTCCAGGTCTCCTGTCCCCCTTGGCTGCCTCCTTCCCTTCTATATCTTCTGAGCTCCCTCCTGGCAGGGAAAAGAGGCCAGGTGCTAAAAATGAGCCTTTCTGGGCAGGGCACGTGAGCAGGGTAGGGAGGGCAGGTGCCTGAGCCCAGCACAGCCCTCTTCCCAGCAGCTGAGGCGGGGGCAGGTGTTCCTGTGGTATGTCAGGAGCTGAGGAGGGCTCTATGCCCAAGTGACCCAGCTGCCTTCCATGCCTCTGTCTTACTCCAAGCATTAAGTGACCATGAGCAGGGCACTCCAACTCCATGACCATCTTCATGGGGAAGATGAATGGACTGGAATGACTGATGAGAGCCCCCTCCCTTTCAAAGATTACAGGAGTCTCCGCCTCAGTTTCCCCTTCTGGAAGCAGAGGTCTTTGCCTGTCCCCCACTGATGTCATTATGGAACCCCAGCTGAGGTCCCCTATTCAGTGCTGACCCCCTTCCCTCTATCCAGCAGCTGCTCTCCCAGCCACACCTCTCCTCCTGCTCCCCTGATTCCCAGCCCTTGACCCTGGCTGTCCTCCCCCCCTCCACAGGCCACCAGATGGGCTCCTGAGACACTCCCCAGGCTGTGTACAGCTCATTCTGCTGGGAGTGGAGAAGTAGGGAAAGGGGCCTAATCTTGAACTGGCCAGTAGAGACCTGGTGAGGGGGATAGGACCAGTATGTCTCAGTTGACTCATCTACAGCTGATTATTTATAGTATCTGAAAACTGGAGAGAGATTTGTCACCACAAATGTAGAGTCTCCACTTCCTGCAGGAAGCAGAGTGGGGGCAGGCAACACCTGGTACCTGGTAGTTCTTCTGGAAGTCTGGGGACCTCATGCCTACAACAGCTGGCCTTATTGCTTACTAAAAATAAATAAATAAATAAATAAATAAATAAATAAATAAATAAAATAAATCCCAGCACTCGGGAGGCAGAGGTAGGAGGATCGCCGTGAGTTCAAGGCCACCCTGAGACTACATAGTTAATTCCAGGTCAGCCTGGGCCAGAGTGAGACCCTACCTCGAAAAACCAAAAATAAATAAATAAATAAAAATAAAAATAAAAATAAAATAAAATAAAATAAAATACCACATCAACCTGACCAGGTGTGGTGGCTCACACCTGAAATTCAAATACTTAGGAGGCCAAGATAAGATTCCTGACTTTGAGGCCGGCCTGGACTACAGAGTGAACTTCAGGCAGCCTGAGCTATATTAAGATCCTGACTCATTAAAAAATAATTATTATATTCCCCCACCCCAAAAAAAAAAAACCAGCAGTGGTGGCTGTGATCTCCCTTATCGCTGAGGACATAACACCTGAGACAGGAAAGCCTAGAGACAGCTTTGAGCTGTTCTACCTTTCTTCAGAGCCCTCACCTCCAGAAGTGTCTGGCCCTTCCTTATCCCAAATGACCAGAAAATCACACTGAGTCAGCTTTGCCTCCACAGGCAAGATCCCACTCTCTGTGGAGGATGTTGAGAAGCTAACATGGGAGATTTGAAAGGATACATTAAAAACTAGTTGATCTGGATCCGGGGAAGGATGAAAACCTTTTGCTCAAGCTTTCAGAAATGTTTGATAGCTGAAGGTGATAGTGAGAACACTAAAACACACACACACAAATGGGACTCAGTTTTATCTGTTCCAACATTTACCAAAGGTGATCATTTCTTTAGTCCTGGATTTGTCCCAAATCACAAGTGTACCTCTGAATTACCTGCATGTATGTATCCCAGTATTCTCAAGTCCCTTAATATTCATTTTGGCCATTTGATACCATTGTTTGTTACCTGAGAAAAACACTCTACAGCACACTACTCCCCACAAACAATAGAGGACAAGGAAGATCTGAGTGAAGAGTGTGCTAGAGAACTTCATGATTCCTAGAGGTGTTTGTCAGCTTGGGTTGTTTTCCACTTTGTGATGCTTTTTGTTTCATGTATTTTCTTCACATGCTTAATATTATGTGCCTTCCCCATGGGCAGCTGCGACCATATTGAGACATGTCTGGTACTTTCCTAGTTGAGGTATGGAGGAGGCAAAAGCAGAAGAAATGTGGCCTCTCTGTTTAAAGGAACAGACAGGGACCCACAGTGATTACTACGGACCTGATAAGCTTGTGATGAAAACTAAGTGAGGGCTCAGTCCATTTTATAGTTCATATTACTTCACGAAATTAGACTTGCCTCTGCAGATCAACTAATGTACTTCCATGCTTTCTCAAGTCACAATATTCATGATGATGGATTCAAGTGTAATAGACTCATTTACCAAATTGAAGACGCTTGACTCACAGATTCTTCCAGAAGTTTTGGTAGAAGGTGTTGTCAGTGGACCTCAAATTCACATATGTGCACTAACTCTCCTGACCAAATCAGAGATGATGTGTGGATATCTGGTTAGTATCCTTCACATCATCTGGCATATTGCAACAGAATCCACCCCGTGGTGGGATGCTCACACAGTGCTGCTCCAGATGATGGTAGCCTGGATGATACCAGCAAAAAGGACTGTTTTAGCCAAATCAAAATTAAAACAAGGACACAGAAAAAAAGAACAGTGGGTATGTAAGATTGTACATCTGCTATTGGGAACATAATTCCAAACACACACACACGTACAAGGGAAGAGAGCCTCTTCCATCCCATTCTAGAAACAGGATTGCATTTGTACTTTACACAAGACAAGATCACCTAGAGCTTTTACTCATAATGCCCGGTTTCATTACTTGTTCCTATTTACTCTGATTTTCTGTATATGACTGTAGCAGACAGCTTCAGGTTCACTGAGATGAACTTCCAGACCAGGCACAGTTATGGAGGAAGGGATTATTTTATTGAATACAGATCCAGGGAAGTTCCATAAAGGCAGGATTTTAGCCTTTTCAAGGGCCAACAAGAGAGAAAGCCAACCAGCCACCACAGCACACAGAGCAAAATTGACCAAAAAGTCACACAGCAGACTTCAGGAACTCCTGCTAGACACATTTGCATATCTTTACAATGGAATCTCAAACCCATCAACACCTTAAGACCGGCCCCCAGTGACCTTGCCTCTAGCAAGGTGATTGCAGATGCAAACTATAAAGTAAAACACTGAATATATTGGGGACATATATTCAAACTACCACATTCCGCCCCTGGCCCCCAATATATTTAGCTCCTGGCCCCAATAGATTTATAACTATCACACATTGTAAATTGTACTCAGTCCAATTTCAAAGGTTCTCACAGTCTTGACCAACTTAAGATAGTGAGTCCTGTAAAATCAAACAAGTTAAATACTTTCAACATGTAAAGGCACAAGTAAACATTTTTAACTGTATAAAGAATAGCAAGGAGAGACTAAAACAATGCAAACTCAATCACCATCAGCAGTCATCAAACTTCTGCAGTTCAAGTTCAATATAACCAGAGACTGACAGTCTCCAGGTTTTCCAATTCCGCCCCTCCAGCTGGGCAGAGTCGCCAGGGAAAACTTTCATCCTATGCCAACATTGCACTCCATGGTAGCCCTTTTGCACAGTCCTGGTATATCCAAAACATCTTCAGGTCTCCATGCAAACCACGGTCCTCTTCCAAAAGGCTCTTCCAGCCTATTCCTGAGGGTCTTCATGCCCTGCTTCATGCCGCATCTCAGCATGCTCCTGGAACCGGGTGCAACTCATGACCACTCCATGCATTTTTCATATTTCCAAAACTAATACCAGGTGTGCAGGACACAGCCATATTCTAAATCCAGGGACAAAATAAACCATAGCCTTGAAAAGCAGGTTCCTTCTCCAGGCAGCTCTTTCCAAGAATTTGCATTTCTAACAGTCTTTCCTCAGGCATCCTCTCCATTGTTTTAATGTAAATCAAGTCAGGCCACCTTCCTTCCACCTTCCTTAAGATTGCTAATGTGTCAACAAAAGCAGCTTAACCAGTCTCAGTGCCTCTACTTTTAGCTTGCTTCAGGTTTTCCAACTTAAAATCTTAAAATCTCAGTCCAATATCTTTAGCCAAGCACATCAGTCCATTACAAATTTAACCTTGATCAAACACCCTGGGCCTGGATAGCAGAACGTAGCCATCCCTTATGCCAGTAGCCCAGTTCCAACAAAGTCCTCTGCAGTCTTTCCTTCCCCTTAGAAAGCTCATAAGCCAAGCCTCGAAGTTCAATACTGTCTGCACTTAGCATTCTCAAACTCTCATCAGAATAGTCCATAAAACTTGGCTTACCACTCCAGAAGACATCTTCAGTTGCAAGCACCAAGTCCATGCCCATTCCTCCAAAACAAAGGTTGCAAAAGACGAACATCCACACGGTCAGGTTCATCTCACCCCACACTCCTCGGTACCACTTTACTGTTGCAGACAGCTTCAGGTTCACTGAGATGAACTTCCAGACCAGGCACAGTTATGGAGGAAGGGATATTATTTATTGAAGCTTACAGATCCAGGGGAAGTTCCATAAAGGCAGGAAAAGCAGCCTGCTTTCACAGGGCCAAGCAGAGAGAGAGAAAGCCAACCAGCCACCACAGCACACAGAGCAAAACTACTGCCAAAAAGTCACACAGCAGACTTCAGGAACTCCTGCTAGACACATTTGCATATCTTTACAATGGAATCTCAAACCCATCACCACACCTTAAGACCGGCCCCCAGTGACCTTGCCTCTAGCAAGGTGATTGCAGATGCAAACTATAAAGTAAAACACTGAATATATTGGGGGACATATATTCAAACTACCACAATGACCTTCCATGACAGGAAGTGGGGGAAAAAACTGCTGGAACTTCCCTTAATCAACTTATTTTAGATTGATGGGACCATGGATTTTATTCTCAAAACAATAGCTAAAATAAAAATCAGGATCCAAAACCAAAATTTACCTAACAATATATATAAATTGTGTTTTCTTCTGGTTAGATAAATAAATATTCCTCACTGTGGAATAAATAATATTTTTACCACTTCTTTATCCAACTAAAAAGAAGAACTATAGCAATTAATGTATTTCAAATTTTAACAATGAATTTCATTATTATCTCTAAACTTTGCATACTTTCTAGTTTAAAGATGCTACAATGGGGTTAGAGAGATGGCTTAGTGGTTAAGGCACATGCCTGCAAAGCTTAAAGACCCTGGTTTGATTCTCCAAGTACCACGTAAGCCAGATGTACAAGGGGGTGCACACATCTAGAGTTCGTTTGCACTGGCTAGAGGCCCTAGTGCACCCATTCATACTCTCCCCCTCTCTTTCCTTCTCTCTGACTCTAATAAATAAATAATTAATTTTTAAAAAGAAAAGAAATTTCTTAAAAAATGCTACAATGCTCATTGTATAATTGAAATATATTACACTCAGGGGCTGGAGAGGTGACTTAGCAGTTAAGACACTCACCTGTGAAACCTAAGGCCTCATGTTTGACTCTCCACATCCCACATAAGCCAGACATGCAGTGACACAAGTGCAGAAGGTGGCACATGCACACAAGGGGGTGCACATGTCTAGAGTTCAATTGCAGTAGCTGAGGCACTGGCATGCCAATTGTCTCTCTCTTTGATTAAAAAAAATAACCACTTGGTTGCAAACCAATTGACCACGGTTCAATTCCCACGCAATGCATGTGAGCCTGATGCAAAAAGTGGCACATGTCTGGTGTTTGTTTGCAGTGGCAAGAGGTCCTGGTTTATGAGAGATTGAACCAGTAATTTTTGGAGGAAATGAGAGAAATGAGACATAGTATATGAAAAACCAGGTATTGAATTTGACCCTAAGTTGACTAACACATTTCAAGTTTGACTTAAGGGTTTTTTCCACATGTATGAACTGCACCAAACCCTGAAATATGAACACTGCTGGTTTCTGTTTATTCATCTGTAACCTTGACCTATAGCAGAAGGTGAGACTGAGCCAAAACAAATGTCCAAGTGTTGAGGCACAAGCTATAACCACTTGGATATGCTCCTGTGTACCGCACATCCCATAGGTGAAGCAGGACATCTGTGTATCCCACATCCCGTAGGTGGAGCAGGACATCTGCGTACCCCACATCCCATAGGTGGAGCGGGACATCTGCGTACCCCACATCCCGTAGGTGGAGCGGGACATCTGCGTACCCCACATCCCGTAGGTGGAGCGGGACATCTGCGTACCCCACATCCCGTAGGTGGAGCGGGACATCTGCGTACCCCACATCCCGTAGGTGGAGCGGGACATCTGCGTACCCCACATCCCGTAGGTGGAGCGGGACATCTGCGTACCCCACATCCCGTAGGTGGAGGCGGGGCGTACCCCACATCCCGTAGGTGGAGCGGGACAGGTGGAGCGGGACATCTGCGTACCCCACATCCCGTAGGTGGAGCGGGACATCTGCGTACCCCACATCCCGTAGGTGGAGCGGGACATCTGCGCGTGCCCCCACATCCCGTAGGTGGAGCGGGACATCTGCGTACCCCACATCCCGTAGGTGGAGCGGGACATCTGCGTACCCCACATCCCGTAGGTGGAGCGGGACATCTGTGTACCCCACATCCCGTAGGTGGAGCGGGACATCTGTGTACCCCACATCCCGTAGGTGGAGCAGGACATCTGTGTACCCCACATCCCGTAGGTGGAGCGGGACATCTGCGTACCCCACATCCTGTAGGTGGAACAGGACATCTGTGTACCCCACATCCCGTAGGTGGAGCAGGACATCTGTGTACCCCACATCCCATAGGTGGAACACGACATCTGTGTACCTCACATCCTGTAAGTGGAACTGGACATCTGTGTACCCCACATCCCGTAGGTGGAGCAGGACATCTGTGTACCCCACATCCCGTACGTGGAACACGACATCTGTGTACCTCACATCCCATAAGTGGAACTGGACATCTGTGTACCCCACATCCCATAGGTGGAGCAGGACATCTGTGTACCCCACATCCCGTAGGTGGAACAGGACATCTGTGTACCCCACATCCCGTAGGTGGGGCAGGACATTCTGAAACAATGTGGCTTTGCAATACTGCTCAATTCTAGAATCATAACAAAGTACATTATTATCTAAGGAATAGGGTGTGTTGTCATTTTTTAAAAATTTATTAATCTAAATAGGGCTTATGTTGGGTTTTCAATGCAAGGATGGGCTCCACAGCTGCAATGCTGCTTGTGGAGATCTTCTTCTCCTTGTCTCCTCATTGCAGCCTTGAGGACAGTGATGACATTTCACACTCTAAAGTGGCTCCATCTATGATCAAGATGCTCTGGGTTCACCTGGAGAAGAGGATGCAGAATCACTAAGAAGCTTCGGGGATGCAGGAAGGCCTGGCTTTCACATAGCTGGACCTGAACCTAAACCTCATCTCTTGGGTCTTAGTGGAGGCTCTTCTCCCAGGACGGTAACCAGCACGTCAGGTGTTTAGTACACAAAGTCAAATGAAACAGTGGCTGTACTGAAGGAGTCAGAGAACTGGGGACAAGTGAGTACTGTGATGTCAAGTCTATGGAAGCTATGCTGTGTAGTCAATGTAAAGGAATTATCTTTAAATAAGCTTTATTGTGAAAGTTTAATATGTGAACATATTGACAACTGGTCATATTTCCCTGTATCCTCTCCTCCATATCCATGCCACTGCTAGTCGTCCTCAGAGAGGTTATCAGTAATCACCATTGGGTCATGAATGTACCAGCAAGTCCATGGAGGTAGGGAGAGGTCAATGCCTCAGAGTATAACTGCCCAACCTGGGGCTGTTACAGTCTTTCTAACCCCTCTTCAGCAATGTTCTCTGGCCTTGGAGGGAGTGTTAAAGTGTCAATGTGAAGGATGTATTTTCCAGCGAATGTTATGAGGATCCGTGATGATAAAAAGTGCTCATTGGCTGTGGCTTTTTGTGACTGCATAAAGAGGAGAGTACTTTGCCTGCATCGAGCAGGTTCTGATATTGGGACTGTTCAAGACTATGGCCTCAGTGGCTTCCGGTTAAGACGGCGGCATAGGAACCACGCCAAAACAGGCTAGAGGAAAAAGCAAAAAAAAAAAAAAAAAAAAAAAAAAAAAAAAAAAAAAACCAGCAAAATACACTCTTCTACTAAAAAGTGAGGTGTATAGTAAATTACAAACTGCAGCAGAGAAGTAGGAGAGACCCAGAGCATCTAGAGCCCACAGAAGCGGGCAGAAGTGGCTCCAGCAGCGCGGCATTTCCACGCAGCAGCAGGCGCCAGAATTTTAAAGACTATGGCCTCTAAACACAACTATGAAATTTTAGTTTAAATACCTTAGATGGGTCTCCAGCATTCAGATCTAGGGTTTTGGGCAACATAGTTTTATATACTGCCACCAAAACCATTTGATGCCATTGTCTCCAAGTTCATAGTGACAAACAGTATGGAGTACGTGCAGACTCCCTGCAACTTAGACAAATGCAATCTTTTATCTGCATGGCCCAGAGTGTCTAAGCAGGGGATCATGGCTGGACTAGCCACACTTGTACTTTGAGGTGCTCATGGTGAGCTTGTCACAAGATGTAGTAGAAGGTCAAACATGTGGTACTTCCACATTTTTACTTTTCATCCACAAGAAACAGCTTTTTTTACTCTGAAAAAAAATGTCAAAAAGGGTGAGTTAAATAGTTTCTGCTTTGTAACATTATTGTAAGATACATAATTATATAACTTGGATGATTTCTACACTCTTGACTTTCTTTCATCCACAACCCTCATTTTTAGAACAAAAAGATAATCTGTCATTGGACACACTCTACCCGGGCCATCCTGAATGCTTTTCACCTGTGCCTGAGTTTGAATTTCCATATTCATGTCCACCTTATCCAGGTTTTGCAAACTTTGCATTGTTCAAAGAAGAATCCTCCATGTACTCTACACTGATGGAACACTTACAGTGTGCCACACACTGCAGTGGGCACATTGTAGATATGACCCCATTATTCCTCCTAGCAACCTCGTAAGATTTATGGCAAGCAAACTCAGTCATCCAATGACTTGGTAAGGAATTCAGAGTTCCCAAAGTAATAAGGTAAACCTAGAATTCAATCCATTCAAATCTGACTCCATGCTCTGATCCCCTCCCCCACCACCTGGATTACCCCTGGACTTCTCAGTGCTTCTAAATGAAGCAGTCATGCTCTTTAAAGCTTTATGCCTAATGTCTTGACCTTTAGTCTGTGTCTCTGTGTGCTTAACTGGGCCCCTGAGCAGCAATGCACATGAGATCCAGACACCTGGATGGCCCTGCTAATAGAGGAATAATCTTCATTCTGCCAAGAGGCCACATTGGTAGCTTGGGGACATGTAGAAATACTGTTTGGTCCCTGCCAAGTGAGCTTTCCCCAGCTAGGACCAGTGAATGGTCCAAAAACAGGGCAGCTAGTCCACTGCAATGCTGGGTGTAAGGTCAGAGAGAAAGATGGGTTGGAGGTTTTTTTTTTAATCCCCCACCACCTCCACTCCACTCAGATTGGAGTGTTTTTAAGTTTTTTTTTTTCTATACCCCAACTCCCACCGTTTGTTTCTGGAGCCCTACCATGGGCTCTAGAAGCATCCCAGCCAACGAAGCCAGGCCAGTGACACCACATCTGGCTTGTACTTGCCCTGAATCCTTCCAGGCCATCACTGAGCTTTTATAGTCTATTATTCATTAAAGGAGATGGCATCCTGTCATCACCAGGGAGTGAGTATTAAGCAACACTGGACAGGTATCTACCTTCTTGATGCCTCTAGAAATCTTTTTGTTTCATTCTCAGTCAGTACCAGAAGCAGAGCTCTACCAACCAAAAATCTGATAGAAAAATGTAACATACCATTTACATTAGCAGCAGACTGATGCTGTGGCATCTAGGAATTGAGGTAAAATGAATGCAGACACCAAGTGAGAGAGTCTGCCTCTAGGCTCTGTCCTCTGTCATTGCTGACTTGTGTCTGCACCAGGGCCACTCCAAAATTGTTACAGCAAGTAGACTGTGTCCTGGAGAATTTGTTCTCAGAGCTGTAAGGAAGAATGTTAGAGTCTTAGATGCTCTTAGCCCTTGAAATGTCTCTATATTTTACTGGATTTTTTGTTGTTGTTCTGAAAATGTATGGACTATTTTTACTTTTGGTAGCTACAAACTCCTAGTATACTATTTTTTGTAACATATAGTAATTATAGGTTATAATGTCTTTTATTATTCCATTTTCATACATGTGTATGATGCATTTTGATCACATTCACCTGTGTTGCCCTCTCATTCCCCTTCTGCTCCTGCTGTTTCCCTTCTTATATCCAACTACTTCCCTATATACTTTCAGCTTTTAAGGTTTCAAAAAGTTGTCTTGGGATTTTGATTGTGACAAATCTTACACACGGTATCATTTTTTTTTTTTTTTTTTTTTTTTTTTTTTTTTTTTAGGCTATCAGATAACAATTTCTCACTTAGTCCTGCACCCAGAGTTCAGGCAGCTGTCAGTGGCTCTGCCTTTGGGACATTGATAAGAACATAATGAAGTCCCCTTCCCTTCTGGAAGGAAGTATTTACCAAGAGCAGGAAGTTTCTGGAGTCCTAAGAGTCGGGAGAAAAAAATCAAAGAAACAAGACTAAAGTAAAACAAACCCTGGATGAACATCTGTCTATAGTGGGACATGGACACTCTGGGTTCCAGGCTCTCCCTTTCCTGTCCTCACTTGAACTCAGGGCACACCAACCCTCTGGATTTCCCTCATGCCTCTATCCTCCTCACCAAGGTCCCACAATTCCCTCTGTGTACACAGCCCAGGTTCCATGGAGAAGTCCGTTTCCTCTGTGGGAACTTGCGCAGGCTGTTGAGCAGACAGGAGGGGAGAGGAACAGACTGGAAAAGGAAGCTGTCAGAGGCATCCTGGCATCTTCAGAAGAGGATGATGAGGGCAGGATGAAGGGGAACCTCAGTAGAAAGAACCAGGCTCAGGCACATAGAGGGGTCTTGTGCCTCACTGAGAGGAGCTCCAGTGGTGTGCTCTCTCCATGGTCCTGCATTCCCTATTGACCAGGCCAGGGTGCCAGGAGCCTGCCACAGCCCTGGCAGTTCTGAGCACCACAATCTAGAGAATCACTCCCCAGGGTGAGATCTGTCACTCACCTGCTGTAGGTGGCATGGGCTGGACTGCAGGTGGGCACGGAACTATTCATATTCTACAGGGGTGTTAGGAGGAGTAGGGAATGGGACAGGGGAAAATGTGGGCAGGGGAGAAAAGTGATCAGAGTTCTTAGGGTAAAGTGTACAAGGAAAGGTAAATTTGGGGAAGGAGACATTTGGGTTGGGGTGTTGGGAAGCGCCTGTGATAGGAGGGAAAGTGGTACGACGTTGAACAGCAGGGGGTGGATCGCGCTGGAGATGACGCTGAGATATTGACGCCTGAGCAGTCAAGGAAGGAATGGATCCCAGAGGACGAGGCGCCCGAGGACCAGAACGACGATGAGAGGGAGGGGGAGCAAGAAGAGACGGGAATATTGGAGGAAGCTTTTGAGTCATCTTTCTGAAAGACACTCCAGACTTCTCACTTCACCAAACGTCAGTGAGCAACTGAGCTTGTGTTAGAACTCTCCAGAGTTTACCTCACAATCACCATTCACAGCATTCCGTGACTCAATGCCCATTATGAGCATGGCCCTGCCCTTTCAGTGCAGTGAGTAGGTTCCCAGTAACTAAGTTGAGCGATCATGTGAAGCCTTAAAGAGAAGGAATGGGGCTGCCACCTTTGTCTCTGTTCTTGAACTACTGTGCAGTTTTACCTCGGAATAGGCAAAGTCTGGTCAAAGAGTTAGGATAGAACAGAGCTGAGGGGAGTCCTGAGTAGAACTGGTTAAAAAGGAAGTCACCATCCAGGTCTGCTGAAGTACGCTGCTACCTCATGTATATAAGTGTTGAATGAGAGGTCATCAGAGAATGGATGTTATGTCTGTCTGACCAATTGGAGGACACTGAAGATCGGGGAGGAAATGGCAGGCAGTGGGTCACAAAGCAGGGGGGACTACAACTTGAGCCGAGGAGGGGGTCTGTAGGAGGAAGCAAGAAAGGCCAAGAGCTCCAGTGGGCAGTGTGGCCCCTGCCTGCTTCTGCACGGGATTGTGCACATGTGCTCTCGGAAGAGAATTTTGTGTTCTGGATCTTACTTTTTGGTCTTATCTCTTGTTGTTTTTAAATAAAACAAACTTGGAATATTAAAATTTTTAAATGAGTATATATTAATATGAGTTCTGTTATTTCATTTTCATAATGCATGTAATATACGTTGATCATATTTACCACCCCCATTATCCTGTCTTATCGATCTCTGCCTCCTGATAAGTCTCTCTAGTTTTCCAACCAGTTTTTCAACCTCCTTTTCTTTCTATATCTTGTTATTATTTCTCTGGAGGCAAGAGCTTCATTTGGGTTGCTCACATGAGCAGGGGTGAGAGGTTAGACACAGGAACAGGAACAACTTACTACTGGTTACATCACTGAAAAAAATGTCTCTTTCCACTCCAGCAACCTTTAAAACAAAGAGCTCCTCGGGGAAGGGTGGCACCTGTGAGGCCCTCACTCATCCATGAAGAATGCAGATGGATGCAATCTTGTCAGGTTTCATGTATATAATCACACCACTGTGAGCTCAAAGGTGTGATAGCCATGTCCTGCATGGAAGATGGCATTCCATAGCACTCCTCCCCTTCCTCTGCTCTTACCTTCTTCTGTGATGGTTCTGCAATCTTGGAGGTGACAATATAGATATCCCATTTAGGGCTGAGCCCTCAACAGTCTTTAAGCAACATGAACCTCTGCAGTAAGCGCTGCCCACTGCAAGAAGCAGCTTCTCTGAGCAAAGCTGCGAGCAATAGTGAATTCTTTGGAATGTAGTTTGACAACTTCATCATGTCCACTTAGTAAAATGACAGTAATAGCTTTCCCATTATGACCTATCACCTGACCTCCCCATCCACAGTCTCTTGACCAGGTTACAGCACCAGATATGAATTCCCTTCTGTGGAATAGGCCTCACATCCACTCAGAAAGTAGTTTGTTATCTGCAGTATTGTCTATCTCTTAACTGTGATTAGAAACATAGGGGTAAAAATGGTGTGGTGGTGCACACCTTTAATCTCAGCACTGAAGAGACAGACATAGGAGAACAACTGCAATTTTAAGGCCAGCATGGTTCTACATAGTGAGTTCCAGTTCAGCCTGTGCTGGAGTGAGAAACTACCTCCAAAAAAAATAAATAAATAACAGCAAAAAGAAACATAGTAGCAAGTTAGTAGGATTACTACCCCATCCTGAGCACCTTGTAAGTACATGTGCTGTCTCACAGCCTGAGATGCTTATCTCTATGTAGATAATCAAGGGAGTTCCTACACCCTCCCCCTTCTTTTGGCCCATGCACAACCCTCTCCCCACCACTCTTTTTTTTGCTTAATATTTTAATATTAAAAATATACTTTAGGGCTGGGGAGATGGCTTAGTGTTTAAGACATTTGCCTGCAAAACCAAAGGACCCCTGTTTGATTCTCCAGGACCCATGTAAGCCAGATGCACAAGGGATGCACACATCTGGAGTTCTTTTGCAGTGACTGGAGGCCCTGGCATGCCCATTCTCTCCCTCTCTGGACTTCAAATTGTCCAGCACCAAGTGTCAGCCACTCTGTGTTCTGGCTCACTATCATTCTAGATTTATTTTATCACCATCAAAACCCATTATCTCTCTGTCTGTCTCTCTCTCTCTCTCTGATTGCAAATAAATATATAAAATTTTAAGTTAATTTACGTTTGCCTGCATAGTTTTAAGCACTTAGTTTTTAATGTTAACTGAATAAAGTTAGGTTAAATTTATGTGACTGAAATGTAATAAATTAAGCATCCTCTTTACACTACAAAAGTACTACACTTATATTGCTATAGAGTTTACTCAGCTGTCTTCTTAAATTCTGTGCCTTTTACAGCATGAAAACTGTATCTTAGAAAAATATGAGGATAGCTGGGTGTGGTGGTGCACACCTTTAATCCCAGCACTCAGGAGTTCAAGGCCACCCTGTAACTACAGAGTGAATTCCAGGTCAGCCTGGGCTACAGTGAGACCCTACCTTGAAAAACAAAAAGAAAGAAAGGAAGGAAGGAAGGTTGGATGCTGGAAGAAGAAAAAGAAATGAAAAGAGGAAGAAAAGAAAGGAGGGGAAAAGGCTCTTCAAAGACGCATCATTAGGGATGTGCTATTACCGGCTTCTTAAAGATGAGGAAAGGTCAGTTTCGATGCATGTGTCCAGTGTCATTGACGTGATAGGTGAAGCCAAAACCCAGGCATGCAGGACGCCAAGGTCTTTGTTCTCCCATCCACTAGGGCTCCAGTCACAAGGAGATAGGTGACTTCCGAAAATGCCTCCCGGGGCTGGAGAGATGGCTTAGTGGTTAAGGCTCTTGTCTGGAAAACCAAAGGACCTAAGATCAAGTCCCCAGGTGGCCGCTGTGTCTATAGTTTGGCTCATCCATTCTCTCTTTCCCTGCCCACGACCCCCCCCCAAACAAATGTAAAAGAAACAAAAATGCTTTTCCGAGAAGAGCTGCACATCTGTGTGTCAGCCTTGGGCAGGGCCGGCCCTCTGTCTGCTCTGCCAACACCGCGGTCAGAGCGTGGGGAAAGGCTCGTTCCCCTCCCCGGCGCCGCCCGGAACCGGAACCGGAAACGCGGTGGCGGTGGCGGTGGCGCTGCTTCCGGAAGGAGCCGCTCCGGGCCGCGTGCTGCTCCGCCGCGACGTCGGCGCTCAGGCCTGGGGGACGCGGAAGCCGCGGGCCGGCGCCGTCCAGTCCGCCGGGTGCGAGCACGTTTGCGGCCGGGAGGGTTTGATGACCCTTCCGTCCCCTTCATGTAGCTCCAGCCGAACTACGCGGCTGTCCTGGCTTAACCGTGGGCCCGCGTCTGTGTCCAGAGTTAGTCCACGTCTCCCGTGTTCCAGTTTGGAAGAACATGGGTTTCTCAAGAGTCCTCACGGGTCTCTCGGTGTCACTGGGATCGGCTGTGACGCCTCCTTGTCTCCAATCCTGTTGATTAGGTTCCCGCGCTCTCCCTCCCTCCCTCTCTCTCCTCTCTCTCTCCCTCTCTCTCTCTCTCTCTCCCTCTCTCTCTCTCTCTCTCTCTCTCTCTCTCTCTCTCCTCTCCCTCTCCTCTCTCTCTCTCTCTCTCTCTCCTCTCTCTCTCTCTCTCCCTCTCCCTCTCTCTCTCTCTCTCTCTCTCTCTCTCTCTCTCTCTCTCTCTCTCTCTCTCTCTCTCTCTCTCTGTTATTTTGGCTAGAGGTTTATCAATCGTATTTATATTTTTCAAGAACCATGTCTTTGTTCTGTCAACTTTTAAAATTGTTTTCTTCATTTCTAATTCGAATTCAACTGACTTCTGCCCTGGTCTTGACTATTCGTTCTGTACGGTTTGGGTTTGAGTTGTTTTTCTGAAGCCTTCAAATGGGTTGTTCAGTTATTTACCTGAGATCGCTCTATTTTTGTAACGTAGACATTTAGAGCTATAAACTTCCCACTTAGGGCTGCCTTCATTATGTGCCATTTTGGTTTTGGTATGTTGTGTGTTTACTTTCAGTCAGTTATTGGCATGTTTTTACTTCCTTTGTGATTTCTTCAGTGACTCATTCTTTGTTCAGTAGTGTGTTGTTCACTCTGGAGGCGTTTGTATATTTTCTTTTATTTCTCTTTTTGTGTCTAGCTTTATTACATTATGGTTGAATGAAATACAAGGAATTATTTCAATTTCCCCGAATTGGTGGAGACTTGCTTTGTTTACTGCTGTGTGACCAATCTTAGAGAAGGTCCCGTGAGCTGCTGAGAAGATTGTGTATTCTGTACTTTGTAGACATAAAGTTCATTTGATCCACAGTGTCATTTAACTTCATTGTTTCTCTATTTTCTCTTTAGATTATCTGTCTATTGACAATAGTGAGTTATTGAAATCACCAACTATTATTGTATTGGGATTTATGTCTGACTTTGTCTAGTAGATGTTTTATAAAATTCAGTGCGCCTGTGTTTGGTGTGTAAATGTCTATGATTGTAATATCCTCCATGATGTCATTCTCATTATAAGGGGCCTTCTTTCTTTTGATTACTTTGGGTGAAAGTCTTTTTGTCAGATATTAACATAGCCACACCTGCTTGTTTCCACTTTGGAACATCTTTTTCCATATTGTCAAGGTGGTGACTATCTTGAATGGTGAGGTGGGCTTCTATTTTTAAATATATTATTTTATTTTTTAGGGAGAACGAGAGAGGGAATAGGAGCTCCAGGGACTCGTGTTGGTATAACCAAACTCCAGACGCATGTGCCAGGTTGTGTTTCTGGCCTTATGTGGTAATTGAGAAAATAAACCTGGACCAGCAGCAAAGAAGCACCTTTAACTGTTGAGCCATCTGCACAGCTCCAAGGTGAGTTTCTTTTTTTTTTTTTTTGCAAATATTTTACTTTTATTTGTTTACCTATTTGACAGAGAGAAAGAGGAAGGGAAAGGGAGAGAGAGAGAGAGCCAACAGGCAAAACAGGGCCTCCAGCTGCTGCAAATGAACTCCAGACTCATGTGCCACCTTTGTACATCTGGATTACATGGGTCATGGGAAATCGAACTTGGGTCATTTAGCTTTGCAGGCAAGCGCCTTAACCGCTAAGCCATCCCTCCAGCCCCCAAGGTGCGTTTCTTGAAGATAGTAAATGGATGGATCCTGTTTCCTGATCTAGTCTGTTCACCTGTGTCTTTTGGTCTGGGAGTTGAGTCCATTGATATTCAGAGTTATTACTGAAAGGTGTGAGGTAATCCCTGTTATGGTGGTCATTTTGTGTAGTTCCATGTTTTCTTGACCTTCATTTGCTTTAACTTATTCTCCTTCTCATTATTGTTTTTCGCTCTTGTAGCCTCTTGTTTATGTTCATTCTTCTCTTCAGTGTGAAGTATCCCATCCAGTATTCTCTGCAGGGCTGGTTCAGTGTTCTTATACTAATATAGCCATCTTTTATCACAGAAATCTTTTTTCCCTTTGATTATGAAAGGTAATTTTGCTGAATATAGTAGTTTGAGTTGTCAGCCATGTTCGTTCAATATTTGAAATACTACATTCAAAGCAGCCCTCCTGGCTCTTAGAGTTTCCATTGAAAAATCAAATGTAATTTTGATTGGGGCATCTTTGTAAGTGATGAATTGTTTATCTCTTACAGCTTTTAGTACTCGATGTTTGTTTTCTGCTTTTAGTGTTTTAACTATAATGTGATGTGGAGTATTGCTTCTCTAGTACTGGCTATTTGGTTTTCAGTGTGCCTCTGTATCTGGATGGGCCTTTTTTTTTTTTTGTTAAGATTCAGAAAATTTTCTTCTATAATTTTATTGAAGATATTCTCCATGACCATGGCCTGTATTTCTTCCCCTTCTGGTATGCCCATGATTTAAATGTTTAGTTTTTTAAGGTATCCTACATTTCCCTCACATTCTCTTCGTATGGTTTTTTTTAACTTGTCATTGACTCTGGCCTCCTGATATATTTCCTGTGTCTTGTCTCAAGCCCTGATAGTATGTCCTTCCCATGATCTATTCTGTTGGTGAGGCTTTCTTGAGAGCCTTTAAAGAATATTTATTTGTAAGCAGAGAAGAGATAAAGGACAGACAAACAAAGGAGAGGCACACAAGGCCCTCAGCTGTTACAAACAACCACCTGATGCATGTGCCACTTTGTGTGTCTGGCTTTACATGGGTACTGGCAATCAAAACCCAGGTTATTAGGCTTTGCAGGCAAGTGCCTTAACTGCTGATCCATCTCTCCACTTCCTTGGGAGTCTTTTAAAACTTATTATTTCATTTATTTATGAGAGAAAGAAAGACAGACACACATTGGGGTGTGACTTGCTGCAAAAAAAAAAAAAAAAACCTCCAGACACATATTATACATTATATTGATACTGGAGAATCTAACCCAGAATGACAGGCTTTTGCAAACAAACACATTTAACAGCCAGGCCATCTCCCTTGTCCTCTTGCACGTTTTATTAATTGACTTATTTAATATCTGATTTTCATTAGGATTTTTTTCAGTGTTTCTCTTTATTGAGTTTCATTAACATTTCTTGGTTTGACCTTCTCATTGCATGTAGTTGATTCTCTCTCTCTCTCTCACTTTTTCTCTCTCTCCCCCTCTCTCTCTCTCTGTTTCTTTATCTTTCTGCCTGTAAATAAGTGAATAAAACAATAGTAGAAGTGTTTTTAAAACATGGAGGGATGACAGTCCAACAATATTTTGGATTGGGATCCTCTTATTCAAAAGCTTCTGAGTGTTAGGACTTAAGGTTTACAAACAAAACCCACCAACCTCCCAAGAAACAATTTGTGATACTCCCCACCGAAACCATGGACTTAGTGAAATCTCCAGTTAAGGTGGTAAGTAGGGTATAATGGTGTAGGATTGGGCACCACCGGGTGGGTGTTTTCTATAGACTTCCATAAAGCAGTACTTCAGAAAAGCAGTCAACAGAGGTTGAATACCTCACCTAGCACATTCCTGTCATGGGTAATTTGGAATGTTCTACTTGGCACGAATTTTCATGTGTATAGGCTCTGCTATCTCTGACTATCTCAGCCTCCCATCCACACTTATATCTTGTCTTGCCTATCTTTGTTTTGTGACATAGACTCATTGTGTAGCTCAGGCTGGTTTTGAACTTAACAATTCTTGGGGCTTGGGAGAAGGGTCAGCAGTTAAAGACACTTGCTTGAACTTACAAAACTCTGCTTCAGCCTCCAGAGCACTGGCATTACAGGCTACAAACCACCACATCCAGCTGGTTTTACATTTTTTTAAATATTTTATTTATTTATTTATTTATTTATTTATTTATTTATTTATTTGAGAGAGAATGAATGCTCCAGGGCCTCCAGCCACTGCAAACGAACTCCAGATGCATGTGCCCCCTTGCGCATCTGGCTTATGTGGGTCATGGTAAGTCGAACTGGGATCCTTTGGCTTTGCAGGCAAACACCTTAACCACTAACCAGCCCTGGTATTACATTTTGTAAGAGTTTTTCTGGAATCTTGCTGGAAGTTCCTTTGTTTGTTTCAGTAACATCACTTGGAGAATGCAAGCCTCTTCAGATGGTACCTGATGTCCCTTTGTCCAGTCACAAATGTCATTTAATTTGGCTGGTTTTAAAATAACAATTTATTTTTATACAAGCAGGAGGTGACAGTGGGGCAAGGACACACAAGGTCCTCTTGCCAGTGTATATTTATTGTATTATTTATTTGAGAGAGAGAGAGGAAGAGGCAGAGAGAGAGAGAGAGAGAATGGGCATGCCAGGGCTTCTAGCCACTGCAAATGAACTCTGAATGCATGCACCCCCTTGTGCATCTGGCTTATGTGGGTCCTGGAGAATTGAACTGGGATCCTTTGGTGCTGCAGTCAAGCGCATTAACCACTAAGCCATCTCTCCAGCCCTCTTGCCACTGGTAAATGGACTCTAGATGCATGTGGCACTTTGTGCATCTGGCTTTAAGTGGGTACTGGGGAATCAAACTTGGCCTGTCAGTATTTGCAAGCAAGCATCTTTTTTTATTGACAACTTCCTTAATTGTAGACAATATCCCATGGTACTTCCCTCCCTCCCCCCACTTTCCCCTTTGAAACTCCACTCTCCATTCTATCCCCTTCCCCTCTCAATGAGTCTCTCTTTTAACTTTGATGTCATCATCTTTTCCTCCTATTATGATGGTCTTGTGTAGGTAGTTTCAGACACTGTGAGATCATGGATATCCAGGCCATTTTGTGTCTGGAGGAGTACTTTGGAGTTTGCCTCCAGTCCAATTAGAGAGCAGTTGATTTCCCCCATAACAGACATGCCACTATTGCACCTGATGGGCTCATTTGGCCTGGTTGGCCAAATTTAGAGCTTGCAGTGTCCACTGTTGAGTATCTTCACTGGTGTTTTCTTTCTCATCCATTGAACTACATGCAGCATAGTTTTTTCCAGCTTTCTGTCAGCTGGTCCACATGGAGGAAGCTTTCAGCCCAGTTCCACCACGATTTCTCAGGACCTTGCCACCCAAGTATGTGGAGTCTTCAGCAGTAGGGTCTTACCATCTATTCCTGGTGGGAAACCAAGGGCTTTGGCAATGGCCTATAATGTTTTGGGGTTATCTGTGACCTCCCTAGCCAATAACTCACTGGAAGGCATCCCATCCCTGGCACTGAAAATTTTCTAGTAACAATCTATTGCTTCTGAGTGTTCCATTGACCAGAAAAGTAGGTTTCCATATGACTTATTTATATCCTTGTAGATTTTGATTAGCCCTCCCTCCATCTTTCCTTTATTCAATCTCTTCCCCTGACCTCGCTTAGGCCTTTTTACCCCCATTAATCTGTTCTTCTACTTACAATACCATCCTATTAAGTCCACCCCCTCCCTTTCTATTCTCTTTATATCCCCCTTTCTAGCTTACTGGCCTCTGCTACCCATTTTTGCTTCCAGCTCATAAATAAGTCTATACATTTGTAGCTAGGATCCACATATGAGAGAGAATATGTGATGTTTGGCTTTCTGGGCCTGGGTTACCTCAGTAAGTATAATCCTTTCCAGATCCATCCATTTTCTAGCAAATTTCATAACTTCATTTTTCTTTACCACTGAGTAGAACTCTATTGTGTAAATGTTCCACATCTTCATTATCCACTCATCATTTGAGGGACATCTAGGCTGGTTCCATTTCCTAGCTATTGTGAATAGAGTGGCAATAAACATGGTCGAGCATGTTCTCTCTCGTATGTGGATCCTAGCTACAAATGTATAGACTTGTGTGTGAGCTGCAAGCAAAAATGGGTAGCAGAGGCCAGTAAGCTAGAAAAAGGCTATGAAGAGGGAGAAGAGGGAAGGACTTAAGGGGATGGTACTGTATATATCTAGGTAGAAGAACATTACAGTGCAGAGAAAGGCCTAAGTGAGACCAGGGGAAGAGGTGGGAAGGAGTGTTAATCAAAATTCAAGATATTCTGAATAAGACATGTGAAAACCTACTTTTTTGAATAATGACACATCCAGAAGCCATAGATTGCTGCTAGAAAATTTTCAGTGCCATGTATGGGTTACCTTCCAGTGAGTTGTTGGCCAGGGAGGTCCCTGTTGTCACCAAAAAATGGCAGGCTATTGCCAAGGCCTCTGGTTTCCCTTGGGAAATAGATGGTAAGACCTTATTGCTGAAGACTTCAAATGCCTGAACAGCAAGGTCACAGAGATATCAAGCTGGTCCTGAGCCAAAAACCTTCTCCGTGTAGATCAGCCAACTGAAAGCTGCACTGCATGCAGCCCTATGGGAGACAGAAGTCATCAGTGGTGAAAGCAGTGGACACTGGAAGCCTCAAGTTTGGCTAGGTAGGCCAAATGACTAAAGGAGTGCAGTAGTGCTCTGGGGGAAACCAACTGCTCTCTAATTGGACTGGAGGCTCCCTCTATGGGAGGGAATACATGCCTGGTACTGAAAACCTAATCAAAAGCCTATAGCAGGGGAAGTCATGAGCCTTAGGGTATAAAGCCTGCTCTTGTCTGGCTAAATATATATATTATTCTCACCAAACTGCCCTGAAAGCATTATAGTTAATGTTCATATTCATATATTAATGCTATGCTCACTTCTGGTTAGAGAAGCTTCTCTTTTCAGATAGCAGGGACCACTGGGAGACCCAAAAAGCAACATAGAGCTGAAAAGAAGGGATGAAGGAGTGTCCAGCACTGAAACATCTCTATCACACCCTCCAAGGCTCAGGGTCCATTGCAGAATAGGTGGTAGAGAAAATGTAAGAGCCAAAGGAAGGCTACCACTCCTTACAATGCAACTGTCCAGACAGAAATTGGCTTCAATATCCATGACTTTGCAATACCTTCACAAGACCCTCATAATAGGAGAAAAAGATGATGACATAAAAATAAAAGAGAGAGTAACAGAGAGAGGGAAGAGAGATGATGGAGAGCGGAGTTGTGAAAGGAAAGTGGGCGGGGGAGAGAAATATCATGGTTTATTGTCCTTAAATATGGAAGTTGTCAATAAAAAATTTTGAATAAATAAATAAATAAATAAAAATTAGGGCTAGAGAGATGGCTTAGCGGTTAAGGCATTTGCCTGCAAAGTGAAAGGATGCCAGTTTGATTCTACTTACATATATACAATGCCATCCTATTAAGTCTACCCCCTCCCTTTCTATTCCCTTTATGTCCCCTTTCTAGCATATCCACATGAGCCAGATGCACAAGGCAACACATGCATCTGGAGTTCATTTACAGCGGCTGGAGGCCCTGGCGTGCCCATTTTCTCCCTCCCTCCCTCTCTCACTCCCTTTCTCTCTCTCTCTCTCTCTCTCTCTCTCTCTCTCTCTCTCTCTCTGCCTCTTTCTCTCTTATAAATTAATTAATTAATTATATTAAAAAAATTTTTTTAAAACACCACCAGCTGAGCTACCTTCCCATCCCCTGGAAAACATTTGTGAAGTAAATGTATATACAAAACATGAGCAAATCTTAAGGATACAACTTGGTTAATTTTTTAGAATGGACACTGCCAGTTAAGACCAAACAACTAGAACTCAAGAAATTCCTTCCTTCATGGTCCCTCCAGGTGCTACTCTGTTACCTGCTCTTTTGTAAGAGATCAGGTGTGTTTAGGGTGCTATGGCTGTAGACAATACTTCAAGTGTCTTTCAAATACACTTGAGACCAGTATCCTAAGCAGACAGTACCTAGGTAATTTTTTAAAATTTATGTTTTTATTGACAACTTCCATAATTACAGACAATAACCCATGGTAATTCTCTCCCTCCCCCCACTTTCCCCTTTGAAACTCCACTCTCCATCATATCCCCTTCCCCTCTCAATCAGTCTCTCTTTTGTTTTGATGTCATGATCTCCTATTATGATGGTCTTGTGTAGGTAGTGTCAGGCACTGTGAGGTCATAGATATCTAGGCCATTTTGTGTCTGGAGGAGCATGTTGTAAGGAGTCCTACCCTTCCTTTGGCTCTTACATTCCTTCCACCACCTCGTCCACAATGGATCCTGAACCTTTGTAAGTTGTGATAAAGATATTTCAGTGCTGGCCAAACTGGTCCCCTCCCCATGGCAACTTGGCTTCTCTTCCAGAGCTCAGCGATAGGGGCTGCACCTCAGCCGCTGCCACCGCCGCCTCAGCCACTACCGTCACCATCACCACCGTCGCCGCCCACAGCCCAGCTCCGTCGCGTGCTTGACCTGCGGCCGCCATGCAGTTTATGTTGCTTTTTAGTCGTCAGGGAAAGCTTCGACTGCAGAAATGGTATGTCCCACTGTCAGACAAAGAAAAGAAGAAGATCACAAGAGAACTTGTTCAAACCGTTTTAGCACGGAAACCTAAAATGTGCAGCTTCCTTGAGTGGCGAGATCTGAAGATTGTTTACAAAAGATATGCTAGTCTGTATTTTTGCTGTGCGATTGAGGATCAGGACAATGAACTCATTACCCTGGAAATAATTCATCGTTATGTGGAACTACTTGACAAGTACTTTGGCAGCGTATGTGAACTTGATATCATCTTTAACTTTGAGAAGGCTTATTTTATTTTGGATGAGTTTCTTTTGGGAGGGGAAGTTCAAGAAACCGCAAAGAAAAATGTCCTTAAAGCAATTGAGCAGGCTGATCTACTTCAGGAGCCACGTCATGAATATTTTAATGTCCCTGTGTACTAAATGACTGCTCATCGAGTATGCAGAATTTCACAGAGGAAATAGAAAACTGGTATACTTATGAAGGAAAATATCCTCAGCTTGGTGAATATCTTGTAAAATAATACTAGAACATTTTAAAACCAGTACCTTTACAATTGTATGTCTTTCTGTTCACAAGTCTCTTTCCTATTTTTATTCTATATGTGATCTTGATATATAGTTTATTCTGGTCTACTACTGATTTAATCTCTTTAACTCAATTTCAGAATATGCCCTGTGAATATTTTAAGTAATATTAACCCTAACCACATACATGTTATCATTAGTGAATTACCCGTGAGAAAAACCTGACAATCACAAATGTTTACCAAAGAAAATAGAGCTGAAGAGCTCAATCATAAGTAGCAGTGCCATAATATTTAGTCTGGTTTGGTCGTCAATTGCTGAAGAAAAAACAAGCTGTATTTAGTATGATTATCTGACAATTTATATGAGTTAATATGTTCTAATATATCCCATAAAAGTCTATGTTGAAATAATATGAGAAAATAACATAAATTTGTACTATTATATTTTAGGTTAAAACATTCAATCTTTAAGAAATTTTGCAGTGCCAAATTTATTGAACCACATTTGTGCTGTGTCAGTCACTTAAAGAACTATCAGAAAGTTATGTCAAAAAAGTCTCCTGCAACATCTGTTACTTAAGAGTCACCCTTTCCAAATTGTTGATATGGTATGAAAATACTAATATCCATTTCCAAAACCTAATGTTCAATATCTAATATTTTTGCTTTCTAATATATTGCTTTCATATAAAATATTTAATGCTTTTGTTAGCTATGGTTGTATATTTCTAAATATTAAATTTTTAATGTTGAGGGATACTATATATGCTCTTAAAACTTGTAGCATATTTTATTATAAAAGAAAAAGTACCAGATAATTCATTGTTTATATCTAGAGAGTTAATGATGAATTAAATAAGTTGTTATTAAACAGTAACTTCAAAGCCAGGCATGGTAGTGTGTGCCTGTAATCCCAACATGTGGGAGGCTGACAGGAGGATGATGGGTTCTAGGCCAATCTGGGCTACTGGGTTACCTAAAGAGACCCTGTCTCAGACAAAAAATAAAAAAGTAAACAAAAACTGAAGTAACTTAGAAGACACTTAAACCTGAAAGACCTTGAGCAAACTTAGTATTAGGCAGGTATACAGATCAGTTTCCTCCATTCTTGCCAGTCTTGCTGAAATGTGCTACATTTGAAGCATTGTGAGACAGTCTTTCATTTCCATTTCTTCACCCCCCACCACCCTGTAACATGCTGTTCATAGGAATTTAATGTTGCATAAATATGCATTGTCTCATGCCTGTTTGTTTGGGATGCTATGTGCTGAGCTGTAACAAAATGTTGCTTTTTTTGTTATTTGTATACAGCTGCTTGCTTTAAATTAGTAATTCTGATATAGCTTTTCTTTCATGTCTAAAATAAAGTATTGCATTTAAAAAAAAAAGATATTTCAGTGCTGAGCACTCCTCTGTCGCTTCTTCTCAGCACCATGGTATCTTCTGAGTTATCCCAAGGTCACTGCCATCTGAAAAGAGAAGCTTCTCTAATCATAGTGAGGGTAGAATGAATATATGTGTATGAACATTAAGAGAAGTGTTTACCAGGCAGTTTGGTGAGCATAGTATATACATTTATCCAGACACCAGCAGACGTTACACCCCTGGGGTTCATGACTACCCCTGTAGTAGATCTTCAGTATCAGGCATGTATTCCCTCCCATGGACAGGCCTCCATTCTAATTAGAGTAGGTCCTGGGGAATCAAGCCTCGAACCAGGATCCTTAAGCTTCACAGGGAAGTGCTTAACCACTAAGCCATCTCTCCAGGCCCCCTAGGTAATTTTTCAATAGGACTTAGTGGACTCAGTCAGGATTCTCAGGGTGCTATCAGTCTAGGGTCACATGGATTCCATGATATAGATTGCTGACATTCAGCAGAGCAAGGGTAAATTACATGGAGTAAAGTGAACTGATGGGATTATTTGGATAACTGTTACAATTATCTTTATCATTGTTTGTTACGGGTATGGTAAAAAATTCCTCTTCAGGGCTGGAGAGATGGCTTAGTGGTTAAGGTGCTTGCCTGGGAAGGCTAAGGATCCAGGTTTGATTTCCCAGTATCCATGTAAGCCAGATGTACAAGGTGGTGCATGTGTCTGGAGTTTATTTGCAATGTCAAGAGGCTGTAACTTGTGTATTCCTGTGTGCATACACATGTGCAAATTAATGTTTTTTAAAACCCTCCTCTTCCTCTAGGCAATATCCAGTATCAATTCAGTAGATCCTGTTTTTATAAACTGAAGTGAAACATTGAAAACTATCTGAATTCAGAAACTCAAACTGGTCTATTAACATACATTCAGTAGAATCTGTTTTTTGGTTTTTGTTGTTGTTTTTGAGGTATAGTCTTGCTCTATCCCAGACTGACCTGGAATTCACTGTGTAATCTCAGGCTGGCCTCAATCTCACAACAACTCCTACCTTGGCCTCTTGAGTGCTGGGATTAAAGCACTGCACCACCATGCCCAGCAAATCTGTTCTTTTAAATTCAGGTATACAATGCCGGGTGTGGTGGCGCAGGCCTTTAATCCCAGCACTCGGGAGGCAGAGGTAGGAGGATCCCAGTGAGTTCGAGGCCACCCTGAGACTACATAGTAAATTCCAGGTCAGCCTGAGCTAGAGTGAGACCCTACCTCAAAAAACCAAAAATAAAATAAAATAAAATAAAATAAATTCATCTATATAAGATTAGGTTGATTCCACAAGGAAAGTCATACTTGAAGGGAGCATCTTTTAACCAGGAATAATGAACTAAGGGCTGACTCTATTTGTGAAACCTATCTCCACAAAATCTTTCCAGGAAAGCCAGTCTGGTAGTACCTATTTCCCTTGCAAGATCCCAGGCTTACAGCTGGTAATGAACATCAGTTTCTGATTAGGAAAACCTGAGCAAATTTGTGGGCCTTCATAAAAGAGTAGTTCACCTGAATTTATTAATACCATAGGTAAAATATGAAAATTTCTTGGATTTGAATTTTTAGCCTCAGTATACCAAATAACAGTGGATTTTTTAAAACATGAGTTTAAGCTTTTTATTATTTGTTTGTGTGTGTGTTTATTTATTTATTTATTTATTTGAGAACAACACAGAGAGAGAGAGAGAGAGAATGGCACATCAGGGCCTCCAGCCACTGCAAACGAACTCCAGATACATGCACCACCGTGTGCATCTGGCTTACGTGGGTACTGGGGAATTGAGCCTCAAACCAGGGTCCTTAGGCTTCACAGACAAGCACTTAACCCCTAAGCCATCTCTCCAGCCCATAACGTAGATTTTTAAAGTCTGAGTTGAGATTCTTTTTTAAAAATACTTTATTTTTGTATATTTATTTGAGAGGGGAAATACCAGCAAAAAGAAAGAGAATGGGCACATAAGGGCCTCTAGCCGCTGTAAACAAACTCCAAACATGTAGGCCACCTGGTGCATCTGACTTCCAACAGTCCAGGGGAATCGAACCTGGGTCCTTTGGCTTTACAGGCAAGCACCTTAATGGCTAAGCCATCCTTCTAGCCCTGATTTGAGATTATTAAAACTTCCAGACAGGCCTGGCATGGTGGCACACACCTTTAATCCCAGCACTCGGGAGGCAGAGGTAGGAGAATTGCCATAAGTTCAAGGCTACCCTGAGACTACATAGTAAATTCCAGGTCAGCCTGGGCTAGAGCAAGACCCTATCTCAAAAAAACAAGAAAAAAACTTACAGACAGAATTTAATTTTATGGCCTTAGAAATTGCACAATCTGCATGTCTGTAGATTTGCAAAGCCAACTCAAGGAAGCCCTTATGATTGACATTCTTAGTACATTGGTCCAAACAATGGGGCCAAACATAAGGTGATGAATCTTTCTTGTCATCAAAAATAGTCTCCCACGGTGACTAGGAAATTAAAGTCACAAAGGAGAACATTTTCAGAATGAAAGGATAGGTGGAATGGCTTAGTGTTCTCTTGGAGCACTGCTGAATGTCTAGAACAGACTGTGTTCCATTCTTTCCATCACAGAAATCTTGAAAGTTTACTCAAGAAATGTTTATACAAATCTAGGTATATAGGTATATATAAGGGGTATACAAATAAAAAAGAAATTTACTTTCAAACAATTCTTTGGTGTACATATAATTTTACTATTTATTAAAGTTGAGAACAAACTGCATGATAATGACATGGGTAGGCTTGTTTATTTTTATAAAATGATTTCAATCTTGCCTGAGTATTTGATACTGCAAGATGTCAAGCATCTTCTGTTTTCCAGAATTGGTTGATATTTTGATTTTATAACTGTCAATGTCATAATGCCATTTTGCATAAGTATGCAGTACAAAATGGCAGAAGGTGGGCTGGAGAGAAAGCTTAGTGGATAAGGCACTTGCCTGCAAAGCCAGAAGACCCAGGTTCGATTCCCCAGGACCCACATAAGACAGATGCACAAGGTAGCACATACATCTGGAGTTTGTTTGCAGGGTCTGCAGACCCTGGTACACCCATATTCATTCATATTCTCTATCTCCCTCCCTCTCTCTCTCTCTCTCTCTCTCTCCCCCTCCCTCCTTCTCTCTTTTTCTCTCTCTCTCAAATAAATAATTAAAAATAAAAATAAATGGCAGTAATCTACTCAGGGCCATTTCAGAAACTATTGGATATTTAGTCCTAATCCCAAGCCAAAATCCATTAATGAAACTTAAGAATACTTTTTATTGACAACTTACATAAATATAGACAATAAACCACTATCATAATCCCATCCCACCACTCTGCTTTTCCCTCTCCCAAGACCCCCTCTTCTGAATCCCTTCTTTTTGCAACTAGTCTCTCTTCTGTTTTGATGTCATCATTCTTTTCCTCCTATTATGTTGGTCATGTGTCGGTGGCATCAGCCAGAATGAGGTCATGAATATCAAGGTCACTTTGTGTCTGGATGGCAGATTGTAAGCACTCCTCTCCTTCATTTGTTACATTTTTTCCACCATCTCTTCCAAGACTAAGGACTAAGTCTTGGAGGATGTGATAAAGATGTCTCACTTAGTGCTGTATAGTCACTTCTCAGCACTTTGGTGAGTTTCAAGTCACCCCAGTGGTCAACACCATCTGAAAAGAGAAGCTGTTATAACCAAAACTGAGAGTAGCATTAATATATGGGCATAAAACTTAAGTATTTAGAAGTCAGTTTGGTGGACATAATGTATCCATTTAGCCAGACAACAGTAGTTTCCCCTAGGCCATATGACCTCCCCAATCATAGGCTTTTGATTAGGTTTTCAGTACTAGGCCTGAATTCCCTCCTGTGAAGGGATTAGGCCTCAAGTCCAATAAGAGAATTTTTAATTTTTATTTATTAGCAACAGACAAAGAGGCAAAGAGAGAGAGAGAGAAAACCCTCCAGGATCTCCTGAGATGATCATATTTGCAGACACCCTGTACTCTTCTGTCCAGCCCCCAGGAGAACTTAAAGAAAAAACCCAAAACCCTGATCTGAAAATATGCAGACACCCTGACTTTTGTACCACAAAACCATTGATCTGAAAATATTTCAGTTCTAACCATTGTGAAAATATTACAGAACATACCTCTGAGGAGGAATGCAAGATGTGACAGGGAAGAAAACAAGGCTTACTGATGGAGAAAGGAAGGAAAGCCATTGCAGTGTGCCTGAGAAACCATCATGAATTTGGCAGGAGGCAAACATCAATGTAGTTGCAATCAACACAACTACTCATGTTACCACTGCATCACTGAAGGAACCCCAGGTTCTCGCCTGCCTGCCTCAGCCCTTCATGGACTCTTGTCCCCAGATGCCCTCTGCTGCTCCCCTGCTGTGGAATGTATGGCTCACATTCTGATCCTGTGTCCTTTCAAAATTTAACAGCTGTGGTTGATCCTGAGCATCTGCCACAGCCAGATCACTCTCTTTGTCCTTTTCTTGACTTTTCTCACCATGGAGGCTGCTAGACAGGTGTGGTCAATATCTGATACTATGGGAATGACATTGGGAGGAACCCTGGACTGTCAGTCCATAGGGTCTCACTCCTTGGCACTGTTTACATCCTTGGTATAAGTGATCCAGACAAGGGAGGGGAAAGAAACATAACTGAGCTGCCTCAGGCTATCTCACTTAGAGAGGCTGGGAAGACTATGGCAGGAAGAGCTACACGTTGAAGAAGCCACTGAAGGGGACATCAAGAGGGACATAACACACTGGGTCAGGAGAAAGAATGGGGGTTCATGGAATGATTCTTTTGAGAAGGGAGGCAGGACCCTTCAACACAATTTGTAGACACAGGACAAGGTTATTTGATGGCAGCCAAGTGAAGACTTAAAGACCATGACTGAGGCCACAATAATTTCTTCAGGCACCTCAAAGTTCCTTTGATATCAGTCTTAGGGGATTTGATTGGACCACCCAATATCTTGTGGGAACATTGGAGATGAATGTGCCATCCAGGAAACTGCTTAGCAGTTAGTGTGAAGAAAGATAATACTGTGGAAGGAATGGGGTATCTGCAACCTGCACATTTCTCCCCTTCCTTGTGATACTTCCATGTGGAGATCCACCCCACCCCATTGACTCCTGGGAGGAGAGAGCCTCCCTTTGTGTGTATTCTCACCCACCAACCCCTACCCCCTTTGTCTCCACAGTATCCGCAGCTATAGGACTAAACATGACCATGAGACGTGGAACCCCCATGTCTCAATTCACAGCCCTGCCCTCACTCCCAAATGCACCCCAAACAACACTGCAGTTATTCTGGGAGAATCCCCAAGCACCCCTCAGGACTGCAGGGTTGCCTGCAGGGAACCCTATTGTGCTGTCACTTTTGCCAGGAATATCAATGGTGCCAGGAGGTGGCATATGTGGTGTGGGTGTGGCTGTGCCTTTGAACATGGCCCATGTCAAGACAACAGGGAGAGCCATACAGCCTCTGCAAAATGCAAACATCGTCATCATTCAGGTCCCCTCTGTGGGGGTGTGGAGCACTCTGGTACCCGACACTTGACAACACCTGCTGTGAGCACAGTCACTATTCTTCCTGATGCTGCGGATACCCAGGGTGACCAGTGGACCTGGGTCCAGGGCATTCCCCCTCCAGCCGCACCTCGAGTTGTGCAGATGGACCCTATCACGTTGTCAGTAAGCATGGCACTGTGGCCCCAAGAGGCCAGTGTCTATGAGAATGATGTGGAACCATGGCCTTATGATCCATCCACAGTCCGGCCAACATCACTCAGAGAACATCATTGCCCCCCACATGAAGCTTCCAGTGTCTACTTCCAGAACTTCCCTCGAGCCACGCAAGGACTGTTGCTGGTGGACCCCGCACACACTGGTGGAAGAACAAGGCCTTGGTCCAGAATCACCTCACCCTTCCAGACTTCTGATGTGGAGCCCCGGCGCCTTCTCCTGCTTCCTAAGTGTATACAAACTTTATCTTGTTAAGGAATGACAGTAGGAAAAAACTGTCTTGATTTTTGTAATTAAGTTAATACGTTTCTACAAGAACAGAAACCTCTGCCTGTACAGTATAAACTCTGCTTCACCGCATACCATAGTGTGGAATCTGAGCGGAGGTATTTCAGGCAGTGTTTATTGGTGTGGCATGGTGAGATGGCTGTGCAGGACAAGTGCACATGCTGTGAGCTCACAGCCAAGGCTGCAGTGAAGTGCCATGCAAAACCAGCGGGCGCGGCCAGAAACACCTCACATTCATTGTGAGGTGTTTGAATTAATTTTTGGTTATTGTGCATTGAGAAACTTCTGCTACAAAATTTTCACTACCCCCACATTTAGTCATGCAACCCCAGATGGCTAGGACCCTCAGTGTAAGAAGCTAGGGGACTAGAGGTCCTTGGAAGATGATCTGACTTAATTAGGTGTGTACGTTTGATTGACTTTCTGTGGACTAAGGGACAACACAACTCTGTGGGCATAGCTGTACAGTTATAGACAATCTGTATGCAGATGATCCTGTCCATGGTAATTTAAATGAGTCCTATTCATGATATGCAAATGCAATTTGTTGATTTGACAATATGAATTTCTGTAAGCTCCATTTTCCTTTGAAAATGCAATGATTCCTTTATGAATTGATAAGCTCGATGAAATATTTGAAAAGTTTTCACTTTTTAAATTAAAAAGATATTTATTTGCAAGCAGAGAGGTAGAGATAGAGAATAAATGGGCATACCAGGGCTTCTAGCAACTGCAAATGAACTCGATACATGTGCCACTTTGTGCATCTGGCTTACATGGGTATTGGGAAATTAAACACGGGCCATTAGGCTTTGCAGGCAATAACCACTGAGCCATCACTCCAGCCCCAAAAAGGTTTTAGGTTTTTAAAAAATATTTTATTTTTATTTATTTATTTGACAGAGAAAAATGAGGAGAGAGAGAGAGAATGGGGGCACCAGTGCCTCCAGCCACTACAAACAAACTCTAGTCACATGCGTCCCCTTGTGCATCTGGCTAATGTATGTCCTGGGGAATTGAACCTGGGTCCTTTGGCTTTGCAGGCAAATGTCTTAATTGCTAAGCCATCACAGGTTTTTATTTTTTTATTTTTTTATTTTTATTTATTTTATTATTTTATTTTTTTTTTTTTTTTGGTTTTTTGAGATAGGGTCTCACTCTGTCTCACTCTAGCTCAGGCTGACCTGGAATTCACTACTTAGTCTCAGGGTGGCCTCGAACTCGTGGCGCTCCTCTTCTACCTCTGCCTCCCGAGTGCTGGGATTAAAGGCGTGCACCACCATGCCCAGCCAGTTTTCATTTTTTTTAACTGTACTTGGGAAGACACAGAAGCCTGCATTATATTAAGAATTATATTAATCAAAAGTCATTTCTACTTTATGTTTTTCTCTTCATCAAAAGAAAGTGAAAATCCAGGCATAGTGATGCACACCTGCAATCCTGGAACTTAGGAAACAGAAGCAGGAGGATTGTGTGTTTGAGGCCAGCTTGGGCTGCATGGTAGACCTTGTTTCAACAAAACAGAAAATGTAAAAAAGAGTCTCCAGCCTTGAACTCACAGAAACTCCTACCTCTGCCTCCAGAGTGCTGAGAGTAAAGGCATGTGCCACCACTCCTGGCTTCAAATGTGAATTTGAAGTGACCAAGTAAAAGTCACTGTCATAATTTGAACCCAGACTACACCACATATTAGCCATATTCATCCGATGTATCTAAACTAATTCTAGCTTATATTTTATAGCACACAGTTCAAAAAGCAGTGCTAGATATTATCTGTAGTGCTTACCAGGCAGACGAGACTGTGTCCCTGCCTAACTGCTCCTCTTTATGTCACTTTCCACCTAAAATTCCTTCACTGGAGAGAAGCATGTGTCCATGTTAACCATTCACCTCATCATGAACTGACATAATAGTGAAAACTTACAGAAGAGCAAGCAAGCTCAGGAAAAACAATAAAGCCACTAACATGAGCTAAAAGGATAGTCTTTTTCAAGAAAGTCTTCAGCTTCAGTATCAAGAGTCTGGGTGGTAACAGCTATACTTATTCCTGGCTGCTCACAGACCCAGGAAGACTCAAGTATGTTACAAGTGTTGTCTTTAGGATGTCAAATGAGCTCCACCCACTCACCAGGGAGAGCTCTGGAACATCCTGAGTCATTGAGCCATCCCTTTGTCTCCCAGTACTTTCCAAAAGGCTCCCTTCACATCCTTGTTCCGGAGGCTGTAGATGATGGGGTTGAGGAAGGCAGAGACAACATTGTAGAACAGAGCCAGCTTCTTGTCTCGCTCTGGGTCATACCAAGAGCCAGGCCTCATGTACATGATCATGGCTGGCCCATAGAACATGGTGACCACAGTGATGTGGGAAGCACATGTGGAGAAGGACTTGAGCCTTCCCTGGGATGAGCGGATTCTTAAGATGGAGACAAAGATGCAGGCATAGGAGGCCAGGATGAGGGAGAGTGGGACCAAAAGCAGGATGAAACCCAGGATGAAGTCCAGGCGGTCATTGAAAGAGGTGTCTGCACAGGCCAACTTCAGGACAGCAGGGACTTCACAAAAGAAGTGGTTGATCTTATAGGGACCACAGTAAGGCAGACGCATGGTGAAGACAGTGTAGACCAGAGCCCCCGTGATGCTGATGGACCAACAGACAGTGACCATCTTGATACAAACGAGACGGCTCATGAGCAGGGAATAGCGAAGGGGAAAGCAAATGGCAACATATCTGTCATAGGCCATAATGGCATAGAGAACACACTCAGCAATGCCCAGGACCAGGAAGATGAACATCTGGGCTACACAAGCACCCCAGGAGATGGTCCTTCTCGGACACACCATGTTAACCAACATCTGGGGCACAGTGGTGGTAACATAGCTCATGTCCACCACAGAGAGGATACTGAGAAAGAAGTACATGGGTGTGTGGAGGCGGGAGTCTAGGTAGATCAGGGTGACGATGAGACCATTGCCCAGGAGGGTAATGAGGTAGAGCAGGAGGAAAAAGACGAACAGAGCCACTCTAATCTGTGACTCGCTGGAGAAACCGAGGAGGATGAACTCGGACACCGAGCTGTGGATTTTCCTTGCCAAGGCCCTGCATGGTGGTCTGCCTGTTAAGGAGAAACAAGGGCTTTCCTCATCTGTTCTTGGCCTTGGGTCAGGAAGGACAGGGTTGATAGAGGCAGAGTCACCCAGAGAATAGCATGCATGGTAGCTTCTGTGGATTTGGCCAAACCTCTGGAGAGTTGGATGGATAGAGAAAGGAACTGAGGGCAGCTGCAGCACTGAGCCAGGAGTTGGAAGATGCGGCTGCTCACAGGACTTGTGCTGGAAGCCACCTTTACCCAGAGAAGACATGGAATTAGGTGGTCAGTTTTGTAACAGGATTTCAGCTAAGTCATGGCCACTGCTACATTTTACCAGGGGTATACCCCTTGTCCCAATCTAGAGTAGGCAGATAATTCTGCTGTGAATTAAGTTGATGAACCTGAGAGTCTGAGTTAGGTGGGAGGTGTTCAGGGGCTGTCAACCCAGAGCTGTATGGTGGCAACCTCTACTTATGACAAAGCTGAGGCTATGATGGGAGAACACAAAAAAGGTCGCAGAAAAGTCAGGCTGGGAGGACATACTCAGTCTTATTACTGACTTATGATTACAGCCAAATGCAAGTAACGTATATTGTTATAAATTACAATTCAGGAATTCATCGACTAGGTTGTAGTTGAACTTCATCAATATATCAAAAAGATCTGCTCAGGCTGGAGAAATGGCTTAACAGTTAAGGCACTTGCCTGTCAAAACCTAAGGACCCAGGTTCAATTCTCAGGTCCCACGTAAGCCAGATGCACAAGGTGGTGTGTGCATCTGGAGTTTGTTTGCAGTGGAGGCCCTGGTGCACCCATTTCTCTCACTATGTCTCTCTCTCTCTCTTTTTCTCTCTCCCTCTTTGTCTCTAATAGATAAATTAAAAAAATTTTTTAAAGATCTGGTAGGCAAATTAAGTATTGACATGATAACTATATGTGTGTCCAACAACTTAAATGTTTTATAGCATATGAGAAATGCATTTATATATTAATAATTGAAGTCATTCCATGGTGATCTTGGTGTGGCAATATTTCTTTGAATAACAAAATTTATGTCTTAAGGACTGTGGAAATAGCCGACTTCATAAAGAACTTCATTTGTAAGCATGAGAACTTGAGTTTGCTCCCCAGACCCACATGTTAAAGCTGAGCATGGTGGTGAGCGCTTATACTCCCAGTGCAGCAGATCCCTGGGGCCCACTAGCCAGCCTTTCTGGCCTAATTAATGAGCTACAGGCCAATGAGAGATTCTGTTTCAAAAATAAGGTTAGAGCTGAGCATGGTGGTGCATGCCATTAATCCCAGCACTTAGGAGGCAGAGCTAGAAGGATTGCTGTGAGTTTGAGGCCACCCTGAGACTACCTAGTGAATTCCAGGTCAGCCTGGGCTAGAGACCCTACTTTGAAATACCAAAATAATAATAATAATAATAATAATAATAATAATAATGATAATAAGGTTGGTAGAACCTGAGAGGAATGATATCCATGGTTGTTCTCTGGCCTCCACACATGCACAGGCATGTGTAAGTTCACACACACACACACACACACACACACACACACACACACGTCCTTAGGCTTAAATGTAGGGAAAAAAAGGTCGGGGTGAGAAGCAGAGGTGGAGACCTCACAGCCTTGTGTCCGTGGGGCATTGTGTGACCCTGGTTCCTGACTGGTAGCTGTCAGCTCTCCTGAGCCTTTCCAGGTTTTGTTGCTTTATTTTGAAGTCTATAAACCAAAATAAACCCTTTTTCCCCTCAAGCTGCTTTTGGTCAGGTGATTTCTGCCAGCAATGTGAACCTGACTGCAACAGAGAAAGAGAGAGAAGGCAGGCCAAGAGTCTACAGCTGCTGCAAAGGAACTCCAGATGCATGTGCCACTTGGTGCGTCTGGCTTTCAATGAGTACTGGGGCATCAAACTGGGGTTGTTAGGCTTTGTAGGCAAGTTTCTTAACCACTGAGTAATCTCAGCGATCTCTCCAGCCCTGTTTTGAGTATTTTTAAATTTGTCAAAGAGAGCTGGGCATGGTGGCACATGCCTTTAATCCCAGCACTTGGGAGGCAGAGGTAGGATAGCTGTGAGTTCGAGGCTACCCTGAGACTACATAGTGAATTCCAGGTCAGCCTAGACTAGCGTGAGACCCTACCATGAAAAAAAATTGTCAGAGAGGGAGAGAGAGAAAGAAAGAACAAGCAAATGAGTGAGCAAGCGAGAGAGAGATTGGATTTCCATAAGTAGTCTGGGGTATTGAATCCTAGCAAGAGGGCTTTTATAAGTAAGTGCCTTTAATCACTGAGCCATCTCCCTAGCTCCCAATCTTTGTTTCTTGAACTTAGATATATGTAGGATTTCTGGCTTCATCCTTACAGTTGCCCTCCCATGACTGAGGTTTGACCTCCCCACCAGAGAAACAGTTGAGCAGAGTTAGTGGGCAGGAGAGTCATCCAAGGATTAGAAATGTGAGCTCAGAGCACTGGAAGGTACATAGAACATGGACTTGGAGTCAACACCTGAATCATGTGGCCTCTTTATCTCCTTCCAAGTCAGGCAGCTACTCAGAATCCCTTGTTTTTCATCTGTAAAATGGGTATAATATATCCTCCATACTGGAGACTACATGAGGTATATCTGGTTTACAGAAAGTGCTCAATACAGTCTAGCAATTTGGATACTGGGATGTTAGATAAAAGGAGGATGCAGAGAGGAGACTCAGGAGCATTTTTAAATCTGAGGCACTGAAGGGCAGGTTTGAACACATAACCCTGAGGACTGATTAGCAGAAGACAATGGTGGAATCTGGAAGTAGGAACAGGGGTGGGAGGCAGAATGGACAAAAAAGAAAGTGCTTGGTGGGTATTGTGAGCTTCAAGGAACAACAGTGCTCTGAGAAAGGAGAAAAATGATCCCAGGAAGGAAAGTTTGGTGAAGAGGGGTTCTAGTGCAGCTCAGGCCCTTGGACATTGAGTGAGGGCAAAGCATGGGGAGATGCCCATCCTTTCCTTTGGCTAGATCACACCCCAGACCTAGACTTTCTCAAAGGACTTCCAGTGACCTCCTAGTCCACCTGACAGTGGGTATATTGTCATCTAGCATGGCCCTTCTCACATCTTCCTGAAGGAAGTCAGGCCTTGCTCAGTGCGTCTAACCATTCTCAAGTTGATATGATTCTTCAGCAGCTATGTAAGACTTCTGAGCCATACTGCTAACAGTACGACGACCACTAGGCTGAGGTCTGGGCAACTAGGGTCTCCCCTATCATACACAGCACCTCCCAACCAGCTGGCTTTCTCAGCACCTGCCCTGTGAGCTCCCCATCCTCTTCCTGGCTGTCATTCTGCTGGTGCCTCCCTAATCCTTTCTGCCTCCTCAGATCCCACAGCCCTTCAGAGCCCCACTTGGGTTTTCTTCCTCTTTACCTGGCTGCTCCAGTCGTGTGTAGTTCATGTGTGTTTTGTCTTCTCATAAAGCTGTAGGCAGAGGCCATGTCTCTTCAATCTCTCCATGATGTCTAGCACAAGGAAGACACATGTTCAGGGTTTGGTGAAATCTTGGGTCCATGACTGTTTGCACTTGGGGAAAGATATGTAGGAGTTTCCCCTTTTCCAGGCAATGCTAAGGACTGGCAGACAGGTTGTGGAGCCCCAGTTTCAGCACTAGTTTTCTCTGCTTTAAAGTGGGTTCTTCTTTGCCTCCTATGAAACCAACAAACCTGATCTTGGGATGTATAGCCAGGCTTAATCACTGTGCTCAACTGCCCCTCACAAAGATGCAGTCAATGGATCAAGTGCCTGAGTCCTCTTACTAAGACAGCTTCACGTGCACATCCACCCTTTCCTTCACCGGCCAGTGTCCCCTGCACCCTCCCTGCCTCTGCTCTTCAGGGGGAGAGGAAAGATGGCGAACCTCATCAGGGTTCCCCCGGGGAGCATCAGGGCACCTTCTGGGTGCAGGGATGGAAAAGGTTCCTGAGAGGGACCTTTACACAAGAGTCTGGAAATGGCTGTGAAGAAATTGCAGACATCCGGGCGTGATGGTGCACCTGCCTTTAATCCTAGCACTCAGGAGGCAGAGGTAGGAGGATCACCATGAGTTTGAGGCTACCCTGGGACTGCAGAGTGAATTCCAGGTCAGCCTGGGCCAAAGGGAGACCTTACTTCGGAAAACCAAAAAAGAAGAAGAAGAAGAAGAAGAAGAAGAAGAAGAAGAAGAAGAAGAAGAAGAAGAAGAAGAAGAAGAAAAGGGAAAGGAAAGGAAAGGAAAGGAAAGGAAAGGAAAGGAAAGGAAAGGAAAGGAAAGGAAAGGAAAGGAAAGGAAAGGAAAGGAAAGGAAAGGAAAGGAAAGGAAAGGAAAGGAAAGGAAAGGAAAGGAAAGGAAAGGAAAGGAAAGGAAAGGAAAGGAAAGGAAAGGAAAGGAAAGGAAAGGAAAGGAAAGGAAAGGAAAGAAAAAAGTAAAGAAAGAAAGAAACTGCAAACAAAGTCCTGAAGATTCTCCGTCCTCCGCCCCAGTGAGTGAGCCCCTCTGTCCGTGCTTGGATCTTGCAGAAACCTCCCCCAGCCCTTTGCTCAGCCACTTACAGTTGAACAGCTTGTTCTGCCCAGGTAGCCCTCTCCACCCCTATGACAACAGCTGATCTGAAAAGCACAGGAAGCCGCCTGACCTTCCGTTCAGTTCCGAACAGAGTTTTTACAAGTGAGACCTACACCACCTTTTAAGCATGCTGGACCCAGAGCAGCTCTGAAGGGAGGGCCCCCTGGAGGGCAGACACAGGGAATTCCCTTAGTGTCACATTGGTCTGGAGAGTGGAGTTCCAGCCCCTGAGAAGCCCTAGGGATTCCTTGTCCACGTGGGAAAGGTAGCATGGAGCCTGGGGGTGGATGGACTGACACAGCCGGGAAGTTTAATGCCCCTAAGATATTTCAGGTGTGGCCCTGGAGTTACAGAGCTCCTGGGTATCCTTCGGAAGTTTCCATGTGGAGGCTGAAATTTATTCCCACTGTGATTAAGAAAGGAGGGTTTTCTGGCTGAGCTGCCATATCCCTGTTTGACTCAGTGATGATGCTGGTAAGATGCACTTTGTTTCTTTCTGGAGCACTTTCATGTGTCTTTGATCTCAGTCATGTAAGCCAAGACCGTGCACTTACCAAACAGAGGCAAAAGTGTAACAAATAGAGGCTTGGGCAGTTGCTCACAGACCTTCACTGCTGACCCTGTCCACTTGTCTGAGCTCTAACCCAGAAAGTGTAACTTTTTTGTCTTTCCCTTGCTTTCTCCTCTTTGGATTTGAGCCAAAATCCTGAGTGGTTCTTCTGATTATTTAGACTCTCTCACCTTTATCTCAATAATCTCCTTTTGCCTTACTGAAAAATAAAAATAGCTGGGCATGGTGGTGCATGCCTTTATTCCCAGCACTAGGGATCGCCAGGAGTTTGAGGCCACCCTGAGACTGAATTCCAGGTCATCCTGGGCTAGAGCAAGACCCTACGTCCAAATATATATATATAAATTGAAGCTAGAGTAGAGATATTGTAAATGCTGCTGATTATGCTACTTGAGCTGGAGAGATGGCTTAGTGGTTAAGGTGCTTGCCTGCAGAGGCAAAGCACCCAAGTTCAATTCCCCAGAACCCACGTAAGAGAGAACAGGTGCACAAGGGGGTGCATGCAGCTGGAGGCCTGGAAATGCCCATTCATCATACTTGCCCCCCCATCTCTCTCTCATACATCCTCCCTCCCTCCCTCCCTCCCTCCTTTCTTCCCCCCTCTCTGTTTCTCAAATAAATAAAATATTTTTAAAAAACAAAAAAGGCTACTACTTCCAGCTGGAAAGATGGCTTAGCAGTTAAGGCATTTGCCTACAAAGCCAAAGGATCCCGATTTAATTCTCCAGGACCCATGTAAGCCAGACACACAAGAGAGCACATGCGTCTGGAATTTGTTTGCAGTGGCTGGAGGCCCTAGCCCGCCCATTCTCTCTCTCTCTCTTTCTCTTTCTCTCAAATAAATAAAATAAAATATATTTTAAAAAATAAGGCTACTAGGCTTTTCTTTAACTATCATTTATTGACAATCTGTCATTCTCTGGCACCCACCCAAGACCTCATACTTCACTGTGGCATAAATACTCCTGAACCTGAGACCCTGCTGTTGAGCACCCATTCTTATTAGGTACTACACTGGGCACTCATATAGTTTATCTTTACAAGGATGGTAAGCCACTTGATAGAGCATGAGTTTAAGAGTGAAGTGGCCAGTTCACAACACACAGCAGGTCAATACAGAGCCCAGATCTCTCAGATTCCTAATCTCTCCAGTGCAGCGTTGCTATGGCAGAGGCTCAACACCATGTTCAGGGTGTGAGTTCAGGCGGTAGAATGCTTATAAGGCTGTGAATAGGAGCCAGGTGGTCAAAAGGTAGGGAGGGGATGGAGAGATGGCTTAGCAGGTAAGGAAAGGTAAAGTCTAAGGACCCACCCACGTAAGCCAGATGCACAAGGTAGCCCATGCATCTGGAGTTTGTTTGCAGTGGCTGAATGCCCTGGCATGCCCATTCTCTCTCTCTCTCCCTCTTTCAAATAAATAAATAAATTTTGTTAAAGGCAGGGAAGATGTGATGCCCTCCTCTGACCTAGTGTGAGAACCATTCCCCCCAGCCAAGTGCTCTCTTGAGTACCCCTGGAATTCCATGATAGAAGAGCCATTGGCTGGCTGGGCTCATTAACTGTTATAGGCCTGCCAAAGAGCCTGCTGTGTGGATGGGAGGTATGATCCAATTGTGAGAGATGGTGCCGTCTAGCAATGTAGAATTCAAATTCTTTTTTTTATAATTTATTTTATTATTTATATTATTCTAATTTTACATTCATAATGGTGACTCCATTATCCTCCTCCCTGTCCTCCCTCTTCCAAAGGGACCCTCATCAATGGGGAATGTGGGTCATGCATTGTGGGGGTATTCAAGAGTTATGGGGGATAGGCCAAGTCTCTGTGCATAATGCCCTAAACTTGTGGCCCTAACATGCTTTCCGCCCCCTCTTCCGTGAATTTCCCTGAGCCACATTGGGGTCATTTTAGTTCTGCTTCAGTGATGAGGTTTTGGGAGCCTCTGTGTCTCTGGATACCTGGCTTTGTAGGAGTTGGATGTTCTCTGTGTTTATCTCCTTCAACCTTTTTCTGGAGTTGTGTTCGCCAAGAACGCTGTACTCTTGCCCTTCCCCCGCATTACTGTATGGTTTCAGCTGGGGCCCTGGTGAGGTGTGATTGGTTGATCCTCCCTTCAGGTTCATTGTCCATCTGAAAAAGATAAGCAAATTCTCCAACGGAGAGAGAAGTTAGTACTAGATAGATGGGATGGCCATAGATATTTTTGAGGGAGTTTTATATGCATAGGCCCTCTTCTCACCCACATTTGGTGGTGTCTTGATCTTGGAGACTGAGCTCATTTTTTTACCCAGCAGGAAACAACCTGACGTAATGCTCAAATAAGTGCAGTAGTGGCACACAGCCATGGTGGGTTACCAACTGCTCTTGATTTGGCTAATAGATCCACTCAGTGGAATGGAACTCATTGCTGGAACTGGGAAATAAGTCAAAACCACGTACAAAAATTGAGCTCAGTTTCCAAGAATTCAAATTCTTTATAAACTTTAATTTAAAAGTTCATTTTAGCCCCTGCATTTGAAAGTGACCGTGGGCTGCCCATGCCCTGGTCTTTGATAGTACAGGCAGAGGATGCAAAAAGCCTTGCCCCATGTTTGGAAGGTACTTCTGTCCTGGCCAGACCCTGGTGCTTTCATACACCACATCCTTTCTGCTTGATGCTTCCTGCTACCTGCCGTCTTCCCATTCCGGTGGAGGTCTGGGCTTGACCTACAGGAGGAGATGGGTTAGGTGTAGAACCTGGGCAGTGACCACCTCCTCCCTACAGAAGCCTTCCCTGGTTCCATCCACACCCTCAGCCCCACCTGCTTGGACTAATCAGACCCTGCGGAAATCCTCCCATTGCTTGACTCCTAGTGTGCATGCATGCATTCTCTCTCTCTCTCTCTCTCTCTCTCTCTCTCTCTCTCTCTCTCTCTCTCGTAGTCTTGTGGGCAATGGCTTTCTTCTGTGTCTTGCTGGATTCTATCTCTGGAAAAATGAAGGACAGTCCCTTCACTGTAAGGCTATAGGACTCATTGCCCTGTGCAGTATTAGGGCACATACTGAGTGGCAGCTTGCAAGGGGGTTTACTGTTTCTACCAGATAGCCCACTTTGATTGGTCTGGGCCTTGGGTGGCCTCTGGGAATAGGTTTTTCTTCCAGCCTGAGGCAAGTACTAGGGTTAGAGAGCACAGAATATAGTTGAGTTATTTATAGAAGCAGCGTTTCCATAGCCTCCCACTGCTTCTTCCCCTTCCCTAGGAAAAAAAAACTTAGTTTTAATTGGCAAGTAAAATTGTATATGTATACTCAACTTACAGAGCTAATTAACATGTAAATTGAGCTAATTCACATGTGTGTTGCCCTCCATGCTTTTATGCTTTCATGGTGTGAACATTAGAAATCACTCAGCGTGGCTGGAGAGATGGCTTAGCAGTTAAGGCACTTTGTTTCCTCTCAGGTTTAAGAACTCAGGTTCAATTCCCTAGTACCTGTGTAAGCCAGATGCACAAGGTGGTGCAAGCAGCTGAAGTTCATTTGCAGCGGCTAGAGGTCCTGGAAACCATTTTTTCCCTTCCCCTTTCTCTTTGTCTCTCTCAAATAAATAAATAAATAAAATATTTAAAAATGAAATCTTTCAGCAATTTTTAAGCATACAGTGTATTGCTATTAACTATTGTCACCACGCTGCACAACTTATGTTTTGAGCGTATTCCTTCTCTCCAATTGAAGCTTTAAATCTCTTTCTTTGCCCAGCATCTCCACTATCCTCCAGCTACTTTCAGCCTTGGTAACCTCCTTTTTATTTCCTGCTTCTGTGAATTTACCTTTTTCAGTAAGATCAGGCAGTATTTAGCTTTCTGTGTCTAGCTTATTTTACTTAACATAACGCCCAGGTTCATCCATGTTGTTATGAATAACAGAATTCCCTAGCCATTTGATTTTTGCCAAATCACTTTCCCTTTCCTAACTTAAGTGTTACCATATTTAGAGCAGAAAATACTGTGAGTGCTAAGAAGGTGCACGTGTGACACTTAGTACACGTTCTGGAACTAGCACTGGCACACAGAAGACATCAAGCAGTGGTAGGCCATATCCTAACAAACAGGTGAGCAGCTATTAAGAGTCATCATGTGTCTTTTCCCAGGAGTATGGGTGCATGACACGACACCTATAAGAAAGGCAGGATGGGGCCAGGGCAATGATTTCCTGGGTAAAGTGCTTACTGTATAAACTTAATGACTGGTGTTCGGATTCCCAGCATCCATGTAAAAGCTGGGAACAGTAGTGAGTGTCTGTTATCCAAGCCTCCTACAGTGAGATGGGAGGCAGAGATAGGAGAAACCCAGAATCTCAGAAGTTCTCTGGTCAGCAGCCTGGCATTGGCAGTGGTGAACAAAAGACCCTATCTTAGATAAGGTATAAGGCAAGAACCAGCACTTGGAGTTGTCCTCTGACCTCCATACATGTACTATGGCATGTGCATGCCTGCACTCCCACACAAGGACCACCCACACACAAAGATAATAAGAATAAAAGGAGGGCCAGGAGCTGGCTGCCTAATCCATTATGGAGGACCCTTGTTCAAGACCTACAGGTCTCAAGAAAGTTGGAGAGGACAGGGCCTGCCTAAACTCATTGTCTTTCTCCCTCAACAAAATGAACTCTTGAATCTGACATCCAGGCATGATAAACAGTTCATGTCCAAGAGGAGGCTGCACACCCTCAGACTAGACAGTGCTTTAGCTACAACACTTAAATTTTGATGTATTGTATTTCATTTTCATCACTTCCTAATATTTTGCAATTCTCTATTTATAGATAATTTTTATTATTCATTTCCAAACACTTGGATAATTTTTTTTTAATCTTTATATTGGAGCCGGGCGTGGTGGTGCATGCCTTTAATCCCAGCACTCGGGAGGCAGAGTAGGAGGATCACCATGAGTTCAAGGCCACCCTGACTACATAGTGAATTCCAGGTCAGCCTGGACCAGAGTGAGAACCTACCTCGAAAAAAAAAAAAAATCTTTATATTGGGCTGGAGAGATGGCTTAGTGGTTAAGGTGCCTGCCTGCTAAGCCTAAGAACGCCGGTTCCAATCTCCAGGTCCCACGTTTAGCCAGATGCAAAGTGATGCAAGGGCGCAATGCTGCACTTGCCCACAAGGGGGCGCACACATCTGGAGTTGGTTCACAACAGCTGAGAGTCTGCTGGTGCACCCATTCTCTCTCTCTCTCCAAAAAAAACTTTATATTACTAACTTTCATAAATGTAGACAATATACTATACTCATAATCCCTTCCTACCCTCCCCACTTTTCTTCCTCCCAAAACCCCCCTCCATTAAATCCCTTCTTTCTAATTAGGCAAATACTTGGTAATTGTCTAGATATGTTTATGTATTTCAATTTTTGAATGTCTGAAAATTTCATTGTTTATGTCAGTTTCAAAAGATTTTCCATGTAGATGGAAGACTCTAGTGTGCTGGGTTTTTCCTCTTTCAGAACCTCAGAATACTGCTGCATGGTCTTTAGACTTCTGCTGTCATCAGTGAACAGTCATCTGCCATTCTTACGTCTAGTTCTCGGAGAGTAAGCCACCTTTTTTTCCTGGCTTCATTTAAGATCATACCAGTCTGGATGTGACAGATCTTGGTGTAGTTTTCTCCATATTTTTCATTGAGCCTTTTTAGAGTTGTAAGATCATAGTTTCAATTATGTCTGAAAAACATTTAGTCATCATTTTCTTAACTACTTTTCTATTATCTCTCTATACCTCTTTAAAGACTTACTAACCCTGTGTCAAAACCCTCAACCTTGTTCTGCAGCTCACTGTCTCATTGTTAAAGTCTTCCATCTCCATTTAATTTTGGTTCACTTTGGTTGCCATGTTACTGCTTTTTTTTTTTTCCTATAATGTCTAGTCTGTTGTTCATCCCAGTGAATTTTTCATCTAATACTAGTTTCCATCTATACACATGTAAGTCAGACTAATGCTCTCCACATTTCTCTTTAAGATTCTCAATTGTTCCTGTAGCTTCTTAAACATAGGGGGCATGGAGACAGTTCTCTAATGCCCTTACATACTTACTCCATCATCTCTTTAATTTTTTCAGTCACTTTCAACCTAGCAATTTTTCTCCTAATTCTAGATTGTATATCTTGCCCTATTATATTCTTGGTAATTTTTATTGGTTATTAGACATTTGAATTTTACTGTGCTGACTCAGTTGTGTGGACATTTTTGGGTTGTTAATAACTATTCTTAAACTTTTTTCTTGCAGTGCAGTTCAGTTTTAAATTTTACTATTTGTTTGAGAAAGAGGCAGATAGATGATGATGATGATGATGATAGATCCATAGATGATAGGTAGATAGATAGATAGATAGATAGATAGATAGATAGATAGATAGATAGATAGATAGAGGCAGACAGACAGACAAACAGACAGACAGACAGACAAAGAATGGGTGTTCCAGGGCCTCCAGCCACTGATAAAAAACAACTCCATATGCATGCATCACCTTGTGCATCTAGCTCACATGAGTACTGGGGAATCAAACCTTGGTTTCATAGGCAAGTGCCTTATTCACTAAGCATCACTCCAGCCCTCAGTTAGTTTTTTATAGAACAAAACATACAAAAACCCTTGAACCTATGGAGTATTTTATTTAATTCATGTGATTCTCTTGAGTTTTGTGATTGGTTTTTATCAGGTGAGACCACAGCATTGTTTAATCTTGGCACTGGAAATAGGATCTATTGTAGCTGCTGTGTGAGCTCTGAGAATTATTTTATCTAAGTCTTCACTTGTGCTCACTTGTTCATCTATAGGTAGTTTTCTTATTTCTGCCATTTGGGGGTAGTATCCTTACATATTTACTGATTAGTTTTCAAGTCTTTCTGCTCTGCTTTTTGCCCCCAGTTCTCACTGTAAACCCACCAAAAAGGAGGCAGCAATAATCATGCTACACGCTGACTGCTGGTCAGCCTTGAAAGTTTCCTCTGGATGAGTTGGTTTGGAAGAGTACTTGCTTTGCAAGTGTGGGGCTGTGGTAGGGCCTGATTCAGCTTGAGTTCAATTCCCCAGCACCCATGTAAAGAGCTGTGTGTGGTCATGCATGCTGAAATCCCAGCCCTGTGAGGAGCAGAGACCAGAGAAGCACTGGGTTTGGATGGTTAACCAGCTGACTGACACAGCAGCTCCAAGTTCAGTGAGAGTCTTCATGTCAAGGACACATACTAATGAGAATTTTGGGAGGACACTTGATAATTTTCTCTGATATCTACATACATGTACATGGAGTTCACACATCTACACACAGGTGTATATACCATACAACACACACACACACACACACACACTACCCTCCACCAGATTATTCCCAGCTTCAATCAAAATCTTAGGAAATGCACAAAATATATTCAAGTACTTTGTCAGAATGTAACATTTATGGCCTCTAGTCAAATACCAGTAGAATTCTCCCCATATAGAGTCTCATCAACCTGACCATTACCACATTCTAGTTGGCTTTCTTTTCTTCCTAGCTCCCACCAGGCCACCCCTCCAGTATGGGTCACTGCCTGCGTCTTGAACCACATCTCCACTACTGAACAAGCATCAGAGATTAATAAACAGTATGCCAAGTTTAGCAGCATATCAACAAACCTATTTCTTTGTTTAATTTTTATTATATATATTATAATAGAATATATTAATATCCCCTCACCCTGTCTCCTGTAGCCATGGGACCCTCCTCTGTGGAGTTGTTGGTATTCACTGTAGGGTTATGAATGCCTTCTACTGTGTAAGATACTGTACCTCAGGATATTTCTACCCATTGTGTGACTCTTAAAGTATCCTCCCCCCCTTCCTCAGTGTTCCCTGAGCCATGGCAGGCCTGTTGGCAGTCTGAATTTGTACTGAGTTCTTTGGAGCCTTCCAGATTTCAGCTTTGATAAGTTTTTTGTGTTTTATTTTGAGGTAGTATTTCACTTTAGCCCAGGCTGACCTGGAATTCAGTGTATAGTCTTAGAGTGGCTTTGAACTCACAGCAATCCTCCTACCTCTGCCTCCCGAGTGCTGGGATTAAAGGTGTATGCCACAGCCAGGGGTGGTGGCGCTTAATCCCACCTTTAATCCCAGCACTACAGAGTGAACTCCAGGTCAGCCTGATAGTGAGACCCTCTTGAAAACCAAAAAAAAAAAAAAAAAAAAAAAAAAAAGGTGAGGCTGGACAGATGGCTTAGTGGAGCTTGCCACCCTAAGGAGAATGACAGAGTGAATTCCAGGTCATCTGAGGCGTTTGCACTGGCTACAGTGAGACCTCTCTCTCTACCTGCCTATTTCTGTATCTCTCTCTCTCTCTCTCAAAAATAAATAAAAAAAAAAAAAAAAAAAGGTGTGTGACACTATACCTGGAAAGACTTTGGTATGTTTGATTGATCACTGTGTCTGTAACCATTACCTGGGAGCTGGTTGTCAGGCTAGCAGTAAGAGCAGTATTCATATCAGCGTGTCCTCTAGAATTTTCCTGGGCCCAGTCAGATGTGGTAGAGGTTGCAAGTCTGTGGTGGGCAGTCGGCTATCTACTTGTCTTATTGATGGATCAATCTTACCTGTCCTCCATTATCTCTACCATCTGTCAAACAGATCCTCCAACCAAGAGAAGATTGGGTTAAAGAGATTGTACAAAGTTATTTGAGAAATTTTTTAGTGTGCAAGCCCACTCTTCTTCTTCACAGAGCAGTGGGGACTTCTCTCTGAAGTCTGAATTCCTGACTATGGGATTCAGATTTGATTTTCAGTACTAGATATGAGTTCTGTCCTACTGAGTGGGCCTCATGTCCAATAAGAAAACAGTTGGGGGCTGGAGAGATGGCTTAGCGGTTAAGGCGCCTGCTTCCTAAGCCTAAGAACACTGGTTCCAATCTCCAGCGGTTCCAATCTCCAGGTCCCACGTTTAGCCAGATGCAAAGTGACACAAGGGCACAATGCTGCACTTGACCACAAGGGGGCGCACACATATGGATTTTGTTCGCAGCCGCTGAGAGGCTGCTGGCGCGCCCATCTCTATCTGTCTTCCTCTCCCTCTCTCTGTGTCTCTCTCTGTGTCTCTCTCCAAAAAAAAAAAAAGAAAAGAAAAGAAAACAGTTGGTTATGTGATGGGAGGGATGTATTTATTTTAGCTTACAGACTCAAGGGGAGGTTTCCTGATGGCTGAAGTATGGCATGAACAGATGCTATACATCACCTTCTTGCAAACAACATGTGGAAAACAGCAGCAGGAGAGTGAGTCTAACTGTGGCAATGGGGAGCTGCCTTTAACAGTTCCAAAGCCTGCTTCTAATAACACACCTTGTTCAGTAAGGCTCCACCTTCCCAAATGCTACCACCTGGGTCCTAACCATTCAAAACACATGAATTTAGGAGGGCCATGTGAGTTAACTCACCCCTGTGGCAAATGGGTCAGGACTCAACTCCTCAGTATCCATTGATGACTTTTAGAACGCACATATGTATATTGCATTCATCAGCCCTCTATTCTTCATGTCTTTAGTTGTCTTCATTGATGATATATTGTTCTCAATCTTTTAGATATCATGGATCCATTCATTATCATATTTTATTGCTTAATAATGAATCTACAAGGAAAGGCTGAGGAGATCATTATGTCCAATTTTTGTCTGAAACTGTCAAATTCTCACATTGGTTTGTGAGAGTTTGAACCAGTACTTTAGGGAAGAAATGAGAAAAGTGAGACTGAAAAAACCAAGCATTGAGTTGGACTCTAAGTTGACTCATGCATTTCAAATTTGGCTTAAGGATTTTCTACATGTAGGGATCCCTACCAGAACATGAAGTATCACGACTGTTGGTGTCTGTTTATTTATCTGTATCCTTGTATCACAGCAAAAAGTGAACACAAGTGTCCAAGTGTTTAGATACAAGCTGTACCTACTTGGTTATATATCTCTCCATTTAATCCTGATCCCATTGGTGCATCACAGCATTTTGAAACACTGTTGGTCTGCAATGATGCCCAATTCTAGAATCATAACAAAGTTTATATTATCTTTGGAATAATATTCGTTTTTTTTTTAACAAAAGGAACGCTTATTTCTCTACATAGGCCATATGTTGGGTTTTCAATACAAAGACGGGCTCCACCGCTGGAATGCTGCTTGGGGAGATCTTCTCTTTGTCTTCCATTGCAGCCTGTAGACAGTGATGCTGTTTCACACTCTAAAGTGGCTCAAACTGTGATCAAGATGTTCTGGGTTCACCTGGAAAGCAGGATGCAGAATTGCTAAGAAGACTGTGGGGATGCTGGAAGGCCTGGCTTTCCATAGTGGGACCTGATTGCTAATCTTAAGCCTTGGGACTTAGTGGAAGCTTCTCCCGGGGCAGTATCCAGCACACCAGGTGTTTAGTACATAGGACTCAAATGAAATAATGACTCTATTGAGAGAACAGAGTAAAAGTGAACATTGTGATGTAAATTCTATAGAAGCTATACTGTTTAATCAATGTAAAGGTTAAGTTTTAACATAGGCTTTATTGGGAACCATAGTATATTAACACATTGGCAACTGATCATATGTTCATCAGGTTATCCTCTTCTGCACCCTGATCCCTGATCCCCATGCTACTTACAGCCTCCTCAGTGCACTTTTCAGTAATCACCATGGGTTCATGAATGCACCAGTAAGTACAGAGGGTTAGGGAGAGGACAGTGCCTCTGAGTATACCTTCCCACACTCTCGCTCTTACATTCGTTCCCTCCGCTCTTCAGCAGTGTTTCCAGACCCTTGGAGGGTGTGTTGGAAGTCTCACTTGGAAGGATATGTTTTAAGCTGATGTTATGAGGAGCCCTGAGCTGATAGCTGCTCATCAAGTGTATCTTCTTGAGTTCCCAGAGAGAGTGAGCGCTCTGTCTGCGCAGAGGGGGTATTCAGCTTGGGACTGCTCATGACCCTGGCCCCTAAACACCATTATGAAATTTCAGCACAATTACCTAGGATGGGTCCCCAGCATCTGGATCTAGCATTTTGGGGGACATCATGTCATGCACTGCCACCAACACCATCTGCTGCCATTTTCCTCAGGCCCATGGTGACCATCAGTATGGAGTATGGAGTACTTGCAGACCCCTGTAGCAGAGCAGTTGGATTTGCCCAGAGCAGACATGCCACTATTGCACCCGTTCAGTCATTTGGCCTGTCTGGTCAAACTTAAGACTTCCAGTGTCCACTGTTTTCACTGCTGATAACTTCTGTCTCCCATAGGGCTGCATGCAGTGCAGTTTTTTCCAGCTTTCAGTTGGCTGGTCTATAGATAGAAGGTTTTCTGCTCAGCACCAGCTTGATTTCTCAGTGACCTTGCTGCTCAGGCATGTGAAGTCTTCAGTAATAGGGTCTTACCATCTGTTTCTCGTGGGAAACCAAGGACCTTGGCAAAAGCTTGTAATGTTTTGGAGGCAGCAGGGACCTCCCTGGCCAACAACTCACTGGTAGGTATCCCATCCCTGGCACTGAAAATTTTCTAGTAGCCATCTATGGCATCTGGATGTGCCATTATCAAAAAAAAAGAGGCTTTCATATGTCTTATTCAGAATATCTTGAATTTTGATTGACCCTCCCCCCACCCTTCTCTTACTCATTTTCTTCCCCTGGCCTCACTTAGGCCATTCCCCTCCCTGTGATCTGTTCTTCTATGAACATATATACAATACTATCCCCTAAAGTCCTTCCTTCTCCTCCATTGCTTATAGCCTTTTTCCAGCTTACTGGCCTCTGATACACACACAAGTCTAAACAATTGTAGCTAGGATCCACATGTGAGAGAGAACATGTGACATTTGGTTTTCTGGGCCTGGGTTACTTCTCTTAGTACTTTCTTGATTTCTCTACAAATCTTTTGTTTCCATCTCCTCAATTGTTATAGCAAGTAGATTATGTTTTGGAGAATTAGTTCCCATAGCTGGTAAGGAAGAACTGTAGAGTATTGAATACTATTCTTTGAATGCCTCTGTAAATTATACTTTTTTGTTATTGTTCTGAAAGTGCATGTACTATTTTTACTTTTTTGTAGCTGCACTTTCCTGTCATCTTCTTTTCTCTAACAAATAGTAATCATACATTGTAGCAGACAGCTTCAGGTTCGCTGAGATGAACTTCCAGACCAGGCACAGTAATGGAGGAAGGGATATTATTTTGAAGCTTACAGATCCAGGGGAAGTTCCATAATGGCAGAAAGGGCCTGCTCTCACAGGACCAGGCAAGAGAGAGAAAAAAATCCAACCAGGCACACAGCACACAGAGCAAAACCACAGCCAAAAGCCCAGCACACTTCAGGAACTCCTATTAGGCACACTTTGCATATCTTTACAATGGAATCTCAAACCCACCACCACACCTTAAGACTGGCCCCCAGTGACATTGCCTCTAGCAAGGTGATTACAGATGCAAACTATAAATTAATAAAACACTGAATATATTGGGGGCCATATATTCAAACTACCACATACATTGTCATGGGTTTCATTATACCCATTATACCATTTTCATTCTTACATATGATGTATTTTGAACAAATTCACTGTATTATCCATTCATTCCCCTTCTGCTACTGCTGTTTCTATTCCCCTAACTAGTTGAAAACCCTAGTACTGGTCAGGAGAGATTGCTTAATGGTGAAGCCTAAGGACTCAGGATTGATTCCCCTGGACCCACGTAAACCAGATGCAGAAGGTGTTGCATGAGTCTAGAGTTCCTTTGCAGTGGCTAGAGGCCCTGCTGTACACATTCTATCGCTGTCATTATTTCTCTTCTCTCTGTTTCTCTCTCTCAAGTGAAGAGTTAATTAAAAAAAAAAAAAAAAACATTCCATGGAGAAGACAGTTACTCATGCAGGCTCCTGAGCAGACAGGAGGGGAGAGGGACAGACTGGAAAAGGAAGCTGTCAGAAGCATCCTGGCATCTTCAGAAGAGGATGATGAGGGCAGGATGAAGGGGAGCCTCAGTAGAAAGAACCAGGCTCAGGCACATAGAGGGGTCTTGTGCCTCACTGAGAGGAACTCCAGCGACATCTCTCTCCATGGTCCTGCATTCCCTGTTGACCAGGCCAGGGTGCCAGGAGCCTGTCACAGCCCTGGCAGTTCTGAGCACCACCAACCTAGAGAATCACTCCCCAGGGTGAGATCTGTCACTCACCTGCTGTAGGTGGCATCGGCTGGGCTGCAGGTGAGCACGGAACTATTCATATTCTACAGGGGTGTTAGGATGAGTAGGGAATGGGACAGGGGACAATTTGGACAGGGGAGCAAAGCGACCACAGTTCCTAGGGTAAAGTGTAAAATGATATGAAAGGTAAATTTGGGAAAGGAGATATTTAGGTTGGGGTATCAGGAAGTGCCTGCGATAGCAGAGAACGGAAGGTGGTGGATTAGTTTGGAGATGACGCTGAGAGGTTGGCGCCTGAGTAGTCAAGGTAGGAATGAGTCATCTTTCTATAAGATACTCCTCCAAGAGAACAGTCAGTGAGCGACTGAGCTTGTGCCAGGACCATACATCATACATCATCACTCACAGCATTCCGTGACTCAATGCCCATTATGAGCGTGCCCCTGCCCTTTCAGTGCAGTGAGTAAGTCCCACTGGCCAGCAGTGTGGTCCCAGTAACTAAGTTGAGCGATCATGTGAAGCCTTAAAGAAAAGGAATGGGGCTGCTCTTAAACTATTGTGCAGTTTTACCTCAGAATAGGCAAAGTTTGGTCAAAGAGTTAGGAAAGAACCAAGAGCTGAGGGTGCCAGGGACGGGATGCTCCAAAAAGCCTGAGTCGAGACCCTGTGCGACACTTGACTCGGATCTGACCCCGTGGTCTCCTCTGGCTCATTTAGCTTGGCAAAGACATCTACTTCTTTCAGCCAAACAGCTCATGTTTGTTGCCATAATCTTTCTGGTTTCTCTCCTTATCTTGGCTTGTTCTTTCTCTTCTGTGAATGATCTGCATGCCATCGATGACCCCCCGGGAGTTAGACGTACTGCTAGCTTCTAATGAGGTGATTCTGTGGAATAGTATTATGCAGGCAATAGGAGATGTGTCCGCAGAAAGGGATCAAACAAAAATGGAATGAAAACAATGGGTTTATTACAACAACAATAGATGGTGGGGGCCCCTCAGGCTACTCATGAGGGGTGTAGATTTGATCCTGAAAACTTGCTTCCTCCAGGTGGTCAATATCAGTGTGATCCTAAGAGTGGGAGAGTGAGACTTAGGATCTGGGACAGGAGAGATTACAGAGAAAAATGGGCTGATGAGTTAGGTTTTATGGATTATTTAGCTGTTAGGGATTTGTGACTGTTTAACAGAAGATGGAAAAATACAACTTCATAAAGATTTAATTCAGGCATATGCTCAGCAAATACAACTTGGATGTAATGATTATGTTATAAAGTATTGCTTGCAGAAAGGAAAAGAAAGACTTGCTGAGTTAACCATAATTGAATAATAGGCACCTTTTGTGGCCAATCTGTCTCTCACCTTTGCTAACTTGAAGCTGAAAATAGAATCAACATTTAACAAAGAATGAAAAAGAAACCGCAAGGAGCTAGTGCTCCATGATTCAAAAAGAATTGGTCAAGGTGTTTTTCAAAGGTGGTTTTCACAGTTAATGGTTAACAGTGCTTACTCATAAAGATTGTAAGGGATGGGGTTAACTTTCCTGGAAACATCATGTACTTGTAATTTCAAAGAAGATTATGCATGCGTGTCAAATTTGGACACAGTTTCTGCCTTACTCCATTTGAATCCTATTTCCTTGTATGAGAAAAATAAAAGACTGAGGTTTTGTGGCAAGAGGCAGAGAGAAGCCAAAGAGAGAGAAGTCAGATGGCTCGCTGCTGAAGCCCGACCTGTCAGTTTGCACCAACGTGTCCTAAGTTTTATCACTGCTCCCATTCATCCCAGCTTCGTGGTCTCACCCCTTGTTGATGCTAGGGCTGGACCCAACGACACACAGGGTCTCGACTCAGGCTTTTTGGAGCATGCCGCATGCCCTGAATAGAAGTGGTTAAAAAGGAAGTCACTGTCCAGGTCTGCTGAAGTACGTTTCTACCTCATGTATTATAACTGTTGAATGAGAGGTAATCAGAGAATGGATGTTATGTCTGTTTGACCAATTGGAAGACACTGAAGATCAGGGAGGGAACAGCAGGCACAAAGCAGGTGGGACTAGAACTTGAGCCAAGGAGGGGGTCTGTAGGAGGAAGCAAGAAAGGCCAAGAGCTCCAGTGGCAGTGTGGCCCCTGCCTGCTTCTGCACGGGATTGTGAACATGCGCTCTTGGAAGAGGGTCTTATGTTCTGGATCTTATCTCTTGTTGGTCTTTCTCTGGTTTAGTTTTTCAACAAATCAAATTTGGGATATTAAATTTTTAATGATCACATATTAACTATATACAATAATGAGTTTATTATTTTATTTTCATAATAACATATAATGTATGTTGATCATATTTACCACCCCCATTATCCTGTCTACTCCCCCTCCTCCTTCTCCTGGTGAGCCTCTCCCTTCTCCCAACCTTTTGTTTTTCAACTTTCTTGTCATTCTTTTTCTTTTTTTATTTCTGGGGATCTAGAGGTTCATTTGGGTTGCTTACATGAGCAGGGGTGAGGGGCTAGATATAGGAACATGAACAACTTACTAGCGGCTACATCACTGAAGAAAATGTCTCCTTCCATCCCACCAACCTTTACAACAAAGAGCTCCTCAGGGAAGGGTGGGCCTGTGAGGCCCTCATTCATCCATGGCAGAAAGGGGATGGGTGCAATCTTGTCAAGTTTTGTGGATGTAATCACACATGCTGTGAGCGTATGGGTGCCACAGCCATGTCCTGCATGGAAAATGGCATTCCACAGCACTCCTCCCTCTCCTCTGCTCTTATCTTCTTCCTATCCCTTTTATGATGTTTCTTGAATCTTGGAGGTAACAATATATATGTCCCATTTAGAGCTGAGCACTCAGTAGTCTTTAAGCAATTGAATCTCTGCAAAAAGTGCTGCCCACTGCAAGAAAAAGCTTCTCAGCCAGGCATGGTGGTGCACACCTTTAATCCCAGCACCTCAGGAGGCGGAGGTAGGAGGATCGCCATGAGTTCAAGGCCACCCTGAGATTACATAGTGAATTCCAGATCAGCCTGGGCCAACGTGAGACCCTACCTCGAAAAATCAAAAAGAAGCAGCAGCAACAGCAGCTTCTCTGAGCAAAGCTGAGAGCAATGGTGGTCTATGGGCTTAAACATACTATTTAGAAGGTAGTTTGACAGGGTCAACATGTCCACTTAGAAAAATAACAGCGGCCTCCCCATCCACAGTTTCTTGACCAGGTTACAGCATCAGATATGAATTCCCTTCTGTGGAGTAGGCCCCACTTCCCATAACAAAGAGTTGGTTATCTGTATTGTCTAACTCTTCAAAGCAATTAAAAACATTGGTAAACCGGGTGTGGTGTTGCATGCCTTTAATCCCAGCACGTGGGAGGCAGAGGAAGGAGGATTGCAGAGAGGCCACCCTGAGACTACATAGTCAACTCCAGATCAGCCTGAGCTAGAGTGAGACCCTACCTCGAAAAATAAAAAGGTATAAACTGGGGATGTGCGGTGGCACATGCCTTTAATCCCAGCACTTTAGAGGCAGAGGTAGGAGAATTGCTGTGATTTTGAGGACAACCTGGGAACATACAGTGGGTTCTAGGTCAGTCTGTGTTAGAGTGAGAAACTACCTCATAAAAAGAAACAACAGGGCTGAAGGGATGGCTCAGCAGTTAAGGCGCATGCCTGGGAAACGTAAGGACCCAGGTTCGATTCTCCAGGTCCCATGTAGGCCAGATGCACATGGTGGCACATGCATCTGGAGTTCATTTGTAGTGGCTAGAGGCTCTGGCGTGCCCAATCTCACTCTCTGTCTCTCTTCTCTCCGTCTATCTCTAATAAATTTTTTAAACCTTTTTAAAAAAGAAACAACAAAAAGAAACATGGTAGCAAGCTGGTAGAACTATTTCCCCATCCTGAGCACCTTCTAAGTACATCTGTGCTGTCTCACAGCCTGATATGTTTATCTCAATTAGATAAACAAGGGATTTCTACATCCTTCCCTTCTTTTGCCTCATGCACAATCCTCTCCCCTCCTCCCATTTTTTTTTTTTTTTTTTTTTGCTTATTTTTTTAATTTGAAAGAATTTATTTCACTTTTTTTGCTTATTTTTTTAATTTTTTTTTTTTTTTTTTTTTTTTTTTTTTTGGTATTTTGAAGTAGGGTCTCACTCCAGCCCAGGCTGACCAGGAATTCACTATGTAGTCTCAGGATGGACTTGAACTCATGGAGATCCTCCTACCTCTGTCTCCTGAGTACTGGGATTAAAGGCATGTGCCACCACGCCCAGCTAATTTGAAAGAATTTTTAAAATATTTTTATTTTTATTTATTTGAGAGAGAGGCAGAGAGAGAGAGAACAGGTGTACCAGGGCATCCAGCCACTGAAGACAAACTCCAGACCCATGCACCACTTTGTGCATCTGGCTTATATGAGTCCTGGGGAATCAAACCTGGTTCCTTTAGCTTTACAGGCACATGCCTTAACTGCTAAGCCATCTCTTCAGGCCTGAAAGAATTTTTTTTTTAATCCAACAATTTTAAAAATAAATTCTGGCTCTCAAACCCTTTCCAATCTTTGATAAGTGATGGTAGCACATACACCAGAGAAGGTAGCTCAAGGCAGGAGAGCACCAAAGACAAGATTGTGTCCAGGAAATTAAGGACGAGGCTGGAGATCAGGAGTCAGGACCCACCTTTCTACTCTGTCCAGTTAACCCTTCAGATTTCCAGTCTAAACTCAAGCTACTGAGCTCCTTTAGGGCAACAAGGCAGGCTACTTTCAGAGCAACTAGCTTGAATGGCGCTTAGTGTGAACTGGGCATGGATCTCCATGGCAAATCTTAGACCTGAAAAACTTCATATACACTGACATTTGAAAAAAGTGAAAACCTGCCACTATAGGTAAACAAACTGGATGGATGGTGGAGTCAGCAAGTGGACCAGTTAATCCTGACCCCATCACCACAAAATACACTTCTTACAGAGCTAATGAGACCCTCCCTCCCCCCAGCCTTCTTGTCTAGGAACAGGCAAGAGCTCCTCTGTGTTGTTCAGCCTTTCTAATTACCCTGCAAGGAAAAGGCCAGAACAAAAACCACCTGAGAAAACCTAAAACACTCTGCTCCTACAGTGCTCTCCCATCTGAGTGACTCTTCACCCAGGGGGGGAGGGGGCCTGATCGTCCACAATCATCCCTGAGTCCTGACTCTGCTTCAAGAACTGGGGCACAGAAATGAGCTCAGAACATGGACAGGACAACCACAGTGTCTCTGCTTCTTTATCTCCCTCGCTCCAAACCCAGTGTTCCCTGTTCCTGCCTCTACATTGCAGGAATCCCCAAGGAAGAATGGAGAAGCATCTCACAGAGACCTCTCTGCAGGCACAAGGGATGCCCCTGAATGAGGTCATGTGCAGCTGTGTTGAGGGTGCTCAACAAGGGGTCCTAGTTCACTGGTTCAAGCTTCAGGTGATTAACCTGAAGAGGGGTGTGCATGGAGATCACTTAAGGGAAGCTTGTCTTCACTCTAGAGCTGTGGTTCTCTGTGGGTGATTTTGTCCCTAGAAGACATTTGGGGGCTGGAAAGATGGCTTAGCGGTTAAGGCGCCTGCCTCCTAAGCCTAAGAACGCTGGTTCTAATCTCCAGCGGTTCCAATCTCCAGGTCCCACGTTTAGCCAGATGCAAAGTAACACAAGGGTGCAATGCCGCACGTGACCACAAGGGGGTGCACGCATCTGGATTTCATTCGCAGCAGCTGAGAGGCTGCTGGTGCACCCATCTCTATCTGTCTTCCTCTCCCTCTTTTCTCTCTCTCTCTCTCTCCCTCTCTGTCTCTCTCCAAAAAAAAAAAAAGAAGAAGAAGAAGAAGACATTTGGCAATTTCTGGAGATATTTTTAGTTGTCATAACTTCAGTGGGTCAAAGTTGCTGCTACATATTTTATAATGCACAGACAGCCCTCCACAATAAAGAATTAATCCGACCAAATGGTCAAAACCCTTCTGGTTACAAAGCCTTGTTCCACAGCCTTTCCCTGCTCCCCTGCTATCGGGATCTTAGGAGCCCTACACTTATCTCACCCTCGTCCCATTCTCTTTTAACATAAGTTTTGAAAATTATTTATTTATTCATGAGAAAGAGATAGAAAGGAGAACGGAGTGAGAGAGAGACAGAATTGGTATACTAGGGCCTCTAGCCATTGCAACAAACTCCAGATGTATGCTCCACCCAGTGCATCTGGCTTTACATGGGTCCTAGGGAATGGAACCTGGGTTCTTTAGGCTTTGAAGGCAAGCACCTCAACTGCTGAGCCATCTCTCCAACCTCCTCCCAACCCCCCATTCTTAACGATAAGGAAATCTGTCTTGATGCAGCCCTAATTTTGCTACTGTCTGGCTTTTATCCAGATCCTGTTCCATCCACCTGGGCCAGCAGGGAGGTTGATGAGAGAACGTGGTCAAGTGAAGATCCACGTCTTCACTTGTATTCAATCAGAAAGAAGGATCCTAACTGGATGGGTTGAGGGCAGAGGTAGTAGCAGGACAGGGGTAAGATAACTCGGTTTTTTTCTTTTAGTATCAATTTTATCATTATCTTTACCTTCTTGTAAAAATTTTTATTTTTGATTTTTTGTTTTGTTTGGTTTCATTTTTCAAGATAGGGTCTCACTCTAGCCTAGGCTGACCTGGAATTCACTATGTAGTCTCAGGGTGGCCTTGAACTCATGGTGATCCTCCTACCTCTGCCTCCCAAGTGCTGGGATTAAAGGAGTGCACCACCACGCCTGACTTATTTTTTATTTTAAAATTTTTTTATGGGCTAGAGAGATTGCTTAGTGGTTAAGGCGCCTGCCTGCTAAGCCTAAGAACCCGGTTCCAATCTCCAGCGGTTCCAATCTCCAGGTCCCACGTTTAGCCAGATGCAAAGTGACGCAAGGGCATAACACCACACTTGACCACAAAGGGGGCGCACACATCTGGATTTCATTCACAGCAGCTGAGAGACTGCTAGCGCGCCCATTCTCTATCTTTCTCCTTCTCCCTCTCTGTCCTCTCTATGTCTCTCTCCAAAAAAATAAATAAATTTTTTTTAATTTAAAAATTATTTTATTTATTTATTTGAGAGAGAGAGATAAAGAGGCAGAGAGAGAGAGAGAGGGAGAATGGGCATGCCAGGACCTCTAGTCACTGCAGAGGGACTCCAGACACATGTGCCACCTTGTGCATCTGCCTTTACTTGGGTATTGGGGAATCAAACCTGGATTCTTTGGCTTTGTAGACAAGCCCGTTAACCATTAAACTGTCTCTCCAGCCCTATTTATTTATTTATTTATTTATTTATTTATTTATTTATTTATTTATTTGAGTCAAAGGGAGAGAAAGAAGAAGACAGCAAGAATGGTCGCACCAGGGTCTTTAGCCACTGCAAACCAACTCCAGATGCATGTGCTGCCTTGTGCGTCTGGCTTATGTGGGACTTGGAGAATTGAACCTGGGTCTTTAGGCTTTGCAGGCAAGTGACTTAACTGCTAAGCCATCTCTCTAGCCCCCTATTGATTTTTTTAATAAAAAGGTTGTAGTGTTATAGCCCCTCTCCCCTGCCCCAATTCTACTGAGGCTCTTGCTTGGTGGGATTACTGGTATTCATTGTGTGGTCCTAAAGGACTCTTCAGGGATAGGGGAAGGGAGGGTGGGGTCTCAGGCTATGGCCACCCAGCCTCAGGCTCTTGGATCACTGGTTGTAGGATGGATGTGGTGTGGCGGGGTAGCATTCCTTCTGGGCTGGACGTGGAGTAGACTGCTGCACTGTTCCCATGGAAGCTACAAGCCCCTAGCATTGCTCCAGGGCCTGTTTTGGTTTTCCTCAGATTCCATCTGCTCCTGAACAGCACCCATCATGCAAAGTCCGTGTCCAGTCCCATCGCCCCAGAGCCGACGTGAGTCAGGTGGACAAAATTCATCAGCTCCCCAATCATGGTCTAGTCTTCTCTTCTGGATTTCTCTACCATGCAGCAGCCCAGTTTGTGCCAAAACTCACTGTTATTCTCTGATGGTTCCAGTTTCACTCCACTGGCAGCATCCAGAGATGTCTCTTGCTCTGGTGCCTTGCATCCCTGCTCCTCTCTTTCCCCAGATAGAACAGGGCCCTGGATTCAGTCCACTGGATGGGTCTGGAAAAGGTGGAAATCCTCAAGACCCTTCCTATGAATGATGGTCAAGTGTCTCAGACCCAGAGCCACTGATGGGGCCAGCAAGAGGCTTAGATAGGCAGGAACAAGGTCGTATCTTCCTCAGATTTGGAATCCTGCTACTCTTGAACTTCAAAGTGTCCAGCGCCTGGTGTTTGCCACTCTATGTTCTGGCTTCCTATCCACTATTTTTAATTTATTTGATCACCATCAAAATCTTAACCCCCTTATTCCCATACATCTTTTAGTAGGTTTTTTATTATTATTTGCAAGGAGAGTGAGACAGAGAGAGAGAGAGAAAGAAAGAACATTACAGGGCCTCTTAACCATTCTAAATGAACTCCAGATGCATGTACCACTTTGTACATCTGGAATTATATGGGTGCTGGGGAATTGAACCTGGGTTGGCAAGGTTTCTCCCCAGCCCCCTCCTACACTTATCAGTATAATAGTCTCATTCTCCTCCTTGACTCAAGCCCCTTTCCCTCCGTCCTTCATAATGCCTTCAGTGGTGTGCTTAGGAAGTCCAGCTGTATGATGAGCAAGCTCCTCTCTGCTTCCTCACCCTCCGTTCCTTTCCTCTTCTGGCTTTAACCATGAGCTGGATTCTACTGGAGGGCACGGCTTCCCTTGGTCTCCAGTAGAAACTTCAAGCAGCGCTTGGGGGGTGGGGATGATTGGTAGTTTCTCCTTGTCACTCCCAGTTCTGTTGAAGCCACTGCAGCTCCTTTCCTATGTGAAAATCTCTTCCTCCTCAGAGGCTTCCGGTCTGCCACCTGTTCCCTGGCACTGTCCCCTTCCTATCTTCTGAATTTTCTCTTGTTCTGAGTAACCTGTAATAGTTATCTCAATGTCTTATTCTTGAGTCATTTGTTTAAAATATATTTTTTTATTTATTATAAACTCTATGTATGTATATGGAGAGAGAAAGAGGGAGAGAATGAATACATCAGGGCCTTCTACCACTGCAAATGAACTCCAGATGCATGCACCATTTTGTGCATCTGGCTTTACATGGGTACTAGGTAATCGAACCTGGGTCGTTAGGCTTTGCAGGCAAGTGCCTTAACCACTAAAACCATCTCTCCAGCACCTATAGTCTTTCTTTTTTCTTCGAGGTAGGGTCTCACTCTGGTCCAGGCTGACCTGAAATTAACTATGTAGTCTCAGAGTGGCCTTGAACTCATGGCAATCCTCCTACCTCTGCCTCCCAAGTGCTGGGATTAAAGGTGTGCACCGCCACACCCAGCTACCTATAGTCATTTTTTTTTTTTGTTTGTTTGTTTTTCTAGGTAGGGTTTCACTGTGGTCCAGGCTGACCTGGAATTAACTATGTAGTCTCAGGGTGGCCTCGAACTCTCGGCGATCCTCCTACCTCTGCCTCCCGAGTGCTGGGATTAAAGGTGTGCGCCACCACGCCCGGCCCTTATAGTCATTTTTTTAATGTCACTAGAGATGGCCTGACTTGTGGCTTGCTTCTCTTTTCCTTATTGTCTTCCACAAAATTTACCACTTACATATCACTGTGGCCACATCTACAACTTTTCATAACCTATGTAATTTTCACATCTGAAATAAGTGTATTTTTATAATCCCATTTTTTGACCCTCTCTCTCCTGTATTTGTCCCTATAATCGTAAGTGCTCATACTTTGCTGAGTCTTCAAGCCACTTACTCTTTCTCTTGAGGTGACCATGTTGTCTATGGCCCAGCTGCTGGCTTTTCCTTGAGTTACAGGTCAAGGTGGCCTTGACATTCTAGTGTTCCTGCCTGTACATGCCAAGTACTGGGATTATAAGCATGATCCACCATGCCCATCTTAAATCAGTTATTTTATATATTTGTAAGTACAGCATTGTGGTGCTTATTTTCTGTCTCACATTGGCTCAGTCTTGGCTCGCTGTGCTCCCATTCCTCCATTTTGAGTGGGAATGTTGACTTTGTGCCATTCTGTGTTGGAAGTATATAACTTGTGTTTTGATTTCACAGGGTTCACAATTGAGAGACTATGTAGAGTCTCAGAAGAGACTGGACTTTTGAATAGTGTTAGGACTGGTATTGATTTTGGAGACTTTTAGGTTGGAGTGAATCAATTTTGGATCATGAGGTGGCCATGAGTCTACAGAGGCCAGGGGCAAAATGTGTTGTTTGAATGTAAAATGCCCCTAGTAGGCTCATGTGTTTTGAAAACTTATTTCCCAGCTGGTGGCAATTTGGAAAAATTGTGGGGACTTTGGGAGGTGGAGCCTTGTTTGGGCTTTAAAGGTCATACTGGAATTTTCCATTTTACCCTAAGTACTTTGGAAAGTTGAAATCTTTAAACTTGGGAGCCATGTTGTAAGCTTTGTAATTTGAATGGATCATTCTAGCTGTAGGGCAGAGGACAGATTATCAGGCGATTATATGCAAGTGGAGCTCTCTTCCATCTTCTCTGAGGTATAGATGTCATTCTGATCAGCGGCATGTTTCTTCTGAGATTCGGGTTTCAAACTATATCACACTTTTCCTATGGCAGACCTCTGAGTATTGCCTCAGATCCATTTACTGCTATTTTCTTTAGAAGTTTAAAAATATTTTTTTTGGGCTGGAGAGATGTTTCAGTGGTTAAGGCACTTGTCTGCAAAACCTAAGGACCTGAGCTAACTTCGCAAGTACCCACAGACATTCAAATGTACAAGGTGGAGCATGTGTCCGGTGTTAATTTGCAGTGGCTAGAGGCCCTGCTATACCCAATTCTCTCTCTCTCTCTCTCTTTCTCTCTCTCTCTCTCTCTCTCTCACACACACACACACACATGTGCATACACACTCTCTCTCACTGAAAGAAATTAATAAATTAAAAATATTTTTATTGATTTGCAAGGAAAGAGAGAGAAAGGGGAGGGAGGGAAGAAGAGTGAAGGAGAGGGAGACAGAGAGAAAAGGAGGGAGGGAGAGAGGGGGAGAGATAGAAAGGAATATAGATATGAACATAGGGCCTCTTGCTACCATAAATGAACTCCAGACACATGCACCAATTTATGCATCTGGCTTTACATGGGTACTGGGGAAATTTGCAAACAAGCATCTTTAACCAGTGAACTCCTCCGCCCTTCTTTAGAAATTTTTAATACTAGAAGGATGGGTTTATACAAATCATCTTCCACCCCATTGTTATCATTATATTATTTCTTTTGCCTTTTTACTGGAGAATATTTCAACTTGGCAATAGGTCAGTTTTCCATTGTCAAATTTTATTTATTGTCTAGTTAATTCTTCTTACCTCAGTCTGTCACTCTTATTATTATAGTGTGTTTTGTCCTCTTGCAGCTCATTGGAATTACACAATATCTATTTTAAAATACTTTTCTTGGCACACGCCTTTAATCCCAGCACTCGGGAGGCAGAGGTAGGAGGATCACTGAGAGTTCGAGGCCACCCTGAGACTACATAGTTAATTCCAGGTCAGCCTGGACCAGAGTGAGACCCTATCTCGCAAAACCAAAAAAACAAAAATACTTTTCTTGTCTATTTATCCAAAATAAGGCTTTTCCTCTGAGTCTTCGGAACATTATTATCTTTTTTTAAATATTTTATTTTTATTTATTTATTAGAGACAGAGAGAGGGAGAGAGAGAGAATAGGCATGCTAGGGTCTCTAGCCACTGCAAACGAACTCCAGATGCGTGTGCCACCATGTGCATCTGGCTTACATGGGACCTGGAGAACTGAACCTGTGTCCTTAGGCTTGGAAGGCATGTGCCTTAACTGCTAAGCCATCTCTCCAGCCCCATTATTATCTTTTTAGTGGGCTACAGATATAGAGTGCTGGCCTTGGGGGAGATGGAATGGTGAAGCTGCATGATTGTATTTGTGATGATAACACTGATGATGACGATAATGGTGGTGAGATGATGGACTGGCTGGTAACATGGAGGGTGATAACACAAGAGGGGATGGCTGACAGTTTGGGGATGATGGTGAATGGAGGTGATGATGAGAACACGGATGGGAAGATGAGGTCAGGATGATGTAACATACATTAAAAATGCCAGTGTGATCATTTAGGTATGTGCTTCCTTGGTAACATACCCTGGGGAATAGAGTTAAGAGAACGTTAGAACAAGTTTTTTCAGGTGCCTCTGAGGGACACTGTCACTTCTTTTTTCTGTTTAGCTGCTAGTGTCCCAGCTGCCTAATCAGTGGAAGTTCTTAATGATATTCACTCAGCTTTCTAGAGCCCTGAAGTTAACAAGCCTCCCAGGAATTCCCACTTGAGAACAACTCAACCTTGGCATAACTGGTCCCCAGCCAAGAAGGAGGACTCCTGGGGCAGAGGAACTCCGGAGTAGCCCAGGAACTGGGGAGTAAACTTGGAGATCCACAGCAGAAGGAGGGAGGGGAGCAGAGACTCTCAAGACATTATTGTGTTTAAATTGGGGTTAGATGCACACAGCTTTCTGTGTAATTGGCAGTCTCTGTCTCTTCCTGGCTAGTGTCAGGCTAATGCACAGCTTGTGGGAGAGTCCCAGTGGTTCAGGCTGCAGCCTGTGATTGCACTTGCACAGCCACACACAGCCCTAAGGCAGGGTCTTGAATTCAGAAGACAAATGCTGCTGCCTGAGGTTTCCTTCCCCTTGAGCTAGCTGTGATGTGGAAGTCAGTCACTGGAGCCTTAGATGTGGTCTTAAGTGGTAGTTCAGGGACCAGTAAAGGGCTGTTTCAGAAACCACTGAGTTTTTATTGCTATTGTTTATCATTTTTTTTAGTTTTCCCTCTAACTATGTAAGTGAATGGTAAAATAATCATTATAAACATTCAAAAATACAGGAAAGTAAAAAGTATCATTGATCCTGCCTTCAATACTAGTTCCCATACTAGCTTAAAGTCTATGTTAGACTTTTCAGAAATATTTTAAATATGGCATGTATGTGAACATGTAGAAATATGATTTCCTACTTTTTAAGGTGGAAGCATATAATGACATCATAACACAACATAACGTAAGCATTAAAAACCATGACAAAGTGTCTTGTTTCTAGGTCAAAGGCATATTTACTTCATAGATTCTTCCAAAAGTCTTCATTTCGTTTCCATTTAAAGGCACTCCCCCAAATTTAAATTATCCAAATCCTACATCTGAGTTGAAACCAGTTTTCATTGCCCATGTTAGGATGAGGCCAAAATCCATATGGAGAGCCGGGCGTGGTGGTGACAGTATTTCCGTTACCATGTGTGATGTGCTTCAGTTTGCCTCTGTGTTTCTTGCTATGTCTGTGGAGGCAGTTGTCAGGCTATCATTTGGAGCAATACTCCATTCACTGCTTTCTCTGTGATTTCTTTTCCACCAGTAAATGTGGTAGAGGTGGCACATGTTTCTGTGAGCAGTTTTATCTTTTCTTGTTGATTTCCCAGATATTGGATTTCCTCAGTATTCTTTGCCATATGGAAAATAAAACAGATTCTCCAATGGAGAGTGAGAGCAGCTTTGAACAAGGGAGGTAGGCATATGATTTTGAGAGTTGTTTTGATGAGGATACCCACTCAACTTGTCCAGAGAACAATGGGGGTTCTGTGGGGTTTTGGGTTTCCTCCTTGGGGTTGCTGACTTGGTTCCCAGCAGCAGTTATGAGCTCTCTCCCACTGGGTGGACTCATGTCCAACTGGAGTGCAGTTTGTTACCCACAAGCACTCTGTGCCACTCTTGCACAAGTGTGTGCTTCTTTCTTGCCTGGTGGGTTGTGTAATTTGCAAGAACTCCTGTTTATTCATGCTGCCCAAGCAACACTTGGGAACCTTAAAAACTCAGAAATGTAGTAGACTAAGAATAGTCAAGATTCAAGAAAGGAAATCCTTTCTTACCAGTTAGAGGTCTAATTCCCCATATTATAATTTAATCACTACAATAAAAAGCCATGTAGCATGCACAGACAGCAAACGGCATAGAACAGAGCCCAGAAGGAGATGCTCACACTGAGTGTATTCACACATTCTTAGATCAACTCCCGGACGCTGCAGTGTGTGGCTAATACAAAAGCTATGTTAGTTCATCTTGTATTTTGTAGCTGATTTCTCTCTCTGTTTTATCTTTGGATTTTTTTTTCATTTTTCAGTTTTTCAAGGTAGGGTCTCACTCTAGCCCAGGCTGACCTGGAATTTGCTATGTAATCTCAGGGTGGCCTTGAACTCATGGTGATCCTCCTACCTTTGCCTCCTGAATGCTGGGATTAAAGGCGTGTGCCACCACGCCCGACGTATCTTTGGTGTTTTTTTTTTCGAGGTAGGGTCTCACTCTGGCCCAGGCTGACCTGGAATTAACTATGTAGTCTCAGGGTGGCCTTGAACTCACAGCAATCCTCCTACCTCTGCCTCCTGAGTGCTGGGATTAAAGGAGTGCACAACCATGCCCGGCTTCTTTGGTTTTTTTTGAAGCAGGGTCTTAGTCTAGCCCTGGCTGACCTGGAACTCACTGTGTTGCCCCAGGCTAGCCAGGTTCTTCTCAGTCTCCTGAGTGCTGGAATTAAAGGTGTGCAACACCATGTGGACTTCTAGTAGCTAATTTCTCTATTGGCTAGGTCTCTGCTTGTGTCCTAGATTGAGCACACATTCCGAGATTTGCAGAAACACATATAGGCTCACTAAGAGAACTGCCTGAGAAGACAGAGAGAGGATGGACCCATTATGATTCTCACATCTCCAGTATTTCTCAGTACAGTGACACTGGAATGTATGCACCCCGGCCCTTTAAGAGACAGGATATGGTAAAAGCTGAGTGACGACCAGAAAGGACTCAAACAAATTAAAAAAAAAAAAAAACTAGCTGTAAACTCACTTTTCTGACTGAGCTGACTAGAATACTACCAGAGCCCATGTTGCCAAAAAAAAAAAAAAAAAAAAAAACATAAGAAGGTCAGGGCAGGGTGGATGAAAAGAACCTACACTGACTTTGGCATCCTTTCTCTCTGATCTCTACCCAGTCCAGCACTGGCCCTGCTGGCCTGGTTATGGACCATTCTCTGGGCCTGGCCAGGGACAGCTCAGTTGGCAGGACACAGTCAGTCTTGCTACTTGTCCCCAAGTAAACAGTGTGGCTTGTTAGCAGAATTAAAGTTATTTTGCCTATGTTGTCTGTCACCATTTCCCTGGTGTTGATCATCGAACTAGCAATGAAAGCTATATAAATATTTTTGCTTTCTCTCTAGTGTCTCCCGGTCACTGAGTGATGACACGCACACTTTTCAAACTGAATTGGAGAGAGGGTGGGCAGGTAAGCTGGCAGAAGCCCTTCCACCAGGGACCTCAGCAAGGGAGGTTGAGCATATAGGTCTGGCAGGGTCTAACCATTACTAGGTAAAGACTAGATGGCGACTATTTTCAGGTTGCATACCTGCTTTTTTCAATGTTTTTTGGTTTTTGGTTTTTTTTTTTTTTTGGTGTGCAAAATTTTTTAAAAATTTTATTTATTCTTATGTATATTATTCTGGTTTTACATTCATAGTGGTGACTCCATTATCCTCCTCCCTATCCTCCCTCTTCCATAGGGACCCTCATCAATGGGGAATGTGGTTCACACATTGTGGGGGTAGTCAGGAGCTATGGGGGAGAGGCCAAGTCTCTGTGCATAATGCCCCAACTTGTGACTAACAATCTTTCCACCCCCTCTTCCGCAAATTTCCCTGAGCCACATTGGGGTCATTTTAGCTCTACTTCAGTGATGAGGTTTTGGGAGCCTCTGTGTCTCTGGATATCTGGCTTAGTTGGAGTTGGATGTTCTCTGTGTTTATCTCCTTCAACCTTTTTCTGGTGTCGTGATCCCTAAAAGCGCTGAACTCTTGCCCTTCCTCCACATTACTCTGTGGTTTCAGCTGGAGTCCTGGTGAGGTGTGATTGGCTGATCCTCCCTTCTGGCTCATTGTCCATCTGGAAAAAATAAGCAAATTCTCCAAGGGAGAGAAGTTAGTACTAGATATATGGGATAGCCATAGATAGCTTGGAGGGAATTTTATATGGGTAGGCTCTCTTCTAGCCCACATTTGATGGTATCTTGGTTGGAAACTGTGCTCATTTTTTGTGCATGGTTTTGACTTATTTCCCAGTTCCAGCAATGAGTTTCATTCCACTGAGTGGATCAATTAGCCAAATCAAGAGCCGTTTTTCAGTGTTTTGTTACACTTTCTGTTGTTGTTACAAAGTACCTGACATAAACAGCCATGGAAGAAAGAAGATTTTGGTTTAAGGTTTCAGATGTCTCCACCACATCCTGCTCACTGCCTGCAGCTTTCCTTGGAAGACATGCCAGGTTCCTCATACGTTTGACTTCACCTTCCTGTCTTCACACATGGCCCTCTCAAGGCTGCCTGCGGGGGTTCTGACCATGCCCCACACTGACCCTCTAATGCTTGTGTTGTTTCTGTCTGCAAATCTGCTATTGTGTGGATGCCACTAAGGTCTGCCACCAGGTCAGGCGGTAGCCAGACCACTTTCACCATGTGTGCAGCAGCTGTTGAGTTGAGCATGGACAACTGGACTCAGAGAAACACTTGCATGGATGATCCTGTGCAAACTAAGTGTTCACAAAGTACCCTCTTCTCCGTTCTCTTGAATGAATTTGTTCTTTTCTCTTGCTCTTGTGCTAATTACTTGCTTTATTTTTAAATTGTCGGTTACCCACAGAGGTTGTGTCCCACTGTTGCATAAGTGTGTAGTTCTTGTCTGGCTGGTTGATTCCATAGTATGCAGTGCCCCTGTTTATTCATGATGTTGTTGACTGTTGTCCTCCAGAGGTCTCCATAGGACTATACTCCACTATGAAGGCTAGCCAGGAGAGAGCTAATTTCCCTTTCATTTCCATTATGATATGCAGATGTCCTGTGGCCAAAGCCTGTGGTGTCTTCAGCAATATGGTCTTACCTGTTACCTCTGAGAGGTAGTCAAGTGTTTTTGGCAATGGCCAAGTGTTTTGGGGACCTCATGGGTGTCCCTGGACCACAGCTCACAATGGGTGATAACCCAATACTGGGACTGGGATATACTGGCCAGAGTCTATGGTTTTAAAGTGAAGTTTTTTCCACCTCCTATCTGCACCATCCTCCCTCCCCATTATTAGTAGTTATATCTTGTAGAATGCTTGACAGAAATGTTTCAATGTAACTCATTCATGTTGTCTTAACTTTTGTATTATTCCCTCCCTAACTGCTACTACTCCAAGCCTGTCTCACCCCCAATATTTTGTCTCTTCCCTAACCTACCAGATAACTCCTCCTCACTCTCTATTTCTTCACTCTACTGGTCCCATTCTATTTTTATGCCCATATTTTTGGAGCTTGCTATTGTCTGCACACATCTCCAGTTGATTCCAGTTCTGAACCATGATAAGAGAGTCCACATCCTTCCTGTGTGACCTCTGTCCTCTTGCCCAATGACCTTGTAGGTTCCTGGTGCTGCCTGGATATGGCAGGAGAGGATATTTAGGGAAGGGCCTGCTCTGTCCAGCCTGTCTGGCCTCGGGCCTTTCATCAGGAAGCATCTTCCCTCAGGAAATGACTTTGTAGTAGGAGATCATGGAGAGGTGTGGCAATGGGCAGAACTGTACACAGGCTTGGACAGGGCAGCATATGACCATCCTACTGTGTGCCCAGTCGGTGCCAGCAGCTTAGCTACAAACCTGGCCCCATCCCCTGCCTGGATCTCCTGGACCTGACATGCTTCTGCTTCAGCTGCTTTTATCCCATATTTTGAGGCTTTTTTTTTTTCTTCACATCTCCTTTCATTCAAATTCTACTCTGGAAGAGGCAGGGAGCATCTAACAATTGAGTGAGAAAGTAGAGGTGATGGGAGTGGAAAGGGGTGAGGGAATCTGTTTTCGAGCAGGTCAGCCAAGTACATTCTTCCCACTGATGCTGTTTTGTTAATGTCATTACATGTTCTGCATAGGCTATGGATGTGACCTTAGAAGGAAGGAAAAAGGGGGAAGGAGGAAGGTAGGGAGAGAAGGAAGGAAGGAAGGAAAAGAAAGAGGAAGAAAGTCTCCCTGTAGCCTAGGAAGCCATTTCCTCCAAATAGTATGCATGGACATTGACTGGTGACAAGGAATGCCACTTGTTTTCTGTCTTTAAAACAGGCATAATCCCAGTGCCTATGTCACAGCACGTCTGTTCAATTTGCAGGCTTGCTGGGTGCAGCTTTTTCCATTTCATAAGGTATGGGTTAGTTGTGATTGGAAGTACCCATGCTTATTGTGAGATCTTTCAACTCTTACCCAAGTTAAAGTAAAATTATGAATGTAAAACACAGGTTTAAGTGTATGACACACAGAAACCTGCTATTCTTAGCATTATTGTTATCTATTTGGCTGGGATATTAGTTAAGAGAAATGGTAGATAGTCACAATAGTTAGCACCAAGTAATGCAACCACCATAAGCGTATGCCCTGGTTTCTTCTGGTAGGTATATGACCACTATCAAAAGTGATTTTTTTTTTTTTGCTTGACATTTGGAGAACAGCAGGGAAAGTACAAGGAGGAAGACAAATGTAAGCATTGTTTTTGTTCTCGTTTCCTCATGTTTCTAGGAGGTGGCTCACTCTATAATCAGTTATTGGCTCTGTGTTTGGTAAGGTGATTTCAGAGTGAAAACAGTCATGCACAGTGGAGTCAAGCTGCTCAGTGGGGATGTGTCTGTTGTGCAGGAATTTCAAGAGAGCTTGGCTTGGCCTTGTGTGACGATAGAGGTGACCAGATGGCAGTCAGGAGGTCTGAGTCCTCCCGTTCAACCCCACTCGAAATATTCATCATGCCCAAGGATCTTTCCAACCACAAGACGAAGCCTGTACTTTCAGGGATCAATTGTATAGTTCCTTGCTGAGCAGTTTCTCTGACTGTGTAGAGTACCAAATACAAGTTGATCTCTATGGCTCCTCACTAAAGATGGTTTCCTGGGCAAAGGGAGACTTGTACCTCAGCTCTTGCTGGTGTCATTGTCTCTAGTTAGTGGAGCTCACTCACCTGCCTGGGAACACGAGATCAAAGCTGAGTGAAGGTGTGAATCCAGCCTGTCATTTTAACCCCCTTAGTCATGGGATCCAGAAGTAGTCCGGTCACATTTTTGTTTTAATTAAAGCAATATGAAAGCTAATGAAAGAAATAGGCTGGGCAAGGGTCTATCAGGATGGGGGCAAGAGCAAGCATGTGGGCAAGAGTGAGAGTGATAGAGAGAGAGAGTGACAGAGAGATGCTGGGTATTAGAGTTGCATATTGGCAGGTTGAAGAGGGACAGATGGTAGAAGAGGCATTCTGGAGACAGTAGCAATGGAACCTGGGGACAAATGGTAGGTAAGGATGAAAGTGGAGCTGAGCGTCTTTCTTGTTTCAGACTTGTGTGATTGGTTTGGTCTCCCATATGCCATCTATTACTGTATGTACATCTATCCCTCTCATCTATCTATCATCTATCTATCTATCTATCTATCTATCTATCTATCTATCTATCTATCTACCCATCTATCTATCATCTCTCTGATTAAACTAAAAACAAAGCCTAGTTTTTGCCCCATGATTTGTCTATCTCCCATCTTACCCCATAGGACTGATGACTTCTGCTCTCCATCAGTTTGTGGCTTAAACTATAGGTTGTCAAAGGCCTTACTTGAGCCTCAAGTCATTGAGAGTGAGTTACCCTTCAAAGCACCCTACACGTCTCTCGTACAAATAACGGGCTGTGGTCCAGCATCTTAGTTCCCATCCAGAGATCGTTGCAGTTTTGTTTGCTGCTATGCCCAGCACCTTGCACCATGTTGCATAAAAACTGACTTTCAAAGAAAGATATTGTGGGTGAAGGAAAGAAGACCCCATAGTCAAACAAGAAAAGGAACTTGCCAGTGGGTGACAAGTTCATGATTTGGAGTAACAATATTTAGGAATTGGTATCACTTATGCTAGAGAGAGATGAAATACTAAAGATTCAATGTTATGATTTATCCATAGACATGGAAAAATTGTTTGCTTTTATTAATGGTAACATGAATTATGCCAATGAAATACTATTGTAACCTACAAAAGTACTAAGACTAGGAAAATGATGATATGGGGCTAGAGGCTTAGCAGTTAAGACATTTGCCTGCAAAGCCAAAGGACCCTAGTTCAATTCCCCAGGACCCACGTAAGCCAGATGCACAAGGTGGTGCATGCATATGGAGTTTGTTGCAGTGACTGGAGACCCTGACGTGCCCATTGTCTTTCTCTCTCTCTCTCCCTCTCTCTCTCTCTCAAATAAATAAAATTTTGAAAATTAAAATTAAAGAAAGAAGAAGTAAAATGGTGATACTTATTGCTGACAAGTATACAGTGAGGCAGACCTGTACAATCACTGCTGAAGAGAAGGCAAATGTGTCTACCTTCCTAGAGCAATGGCTTCCTTACAGTAATAATAACATAGTCTCTGTTAACTCTCTGTTAACAATTTATGTGCCAAATACAGTTTGAACATTGTGTCTTATATTAATTTGACAAAATATAAGCCAATGGAGAGAATGTAAAATAGATATCAAATACAGTTTGAACATTGAAAATTACAAATATAGATCAATTTTAATATAAAATGTTGATTAAATTTTATTAGAAATTATTAGGAAGATTTATTAACCTTGTAAAATTGCACAGAAATCAGTAACCTTTCTGTATTTAATATCGTCCCATTTTCCAACGACAAAGAAAATAAAATCCCAACCTTGGCTAAGGGGAAGTGAAAGATCTAAAACATAAAAACTTAATAAAGACAATCTGTGTCTTATATTAATTTGACAAAATATAAGCCAATGGAGAGAATGTAAAATAGATATCATGGGCTGGGGAGGTGGCTTAGTGGTTAAGGCACTTGCCTGCAAAACCAAAGGACCTAGGTTTGATTCCCCAGGACCCATGTAAGCCAGATGCACAAGGTGGCACCTGCATCTGGAATTCATTTGCAGTGGCTGGAGGCTCTAGCATGCCCATCCATCTGTCTCTCTCTCTCTCTCTTAAATAAATAAATAAATAAATAAATAAATAAATTTTAAACTATATATGTATATATCTCATAAATCTTTACAATATTTTATACTTGGATCATGAAACTTCACATTTAGGAGTCTGTTCTAAGGGGAAAATTACAAATATAGATCAATTTTAATATAAGATGTTGATTAAATTTTTATTAGAAATTGTTAGGAATATGATTTATTAACCTTGTAAAATACTGTGCAACCAATGCATCATGAAGGCCAACCTTAATCTTGTCCTGCTTCTCTCTCTCTTCTCTCTCTCTCTCTCTCTCTCTCTCATTTCTCTCTCCCTCCCCTCTCTATACTCACTTTCTCCTCTATATTTGACTTATAACTCCCAATTAAGCCAATGAGCACTCTGTTGGGAGTACTATTAAATGTCACTGGAGGGCTAGAAAGACGGCTTAACAGTTAAGGCGCTTGCCTGTGAAGCCTAAGGACTCATATTCGACTCTCCTGGTCCCATGTAAGCCAGACACATAGTGTTGCAAGCAAGCAATGTCACACATGCACACAAGGGTGTACATGCATTTAGAGTCAAAATAGATGGTCATCCCTTCTACCTAGTATATTTTTATCTCCGAAGAATACTTTTTCATATTAACCTCGATTGCAGTGGCTGGAGTCACTAGCACGCCACTTTTCTCTGTGTGTCTTTCTCATAAAAGAAGAAAAAAAGGACAATCTGATGGGCTTGCCTCAGAAAAACAAAAAGGCCAATCTGTTGGGCTTGCCTAAAAAAAAGTCACGGTAAGGTGACCAGGGTTCAATTGCCATGCAACACAAGTGAACCAGATGTAAAAAGTGGCGCATGTCTGGTGTTTGTTTGCAGTGGCAAGAGGTCCTGGTTTATGAGAGATTGAACCAGTAATTTTGGAAGGAAATGAGAGAAATGAGACATAGCATATGAAAAACCAGGTATTTATTGAGTTTGACCCTAAGTCAACTCACACATTTCAAGTTTCACTTAACGGTTTTTTCCACATGTATGAACTGCACCAAACCCTGAAATATGAACACTGCTGGTTTCTGTTTATTCATCTGTAACCTTGACCTATAGCAGAAGGTGAGACTGACCCAATACAAATGTCCAAGTGTTGAGGCACAAGCTATAACCACTTGGATATGCTCCTGTATATCCCAAATCCCATAGGTGAAGCAGGACATCTGTGTACCCCACACCCCATAAGTGGAACAGGACATCTGTGTACCCCACATCCTGTAGGTGAAGCAGAACATCTGTGTACCCCACATCCCATAGGTGGAGCAGGGCATCTGGTTACCCCACATCCCATAGGTGGAGCAGGGCATCTGTGTACCCCACATCCCATAGGTGGAGCAGGACATCTGTGTACCCCACATCCCGTAGGTGGAGCAGGACATCTGTGTACCCCACATCCATAGGTAGGATGGAGCAGGGCATCTGTGTACCTACATCCCGTGAGGTGGAACAGGACATCTGTGTACCCCACATCCCGTAGGTGGAACAGGTGGAATCCCGTAGGTGGAACAGGGCATCTGTGTACCCCACATCCCGTAGGTGGAACAGGACATCTGTGTACCCCACATCCGGTAGGTGGAGCAGGACATCTGTGTACCCCACATCCCGTAGGTGGAACAGGACATCTGTGTACCCCACATCCCGTAGGTGGAGCAGGACATCTGTGTACCCCACATCCCGTAGGTGGAACAGGACATCTGTGTATCCCGTAGGTGGAACAGGACATCCCATAGGTAGCAAGACAGTACATTCTGGAAAGCTGTGGGCTTTGCAGTACATTCTCAAAGCTGGGGCTTTGCAGTACTCTTCAATTCTAGAATCATAACAAAGTGTATTATCATCTAAGGAACAGGACTTGTTATGGTTGTTTAAAACACAAGGAATGTTTATTAATCTAAATAGGGCTTATGTTGGGTTTTCAGTACAAAGACTGGCTCCACTGCTGGAATGCTGCTTGTGGAGATCTTCTTCTCCTTGTCTCCTCATTGCAGCCTTGTGGACAGTGATGACATTTCACACTCTAAAGTGGCTCCATCTATGATCAAGATGCTCTGGGTTCACCTGGAGAAGAGGATGCAGAATCACTAAGAAGCCTTAGGGATGCAGGAAGGCCTGGCTTTCACATAGCTGGACCTGAACCTAAACCTCATCTCTTGGGTCTTAGTGGAGGCTCTTCTCCTAGGACATTATCCAGCACGTCAGGTGTTTAGTACTCAGGAGTCAAATGAAACAGTGACTGTACTGACGGAGTCAGACAGAGAACTGAGGACAATTGAGCACTATGAGGTCAGGTCTATAGAAGCGATGCTGTGTAATCAATGTAAAGGATTTATTTTTCAATAGGTTTTTTTTGGGAAGTTTGATATATGAACATATTGACAATTGGTCATATTTCACTATATCCTCTCCCCCATATCCATGCCACTGCTGGTCCTCCTCGAAGGGGTTATCAGTAATCACCATTGGGTCATGAGTGCACCAGCAAGTCTATGGAGGTAGGGAGAGGTCAATGCCTCAGAGTATAACTGCCCAACCTGGGGCTGTTAAATTCTTTCTAACCATCCTCAGCAATGTTCTCTGGCCTTGGAGGGAGTGTTAGAAGTGTCAGTGTGAGGATGTATTTTTCAGCTAATGTTATGAGAAACTGCGAGGCTGAGAACTGCTCATTGAGTGTGCCTTTGTGTACGCACAAAGAGGAAAGTTCTTTGCATGGAGGGGGTTCTGATATTAGGACTGTTCAAGACTATGACCTCTAAACACAATTATGAAATTTTAGTTTAAATACCTTAGATGGGTCTCCAGCATTCAGATCTAGTGTTTTGGGCAACACAGTTTTATATACTGCCACCAAAACCATTTGATGCCATTGTCTCCAAGTTCATAGGGACAAACAGTATGGAGTACGTGCAGACTCCCTGCAACTTAGACAAATGTAATCTTTTATCTGCATGGCCCAGAGTGTCTAAGCAGGGGATCATGGCTGGACTAGCCACACTTGTACTTTGAGGTGCTCATGGTGAGCTTGTCACAAGATGTACTAGAAGGTCGAACATGTGGTACATTTTTACTTTTCATCCACAAGAAACAGAGCTTTTTACTCTGAAAGAAAATACCAAAAAGGATGAGTTAAATAGTTTCTGTTTTATAACATTATTGTAAGTTACATAATTATATAACTTGGATGATTTCTACACCTTTGACCTTCTTTCATTTAAAACCCTCATTTTTAGCGCAATAAGACAATCTGTCATTGGACACACTCTACCCGGGCCATCCTGAATGCTTTTCACCTGTGCCTGAGTTTGAATTTCCATATTCATGTCCACCTTATCCAGGTTTTGCCAATTTGCATTGTTCAAAGAAGAATCCTCCATGTACTCTACACTGATGGAACACTTACAGTGTGCCACACACTGCAGTGGGCACATTGTAGATATGACCCCATTATTCCTCCTAGCAACCTCGTAAGATTTATGGCAAGCAAACTCAGTCATCCAATGACTTGGTAAGGAATTCAGAGTTCCCAAAGTAATAAGGTAAACCTAGAATTCAATCCATCCAAATCTGACTCCATGCTCTGATCCCCTCCCCCACCACCTGGATTACCCCTGGACTTCTCAGTGCTTCTAAATGAAGCAGTCATGCTCTTTAAAGCTTTATGCCTAATGTCTTGACCTTTAGTCTGTGTCTCTGTGTGCTTAACTGGGCCCCTGAGCAGCAATGCACATGAGATCCAGACACCTGGATGGCCTTGCTAATAGAGAAATAATCTTCATTCTGCCAAGAGGCCACATTGGTAGCTTGGGGACATGTAGAAATACTGTTTGGTCCCTGCCAAGTGAGCTTTCCCCAGCTAGGACCAGTGAATGGTCCAAAAACAGGGCAGCTAGGCCACTGCAATGCTGGGTGGAGGGTCAGAGAGAAAGATGGGTTGGAGGTTTTTTTTAATCCCCCACCACCTCCACTCCACTCAGATTGGAGTGTTTTTAAGTGTTTTTTCTATGTCCCAACTCCCACCTTTTGTTTCTGGAGCCCTACCATGGGCTCTAGAAGTATCCCAGCCAACAAAGCCAGACCAGTGACACCACATCTGGCTTGTACTTGCCCTGAGTCCTTCCAGGCCAACACTGAGCTTTTATAGTCTATTATTCATTAAAGGAGATGGCATCCTGTCATCACCAGGGTGTACGTATTAAGCAACACTGGACAGGCATCTACCTTCTTGATGCCTCTAAAAATCTTTTGTTTCATTCTCAGTCAATACCAGAAGCAGAAATCTACCAACCGAAAGTCTGATAGAAAAATATAACAGGGCTGGAGAGATGGCTTAGCGGTTAAGGTGCCTGCCTGCTAAGCCTAAGAACCCAGTTCCAATCTCCAGGTCCCACGTTCAGCCAGATGCAAAGTGACGCAAGGGCGCAATGCCGCACTTGCCCACAAGGGGGTGCACGCATCTGCATTTCGTTCACAGCAGCTGAGAGACTGCTGGCACACCCATCTCTATCTGTCTCCCTCTTCCTCTCTGTCTGTCTCTCTCTGTGTCTCTCTCCAAAAATAAATAAAATAATAAAAAATAAGAAAGTATTTAAAAAAAGAAAAATGTAACATACCATTTGCATTGGCAGCAGACTGATGCTGTGGCATCCAGAAATTGAGGTAAAATGAATGCAGACACCAAGTGAGAGAGTCTGCCTCTAGGCTCTGTCCTCTGCCATTGCTGACTTGTGTCTGCACCAGGGCCACTCCACAATTGTCACAGCAAGTAGACTGTGTTCTGGAGAATTCGTTCTCAGAGCTGTAAGGAAGAATGTTAGAGTCTTAGATGCTCTTAGCTCTTGGAATGTCTCTATATTTTACTGGCTTTGTTGTTCTGAAAATATATGGACTATTTTTACTTTTTGTAGCTACAAACTCCTAGTATACTCTTTTTGTAACATATAGTAATTACAGATTATAATGTGTTTCATTATTCCATTTTCATACATATGTATGATGTGTTTTGATCACATTCACCTGTGTTGCCCTCTCATTCCCCTTCTGCTCCTGCTGTTTCCCTTCTTATATCCAACTACTTCCCTATATACTTTCAGTTTTTAAGATTTCAAAAAGTTGTCTTGGGATTTTGATTGTGACAAATCTTACACATGGTATCATTTGTTTGTTTTAGGCCATCAGATGGCAATTTCACACTTAGTCTTGCACTTGGAGACCAGGCAGCTGTCAGTGGCTCTGCCTTTGGGACATTGATAAGATCATAATGAAGTCCCTTCCCTTCTGGAAGGAAGTATTTACCAAGGGCAGGAAGCTTCTGCAGTCCTAAGAGTCAGGGGAAAAAAATCAAAGAAACAAGACTAAAGTAAAACAAACCCTGGAAGAACATCTGTCTATAGTGGGACATGGACACTCTGAGTTCCAGGCTCTCCCTTTCCTGTCCTCACTTGAAATCAGGGCACACCAACCCTCTGATTTCCCTCATGCCTCTATCCTCCTCACCAAGGTCCCACAATTCCCTCTGTGTACACAGCCCAGGTTCCATGGAGAACTCAGTTTCCTCTGTGGGAACTCATGCAGGCTGTTGAGCAGGCAGGAGGGGAGAGGAACAGGCTGGAAAAGGAAGCTGTCAGAGGCATCCTGGCATCTTAAGAAGAGGATGATGAGGGCAGGATGAAGGGGAGCCTCAGTAGAAAGAACCAGGCTCAGGCACATAGAGGGGTCTTGTGCCTCACTGAGAGGAGCTCCAGCGGCTTGCTCTCTCCATGGTCCTGCATTCCCTGTTGACCAGGCCAGGGTGCCAGGAGCCCTGGCAGTTCTGAGCACCACAACCTAGAGAATCACTCCCCAGGATGAGATCTGTCACTCACCTGCTGTAGGTGGCATCGGCTGGGCTGCAGGTGCGCACAAGGGTGTTAGGAGGAGTAGGGACTGGGCACAGGGGACAATTTGGGCAGGGGGGAATAGCGACCAGGGTTCCTAGGGTAAAGTGTACAAGGAAAGGTAAATTTTGGGAAGGAGACATTTGGGTTGGGGTGTTGGGAAGAGCCTGTGATAGGAGGGAAAGAGGTATGACGGTGAACAGCAGGGGGTGGATTGCACTGGAGATGACGCTGAGATATTGACACCTGAGCAGTCAAGGAAGGAATGGATCCCAGAGGACACGGTGCCTGAGGACCAGAACAATGACGAGAGGGAGGGGGAGCAGGAGGAGGAGACGGGAATATTGGAGGAAGCTTTTGAGTCATCTTTCTGAAAGACACTCCGGACTTCTCACTTCACCAAACGTCAGTGAGCAACTGAGCTTGTGTTAGAACTGTCCAGAGTTTACCTCACAATCACCACTCACAGCATTCCGTGACTCAATGCCCATTATGAGCATGGCCCTGCCCTTTCAGTGCAGTGAGTATGTTCCCAGTAACTAAGCTGAGCGATCATGTGAAGCCTTAAAGAGAAGGAATGGGGCTGCCACCTTTGTCTCTGTTCTTGAACTACTGTGCAGTTTTACCTCGGAATAGGCAAAGTCTGGTCAAAGAGTTAGGATAGAACAGAGCTGAGGGGAGTCCTGAGTAGAACTGGTTAAAAAGGAAGTCACCGTCCAGGTCTGCTGAAGTACGCTGCTACCTCATGTATGTAAGTGTTGAATGAGAGGTCATCAGAGAATGGATGTTATGTCTGTCTGACCAATTGGAGGACACTGAAGATCGGGGAGGAAATGGCAGGCAGTGGGTCACAAAGCAGGGGGGACTACAACTTGAGCCGAGGAGGGGGTCTGTAGGAGGAAGCAAGAAAGGCCAAGAGCTCCAGTGGGCAGTGTGGCCCCTGCCTGCTTCTGCACGGGATTGTGCACATGTGCTCTCGGAAGAGAATTTTGTGTTCTGGATCTTACTTTTTGGTCTTATCTCTTGTTGTTCTTAAATAAAACAAACTTGTAATATTAAAATTTTTAAATGAGTATATATTAATATGAGTTATGTTATTTCATTTTCATAATGCATGTAATATACGTTGATCATATTTACCACCCCCATTATCCTGTCTTATCGATCTCTGCCTCCTGATAAGTCTCTCTAGTTTTCCAACCAGTTTCTCAACCTCCTTGTCTTTCTATTTCTTCTTATTATTTCTCTGGAGGCAAGAGCTTCATTTGGGTTGCTCACATGAGCAGGGGTGAGGGGTTAGACACAGGAACAGGAACAACTTACTACTGGTTACATCACTGAAAAAAATGTCTCTTTCCACTCCAGCAACCTTTAAAACAAAGAGCTCCTCGGGGAAGGGTGGCGCCTGTGAGGCCCTCACTCATCCATGAAGAATGCGGATGGATGCAATCTTGTCAGGTTTCGTGTATGTAATCACACCACTGTGAGCTCAAAGGTGTGATAGCCATGTCCTGCATGGAAGATGGCATTCCATAGCACTCCTCCCCTTCCTCTGCTCTTACCTTCTTCCTATCCCTTCTTCTGTGATGGTTCTGGAATCTTGGAGGTGACAACATAGATGTCCCATTTAGGGCTGAGCCCTCAACAGTCTTTAAGCAACATGAACCTCTGCAGTAAGCGCTGCCCACTGCAAGAAGAAGCTTCTCTGAGCAAAGCTGTGAGCAATATAAACTCCTTAGAAGGTAGTTTGACAACTTCATCATGTCCACTTAGTAAAATGACAGTAATAGCTTTCCCATTATGACCTATGGCCTCCCCATCCACAGTCTCTTGACCAGGTTACAGCACCAGATATGAATTCCCTTCTGTGGAATAGGCCTCACATCTGCTCAGAAAGTAGTTTGTTATCTGCAGTATTGTCTATCTCTTAACTGTGATTAGAAACACACCTTTAATCTCAGCACACCTTTAATCTCAGCACTTAAGAGACAGACATAGGAGGACAACTGTGATTTTAAGGCCAGCATGGTTCTACATAGTGAGTTCAGTTCAGCCTGTGCTAGAGTGAAAAACTACCTCCAAAAAAGAAACAATAACAGCAAGAAGAAACATAGTAGCAAGTTAGTAGGATTACTACTCCATCCTGAGCACCTTGTAAGTACATGTGCTGTCTCACAGCCTGAGATGCTTATCTCTATGCAGATAATCAAGGGAGTTCCTACACACCCCCCTTCTTTTGCCCCATGCACAACCCTCTCCCCCTACCACTCTCCTACCACTCTTTTTTTTGCTTAATATTTTAATATTAAAAATATATTTTAGGGCTGGAGAGATGGCTTAGTGGTTAAGGCATTTGCCTGCAAAACCAAAGGACCCAAGTTTGATTCTCCAGGACCCATGTAAGCCAGATGCACAAGGAGTGCACACATCTGGAGTTCGTTTACAGTGACTGGAGGCCCTGGCATGCCCATTCTCTCCCTCTCTGGACTTCAAATTGTCAGCACCGAGTGTCAGCCACTCTGTGTTCTGGCTCACTATCATTCTAGATTTATTTTATCACCATCAAAACCTTAACCCCTTGTATTCTTACATCTTTTAGTAGGTTTTTTTTTATTATTTGCAAGGAGAAAGAAAGAGAATAGGACACTCATGCAAGGGCCTCTTAACACTGTAAATGAACTCCAGATGTATGCACCACTTTGGAGTGGGATATAATTGGTAGTTTCTCCTTGCCCCTTATGGTTCTGTTGAAGCCACTACTGCTCTCTTCCTATGTGAAAATGTCTTGCTGTTTAGAAGCTTCTGCTATCTGCCACCTGTTCCCAAGCACTGTCTTATTTCTGTCCCCTGGATTATCTTTTTTACATTTAAAAATTATGAATTTTATTTAATATATATTTTAAATAATTAATTAATTAATTAATTAATTTGAGAGATAGTAGGAAGGAGGGTGGGATGGAAGGAGAATGAGAAAAGCAGATAAACAAAGAGAGAGAATGGGCATGCCACAGCCTCTAGTCACTGCAAATGAACTCCAAGATGCATGCACCACCTTGTGCATTTGGTTTATGTGCATACTGGGGAATCAAATCTGGGTCCTTAGGCTTCACAGGAAAATGCCTTAACTGCTAAGCCACCTCTCCAGCACCTAACATATTTTATAATACAGAAGTTTCTATAAATTGTCCTGTCATTCATGCACTTATTTTTGAGAACTCCAGTACTACCCTAGGCTTGGGGAAGCAAGGCCGGCTATGGCTCATGCTTTGCCTTTGAGGGCTCATAGTCTGGTCAAAGGTGATTTTCTGGCAAGCAGGCTTTTGCCAATAAAAGTCTTTAATGAGAAAGAGGCAACTTGCATCAAATCTACAGGCTGAGGGCTGGAGAACTGGCTTAGAAGTTAAGGTTCTTGCTTGCAAAGCCTAAAGATCTACAGTCCGTTCCCCAGAACCCACATAAGCCAGGTGCTCATGGTGGCACATACATTTGGAGCTGATTTGAAGTGACTAGAGGCCCTGGAACACCCATTCTCTTTCTCTCTCTCTCTCTCATTAATAAATATAAAAAGAATCTCTAGGCTGAGCATGAGTAGGTTGAGAATAGACTAGGAGAAGGTGGCTGGGCAGGAGTTCTCAGTAGTCACCACTCAGATGCATGTCAATTATTTCCCTGGAAAGAACTGTCATAGAACATGGAGAAGGAACGGGAGGGACTCTTTCTGTGTCATATTAGGATGGTGACGGTGGGAGGGCTATACCTCCTTTTCCTCTCTGCTTATGACACTGACATGAGCTAAGATTCAGTTTCCTCATCTGTAAGAGAACAGAATAAGGATTCATAAAATAACTCCTAATGCAGAAATAAAGAACAAAAAAATGTCATTTTCTTCTTTAAAAATATCATGATTAAGCCGGGCGTGGTGGTGCACACCTTTAATCCCAGCACTTGGGAGACAGAGGTAGGAGGATCACTGTGAGTTCAAGGCCGCCCTGAAACTACATAGTGAATTCCAGGTCAGCCTGGGCTAGAGCAAGACCCTACCTCGAAAAACCAATGTGTGTGTGTGTGTGTGTGTGTGTGTGTGTGTGTGTGTGTTTGTGTGTGTAGATACAGATATATCATGATAGTTTTTAGCATGCTTTAGCACACACAGTGTCAGTCCTGCAAGATGGTGAACTGGATGTCTGACTGACATTAGGGTGTCTTGGAGCCACCCAGACCTGGCAGGCAAGGCTGAGCAGGGCTGCACTAAGCTCCCTGCACAACATTCTCTGTCTGCTCTGCATTCATTGCTTGGGCCTTTTATCATTATTTTAATGATGTTTTTATGTTTCATTTAACAGAGTTTTTTAAAAATATTTTATGTTTTAGTTATTTATTTGAGAGAGTTACAAAAATAGGCAGGTAGAGAAAGAGAAAATGGGCATGCCAAGGCCTCCAGCCACTATAAACAAACTCCAGATGCATGCGCCCTCTTGTGCATCTGGCTTGTGTGGGTCCTGGAGAACGGAGCCTTGAACTTAGGTCCCCTGCCTTCACAGGCAAGCGTTTAACCACTAAGCCATCTCTCCAGCCCTAATTTAACAGTTTTTATGTGTATTTCAGGAACATTAAAAACTGAGTTAGGGGCTGGAGGGATGGCTTAGCGGTTAAGGCGCCTGCCTGCTAAGTCTAAGAACACCGGTTCAAATCTCCAGGTCCCATGTTTAGCCAGATGCAAAGTGATGCAAGGGCTCAATGCTGCACTTGCCCACAGGGAAGCGCACACATCTGGAGTCGTTCACAGTGGCTGAGAGGCTGCTGGTGCACCCATTCTCTCTCTGCCTCTCCCTCTCTCTCTGTCTCTCTCTAAAAATAAAATAAAATAAAAAACTGAGTTAGCCAGTCATGATGACACAATGCCTTTAATCCCAGGACTTGGTAGACAGAAGTAGAATGATCGCTGTGATTTCAAGGTCAGCCTGGGACTACAGAGTCCAAGTCAGTCTGGGCTACAGTGAAAAGCTACCTCAAAATTAAAAATAAAATAAAATAAACACCCTAGGGCTGGAGAGATGGCTTAGTGGTTAAGATGCCTGCCTCCTAAGCCTAAGAACGCTGATTCCAATCTCCAGAGGTTCCAATCTCCAGGTCCCACGTTTAGCCAGATGCAAAGTGACGCAAGGGCACAATGCCACACTTGACCACAAGGGGGCGCACGCATCTGGATTCCGTTCACAGCAGCTGAGAGACTGCTGGCGCGCACACATCTCTATCTGTCTTCCTCTCCCTCTCTCTCTGCCCCTCTCTGTCTCTCAAAAAAAAAAAAAAAAAAAAACACCCTCCGTTAAAGCCACTCTAAGAGCTGAGGAACTTATTAGGCCTGACATATTTAGCCAAGATGTTCCAGTTAAATATGGAGATGGAGATGTGATGTGATTTAAAATTCTTCAGGATTTGAAAGTTGGAAATGGACTCAGCACAGGGCTTTTGCTCCTTATTAGAGGTAAGATTAGTGGCTTTTATAAGGACAAAAATGTCTTTATAGCAATTTATTAAAAAGTATGTTACCTTATTTTAAAACAAACATTGAGAACTTTAATATATGAACATACTGTAATATTGCACATCCTAATGACTCGGGTTCCAATCCCCAGTACCCACTTAACGCCAGATGTGCCAAGTGGCACATGCATCTGGAATTTGTTTACAGGGACTGGAAGCTCTGGCATGCCCATTATCTCTCTGTCTCTCTCTGATTGCAAATAAATAAATATATAAAATTTTAAGTTAATGTACGCTTGCCTGCATACTTTTAAGCACTTACTTTTTAATGTTAACTTAATAAAGTTAGATTAAATTTATGAGAAAGTGAAATATAATAAATTAAGCATCCTCTTTACACTACAAATGTCCTTTTCTTAACCTAGACTTCTAACTACACTTATATTCCTATATATTTGCCCACCTGTCTTCTTAAGTTCTATGCCTTTTACAGCATGTAAACTGTATCTTAGAAAAAGATGATGATGAAAGAAGAAAAAGAAATGGAAAAAGGAAGGAAAAGAGGGAGAGAAGGAAGAAGGCTCTTCAAAGACGCATCATTAGGGATGTGCTATTACTGGCTTCTTAAAGACGAGGAAAGGTCAGTTTCGATGCATGTGTCCAGTGTCATTGATGTGATAGGTGAAGCCAAAACCCAGGCATGCAGGACGCCAAGGTCTTTGTTCTCCCATCCACTAGGGCTCCAGCCACAAGGAGATAGGTGACTTCCGATGCCTCCCGGGGCTGGAGAGATGGCTTAGTGGTTAAGGCTCTTGTCTGGAAAACCAAAGGACCTAAGATCGAGTCCCCAGGATCCACGTGAGCCAGATACACAAGGTGGCCCCTGTGTCTATAGTTTGGCTCATCCATTCTCTCTTTCCCTATCTGCCCACCCCGGCAAACAGATGCAAAAGAAACAAAAATGCTTTTCCGAGAAGAGCTGCACATCTGTGTGTCAGCCTTGGGCAGGGCCGGCCCTCTGTCTGCTCTGCCAACACCGCGGTCAGAACGTGGGGAAAGGCTCGTTCCCCTCCCCGGCGCCGCCCGGAACCGGAAACGCGGTGGCGGTGGCGGTGGCGCTGCTTCCGGAAGGAGCCGCTCCGGGCCGCGTGCTGCTCCGCCGCGACGTCGGCGCTCAGGCCTGGGGGACGCGGAAGCCGCGGGCCGGCGCCGTCCAGTCCGCCGGGTGCGAGCACGTTTGCGGCCGGGAGGGTTTGATGACCCTTCCGTCCCCTTCATGTAGCTCCAGCCCAACTACGCGGCTGTCCTGGTAACCGTGGGCCCGCGTCTGTGTCCAGAGTTAGTCCACGTCTCCCGTGTTCCAGTTTGGAAGAACATGGGTTTCTCAAGAGTCCTCACGGGTCTCTCGGTGTCACTGGAATCGGCTGACGCCTCCTTGTCTCCAATCCTGTTGATTAGGTTCCCGCTTTCTCTCTCTCTCTCTCTCTCTCTCCCCCTCCCTCCCTCTCTCTCTCTCCCTCCCTCTCTCTCTCTCTCTCTCTCTCTCTCTCTCTCTCTCTCTCTCTCCCTCCCTCTCTCCCTCTCTCTCCCTCTCTCTCTCTCTCCTCTCTCTCTCTCTCTCTCTCCCTCTCTCCTCTCTCTCTCTCTCTCTCTCTCTCTCTCTCTCTCTCTCTCTCTCTCTCTCTCTCTCTCTCCCTCCCTCCCCCTCTCTCTCCTCCCTCCCTCCCTCCCCCTCCCTCCCTCCCTCCCCTCCCTCCCCCTCCCTCCCTCCCCTCCCTCCCTCCCCTCTCCTCCTCTCTCTCTCTCTCTCTCTCTCTCTCTCTCTCTCTCGCTGTTATTTTGGCCAGAGGTTTATCAATCTTATTTACTTCAAGAACCATGTCTTTGTTCTGTCAACTTTTAAAATTGTTTTCTTCATTTCTAATTCGAATTCAACTGACTTCTGCCCTGGTCTTGACTATTCGTTCTGTACGGTTTGGGTTTGAGTTGTTTTTCTGAAGCCTTCAAATGGGTTGTTAAGTTATTTGCCTGAGATCGCTTTTTTTTTTTTTTTTTTTTTTTTTTTGGTTTTTCGAGGTAGGGTCTCACTCTGGTCCAGGCTGTCCTGGAATTAACTATGTAGTCTCAGGGTGACCTCGAACTCTGGGCGATCCTCCTACCTCTGCCTCCCGAGTGCTGGGATTAAAGGCGTGCGCCACCACGCCCAGCAATCGCTCTATTTTTGTAACGTAGACATTTAGAGCTATAAACTTCCCGCTTAGGGCTGCCTTCACTATGTGCCATTTTGGTTTTGGTATGTTGTGTGTTTATTTTCAGTCAGTTATTGGCATGTTTTTACTTCCTTCATGATTCTTCAGTGACTCATTCTTTGTTCAGTAGTGTGTTGTTCACTCTGGAGGCGTTTGTATATTTTCTTTTACTTCTCTTTTTGTGTCTAGCTTTATTACATTATGGTTGAATGAAATACAAGGAGTTATTTCAATTTCCCCGAATTGGTGGAGACTTGCTTTGTTTACTGCTGTGTGACCAATCTTAGAGAAGGTCCCATGAGCTGCTGAGAAGATTGTGTATTCTGTAGTTTGTAGACATTAAGTTCATTTGATCCACAGTGTCATTTAACTTCATTGTTTCTCTATTTTCTCTTTAGATCATCTGTCTATTGATGATAGTGAGTTATTGAAATCACCAACTATTATTGTATTGGGATTTATGTCTGACTTTGTCTAGTAGATGTTATTTTATAAAATTCAGTGCGCCTGTGTTTGGTGTGTAAATATCTATGATTGTAATATCCTCCTGCTGAGTCATTCCCTTTATAAGTGGCCTTCTTTCTCTCTTTTGATTACTTTGGGTGAAAGTCTTTTTGTCAGATATTAACATAGCCACACCTGCTTGTTTCCACTTTGGAACATCTTTTTCCATATTGTCAAGTGATGACTGTCTTCAATGGTGAGGTGGGTTTCTTTTTTAAATTATTTTATTTGTTAGAGAGAAAGAGAAATGGAATAGGAGCTCCGGAGTCTCTTCTTGGTACAAACTCCAGACACATGTGCCACATTGTGTTTTTGGCTTTATGTGGTAACTGAGGAAACAAACCTGGGCCAGCAGCCTTTGCAAGGAAGCACCTTTAACTGCTGAGCTATCTCCACAGAGCCAAGGTGAGTTTCTTTTTTTGAAAATATTTTTATTTATTTGTGTGTTTGACAGAGAGAAAGAGGAAGGGAGAGGAGAAAGAATGGGCAAACCAGGGCCTCCAGCTGCTGCAAATGAACTCCAGACTCATGTGCCACCTTGAGCAGCTGGCTTATGTGGGTCCTGAGGAATCGAACCTGGGTCTTTATGGCTTTGCAGGCAAGTGCCTTAACCGCTAAGCCATCCCTCCAGCCCCCAAGGTGTTAATTTTTTAAAGAAATATGTTAAATTTTAAGAGTATGCTATGGAGATGGCTCAGTGGCTAAGAGTGCTTGCTGCTTAAGCATGAGGACCTCCCTTGTTGGAGATTGCTATGTAATTCCTCAGAGCCCAAAAAAGCTGAGCATGGCCATGCACATCTGTAATCCCAGATACAGGGGTTGAAAACCAGATTATCACTTTTGCTCACTGATGGACAGCAGCTCCAGGCTGAGGGAGAAACTCCATCTCAAGTATATATGTGGATTAAAGATAAGAGAAGGAAAGTGTCTGATGCTCTTCTCTGACTTTGAATGCATGTGCATGGAATGTGCATGTGTACACACATGTGCATACACCACATATGCACACCAAAAAATTAGAGAAAATGAAAATTTAAATGATAGATATACCATGTTCATTGGTTGGGGCCTATTATAAATACAAAGTTCTAAATTTCTCAAACTTGATATATTTACCACGATACAAAACAAAATACTAGAAGATTTATTTATTTATTTGATTTGGAAGGTTATTGGAAAGGACATCTTGACTCTTAAATTTATGTAGAAATGCAAATGATTAAGAGTAATAAATAAGACAATTTTGTCGAAGAATGTAACTTAGGCTCTTATTCTAGTGTTATCAAGCTGTATAAAGCTGAGCAGTAAGGCATGGTATTGGTGTGGGACAACCTCCTTATGGCTATATGAGGATTGTGAGATCCTGAAATAGGTGTTAATTGGAGGAAATTATAGGGGAGAGTTGAGAGCAAATTTTTCCAGAAAGTGTGGCATATGTTCAAGAATCAGAAAACAGGTCAGTTGGGAAAAAAGCGTGGGAAATGTGCACAGCCAAACTGTGGCCTTTGAAGGTCATGCTGGAATTTTCCATTTTATCCTAAGAGCTCTGGAAAGTTGCAGTCTTTAAATTTGGGAGTGATATTGTAAGCTTTGTAATTTGAATGGATGATTCTAGCTGTAGGGTGGAGGACAGATTATCAGGTGAATATATGCAAGTGGAGCTCTCTTTCACTTTCTCTGAGATAAACATGTCATTCTGATCATCGGCATATTTCTTCTGAGATTCAAGTTTCAAAATACATCACACTTTTCTCATGTCACACCTCTGAGTATTGCCTTGGATTCATTTACTATTCTTTTCTTTAGAAGCTTAAAAATATGTTTGTTTATTTATTTGCAAGGAAAGAGAGAGGGATGAGGGAGGGAAGAAAGAGAGACACAAACACCACTTTGTGTGTCTGCCTTTTTATGTGGGTCCTTGAGAATTTTGCAAACAAGTGCCTTTAACCACTGAGCAATCTCCTCAGGCCTTCTTTATAACTTTTTAATAATAGTGGCATGGATAAATGAAAATCATCCTCCACTCTTCTATTATCATAATATTCTTTCTTTTCTCTTTATTTCAATTTTTGTGATATGTCAGTTTCTCATTTACAGTTTCCAGTGTCAGGTTTTGTTATTGTCTAGTCCATTCTCCTTACTTCAGTCTGTTACTCTGTTATTATAGTGTGTTTTGTCCTCTTGCAGCCTTAGTGGAATTATAGAATAGCTATTTTAAAAAATACTTTTCACCGGGCATGGTCATGCACACCTTTAATTCCAGCACTCGGGAGGCAGAGGTAGGAGGATCGCCGAGAGTTCAAGGCCACCCTCAGACTACATAGTGAATTCCAGGTCAGCCTGAGCCAGTGAGACCCTACCTCGAAAAACCAAAAAAAAAAAAAAAAAAAAAAAAAAAAAAAAAACTTTTCTTGTGCCTGGAAAGATGGCTTAGCAGTTAAATGCTTGTCTATGAAGCATAAGGACCCCGGTTTGAGGTTCGATTCCCCAGGACCATGTAAGCCAGATGCATAAGGGGGCACATGCATCTGGAGTTCATTTGCAGTGGCTGGAGGCCCTGGTGTGCCCATTCTCTATCTATTTGCCTCTTTCTCTCTGTCGTCTGTCACTCTTAAATAAATAAATAAATAAATAATAGCTGGGTGTGGTGGCACATGCCTTTAATCCCAGCACTCAGGAGGCAGAGATAGGAGGGTTGCCATGAGTTCAAGGCCAGCCTGAGAATACAGAGTGAATTCCAGGTCAGCCTGGAAGGGTCTCAGAAGGAGACCCTACCTCGAAAAACAAGAAAGAAAGAAAGGAAGAAAGAAAGAAGGAAGGAAGGAAGGAAGGAAGGAAGGAAGGAAGGAAGGAAGGAAGGAAGGAAGGAGAGAAAGAGAGAAAGAGAGAAAGAAAGAAAGAAAGAAAGAAAGAAAGAAAGAAAGAAAGAAAGAAAGAAAGAAAGAAAGAAAGAAAGACATGTCCCACTATACCCAGTACCTTTAAAAAAATACTTTTCTTGTCTATTTTCCCAAAGTAAGGCTTTTCCCAGCATCTTCTTTAATTTGAATTTCACTGGTTACTAATGAGGTTAGATATCTTTGCACCTGTTTCTTGGTTTATTTTTATTTTTCTAAGTTTTCTATTCATGTCTTCTAGTTTCATCTTTTTGAACTGTTACTTGTACTGAATATTAATCCTTTGTCATATATATGGAGAGAGAGAGAGTTTTATATACTGAATGCCTGTATCTCTCTGTGTATGTTATTTATTTTGGAAATGTTTCCTCTCAGTTTATTATTTTTCTTTTGAAACATTTTGTTGTTGTTGTTGTTGTTAAATCAGTCCATAATTCCATACAGCTGTGTATGTGGTTTTACTTAGGAATGCAATCTATGTCTTAAATTTGCAACAATATTCCACACATTTTCCATATGCACTGTACTTTATTTTTGTTGTGGTATGACATAAGGACCTATTTTTTTCTCTCATAGTCAATTGTCCGAATAATATTTATTGAATAGTAAGTATGTTCTTTACTCAGCTGATTTAAAACTCTGTTACTACTTTCTGCTAAAGCTTCTGAAAATTATATTTTGTGCTTTATTATTTAATTCTGGAATACTTTGTGTAATATGCAAAGACTTATTCCTTACCTGACCCCCAAGACTCATGCTATTTATTTATTTATTTATTTATTTATTTATTTATTTAACAGAAAGAGAGTGTCAAAGAGAAAGAAAGAAAGAGTGAATGAATGAACGAATATGGAAACATAGGGTCTATAACCACTGCACATGAATTCAAGATGCATGCCCCACTTTGTGCGTCTGGCTTTATGTTGGTACTGGGGAATCAAAACCAGGTCCTTAGGTTTTTCAGACCACCATCTTAACCACTGAACCATCTCTCCTGCCCAAGACTCATTTTATTTTTATTAATTAATTGTTTTTTCTCATTGTGTAATCCAGATTGGCCTCAAGTTTGGGATTTTCATGCCTCATCTTCTCAAGTGCTGGGATTACAGATATGTGACACCAGGTCTGCCTTCCAAGACTTTTAAAAGGTAGAGATACTTGACTAACACTTTTGCTTCTTCTCTTGATTTACTCAGAGCTTCTCCTTTCTGAGATAATTTTCTAAAATTTATGCATCTTCTCTGTATTTCCAAATTTTACAAAAATAATTTCTCAAAATTAAAATATGCTGCTAATACCTGTCATTCATATTTTTATTTTTTATTTTAAGTAGAAACTTTGTATGGACACATCATGTGTTGGTACCATCATTTCCCTACTCCTGCCACCATTCCACTCCTCAGTGGGATTGCTGGTATTCACCATGGGGTTGTAGATTAGGAGAGGTGAGAGCATCAGTTAGTCATTGTAGGAGTGGGGCAAAACTTCTGTGCAGTCTGTGGCTCTTACAATATTTCTGCCCCCTCTTCCACAAAGTTCCCTGAGCCATGGTGGGTGTATTTTAAGTCTACTTTAGTGTTGAGCTCTCAGTAGCTTCTGAATTTTTGCTTTTGATATGTTTTGAGTATCCTCAGTGTCGGTCCCCATCATCCTGGTACAGGTTGTCAGGCTTACCATGGAAGCAGCACTCTTGCTCATCTCTCCAATTCTTCTGTGGCTTCACCTGGGCCCTGGCAAGGGGTGGTTTGTTTCCTTGATTCTCGCTGCCTTCTAAAAAAGTAAAACAGACCCTCCTATGAAGATTGAAGTCAGTGTAGGTTAAATGGGATAAGCATTGTTAATTAGAGAGATTTTGATGGATATAGCCTCTCTTTTGGCCAAAGACTGGTGGGAGTTTCTCACTGGAGTCCATAATCTTAGTCTTCATAGGATTCTGACTCAGGCCAGTTCCAGCTGTGGGTTCCTTTCCACTGAGCCGATCTTAAGAGATTGGCTAAGGCCAATCTGAGAGCCATTGGTTACCCACCTCGTCTGGATGCCACTATCACACAGGTGTGTATGTCTTGTCAGGCTGGTTGCTTTTGTATAGCAGTGCCTCCTACTAGCACATGATGTTGTTGGCCATTTTCCCCTAACAGCTCCATGTCACACTTTCCAGAAATAGGCTGGGCAAGGGTCTATCAGGGTGGGAGCAAGAGCAAGCATGTGGGCAAGAGCAAGATTGAGAGTGATAGAGCATGAGAGACAGAGAGATGCTGGGTGTTAGAGTTGCATATTGGCAGGTTGAAGAGGGACAGATGGTAGAAGAGGCATTCTGGAGACAGTAGCAATGGAACCTGGGGACAAATGGTAGGTAAAGATGAAAGTGGAGCTGAGCATCTCTCTCATTTCTGACTGGCCTGGTTGGATTGTTCTCCCATATCCCATCTATTACTGTGTGTGTCTCTCTTTCAGTCTCTCCGCTCACTCTATCTATCTAATTAAACTAAAATGGATGCATAGTTTTTGCCCCACGATTTGTCTACTTCCCATCTTACCCCATAGGACTGATGATGGCTATTCTCCATCAGTTTGTGGCTTAAACTGTAGGTTGTCAAAGGCCTTTTCTTGAGCCTAAAATAGTTGAGAGTGAGTTACCCTTCAAAGCACCCTACACATCACTCATACAAATAATGGTCTGTGGTCCAGCATCTTAGTTCCCAGCCAGGGATCATTGCCATTTTGTTTGCTGCTATCCCCAGCACCTTGCACCATGTTGCATACAAACTGACATTCAAACAAAGATGTTTTGGGTGAAGGAATGAAAACCCCGTAGTCAAACAAGAGAAGAAACTTGCCAGTGGGTGACAAGTTCATGATTGGAGTAACAAAATTTAGGAATTGGTGCCAATTACACTAGAGAGAGATGAAATATTAAAAAATGGGGCTGGAGAGATGGCTTAGCTATTAAGGCACATGCCTGTGAAGCCCAAGAACCCAGGTTCAATTCTCCAGATCCCACATAAGCCAGATGCACATAGCGGTGCATGCATCTGGAGTTCGTTTACAATGGCTAGAGGACCTGGCGTGCCCATTTTTTTCTGTCTCTCTCCCCCTCCCCTCTCTCTGTCTCTAATAAATAAATAAGAAATAAAATCTAAAAATAAAAGATGCAGTGTTATGATTTAGCCATAGACATATGGAAAAATTGTTTGTTTTTGTTAATGGTAATATGAATTATGCCAATGAAATACTATTGTAAGCTACCAAAGTACCAAGATTAGAAAAACGATGATACTTATTGCTGGCAAGTATACAGTAAGGCAGATCAGTACAGTCACTGCTGCAAAGAAGGCAAATGTATTTACCTTCCTAGAATAATGCCTTCTTTATAGTAATATGACTACCCTCTTTGACTCTCTATTAACAATTTATATGCCAAATACAGGTTTTTTTTTTTTTTTTTGTTTTTTGTTTTTTGAGGTAGGGTTTCACTCTAGTCCAGGCTGACCTGGAATTCACTCTGTCTTCTCAGGGTGGCCTTGAACTCATGGCAACCCTCCTACCTCTGCCTCCCAAGTGCTGGGATTAAAGGCATGTGCCACCACACCCGGCCCAAATACAGTTTTATCATTGTTAATTATATTAATTTATTTAACAAAATATAAGCCAATGGAAGCCATGTAAAATATATATCATAAATCTTTACAATATTTTCTACTTGAGTCATGAAACTTTACTTTTAGGAGTCTGTTCTAAGGGGAAAATTACAAATGTAGATAAATTTTAATTTAGTATGTTCATTAAATATTTATTAGGAATTACTATGAATATGACTTATTAACCTTATAAAATACTATGTGACCAATATTGTGCACTATGTTGGAAGTACTATTAAATGTCACTGCAGGGCTGGAGAGATGGCTTAGCAGTTAAGGCGCTTGTCTGTGAAGCCTAAGGACTCATGTTTTACTCTCCATATGCCATGAAAGCCACACGCACAGTGATGCAAGCACACAAGGTTGCACATCTGCAAAGCGGTACATGCATGTGGAGTTTGATTGCAGTGGCTGTAGGCGCTGGCATGCCAGTTGTCTCCCTTTCTCTCTCTCTCTCTGTCTCATAAAAAAGGCCAGTCTGTTGGGCTTGCCTCAAAAAAACCAAAAGGCAGCCGGACGTGGTGGCGCACGCCTTTAATCCCAGCACTCGGGAGGCAGAGGTAGGAGGATCGCCAAGAGTTCGAGGCCACCCTGAGACTACAGAGTGAATTCCAGGTCAGCCTGAGCCAGAGTGAGACCCTACCTCGAAAAACCAAAAAAAAAAAAAAAAAAAAAAAAAAAAAAAAAAAAAAAAGGCTAATTTGTTGGGCTTGCCTTAAAAAAAGGTTGTTCACTGGAAAGTATATAATGTTAGATAGATAAATAAGATTATAAAATTTTATATAAAAATTAAGCTAAGTTTTACAAAACATGCTGTTAGGATTTGAATCTAAAATGTCACCTGACTACTTACATGTTTAAATGTTGGATATCACCTGATGGGGTTTGTGGGAGGTGATTGGATCATGAAGGCTCTGATCTCAATGAATTAATTCATTGATGAATTCAAAATTCAACAGACTGGGCTGGAGAGATGGCTTAGTGGTTAAACGCTTGCCTACGAAGCCTAAGGACCCCGGTTCGAGGCTCGATTCTCCAGGACCCACGTAAGCCAGATGCACAAGGGGGTGCATGCATCTGGAGTTCGTTTGCAGTGGCTGGAGGCCCTGGTGCACCCATTCTCTCTCTCTCTCTACCTGCCTATTTCTGTATCTCTCTCTCTCTCAAATAAATAAATAATAAAATCTTTTTAAAAATTCAACAGACAATTGGAAGATGGTGAAAACTGTGAAAGATGGGGCATCACTGGAGGAAGTGAATTTCTTGGGGTGTAACTTTGAAGAGTGTGTCTTGCCCTGGCCCCTTCCTCACTGTGGTGTTTTGAATACAGTGTCCCCCATAGCCCCATGTGTTTTGGATTAAGTCTCATGGTTAATCTCCAGCTGGTAGAGTCTTTAGGAGGTGGAGTCATGATGGTGGGGGGGGGATGGCCCTGGAGACAGACCTTGGGAATTTTACCATCCAGCACTGCCTGCTAGTGCTAGCAAGCTCTCTCTCTCTACTTCTCCCTGCTACTCTGTGGAGATGTGGTGCCCAGCTCTCTCCTTTTGTCACTCTTTCTCCATCATGATGAAACCTCTGCTCAAAACTGGAAGCCAGAAATAATCCACATCTGTTTGGGTGTTTTGTCCCAGCAATGACAAGGTAACTGTAACAGTCTCTTCCTCTCTGCTTCCTGACTAATATGAGATGAAAAATTTTCCTCTACCACATAGGCTCTGCCATGACATTCAGCCTCATCTAGTTCCAAAGCAATGGGAACAAGTGACCATGGACTACATTTTCTGAAACCATGAGCCAAAGTAGATCTTTATTGCTCTACATTGTTTTTCTCACGATTTTAGCACAGCAACAGAACACAAACACACCTACATACATTATTTTAAATTATACACACATACGCTAACACAGACACATTGGACATTACTGAATGGTAAGGTAAGGTTTTTATGTGTGTATGTGTATGTGTGTGTATGAATGTGTGCAATGGTCAAAAGACAACCTTGGGGTGTTTGTCCTCTCCTTTTATTTTTATTTATTTGCAAAGAGAGAGAGGAGAGAGACAGAGAAATGATCACACCAGGGCCTTCAGCCACTGCAAACGAACTCCAGATGAATGTGTCACTTTGTGCATCTGGCTTTATGTGGGTAATAGGAAATCAAACTCCAGCTTTTGGGCTTTGCAGGTAAACAGCTTAACAGCTGAGCCAACTCTTTAGCCCTCTGCCTTCTTTGTGAGACAGAATCTCTCTTATGTTTTCCTACTGTGTGTGCACCAGTCTAGCTAACTTACAAGCTTCTGGATTCTCCTGGTCCCACCTCAGATTGCTATAGACATATTTGGATCAGAGACATGTACATCACTTTGTATCTGGCTTCATGTGAGTTCTGAGTAGAACATAGAACACTAAAACTTTTGAGTAGTAAGTAAATTCAGAGATTCCACTACACTAGCTCAGCGGGTAGCTAGCACTTCCCAAAGTAAACTTAGCTCAGGAGAGTGATTGGCACAGATCTTCTGAGAGCACTACCCTAAAGGGAATGGTTGTGGCAACATGGAGGGGAAAGGAGGGCACTGCCTAGGGATAGAGGAACCTGCTCACATATGTGAGGGTATGGCCACTCACATGTAGTTTCCCAGGGGTTCAAAACTGAAGAGAGTTAGTTCCTTCTGCAGGGACTATACATGGTGTCTGTTGCTGAGATGGACAGAAAGAACTCTTCTTACACCGTGTCCATGCCCACAGTGGCTAGCTGTCACTCCACCCCCGGAAAGGGTACAAAGAGGTCAAGGGGTAACTCTGCCTCTGCAGGCAGGATCCACACTTGCTTGCTCCTAGGAGAACCTCAGTGAAGGGGAATTCTTCTGATTCCAGCACAATTGACACTGCCGCACACTTGCCCTGTCCATAGGGAAAATTACAGTTGAAAGGATCATCCCCTGGCGTGCACAATTAGGGGGTATCTGAGTGTCCACTCCTGGGTAGGCAAACCCACAGCAGAGCACAGAACAATACAATGTTGGCTATCAGCACTTGTGTGTGCCTTTGCCACCTTGGTTGTCCCTATACCCCCTTGTTCTCATCCCCACATACCTCATCTAATCAGACACTACTGACAAGTGTGAGTATGCGTGGTACAAAAGACTTCACCAGTGAAGAACTTGAATCCACACTATGTCTAGTCAGAGAAAATTACTTCAGGCCCTTGAAGTAGACAGATCCACAATGCTGGGATGAGCATCATCACCCAAACACAGTTTTATAGGAGGAAGAAAATTATTTCATGCTCATAGATCTAGGAGAGTTTCTATTTATGGTGGGAGAAGGTAGCTGCCTTTCTTCAACCCAAGCAGAGAGGGGCAAACTCCAAAAGGTGGCCTGTAGGGAAGGCCAGAGATCAGACCTTTCTATATCCTTTTGGGCTTGAATTCAGATCTGCCCCCAGTGATATGCTCCACCCACACTTAGCACAGTCTGTCTGTAGGGGCTGAACCTGCAAAGTCAGTTTTCATAAAATACCTGAGTGTAGGGCCCTACATTCACACTACCTGCCCCTCATTCTAGAGAGCATCCTGAACCAGACAGATGCTTCACATAACAGAACCAGTGTCAGCAGTGCCTGAGGAAATCTATCTCATCTGATAGGGGCTTCATTCCCAATATTGTAATGACATAGGCTACACTATGCATAGTCTGCTTATATACTATCTGACTGAACTATAAAGCATCTCCCTTATGTGTGAACCCTATAAACACACTCCTGAAGAATGGGCCACTTGGTGCATCTGGCTTTACTTGGGTGATGTGAGTTAAAATTCAGGCCATGAGGTTTTGCAAGCAGGTGCCTTAAAAGATGAGCCATCTCTCCAGCTCATATGTGTCACTTCTTTACATTTGCCTGCTCCGTCATCTCTTTAGTAACCCGCTTGTTTCACTCCTCCTTTTGTCAGCCTCAGAGATATCTTCTTGATCAGTTTCTAGACAACTGGCTCTTCCGTCTGAAGCATCCTGCTGACTTCTTGCCTTTCTGGCCTTAACCCTTCCCTGCATTTGTTCTTTGCTCTGTGCGGAGCAGGGCCAGTGCAGCGTTCATGACTTCCTCCTTTTCTAAGGAAGTGTGCAAGGTGCACAGGCCCTGATCCTATTCATTAAAGCTCCAAAAAGTCCTCTGCTCGCGCTGCAGAGGTCTGTGGCCTGTGTCAGTGTGGAAGCTGGGCACTAGCTGCAAAGGGGGAGCAGTGCTTAGCTGGCTGCCACTTAGGACAGGTGCTCACTGAGTAGGGTAAGGTTCCTGAGAAATGTTTGGGCATGATGGAGAAATGGACTTTCTTAGATGGTATCTTTTTTTTTTCTTTTCTTTTTTTTTTTTTTTTTTTTTTTTTTGTTTCTGTTGAGATAGGGTCTCACTCTAGCCCAGGCTGACCTGGAATTCACTCTGTAGTTTCAGGGTAGCCTCAAACTCACAGCGATCCTCCTCCTCTGCCTCCTGAGTGCTGGGATTAAAGGCGTGTGCTACCACGCCCAGCTTTTGGTATCTTAATTTTGACTTTAAAATGGCACTATTTGGGAATCTTTTTTTTTTTTTTTTTTTTTTTTTTTTTTTGGTTTTTCGAGGTAGGATCTCACTCTGGTCCAGGCTGACCTGGAATTAACTATGTAGTCTCAGGGTAGCCTCAAACTCATGGTGATCCTCCTACCTCTGCCTCCCAAGTGCTGGGATTAAAGGCGTGAGCCACCACGCCCAGCTGGGAATCTTTTCTTTAGAGCCATTTTTCCAAAGATGCACATAGCAGCTTCAAAGGCAGCAGTTGATGGAAGGAAAGTATTTATTTTACCTTACAGTATAAAGGAGAAGCATGCATATCACCTCCTTGCAAACAGCATGTGGAAAACAGCAGCAAGAAAGTGAGTCAAACTCTGGCCAGGGGGAGCTGGCTGTAACACCCCTATCCCTGCTTCTGACAGCATAACTAACTCCTCCAGTAAGGCTCCACTACCTAAGAAGACACCACATGAGGACAACCATTGAAAACCCATGAATTTATGAGGACCATTTGATTTAAAACTCCCCAGTACCACATGGACCACAATGTGACTCCTGTATTCTTTGATGGTTTTTAGAACACACACACATTGCGTTCATCAGCTCTCTACTCTCCATGTCTTAGTTGTCTTCACTGATGATATTTTCTTTCCATTCACTTAGATACTGTGTATCTATTCCTTATCATCCTTCATTACTTCTACCAGGGAGGGATGAGGATATTATATATGCCATCTTTGCCTGAAATTTTCAAAGTCTTACATTGGTTAATGAGGGTTTGAATTAGTACACTTGGGAGGAAATGAGAGAAGTGAGACTCAGCACATAAAAAAACAAGCATTGTAAGTAGACTCATTTCAAGTCTGGCTCAAGGGTTTTCCACACATCATGAACTGTATGAGAACCTGAAGTATGAATACTGCTGGTTTCGTTTATTTATCTGTAACACTGTCTTACAGCAAAAGGTGAGACTGAGCCAATTCAAGTGTCCAAGTGTTGAGATACAAGATATAACCACTTGGTTATGTACGTGTCTATGTACCTCACACCCCACTGATGAAGCAGGGCATTCTGAAACACTGTTGATCAGAAATGCTGCCCAATTGTAGATTCATAACAAAGACTATTATTATCTTTGGAATAAGATTTGTTACAGAGAGCCAAAGGAAGAGTAGGACTCCTTATAACGTGCTCCGCCAGGCACAAAATGGCCTGAATATCCATGACCTCACAGTGCCTGACACTACCTACACAAGACCATCATAATAGGAGGAAAAGATGATGATATCAAACTGAAAAGAGACTGATTGAGGGGGAGGGGATATGATGGAGAGTGAAGTTTCAAAGGGGAAAATGGGGGGAAGGAGGGAAGTACCATGGGATATTGTCTACAATTAAGGAAGTTGTCAATAAAAACATTGTGCTTTAAAAAAAGATTTGTTAAGTTTTTTAAACGAAAAGAATATTTATTTATGTAAATAAGGCATATATTAGGTATTCAATACAAAGAGTGGAGTGGCTTCCCCACTGGAGTGCTACTTGTGATCATCTCGTCTCCACATTGTAGCCCTGTAGACAGTGATGCCATTTCACACTCTAAAGTGGCTCAGCCTGGGATCGAGATGGTTTAGGTTCACCTGGAAAGAGGATGCAGAATTTATTAAGAAGCCTGGGTGGATACAGGAAGGCCTGGCTTTCTAGTAGTGGGACCTGAACTTAAGTCTTACATCTTGGGTCTTACTGGAGGCCTACTTCCTAGGACAGTGTCCAGCACACCAGGTGATCAGTGTCAAGGTGTCAGTGAAACATTGGCTCTGTTGAAGGGGTCATACCAAGAACCTCGTAAAAGTGAGCACTGTGATATAAGTTTTATAGAGGCTATCCAGGGTCATCAATATAAAAGATTTATTTTTAAGCAAGCTTCATTGGGAACTTGAATCAATGAGCATATTGACACTTAGTTATATTTCCATTGGGTCATTCTCCTCGCTCCTTCCTCTTCCCATTCCACTGGTGGCCCTCCTCAGTGGAGTTATCAGTAATTACCATGGGTTCGTGAATGCACCCATAAGTCCATGGAGGTCGGGAAAGGACAGCGCCTCAGAGTACACCTTCCCAAGCTGGGGCTCTTACATTCTTTCTAGCCCTCCTCATCAATGTTCTCTGACCTTGGAGGGTGTGATAGAAGGCTAAATATGAAGGATCTATTTATTAGCTAATGTTATGGGGGAACCCTGAGGCTGAGAAGTGCTTATTGAGTGTGGTTTCTGTGTCCACATAGAGAGGTGAGTTCACTGCCTGCACAGAAAGGGTCCTCACACTGGGACTGCTCAACACTATGGTCCCTAAACGCCATTATGAAATTTCAACTTAATTACCTTAGAGGAGTCCCCAGCATGGGGATCTAGTGTTTTGGGCAGCACAGTTTTGTATACTGCCATGAAATTCATATGAAGCCATTGTCTCTGAGTTCATAATGACAAAAAGTATGGAGTACTTGAGACTCCTTGCAACTTAGACAAGGGCAGTTTTTTTATCTGCAAGGCCCAGAGTATCTGTGCAGGGGATCATGACTGCACCAGCCACACTTGTTCTTCCTGGCTCTTGTGGTGAGCTTGTCCAAAGACCTACTAGAAGGTCAAGGATGTGGTACTTCCACATCTGTACTTTAGATCCACAAGAAACAGAGCTTTTTTACTCTAAAAGACAATATCAAAGATGGTGAGCTAAGCCGGGCGTGGTGGCACACGCCTTTAATCCCAGCACTGGGGAGGAGGCAGAGGTAGGAGGATTGCCGTGAATTTGAGGCCACCCTGAGACTACAGTTAATTCCAGGTCAGCCTGGGCCAGAGTGAGACCCTACCTCAAAAAAAACAAAAATGGTGAGTTAAATAGCTTATGCTTTGTAACTTAGTTGTAAGTTACAAATTCTATAACTTGAATAACTTCTCCCTCAACCTTCTTTGCTTCACATCACTCCTCATTATTTGAACAGAAAGATATCCTTGGACACACTCTACCCAAGCCATCCTGAATATTTTCCCCTTATGCCTGAGGTTTTTTTTTTTTTTTTTTTTTTTTTTTTTTTTTTTTTTTGGTTTTTTGAGGTAAGGTCTCACTCTAGGTCAGGCTGACCTAGAACTCACTACGTAGTCTCAGGGTGGCCTTGAACTCACGGCAATCCTCCTACCTCTTCCTCCGGAGTGCTGGGATTAAAGGCATGCGCTACCACCCCCACTTATGCCTGAGTTTTAATTTTCATATACATGTACACCTTATCCAGTTTCAACAATAATCATGTTGATTTCAGAAGAATCCCCCATGAACTGTACACTTACAGAGTACTTGCTGTGTGCCACAGCAAGTGTAGTGGACACTTTCTAAGTGTAACCTCATCACTCCTCCTAGGAACTTCATGAGATTTTTGACAAGAAAACTTGGTCATCAAATGACTTAGCAACTGACCCATAGTTCCTGTGGTAGTTTGAATGTATGTCCCCCAATATATTCAATGTTTTATTAGTTATAGTTTGCATCTTCAATCACCTTGCTAGAGGCAATGTCACTGGGGGCAGGTCTTAAGGTGTGGGTTTGAGATTCCATTGTAAAGATATGCAAATGTGCCTAGCAGGAGTTCCTGAAGTGTGCTGTGTGACCTTTTGGCAATAGTTTTGCTCTGTGTGCTTTGGTGGCTGGTTGGCTTTTGCTCTCTCTTGCCTGGTCCTGTGAAGAGCAGGCTGCTTCTCCTGCCTTTATGGAACTTCCCCTGGATCTGTAAGCTTCAATAAATAATATCCCTTCCTCCATAACTGTGCCTGGTCTGGAAGTTCATCTCAGCGAACCTGAAGCTGTCTGCAACAGTAAAGTGGTACCGAGAGTGGGGTGAGATGAACCAGATCGTGTGGATATTCGTCTTTTGCAACCTTTGTTTTGGAGGAATGGGCATGGACTTGGTGCTTGCAACTGAAGGTGCCTTCTGGAGTGGTAAGCCAAGTTTTATGGACTGTTCTGATGAGAGTTTGAGAATGCTAAGTGCAGACTGTATTGAACTTCGAGGCTTGGCTTATGAGCTTTCTAAGGGGAAGGAAAGAGTGCAGAGGACTTTGTTGGAACTGGGCTACTGGCATAAGGGATGGCAACGTTCCGCTATCCAGGCCCAGAAAGTTTTATCAAACTTAAATTTGTAATGGACTGATGTGCTTGGCTAAAGATATTGGACTGAGATTTTAAGATTTTAAGTTGGAAAACCTCAAGCAAGTTAAAAGCAGAGGCACTGAGACTGGTTTTAGGTTACTGGAGCTGCTATTGTCAAGGCATTAGCAATCTTAAGGAAGGTGGAAGGAAGGTGGCCTGACTTGATTTACATTAAAACAATGGAGAGGATGCCTGGGGAAAGACTGTTAAAAATGCAAATTCTTGGAAAGAGCTGACTGGAGAAGGAACCTGCTTTTCAAGGCTATGGTTTATTTTGTCCCTGGATTAAGAATATGGCTGTGTCCTGCACACCTGGTATTAGTTCTGGAAGCATGAAAAAGGCATGGAGTGGTCATGAATTGCACACGGTTCCAGGAGCTGCTGCTGAAATGTGGCATGAGGCAGGGCATGAAGACCCTCAGAAATAGGCTGGAAGAGCCTTTTGGAAGATGGACCGTGGTTTGCATGGAGACCTGAAGATGTTTTGGATATACCAGGACTATGCAAGGACTCCCATGTAGTGCAGTGTTGGCCTGGGATCAAAGTTTTCCCTGGCAACTCTGCCCAGCTGGAGGGGAGGAATTGGAAAACCTAGAGACTGGCAGTCTCTGGTTATATTGAACTTGAACTGCAGAAGTTTGATGATTGCTGATGGTGGTTGAGTTTGCATTATTCTAGTCTCTCCTTGCTATGCCTTATACAGTTAAAATGTTTACTCTGTGCCTTTACATGTTGAAAGTATTTAACTTGTTTGATTTTACAGGACTCAGTACCTTAAGTTGGTCAAGACTGTGAGACCTTTTGAAATTGGACTGAGTACAATTTACAATGTGTGATAGTTATAAATCTATTGGGGGCCAGGAGCTAAATATATTGGGACCAGGGGCAGAATGTGGTAGTTTGAATGTATGTCCCCCAATATATTCAATGTTTTATTAGTTATAGTTTGCATCTTCAATCACCTTGTTAGAGGCAATGTCACTGGGGGCAGGTCTTAAGGTGTGGGTTTGAGATTCCATTGTAAAGATATGCAAATGTGCCTAGCAGGAGTTCCTGAAGTGTGCTGTGTGACCTTTTGGCAGTAGTTTTGCTCTGTGTGCTTTGGTGGCTGGTTGGCTTTTGCTCTCTCTTGCCTGGTCCTGTGAAGAGCAGGCTGATTCTCCTGCCTTTATGGAACTTCCCCTGGATCTGTAAGCTTCAATAAATAATATCCCTTCCTCTATAACTGTGCCTGGTCTGGAAGTTCATCTCAGCGAACCTGAAGCTGTCTGCAACAGTTCCCAAAGTAATAAGATAAAACTAGAATTCAGCCCATTCAAGTCTGGCTCATTGTCCTGATGCCTCCCCTACCACCGAGAGTGTCTCTGGACTTCCCAATACTTCTAAGTGACACCACCATGTATGTCAAAGCTCTAATTCCTATCTGATATTTTATTCTTGAGTCTGCTCCCACAGTTTCCTCTTTGGTCACAGCTCAAGTTCCATGGAGAAGCCAGTTTCCTATGTAGTAACTCATGCAGGCTGCTGAGCAGGCAGGAGGGGAGAGGAACAGACTGAAAAAGGAAGCTGTCAGAGGCATCCTGGCATCTGAGGGGGGTGATGAGGGCAGGATGAAGGGGAGCCTCAGTAGTAAGAACCGGGCTTGGGCACATAGAGGGGTCTTGTACCTCATTGAGAGGAGCTCCAGCTGCGTGCCCTCCCTGCGGTCCTGCATTCCCTGGCAGTTCTGAACAGCACCAGCAGAGAGGCTTCCCCCCAGGATGAGATTGGTGATTCACCTGCTGTAGGTGGGGCTGGCTGGATTGCAGGTGGGGTGTAGATAGCGGGAAACTATTTATAATGAGTGGGGGTGTTGGAAGGAGTAGGGGCATTGGTGAAGGAGTGACAGGCCATGGAAGCAAAGGGAAAATGGTACTTAGTGGAAAGAGCAGAAATACAGGGAGAACAGGGCATGGTGATATTATAGATGAAGTAGTGGTGAGGGGCTTTGAGATGAGGGAAAGCAGGAGGACAGGGAACAGAAAGGGATGGATTGGGTTTGAAATCATGCTAAGGGCCAGAAGATAGAGCAGGCACATTTGGAAGGTATCCTAGTGGACGAGGCACCCGAGGAGCAGGAGGAGGACGAGGCTGCAGGTGAGGTGGGAATATTGGAGGAAGCTTTTGAGTCATCTTTCTGAAAGACACTCCGGACTTCTCACTTCACCAAAAGTTGAGCAACTGAGCTTGTGCTAGAACCATCCAGTATTTACCTCACAATCACCACTCACAGCATTCCATGACTCAATGCCCATTATGAGTGTGCTCAGGCATCCTCAGAATGTCTGCCTATTTCAAATCATAAATATGTATAATTTTTGAATTAAAAATTAAAGTTTGCATCTTCAATCACCTTGCTAGAGGCAATGTCACTGGGGGCAGGTCTTAAGGTGTGGGTTTGAGATTCCATTGTAAAGATATGCAAATGTGCCTAGCAGGAGTTCCTGAAATGTGCTGTGTGACCTTTTGGCAATAGTTTTGCTCTGTGTGCTTTGGTGGCTGGTTGGCTTTTGCTCTCTCTTGCCTGGTCCTGTGAAGAGCAGGCTGATTCTCCTGCCTTTATGGAACTTCCCCTGGATCTGTAAGCTTCAATAAATAATATCCCTTCCTCCATAACTGTGCCTGGTCTGGAAGTTCATCTCAGCGAACCTGAAGCTGTCTGCAACAGTAAAGTGGTACCGAGAGTGGGGTGAGATGAACCAGATCGTGTGGATATTCGTCTTTTGCAACCTTTGTTTTGGAGGAATGGGCATGGACTTGGTGCTTGCAACCGAAGGTGCCTTCTGGAGTGGTAAGCCAAGTTTTATGGACTGTTCTGATGAGAGTTTGAGAATGCTAAGTGCAGACTGTATTGAACTTCGAGGCTTGGCTTATGAGCTTTCTAAGGGGAAGGAAAGAGTGCAGAGGACTTTGTTGGAACTGGGCTACTGGCATAAGGGATGGCAACGTTCCGCTATCCAGGCCCAGAAAGTTTTATCAAACTTAAATTTGTAATGGACTGATGTGCTTGGCTAAAGATATTGGACTGAGATTTTAAGATTTTAAGTTGGAAAACCTCAAGCAAGTTAAAAGCAGAGGCACTGAGACTGGTTTTAGGTTACTGGAGCTGCTATTGTCAAGGCATTAGCAATCTTAAGGAAGGTGGAAGGAAGGTGGCCTGACTTGATTTACATTAAAACAATGGAGAGGATGCCTGGGGAAAGACTGTTAAAAATGCAAATTCTTGGAAAGAGCTGACTGGAGAAGGAACCTGCTTTTCAAGGCTATGGTTTATTTTGTCCCTGGATTAAGAATATGGCTGTGTCCTGCACACCTGGTATTAGTTCTGGAAGCATGAAAAAGGCATGGAGTGGTCATGAATTGCACACGGTTCCAGGAGCTGCTGCTGAAATGTGGCATGAGGCAGGGCATGAAGACCCTCAGAAATAGGCTGGAAGAGCCTTTTGGAAGATGGACCGTGGTTTGCATGGAGACCTGAAGATGTTTTGGATATACCAGGACTATGCAAGGACTCCCATGTAGTGCAGTGTTGGCCTGGGATCAAAGTTTTCCCTGGCAACTCTGCCCAGCTGGAGGGGAGGAATTGGAAAACCTAGAGACTGGCAGTCTCTTGTTATATTGAACTTGAACTGCAGAAGTTTGATGATGGCTGATGGTGGTTGAGTTTGCATTATTCTAGTCTCTCCTTGCTATTCCTTATACCAGTTAAAATGTTTACTCTGTGCCTTTACATGTTGAAAGTATTTAACTTGTTTGATTTTACAGGACTCACTATCTTAAGTTGGTCAAGACTGTGAGACCTTTTGAAATTGGACTGAGTACAATTTACAATGTGTGATAGTTATAAATCTATTGGGGGCCAGGAGCTAAATATATTGGGGCCAGGGGCAGAATGTGGTAGTTTGAATGTATGTCCCCCAATATATTCAATGTTTTATTAGTTATAGTTTGCATCTTCAATCACCTTGTTAGAGGCAATGTCACTGGGGGCAGGTCTTAAGGTGTGGGTTTGAGATTCCATTGTAAAGATATGCAAATGTGCCTAGCAGGAGTTCCTGAAGTGTGCTGTGTGACCTTTTGGCAGTAGTTTTGCTCTGTGTGCTGTGGTGGCTGGTTGGCTTTTGCTCTCTCTTGCCTGGTCCTGTGAAGAGCAGGCTGATTCTCCTGCCTTTATGGAACTTCCCCTGGATCTGTAAGCTTCAATAAATAATATCCCTTCCTCCATAACTGTGCCTGGTCTGGAAGTTCATCTCAGTGAACCTGAAGCTGTCTGCAACAGTTCCCAAAGTAGTAAGATAAAACTAGAATTCAGCCCATTCAAGTCTGGCTCATTGTCCTGACGCCTCCCCTACCACCGAGAGTGTCTCTGGACTTCCCAATACTTCTAAGTGACACCACCATGTATGTCAAAGCTCTAATTCCTATCTGATATTTTATCCTTGAGTCTGCTCCCACAGTTTCCTCTTTGGTCACAGCTCAAGTTCCGTGGAGAAGCCAGTTTCCTATGTAGTAACTCATGCAGGCTGCTGAGCAGGCAGGAGGGGAGAGGAACAGACTGAAAAAGGAAGCTGTCAGAGGCATCCTGGCATCTGAGGGGGGTGATGAGGGCAGGATGAAGGGGATCCTCAGTAGTAAGAACCGGGCTTGGGCACATAGAGGGGTCTTGTACCTCATTGAGAGGAGCTCCAGCTGCGTGCCCTCCCTGCGGTCCTGCATTCCCTGGCAGTTCTGAACAGCACCAGCAGAGAGGCTTCCCCCCAGGATGAGATTGGTGATTCACCTGCTGTAGGTGGGGCTGGCGGGATTGCAGGTGGGGTGTAGATAGCGGGAAACTATTTATAATGAGTGGGGGTGTTGGAAGGAGTAGGGGCATTGGTGAAGGAGTGATGGGCCATGGAAGCAAAGGGAAAATGGTACTTAGTGGAAAGAGCAGAAATACAGGGAGAACAGGGCATGGTGATATTATAGATGAAGTAGTGGTGAGGGGCTTTGAGATGAGGGAAAGCAGGAGGACAGGGAACAGAAAGGGATGAATTGGGTTTGAAATCATGCTAAGGGCCAGAAGATAGAGCAGGCACGTTTGGAAGGTATCCTAGTGGATGAGGCACCCGAGGAACAGGAGGAGGACAAGGCTGCAGGTGAGGTGGGAATATTGGAGGAAGCATTTGAGTCATCTTTCTGAAAGACACTCCGGACTTCTCACTTCACCAAAAGTCAGTGAGCAACTGAGCTTGTGCTAGAACCATCCAGTATTTACCTCACAATCACCACTCACAGCATTCCATGACTCAATGCCCATTATGAGTGTGCTCCCTCCTCCTCTGATGCAGTGAGTAGGCTCCACTGGCCAGGGAAATGGTTTTATTTAATCAGACAGATTTTTTTTTTTTTTTGGTTTTTCAAGGTAGGGTTTCATTCTAGTCAAGGTGACCTGGAATTCACTATGTAATATCAGGGTGGCCTTGAACTCATGGTGATCCTCCTACCTCTGCCTCCCGAGTGCTGGGATTAAAGGCGTGTGCCACCACACCCAGCTAAGATTTTATTTATTTATTTATTTATCTATTTATTTATTTGAGACAGAGAGAGGGAAAGAGACAGCAAGTGAGTGAGAATGGGTGCACCAGGGCCTCTAGCCACTGCAAACGAACTCCAGACGCATGCACCCCCTTGTGCATCTGTCTTACATGGGACCTGGAGAATCAAACTGGGGTTCTTAGGCTTCACAGGCATGTGCTAAGCCATCTCTCCAGCCCCTGTCTGATTTCTTTGGGGGTGAGGGGTTGAGGTAGGGTCTCACTCTAGCTCAGGCTGACCTGGAACCTGTCTGATTTCTTAGTGGAGGCACTTGGAATCTAAATATTTCTCTTAGGACTACTCAGGAAGAGCTTATTGTATCTTGACTCATTTCTTTCCTTCAGTTTTGTTCCTGAGGATTCTAAACTATTTCTTTGATCAGCCACTGATTACTGAGGCACCAAAGTATATGATATCCCAAGAACAGGAAGTAAGGTGACATCTCCAGTCTTTCTCTTCGTTGTTTTACAAGATCATTTCTAGACACAGACACAGCAGCCATTTCCCTGGCCAGTGGAATCTGGAGGGAGGGGCACATGCTCCTAATGAGCACTGAGTCATGGAATGATAGGTGGGGTTAATGCTGGAGTAGATCTAGCAAAATCTCATTTCCACAGTGACTTTTGGTGAAGTGAGAATCTAGGAGGGTCGTTTGAAAAGATGAACGAAAAGCTTCCTGGAATATTGCCATCTCACCTGCAGCCTCGTCCTCCTGGCCCTCCACGCTCCGGTCATCGTCCTCATGCTCCTCGGCCGCGAGCTCCTCGGCCTCTAGGCTGCCTTCTGCACCTGCCCGCTCAGGCTTTCGGCCTTCAGCCTGATGTCCAGCCTAATCCATCCCTTTCTGTTCTCTGCCCTACTGCTTTGCCTCCTCTGAAAACCTCTTCCCACTACCCCACCCAGCATATCTCCATGCCCAGTTCTTCCTGCATTTCGAAGCTTTCCCCTAAGCACCCTGTTCTTTTCACTCCCTTTCCTGTGGCTCAACTACCCATGCCCCCCATCTTCCCAAGAGTCCTGAACAGTAGTTTCCCATCCACAGTCCAGCCACCCCCAGCCACAGTAGATGAGTCACAGATCACATCCTGGGGAGATGTCTCTCTGCTTGTGCTACTCAGAACTGCCAATGCTGTGACAGGCTGCAGGCACCCTCTCCTGGTGAGCAGAGAATGCAGGACCATGGAGAGAGCATACAGCAGGAGTGCCTTTCAGGTTAGTTACAAGATCCCTTTCTGTGCCTGAGCCTGGTTCTTAACTACCAAGGCTCCAGAGCTGCCTTGATCATTCTTTTTAAGTGCCAGGGATCCCTCTTACAGTTTTCCTTTTACAAGGTCTGTTCCTCTCCCTTTCTGCCTGCTTAGCAGCCTGTATGAGCTTTAACATTTGAAGCTGGCTTTCTGTGGAACTGGAGACGTGGACTGAGAGCAAATTGTGCCATCAGAGTCTGGAGGATAGAGAAATCATGGCGGGGGGTCTAGATGATTTGTCCTATTGATCTGCTGTGGGGTCAGTTAAGGGCAGGAAAGTGAGGACCTGGTACTCACAACATTTCATACCCTGCTAGATAGGTAGATGGGGATTTGGCATTTGTTATATTTTGATCTGAATTCTCCAAGATTTTATTTTTCTTCATCCTAGGATTCCAGAACAGGCTAGAGAGCTTCTGCCCTTTGTGAAATATTTCTAATCTTAAAGAGAAGGTTATGCATTGGTTCTTTTTTTATTATTATTAGAGAGAGAGAGAGACAAAGAGTGAGAATAGGTACACCAGGGCCTCTAGACACTGTAAATGAACTCCAGATGCATGTGCCGCCATGTGCATCTGACTTACATGGGACCTGGAGAATCGAACCTGGGTCCTTAGGCTTCACAGGCATGAGCCTTAACTGCTAAGCCATATCTCCAGCCCCATGCATTGGTTCTTATCAATGTTTTGAAGGCAGTGTCTGCCAACTGCCTCATCCCGGGAAGAGAGCACTAGTTGACATACTGACCAGATGATAGCTGATAATTGTCTTCAGTCTGATCAATATAGTCAAAATTCCAAACATTTTTTCACTTACTTTATATTTGCATATAAATTTTTCATACTTTGTTTAGTGTCAGGTATCTTTGCAACCTGGGCAGCTCCAATATGCAGGTCCCTACCCCTGGAAGGACCCTCTATTCAACAGAGAACTCCCCTCTTTATGGGGACACAGGAAGCCCTACTCAAGTAGCACCTCCCAGCCTCGTGTTTCCTGATCACATTGGCCTAAAGACATATCCTTTATGTTGATTGAACATTCTCATTTCACTCAGTGCTCTGTCTGATTCAGCAGTCATTTTTTGTCAACACCTGTGAGCTGAACAACAGGTAGTGTGTTAGATATTATCCTAGGATTTGGGGCTCCACAAAGACCTTTAGCTCAGATTCAACTACTGGAAAGCCAGGCCTTCCTGCATCCGCACAGGCTGCTTCAGCCTTCTGCATCCTCTTCTGCAGGTGAACCCAGAACATCTTGATCATGGGCTGAAGCACGATAGAGCGTGAAATGTTCCCACTGTCTACAGGCTACAGTGTGGAGATGAGGAGAAGAGCTCCACAAGCAGCATTCCAGTGGTGCAGGAGGTCTTTGTACTCAAAACCAAACATAAGCCCTATCTGGAAAAAATAAATGTTCTTTTCATTAAAAGTCCATAGTTATTATTCCATAGTTTATAATGGACTTTGTTATAATTCTAGAATTGAACAGCACTGTCCCATGTGACCAGTTTTGTTCCTAGCCTAGGAAGAGGAGGCACCCTCTACAAAAGGGCCATGAGGTACATAACAATTAGGTTACAAATTGTATTTCAATATTATTTGAACAGTTGATGATTTGTGTTTGGCTCAACCTCACCTACCTTCTATAAGAGGATGAAACAGATGGTTGTCATGACTCATGCTACTCAGGAGACTCAGACAGAAAAAAAAAATTGTGAATGCAAGGTCAGCCTAGACAACACAGCAAGATCTTTTGTCAAAATATATAAATACATACATATAAAACATTAGTGACAATGTTTACACATCAAGTTTGTGTATAGTTCACTACAGAGCGAGAAACCTTTACCAGAAAATTAAAATTCACTGGGGAACTTTGAGCCACATTTAATACCTGAAAGTCCAAAAGAGATGGAAGAGGCTGGTTTCCCTTGTACATGTATGTGTTTGAATTACTTTCCCAGTAGCAGATGCACAATGTTAAGTATCCACTGTTCTTCTTTTCCAAATCCTTGTTTTGATTTTGATTAGGCTAAAAGTAGCCTTTTTTCCTAGTATCATCTGGGCCACCGGGATCTGGAACAGCACTGTATGAGCATCTCCACCACAGGGGTAGATTCAGTGGCAAAAAGTCAGATGGAGCCGGCTGTGGTGGCGCACGCCTTTAATCCCAGCACTTGGGAGGTGGAGGTAGGAGGATCGCCATAAGTTCGAGGCCACCCTGAGACTACATGGTGAATTCCAGGTCAGCCTAAGCTAAGAGTGAGACCCTACCTTGAAAAACCAAAAAAAAAAAAAAAAAAAAAAAAAAAAAAAAAAAAGTCAGATGGTACAAAGTCTAATAACCAAGTAGCCAGACATCATTTCTTTTTTTATTAAATAGAAGCTTTGTACAGATACATCATAGGCTGGAACTATCATTTCCCTCATCCCTGTTCCTATTCCTTTGAGGGCCCTGCTTAGTGGGACTGCTGGAATTTGCCATGGAGTTGTGGGTTATGAGTTGTGAAAGCACAGTTAGTCATTGTGGGGAGGGGGCAATGCCTCTGGATATTCCCTCCTACCCTGTAGCTTTTACATTCTTTCTGCTCCCTCTTCTGCAAAATTTCTTGAACGGTGGTGGTATGCTTTAAGTCTACTTTAGTTTTGAGCTCTCAAGAGCTTCTGGATTTTTGCTTCATTGTAATTCTCAGTGTCTATCTTCATCAACCTGGCCTAAATTGTCAGGTTTGCTGTGAAATCTGCACTATTGCTTATCTTGCCAATTCCTCTGTGGTTTCACCTGGGCCCTAACATCTCCTATCATCTCATAACAGGGAGTCAGCTATCTATTCTTGTCTTGTTGACAGATTTTGTTTGTCCTCTGTTCTCTCTGCTTTCCACCTGGAGTGTACAGGCCCCAAAAACGCTGTGCCCTTCACCATCCCTGAGTGCCCAGACATCATTTCTGATTTGGTTGGGAGAGTTACTGTACATGTGTGAATTTGAGGGCCAGTGACAACATCTTCTACCAAAACTTCTACAAGAATCTGTGTCACCGAATCTTCAATTTGGTAAACGTATTTATTACACTTGAATTCATCATCATGAATATTTTATCTTGAGAAAGCATGGAAGTACATGAGCTGATCTGCAGAGATTAGTCTACTTTCATGACATGGACATGGACTATGAAATAGCCTCAGCCTCTGGTTACGTTCCATCACAGGTTGTCAGCTGTGAAGTGATCACTGTGGACCCCTGTCTTTTCCTTTAAACAGAGTGGCCATGTTCCTTGTGCTTTTGCCTCTTCTACACCTCAACTAGGAAAACAGCAGACATGTCTCTGTATGGTCATAGCTGCCCATGGTGAATTCACATAATACTATGCACAGGAAGAAAATACATCAAAGAAAATCATAAAATAGAAAACAACCCAAACTGACAAACACCTCCAGGAGTTATGAAGATCTCTTGCACCCTCTTCACTCAGATCTTCCTTGGTCTCTTTTGTTTGGGGGTGAGATGGATACTATAGAATGTTTTTCTCAAAGATGCTGAACAATGGTATTAAGTAGTCAAAATGTTTTTTTGTTTGTTTGTTTGTTTGTTTGGTTGTTTGTTTGGTTGGTTGGTTGGTTGGTTGGTTTTGCAAGGTAGGGACTCACTCTAGTCCAGGCTGACATGGAATTCACTGTGTAGTCTCAGGGTGGCCTCAAACTCATGGCGATCCTCCTACCTCTGCCTCCCAAGTGCTGGGATTAAAGGTGTGTACCACCATGCCAGCTGGCAAAATGATTAGAACTTGAAAATTCTTATCCCAAGGAATTCAAGATATACACATATTGGGTAATTCAGAGGTACACTTCTGATTTAGGACAAATCCATGACTAAGCAATGACCAACTTTGGTAAATGTTAGAATAGTTAAAACTGAGTTCCATTTGAGGGGGTAGAGAGAGAGTGTGTGTGTGTGTGTGTGTTTTTCTCATCATCAACCTTAGCTATCAAACATTTCTGAAAGCTTGAGTAAAATGTTTTTTCATCCTTCTCAGCATCCAGGTCAACCTCAGTTTCTAATTTATCTTCTGAAATCTCCTGTGTTAGCTTCTCAACATCCTGCCCAGGGAGCAGGAGCTTTCCTGGGGAGGCAAAGCTGATTCAGTGAGATTTTCTGGTCATTTCAGACAAAAAAAGGGCTAGGTATTTCTGGGGGAGTGGAGTCTGAAGAAAGGTAGAAACAGTTCAAAACTGTCTCTAGGCTTTTCTTTCTCAAACATGATGTCCTCAGCAATGAGTGAGAACACAGCCACCACTATTATTTTGTCTGAGCTTTCCCAGAGGGGCCTGGAGCTACAGATTTCACAGCTGCAATAGCAAAACTTGATTTTTCTGAAAATATGGTTTCTGAGGTGAGAATGTTGTTAGTTGAAATTAATTTACCAAAACTAAATTCATTTTATTCTAGAAACTCTCTGTATAATACACCATATGAAAACCCTAAGTGTCCTTTATGTACCAATGATAGTATAACAAAAATGAAAATGTGAAAACCCATTTTTTTCTGTTTAGAATATATAGTTCTCACATATTTCTAGCTTTCTTAAGGAGTATAGTTTTGGAGAATGAAAATGGCTCAGTGGATAAAGTGCTAGCTGTCAAGGCCAAGTACCAGAGTTCATTCCTTCCTGAAGCCATATAAGAAGCTGGAAGCCAGGTTCCATGATGGGCTTCTGTAAGATCAACAAAAACTGACATTGAGAAGAAAGGTGGAGGCAGAAGACTTTCCAGGAAGCTTGTAGTAAATGCAGCAAAGAACAACATCACAAGATCAGCACAGCAGAGTGAGATCCAGTGAGAGATACCGTGCCTGAACTGAGTTTCATAGGTGAGGACATACCCAAAAAGTTGTCTTTTGACCTCTGTATGTGTGGTAGTTTGAATATATGTCCCCCAATATATTCAGTGTTTTACTTTATAGTTTGCATCTGCAATCACCTTGCTAGAGGCAAGGTCACTGGGGGCCGGTCTTAAGGTGTGGTGATGGTTTGAGAGTCCATTGTAAAGATATGCAAATGTGTCTAGCAGGAGTTCCTGAAGTGTGCTGTGTGACCTTTTTGGCTGTCGTTTTGCTCTGTTTGCTGTGGTGGCTGGTTGGCTTTTTCTCTCTCTGCTTGGCCCTGTGAAGAGCAAGCTGCTTTTCCTGCCTTTATGGAACTTCCCCTGGATCTGTAAGCTTCAATAAATAATACCCCTTCCTCCATAACTGTGCCTGGTCTGGAAGTTCATCTCAGAAAACCTGAAGCTGTCTGCTACAGTAAAGTGGTACCGAGGAGTGTGGGGTGAGATGAACCTGACCGTGTGGATATTCGTCTTTTGGAACCTTTGTTTTGGAGGAATGGGCATGGACTTGGTGCTTGCAACTGAAGATGCCTTCTGGAGTGGTAAGCCAAGTTTTATGGACTATTCTGATGAGAGTTTGAGAATGCTAAGTGCAGATAGTATTGAACTTCGAGGCTTGGCTTATGAGCTTTCTAAGGGGAAGGAAAGAAGGCAGAGGACTTTGTTGGAACTGGGCTACTGGCATAAGGGATGGCTACGTTCCGCTATCCAGGCCCAGAGTGTTTGATCAAACTTAAATTTGTAATGGACTGATGTACTTGGCTAAAGATAGTGGACTGAGAGATTTAAGATTTTAAGTTGGAAGACTTGAAGCAAGTTAAAAGTAGAAGCATTGAGGCTGGTTTAACTGCTATTGTCAAACACATTAGCAATCTTAAGGAAGGTGGAAGGAAGGTGGCCAGACTTGATTTACATTAAAACAATGGAGAGGATGCCTGAGGAAAGACTGTTAAAAATGCAAATTGGCCGTGGTGGCGCACACCTTTAATCCCAGCACTCGGGAGGCAGAGGTAGGAGGATTGCCGTGAGTTCAAGGCCACCCTGAGACTACATAGTTAATTCCAGGTCAGCCTGGGCCAGAGTGAGACCCTACCTCGAAAAACCAAAAAAAAAAAAAAAAAAAAATGCAAATTCTTGGAAAGAGTTGACTGGAGAAGGAACCTGCTTTTCAAGGCTATGGTTTATTTTGTCCCTGGATTAAGAATATGGCTGTGTCCTGCACACCTGGTATTAGTTTTGGAAGCATGAAAAATGCATAGAATGGTCATGAGTTGCACGGTTCCAGGAGCCGCTGCTGAGATGCGGCATGAAGCAGGGCATGAAGACCCTCAGGAATAGGCTGGAAGAGCCTTTTGGAAGATGGACTGTGGGTTGCATGGAGACCTGAAGATGTTTTGGATATACCAGGACTGTGCAAAAGGACTACCATGGAGTGCAGTGTTGAACTGGGATGAAAGTTTTCCTGGCGACTCTGCCCAGCTGGAGGGGCGGAATTGGTAAACATGGAGACTGTTAGTCTCTGGTTATATTGAACTTGAACTGCAGAAGTTTGATGATGGCTGATGGTGATTGAGTTTGCATTGTTTTAGTCTCTCCTTGCTATTCCTTATACAGTTAAAATGTTTACTCTGTGCCTTTACATGTTGAAAGTATTTAACTTGTTTGATTGTACAGGACTCACTATCTTAAGTTGATCAAGACTGTGAGAACCTTTGAAATTGGACTGAGTACAATTTACAATGTGTGATAGTTATAAATCTATTGGGGACCAGGAGCTAAATATATTGGGGGCCAGGGGCGGAATGTGGTAGTTTGAATATATGTCCCCCAATATATTCAGTGTTTTACTTTATAGTTTGCATCTGCAATCACCTTGCTAGAGGCAAGGTCAAAAGGGGCAGTCTTAAGGTGTGGTGATGGTTTGAGAGTCCATTGTAAAGATATGCAAATGTGTCTAGCAGGAGTTCCTGAAGTGTGCTGTGTGACCTTTTTGGCTGTCGTTTTGCTCTGTTTGCTGTGGTGGCTGGTTGGCTTTTTCTCTCTCTGCTTGGCCCTGTGAAGAGCAAGCTGCTTTTCCTGCCTTTATGGAACTTCCCCTGGATCTGTAAGCTTCAATAAATAATACCCCTTCCTCCATAACTGTGCCTGGTCTGGAAGTTCATCTCAGAAAACCTGAAGCTGTCTGCTACAGTATGTATGCCATGATATGCATGTGCCTACACACACACACACACACACACACACACACACACGTGTGCACGCGCACACACAGTTTTTAAACTGAATTGGAGAGAAAGTGAGCAGTCACCATGGACCTCTGCAAGGGAAGTTGAGCCTATAGGTCTGGCAGGGTATAACCATTACTAGGTAAAGATTAGAATGTGACTATTTTCAGGTTACATACCTGCTTTTTCAGTGTTTTGTTACACTTTCTGTTGTTGTTACAAAGTACCTGATATAAACAACAATGGAAGACAGATGATTTTGGTTTAAGGTTTCAGATGTCTCCACCACATCCTGCTCACTGCCTGCAGCTTTCCTTGGAAGACCTGCCAGGTTCCTTGTACATTTGACTTCACCTTCCTGTCTTCACACATAGCCCTCTCAATGCTGCCTGCGGGGGTTCTGACCTTGCCCCACACTGTTGTTCATGTCTGCAAAACTAGTATTGTGTGCAGGCCGGGTGTGGTGGCACACGCCTTTAATCCCAGCACTCAGGAGGAAGAAATAGGAGGATCACTGTGAGTTCAAGGCCACCTGAAACTACATAGTGAATTCCAGGTCAGCCTAAGCTAGAGTGAGACTCTACTTCAAAAAAAAAAAAAAAAACTAGTATTGTGTGGATGACCATCTCACTCCTGTCACATTGGCTGTCATCGTGAAATCAAATGACCATAAATGTTGGCGAGGATGCTGTAAAAGAGGAACTTTTCCACAGTGTTAGTGGGAATGCAGTCTGGTCCAGCCATTGTGGAAATCAGTGTGAAGGTTCCTAGGACAGCTAAAGAGATTTACCGGGCTGGAGAGATGGCTTAGGGGTTAAGGTGCCTGCCTCCTAAGCCTAAGAATGTTGGTTCCAATCTCCAGCAGTTCCAATCTCCAGGTCCCACGTTTAGCCAGATACAAAGTGACGCAAGGGCGCAATGCTGCACTTAACCACAAGGGGGTGCATGCATCTGGATTTTGTTCACACCGGCTGAGAGGCTGCTGACACGCCCATCTCTGTCTTCCTCTCCCTCTCTCTCTGTGTCTCTCTCCAAAAAAAAAAAAAAAGTAAAATCTTATTCTTGCCGGGTGTGGTGGCGCACGCCTTTAATCCCAGCACTCGGGAGGCAGAGGTAGGAGGATAGCCAAGAGTTTGAGGCCACCCTGAGATACATAGTGAATTCCAGGTCAGCCTGGACCAGAGTGAGACCCTACCTCGCAAAAAAAAAAAAAAAAAAAAAATCTTATTCTTGTTTCTCACTGTGCACCTTGTATTTTTCCAAGTGTTTGCTTACAATAAAAAAATAGATTTACCATATGTTCCAGCTATACCACTCCCAGCATATATCCTAAGGACTCATCTCACTACCTTAGAGATACTTGCTCGACCATGTTTATTGCCACTCTATTCACAATAGCTAGGAATGGAACCAGCCTAGATGTCCCTCAACTGATGAGTGGATAATGAAGATTTACACATTTACACAATGGAGTTCTACTCAGTGGTAAAGAAAAATGAAATTATGAAATTTGCAGGAAAATGGAGAGATCTAGAAAGAATTATACTTAGTGAGGTAACCCAGGCCCAGAAAGCCAAATGTTATATGTCCTCTCTCATATGTGGAGCCTAGCTACAAATGAGTATGAATAAAACTCAACAGCAGAGGCCAGTAAACTAGAAAGGGGACATAAAGGAAATAGAAAGGGAGGGAGGGGGATTTAATAGGATGATATTGTATATATTTAAGTAGAACAGATTAATGGGGGTGAAAAGGCCTAAGTGAGGTCTGGGGAAAGAGACTGAATAAAGGAAAGGAGGGAGGGCTAATCAAAATCTAAGAGGGGGCTGGAGAGATGGCTTAATGGTTAAGGCACATGCCTGCAAAGCCTAAGGATCCCCGGTTCAAATTTCCAGGTCCCATGTAAACCAGATGCACATGGTGGCGCATGCATCTGGAGTTCATTTGCAGATGCCCTGGCGTGCCCATTCTCCCTCTCCCCCTCCATCTCTCTCTTTCTCCCTCTCTCTGTCTCTAATAAATAAATAAATAAAAATAAAATCAAAAAAATTTTTTAACTAAGAGGATATAAGTAAGTCATATGGAAACCTACATTTTTGGACAATGGAACACTCAGAAGCCATAGATTGTTACTAGAAAAGTGCCAAAGGACCCAGGGTCGACTCCTCATGACCCACGTAAGCCAGATGCACAAGTGGGCACACACATCTGGAGTTTGTTTGCAGTGGCTGGAGGCCCTGCCCATTCTCTCTCTCTACCTACCTATTTCTGTATCTCTCTCTCTCAAATAAATAAAAATAGAATATTAAAAAAGAAGAGTGTCTTCAAAAATATCAAAAAATCTTACATTCTCTCAAGTAATAAATATTATTTTTTAGAAAAATAGAAAAAGGGCTGGAGAGATTGTTCAGTGGTTATGGCACTGCATGCAAAGTATAAACACCTGGGTTCAATTCCACAGTACCCACGCAGGCTAGATGCACAATGTGGCGCATGTGTCTGCAGATTATTTGCAGTGGCTAGAGGCCCTGGTACAACCATTCTCTCTCTCCCTCTCAATAAAGAATTCTTAAAAAAAATTATTATTTATTTCCAAAGAAAAACTAAGAGAGAATGGACTCCAGATGCATGGGCCATTTCATGCATCTAGCTTTACAAGGGTATTGGGGAATCAAACCTGGAGCAGACTTTGCAAGCAAGAACCTTTAACCACTGAGCCATCTCCCCAGCCCCTGTAGTCATATTTTTATTTGTGGTAAAAAGTGCTTGCCATATTAGACTTTTACTTTATTTATGTACTTATTTATCACTGTAGGGGATGAACCTAGGGATTCACAAATACTAGGCACTATTTCCCCAGACCTTTTACTTCAGACAAAATCTAAGTTGCCCAGACTGGCCCTGAACTTGTAATTCCCCTACCTCAGCTTCCAGAGTAGCTGAGATTACAGGCCTAGAATTCTAGACATTTTTATGTCCCTAGTACAAAAGTATTAACACTGTTGTGCAACAGGTTTCTGCAACTCAGTCTTGCAAAGCAAACCATGTGCACTGAAAAATAACTACACTGCCCTCCTCCTCTCAACTCCTGGCAACCACCACTCTGTGTTTCTTAACGGTTTGACTAGTTTTGATATTTCATAAAAATGGAATCATGCAGCAATTATCTTTTGTGCGGTTATGCCCATTTGAAGGCATTTGGTAACTAGTGCTGACATCTACTGGCCTCCCAAAAGCATGTAACAATTTACACTTAGACTGGAATATCGGAGTGTCCTCCATGTATGCTATGCGCTCACTGCTTAGCATCTGTCCTTTGTTTCTTCAGTCCTTGCCACTGAGATAGAGGAGCAAAGGTAGTGGGTCTGAACATGGTTTCCTTTGTCCCAGAACTTTTCAAATCCTCTGTTCCTGTCTATAAGATGGACACAGTGGTTTATTAGTGAACATGTATATATTGTACTGACTTATGAGGAGTAAGGGAGGTTTGGCTATTCGTGCTTTGCTCTTTCTTTCCCTCCTCCTCTCCTTCCCTTTCTCTTCCTCCCTCCCTCCCACCACCTCCCTCTCCATCTTTCTTTTTTCTTACTAATATGCTAAATGAAAATGAAAGTCAAGTTGGGCTGGTGGCACACACCTTTAATCCCAGCACTCTGGCAGCAAAGGTAGGATAGCCATGAGTTCAAGGCCACCCTGCGACTACACAGTGAATTCCAGGTCTGCCCTGACTAGAGTGAGACCCTACCTCGAAAACCAAAAAGAAAAAAGAAAGCAAGACAGAGTGGAAGGAAAAGAGAAACTAAACTCCTGCAGGTGCCCTCTGACCTTCTTATGTGCACAGTAGTGTGTGTACACCCATACACACACATCATATACATACACACATATACATACATACAAATAAATAAAAATGAAAAAAGTAAACATTTTTGAAAAAAAGTTTCCTTTTCCAGGCTGAGGTGTAGCTCAGTGGTAAAGGGCTTGCCTAGTATACATGAAGCCTTGGGTTGAAAATCAGATAGTTCCTCTTTGAAAGCACTCACTTTCTTAATAATCCCATGCATTAGGAAGTACCTGAGGTTTAGAATTCCGGTAAGTAACAATGTCAATCTCGGGGGCTCAGAGATCACCCCTCAACGCCCAGCTGCTGTCCCAAACACTAGTTCCAAGGAAAGCTCCTATTGGTGCAAAGACATCCCTTGCCCCAAGCCCAGCCTTCCCTGGTCCCGCCCCTGCCTCGCCCCACCGTGGTAGGCTCCGCCCCTCCCCGCCCTGATAGGTCTGTGTAGGCCCCGCCCCACCAGGACGCGCCACAAGGTCTCTGCGCACGCGCAGCTCCTGTGGGCGGGGCAGCCTCAGGCCTCGGCCCCGCTGGCGCGGCCGCCCAGTGCGAGGATCTCCCGCTGGGCGCCCCGGGTCCCTCGGAAGGGGAAGTGGGGTTCGGGGTGAACCCCAAGTGAGGCCTGGTCTGCGGCTCGGCGGAGACGGGGAGTCTGAGGTGCGGTGGGGAAGGGCGCCGACTCCTGGGCCTCCACCACACTGCGCGCAGGGAAGGGTCTGCCGGGCCGGGGTCGGGGCTGGGGGCCGGGCTGGAGGGTCCCGGACCGAAGCTTTCGGCGGCGGCCGAGGGGACCCCGACCGCCCCGATGCGAACGGCTCTCCCGGGCCGCCCCGGCGCTCGCGCAGTCGTTCCGGGGGAGGCGGAGCCGCGGCTCGTGCCGAGTGCGGACGGGAGCTGAGAGCCGGGCGGGGAGGACGCCCGCGGGCGCCGGAGCGGGAGCGACCCGCAGTCCCGGCTTGTCTTGTAGAGACCCATCCGCCTGCTTCTCGGCCACCAGGTCGGAGCTCACCGGGAAGGACCCCGCCGCCGCCGAGCCATGGATCCGCCGGCCCGTAAAGAAAAGCCCAAAGTTAAAGAGCCTGTCAGCCGAGGAGAGAAGGCGAAGCAGAAATCTGCACAGCAGGAGCTGAAGCAGAGACAGAGAGCGGAGGTGAGAGAGGCTCGGGGGCCTGTGGGCGGCCGGAGATGAGAGCCGCGGCTCGGGGCCCTGCTCGCCTCCAGACACAGCCTGGCTCTTCCCCGACTGGGAGACAGAGCGCCCAGGGCCAGAATGGGGACATGGCAGCCAGGTTAGTGTCAGACTCCGAACCAGTCCCAGGTCTCCAGATGACTCCAGGGACAGAGTTTTTTTGTGGTAAAGACCAGAGGAAAAGAGAAAAAAGCCATGTGTGAGGGCGGGGACAGAATGAGATGGAGAAAGCGTTGCGTGAAGGGTGTGTGTCCTACAACCCTGTACACGCGTTTCTCTGTTGAGTGCAGAAAGAAGCTGCCTATGCCCAAGCTTTAAGCTCGCCAGTATGTTTCTTTGTTCTCTCCACACTTACTAGTCATTTTAAGAATAAAAAGTGGGGCTGAGCCAGGCATGGTGGTGCACGCCTTTAATCCCAGCACTCGGGACACGGAGGTGGGAGGATCGCCATGAGTTTGAGACCACCCTGAGACTACGTAGTGAATTCTAGGTCATCCTAGGCCAGAGTAAGACCCTACCTCGAAAAACCAAAAGAAAAAAACAAGTGGGGCTGGAGAGATGGCTCAGTGGTTAATGACCTGGGTTCAGTTCCCCAGTACCCATGTTAAGCCACAAGCACAAAGTGGTACATGCCTCTGGAATTCGTTTTCAGCAGCTGGAAGCCTTAGGGCCCCCATTCATATTGTCATTCTCATATTCTCTCCCTCCATGCAAATAAATAAATTAAATATTTTTAATATTTTATTTTTTATTTGTTTGAGAGAGAGAGGGAAACAGAGAGAGAGAGAAGGGGCGCACCAGAGCCTCTAGCCTTGCAAACTCCAGGAGCATGCCCCACCTTGTACATCTAGCTTACTTGTGTCCTGGGGAATCGAACCTGGGTCCTTTGGCTTTGCAGGCAAGCATGTTAACCGCTAAGCCATTTCTCCAGCCCTAAAATATTTTTTAAATAGTTTTTTTTAATATTTATTTTCATTTATTTATTTATTTGAGAGAGAGATACAGAAATAGGCAGGTAGAGAGAGAGAAAGAGAAAGAGAATGGGAGGGCCAGGGCTTCCAGCCACTGCAAACAAACTCCAGATGCATGTGCCCCCTTGTGCATTCGGTTTATGTGGGTCCTGGAGAATACAGCCTTGAACCGGGGTCCTTAGGCTTTCACAGGCAAGCGTTTAACCGCTAAGCCATCTCTCCAGCCCCTAAAATATTTTTTTAAAGAATACAAAGCTTTAAGCCAGGCATGGTGGCTCACTTTTAATTCCAGCCTCAGGTTGAGATAGGAGGAGTGCACTGAGTTTGAGGTCAGCCTGTCCTACAGAGCAAAAGAAGAATAAAAAGCTTTAAACTATTTACATTGTTAATCTTAAACCACATCCAGACATATTTTACTTTAACATTTAATATGAAGAAAAAGTTTAGCAGAGTGTGGTGGCAAACACCTTTAATCCCAGCACTGGGGAGGCAGAGGTAGGAGGATCACCCTGAGTTCAAGGCCACTCTGAGATGACATAGTGAATTCCAGGTCAGCCTGAATTCCAGGGCTAGAGCAAGACCCTACCTCAAAAAGAAAAGAAGAGAAGAAAAAAAAAGAAAAGAAAAGAAAATTATATATATATATAAATTTGAAGCCCTCTTTGTCTCTTTTTTATGCTCTTTTCCTCTTCTTCATAGATAAAGCACTTTTTTATACATTTACATTTAAAGTATTCTTTTTTGTTTGTTTTCTTGGTTTTTCGAGGTAGGGTCTCACTCCAGCCTAGGCTGACCTGGAACTCACTATATGGTCTCAGGGTGGCCTCAAACTCATGGTGATCCTCCTACCTCTGCCTCCCGAGTGCTAGGATTAAAGGCATGCGCCACCACACTGGGCTTAAAATATTCTTTTTTTTTTTTTTTTTTTTTTTTTTTTGAGAAGGAAAGAGCAAAAATGGGCATGCCTGGGCATCCAGCTACTACAGACAAACTCTAGATGCATTTGCCACCTTGTATATCTGGCTTACGTGGGTCCTGGGGGATCGAACCTGGTTCCTTTGGCTTTCTTTATAGGCAAGCACCTTACCCACTAAGCCATCTCTCCAGCCCTATACTTATATTTAAATAGATTTGTAGATGTGCTTGAACAATATGCATTTGTGTTGCCTTTTTTTAAATTCTTTTATTACTTATTTGAGAGAGAAAAGCACCTCAGAGTCTCCATCCACTGCAAATGAACTCCAGATGTATGCATACATGGTTTCTGGGTAATCAAACCTGGGTGCTTTAGCTTTATGGACAAGTGCCTTAACCATTAAGCCATCCCTCCAGCCTGCATTACTGTTTTTTTTTGTTGTTGTTGTTGCTTTTTGTTTTGTTTTTGAGCCAGAGTTTCATGTATCCCAGGGTAGCCTTGCATTTCTGATTGTTGTCCTTATCAACACCCTTTCTATGTGGTTCCACGGGTTAAAATTGTCTGGTTTCAACAGCTCTTCCCATATGAACTTGGACAAGATACTTAACCTCTCTGAATGAACATCACTTCATGGATGCTTCTTCTGTAAAATGAGAGTGGTAGCGTCTACCTTACAGACTGCTACTATAGAAATTGTATGTGGAAGACACTTAGCATGGTGCACAGTGTCTGGCCCAGAAAAGGCATTTGATAACTAGCACCAATTATGATCCAGAACTGTGGGTCAAACAGTCAGCATGCTGTCATAGTGTCTACAAATAACTGGTCACATTCATGTTCACTTGACGAGGTGTAAAGCTGGGCTTGCTGTCTGGTGATAGCTGACGTGTGTCAGCATGAGCCAAGTCACACATGTGTGAACACACACGTAGCCTCCATGCCAAGGCAGGTGTTACTGTTATTCCCATTTGTCCTTTGTAAATCTTTCCTGGAGCAAGGGAGGGACATATAAAGTATATTACCCCATGAGGTAGAGATGATCCTCTCTCCATGGGGAAGTGCTGTGACCAGAGTCCAGTAGTTAACAAGGAGCAGGCCTGTAGCCTGAACAGGCCTGCCTTCCTGTTTGCTGCCATTTGCTTTGCTCTACAGCTGCTTTGCTCTTTTCATCTGTATCCCTGGGGTGTAATGTAATCTGTCATAGGAATGTGCCAGTGCCCCTGGAAGGGAGGAGACAATATAGTTTGCACCAGCTCTGCAAAGATGTCACATTCCAGGAAGGTGAGGAATGAGTAGGAATGGAGACACATGTAGCACTTGAAGCAGTGTTGCACACTGTAGTGACCCTTTCCTTCTCCATGGGAAGTCCAACACCCTGGCTCAATTTGGATCTCTTCTTGCTTTTTTATTTTATTTTCCTTTCTCCTACCATTCTGCCTTCTTGATCAGGAGGTCTCCAAGATTATATTTAATGTAATTCTCAGCCCCTAGGACAGTAACATACAGATTTAAAAGACTGGTTAGTTATTGAACATAAGAAACAAATTTGTAACACCAGGGGTGGTAGTATACATCTTCAGTCCCAGCACTTGGGTGGGGAGTGGTGGTCACAGGTAGGAGGATCGCTGTGAATTTGAGGCCAGCCTGGGACTACAGAGTGAGTTCCAGGTCAGCCTGGGTTAGAGTGAGACCCTACCTCAGGAAAGAGAGAGAGGGATTTTTTTAAATATGCACATAAGCCAGGGATGGTAGCACATGCCTTTAATCCCAGAACTCAGGATGCAGAGGTATGAGGATCACTGTGAGTTCAAGGCCACCCTGAGACTACATAGTGAATTCCAGGTCAGCCTGGGCTAGAGTGAGACTCCACCTCAAAAAAACAAACTATATATATATTTATACATATATATATATATATATATATATATATATATATATATGCATAAATTATGAGGTATACATGTAACTCATTTTTAAAATAATATTTATTTGCATGTGTGTGCACCAAGCTTTCTTGCCCTGCAAACAAGTACCTCTCCAGCATTATATGTGTGACTGGGGAATTGAACCTGAGTAGCAGGCTTTGTAAGCAAGTGCTATGAACTGCTAAGCTATCTCCCAGCCTTCAATGTGTATAAAATTTAAAGAATAAAATACTTATGCAGAGCTGGTGAGATGGCTTAGTGGTTAAGGCATTTGCTTGTGAAGCCTAAGGACCCAGGTTCAATTCCCCAGTACCCATGTAAACCAGATGGACAAGGTGATACATGCGTCTGGAATTGCTTGCAATAGCTAAAGGCCCTGGCATACCCATTCTCTCCATCTGCCTCTTTCTCTCTCACTCTCTAAATAAATAAATAAACAAACAAACATTTTTTTAAAAACACTTGAGCCAGGCGTGGTGGCACACAGCCTTTAATCCCAGCACTCAGGACGCAGAGGTAGGAGGATCACCATAAGTTTGAGGCCACCCTGCGAATACAGAGTGAATTCCAGGTCAGCCTGGTTTAGAGTGAGACCCTACCTCAAAAAACAAAAAAAACCAAAAAAAAAAAAAAAAAAAAAAAAAAAACACTTGTATCTGTTCTTAAGAAATAGATTTAAGGCCGGGCGTGGTGGCGCACGCCTTTAATCCCAGCACTCGGGAGGCAGAGGTAGGAGGATCGCCGTGAGTTCGAGGCCACCCTGAGACTACATTGTGAATTCCAGGTCAGCCTGAGCCAGAGTGAGACCCTACCGAAAAAAAAAAAAAAAAAAAAAAAAAAAAAAAAAGAAATAGATTTGAGGGACTAGAAAGATGGCTCAATGGGTAAAGGCGCTTGTTTGCAAAGCCTTCTGGCGGGATTCAATTCTTCAGCCACCCATGTAAAGCCAGACAGGTGTTCATTTGCGGCAGCAAATGGCCCTGGCACATGCACACACATGTAAATGAATGATTTTTAAAAATTTTTTTGGTTTTTCAAGGTAAGAGTTTTACTCTAGCCCAGACTGGCCTCAAACGCACAATGATCTTCCTACCTCTGCCTCCCAAGTGCTGAGATTAAAAGCGTACACCACTATGCCTGGCTAAATAATTTTTTAAAAAAAGAAGTACACTTGGGCTGGAGAGATGGCTTAGGGGTTAAGGCGCCTGCCTCCTAAGCCTAAGAACACTGGTTCCAATCTCCAGGTCCCATGTTTAGCCAGATACAAGTGACACAGGGGCGCAATGGCACACTTGACCACAAGGGGGCGCACACATCTGGATTTTGTTCGCAGCAGCTGAGAGACTGCTGGCGCGCCCATCTCTGTCTTCCTCTCCCTCTCCCTCTCTCTCTCTCTCTCTCTCTCTCTCTCTCTCTCTCTCACTCTCACTCTGTCTCTCTCTCTCTCTCTGTCTCTCTCTGTGTGTCTCTCTCCAAAAAAAAATAATAAAAATTTTTTAAAAGTTTAAAAAAAAAAAAAAAAAAGAAGAAGCCAGGATGGTACACACTTGTAGTCCCAGCATTTAGGAGGCTGTGACAGGAGTATTGCTTGAGTCTAAGACCATTCTAAGCAACATGGTAATGAGACGTCTGAAGAAGAAAGAAGTAAATGAACTAGAATGTGCTCCACCTGCTTCTGTGGTCATGTACCCACGTTTCCCACGCACATGCTCTGCTCCTTTTATGCTGATGATTCCCTTGCTGCTCTGAATGCATGTACTCCATGCTCCTCACTGATAGTGATAACCTAGTAAGTCATTTACTTTTGCACATCTCCGAACTTTTGTATATGTACCACTGTGTATGGCTTAAGTTCTGTGTCTAAAGTTGGTGGTAAATACCTTATCCTGTGACCAGCTCTCTTCATTCTTGTTTTTTAACTATTTGTTTGTTTGTTTTGGTTTTTCGAGGTAGGGTTTCACTCTGGTCCAGGCTGACCTGGAATTAACTATGCAGTCTCAGGGTGTCCTCGAACTCTCGGCGATCCTCCTACCTCTGCCTCCTGAGTGTGCGCCACCACGCCCGGCTTATTTGTTTGTTTTTAATATGGTAAGTATACATGAGATAAGATTTACCATTTTTATTATCTTTGACTTTTTGGAACTTATTTGTGGTAGTTTTCCATTTTACAAAGGGATTTTAAAATTATTCCTCAGTTAAGCTTTCAGGTGTTTGTTTGTTTGTTTTTGTTGTTGTGTTTTTTGTTTGTTTGTTTGTTTGTTTTTGGTTTTTCAAGGTAAGGTTTCATTCTAGCCCATGCTAACATGGAAATCTCAGGATGCCCCTAAACTCATTGTAATCCTACTTCTACCTCCTGAGTGCCGGGACTAAAGGCGTGCACTGCCATGCCCAGCAAGCCTTCAGTTTTGATTTTATTTTGTCTACAAATTTATTTCACTAACATTTTTAAATGTATTGCAGAAATTTTATAATATTTTGTTTACTTTTCTTTTATGTCAGTAACCCTGTGTTGTTTCTGATTCCTGGTATTGCTTGTTTGTGTCCACCATCCTTTTACATTGATCAGCTGTGTCATGTTTGGAAGGTTTTCATCTGGCCATTGGTAATCCCCTCTATCATACATTTGTGATTCTTTATTACTTTCTGCTCTTATTTTGTGTTTGCTATTTGTCCCACTTGTGTTTCCTCTCTGTGTCATTCTGTCTCCCTCCTTTCATGTCTTTTCATTTTATTGCTGTTTTTATTGTTCCTTTTTCTGTTTGTTTTTGAGTCAGTCTTATGTAGTCCAGACTAGCCTCAAACTCACTGTTTGCTCTTGGTCCTGTTTCCACCTTTTAGCTCCCCAGATTACAGATGTATAACACCACACCTGGCTCATATCTTCTGTTGCAGTTTATTAAATTGTCTACACATACACTCCTTTATTCATTTTACTTCTTTTTTTTTTTTTTTCGTTTTACTTCTTTATAAATTGGGAGTCTTTTAAATTTTTTTGGAAATTTTAACATATGAACACATTGTAAATTGGTCATATTCCCATCAGGTTATCCTCTCTTGTTCCTTCTCTCAACCCCCATTCCACTGAGGCCCTTCTTAGTGAGGGCATCAGTAAGTAATCACTGTGGGGTCGTGAATTCAGTTAGTTCATGTAGGGAGAACAATGCCTCACTGTATGCCTTCCAACCCTGTGGCTCTTAAATTCTTCCTAGCCCCTCTTCTGCAGCATTCCCTGAGCCATGGAGGGAGTGTTAGGAGTCTCCTTTAGTGCTGAACTCTTGGCAGCCTCTTATTTTCTGTTTTAGTGAGTTTTGAGTCTCCTCAGTGTCTACTGCCACCTCCACAGAAAAGGTTCTCTGGCCAGCAGTGAGAGCAGCACTCAATGCATCTGCCACTTCCTCTTGCAATGTTTCCTGGGACCTGGTGGATGTAATAGAGATTTTAAGATTTTTTTTTTCTATTTCTGTGAAGAATAGTGTTGGAATTTTTATTGAAATGGCATTAAATCTGTATATTGCTTCTAGTAGGATGGCCATTTTCGCAATATTAGTTCTTCCAATCCATGAGCATGGGAGATCTTTCATGTCTTCCTCAATTTCTTTCTTTATTGTTGTAATATTTTCATTGTAGAGACCTTATCACTTTTTTGGTTATGGATATTTTAAGACATTTTTTGTTTCCCTGATTTCTTTCTCAGTCTGTCATTGGTATATAAAAAGGGTACTGATTTTTGTGTGCTAATTTTATATCCTGCCACTTTGCTGAAAGTATTCAGTTTTAGAAGGTTTTTGGTACAGGCTTTAGGGTCTTTTAAATACAGAATCATATCTACAAATAAGGTTAGTTTGACTTCCTTTTCAATGTGTATTCCTTTTATTTCTTTCTCTTATCACCCAAGCTAAGACTTCAAGTACTATTTTAAATAGCAGAGAAGAATGGACACCCTGTCTTGTTCTAGAAGTTACTGAGAATACTTCAAGTTTTTCCCCATTCAGTATGATATTTGATTTAGGTTTTTATATATAGACTTTATTATGTTGAAATATGGTCCCTCTGTCCCCAAATTGGGAAATTTTATGATCAGTTTTGATCCCTTCATCCCCAAATTGGGAAGTTTTAATTTTTTTTTTTTTTTCAAGGTAGGGTCTCACTGTTGCTCAGGCTGACCTGGAATTCACTATGTAGTCTCAAAGTGGCCTCGAACTCATGAAAATCCTTCTACCTCTGCCTCCCAAGTGCTGGGATTAAAGGTGTGCACCACCACACCTGGCCCTGATCAGTTTTTATCTTTACCTAATTCTGTGAGAATGAAAGAATGAAGAAGGATATGTATGTACCTCATCCTAGAATTCTGTTAAGGTTTTCCTTCTACTACCATGGCCTATCATCATATTTATACATAATATCACCCGTTATCTGTTAGGTATTATGCCCAATCTATCTATACCTCTTAGTGTCCTGTTCCCACATCACTATCTCTCATACCATTCGTGGTGCAGTGCCTGCATTTTCCAGTGACTTGGCCTGTTGTGTCTGACGAGTCTGAGCAGCTGCTCCCTGCTAACATACCATACCTGTTTCTCCATTCAGATCTATGCTCTGAACAGAGTCATGACCGAACTGGAGCAGCAGCAGTTTGATGAGTTCTGTAAGCAGATGCAGCCTCCTGGGGAGTGAGCCAGTCCTGAGCCACCAACTGAAAGGACTCTGGAGCCTTTGTTTGGGAGCTAGTTGCCAGTGTTAAGCCGTGCTGGTCCATTTGGAGCCTTGCAAACAAGAAGTCATTTGTGGATAACTCATAACTTACTTCCTGTGTGTAACTTCTGCTTCACTGGTTCTCCACTGGGATTGGCCCAGTGCTTGCTGAGCAGACTCATTTTCTTCTAAGACAATAGATGCTTTTTAAAACAATCTTTTTCTGTTTGAAAAAAATCAGTGCTCCTTGTGAAACTGTCTTCTTTAAGAATACAAATAAGGGGCTGGAGACATGGCTTAGTGGTTAAGGTGTTTGCCTGCAAAGCCAAAGGATCCCGCTTTAACTCTCCAGGACCCACGTAAGCCAGATGCACAAGGGGGTGCATACATCTGGAGTTCATTTGCAATGGCTGGAGGCCCTGGCGCACCCATTCTCTTTCTTTCTCTCAAATAAATAAATAAAATAGATTTTTAAAAATACAATTGGGGGTTGGAGAGATGGCTTAGCAGTTAAGGTGCTTGCCTGCAAAGCCTAAGGACCCATGTTCAACTCTCCAGATCGTATGTAAGCAAGACACACAAAGGAGAGGCAAGCACAAAGTCACATGTGCCTGCTAGGTGGCACAAGCATCTGGAGTTTGATTAGAGTGGCTGAGGCCCTGGCATGCCAATTCTCTCTCTCACTCTCTAAAATAAAATGATAAAGATGCAGAAGAGGGCTGGAAGGATGGCTTAGTGGTTAAGGCATGCAAAGCCAAAGGACCAGGTTCAGGTCCCCAGAACCCAAGTTAGCCAGATGCACAAGGGGCGCACACATCCGGAGTTCGTTTGCAGTGGCTGGAGGCCCTGGTGTGCCCATTCTTTCTCCCCCTCTCTGTCAAATAAATAAAAATTAAATATTTTTTTTTAAAAATATGAGGGCTGGGGAAATGGCTTAACGGTTAAGGCGTTTGCCTGTGAAGCCTAAGGACCCTGGTTTGATTCCCAGGACCCACATATGCCAGATGCACAAGGGGCACATGTTGAGTTCGTTTGCAGTGGCTGGAGGCCCTGGCGTGCCCATTCTCTCTTCCCCTCTCTCTATCTCTCTCTCTCAAATAAATATATTAAAAATAAATAAATAAAATATTTAAAAAATACATATATATAAATGAAATACTTATAAAAGGTTCCTTTGCTTACACTTTAGGGCAGAAGTACCTAAGCATAAAAACTGGAATTGCCGGGCGTGGTGGCGCACGCCTTTAATCCCAGCACTCGGGAGGCAGACTAGGAATATTGCTGTGAGTTGTGGCCATGTTTGAGACTACATGGTTAATTCCAGGTCAGCCTGGATCAGTTTGAGACCCTACCGAAAAAAAAAAAAAGAAATGGTTACAGGTGAATCGTGAAGCCTTTAATCCCAGCACTCAGGAGGCTTAGATAGGAGAATCAAACGAGTTTGAGACTACATAGTAAATTCCAGGTCAGTCTAGGCTAGAGAATGAGAACCTACCTCAAAAAAATAAAAGTGGATTAAAGGGCTGGAGAGATGGCTTAGTGTATAAGGCACTTGCCTATGAAGACTAAGGACCCAAGTTCAAAAACCACATAAGCTAGATGCACAAGCTCACGCATGTGCACAAGGTGATGCATGCAACTAAAGTTTGATTTCAGTGGCTAGAGATCCTGGTGTGCCAATTCTCTCTCACTAAAAAAAAAAAATGGGATAAACAGTGAAGCACTTTGGGAAAATTGGGTATCTATATGTAGAAGGATGAAAATAGATCCTTGTCTTTCTCCATGGACAAGAACCAAGTCCAAGTGGATCAGGGACCTTAATATCAGACCTGAAACTCTGAAATGGCTAGAGGAAAAGGTAGGGGAAACCCTTCAACATATTGGCATAGGCAAAGGACTTTCTGAATATAACCCCAATTGCTTAGGAAATAAAATCATAGATCAGGGGCTGGAGAGATGGCTTAGTGGTTAAAACTCATGCCTGAGAAGCCTAAGGACCCTAGTTCGATTCTCCAGGTCCCACATACGCCAGATGCACATGGTGGCGCATGCATCTGGAGTTTGCAATGGCTAGAGGTCCTGGTGCATCCATTCTCACTCTTTCTCTCTCTCTCCCTCTCTTTGTCTCTAATAAATAAAAATAAATGTTTAAAAAAATCACAGATCAACCACTGGGATCTCATGAAATTACAAAGTTTTTGTATAGCAAAGGACTAAATAGAGCAAAGAGACAAGCTACAGAATGGGAGAAAATCTTTGCCAGCTACATCTGACAGAGGATTAATATACAGAATATACCAAGAACTCAAAACAACAATAAGAAATCAAGCAACCCAATTAAAAAGTTCTACATCCTTAGCTATCAGGGAAATGCAAATTAAAACTCCTTTTTGATTCCATCTAACTCCTATCAGAATGGCTACCATCAAGAAAACAAATGACAATAAATGTTGGTGAGGATGTGGAAAAGGGGGAACCCTTCTACATTGTTGGGAATATAATCTGGTACAGCCATTGTGGAAATCCGTGTGGAGGTTCTTGGGACAGCTAAAAATAGATTTACCATAAGATCCAGCTATAGCACGCCTAAGCATATATCCTAATGACTCTTCTCACTACCTTAGAGATACTTGCACAACCATATTTATTGCTGCTCTGTTCACAATGGCAAGGAAATGGAACCAGCCTAGATGTCCCTCCACAGATGAATGGATAATAAAGGTGTGGTACATTTACACAATGGAGTTCTATTCAGCAGTAAAGAAAAATGAAATTTGAAATTTGCAGGAGAATGGGTGGATCTGGAAAGGATTATAGTGAGGTAATCAAGGCCCAGAAAGCCAAATGTCACATGTTCTGTCTCATATGTGGATCCTGACTACAAATGTATAGACTTGTGTGTGAGCTGGAACCAAGAAATCAATAGCCGAGACCAGTAAGCTAGATAAAGGCTATAAGGGAGGGATGAGAGGGAAAGACTTAAGGGGATGGTATTGTATATATGTAAGTAGAACAAATTACAGGCAGGGGAAAGACCTAAATGAGGCCAGGGGAAGAGATTATGTAAAAGAAGGGAGGGGCAATCAAACTTCAAGATATTTTGAATAAGACATATGAAAACTTACTTTCTTGAATAATGGCACATCCAGAAGCCATAGATTGCTACTGGAAAATTTTCAGTGCCAGGGATGGGGTATCTTTCAGTGAGTTGTTGGCCAGGGAGGTCCCTGTTGCCTCCACAACATTACAGGCTATTGCCAAGGCCTTTGATTTCCCACAAGTAACAGATGGTAAGACCCTATTGCTGAAGACTCCACATGCCTGAGCAGCAAGGCCACTGAGAAATCAAGCTGGTGCTGAGCAGAAAACCTCCCTATAGACCAGCCAACTGAAAGCTGGAAAAAGCTCTCCTGCATGCAGCCCTATGGGAGACAGAAGTCATCAGTGGTGAAAACAGTGAACACTGGAAACTTACAGTTTGGCTAAACAGGCCCAATGACCAAACTGGTGCAATAGTGGCATGTCTGCTCTGGGAAAAACCAACTGCTATCTAATTGGACTAAAGGCTCGCTCTATGGGAGGGAATATATGCCTGGTACTGAAAAACCTAATCAAAAGCCTATGGCAGGGGAGGTTATGAGCACAAGAACTAAGTCCAAATGGATCAAAGATCTGAAACTGCTAGAGGAAAAAGTAGGGAAAATCCTTCAACATATTGGACTTGGCAAAGACTTTCTGAATATAACCCCAATTGCCCAAGAAATAAAACAGATCAACTGCTGGGAGCTCATGAAATTACAAAGCTTTTGTACAGCTAAGGACACTGTGAATAGAGCAAAGAGGCACCTACAGAATGGGAGAAAATATTTGCCAGCTATACATCTGACAGAGGGTTAATATCTAGGATGTACAAAGAACTCAAAAATAATAAATCAACCCAATTAAAAAATGGGCTATGGAATTAAATATAGAGTTCTCAGAAGAAGAAATATGGATGGCATATAAACATCTAAAAAAAGTTCTACATCCCTAGTCATCAGGGAAATGCAGATTAAAACGACATTGAGAATCCATCTCACTCCTGTCAAATTGGCTACCATCACGAAAACAAATGACTATAAATGCTGGTGAGGATGCAGAAAAAGAGGAACCCTTCTAGACTGTTAGTGGGAATGCAGTCTGGTCCAGCCATTGTGGAAATCAGTGTGGAGGTTCCTGAGACAGCTAAATATAGATCTAGCATATGACCCAGCTATACCATTTCTAGGCATATATCCCAAGGAGTTGTCTCACTACCTTAGAGATACTTGCTCGACGATGTTTGTTACCGCTCTATTCAGAATAGCTAGGAAATAGAACCAGCCTAGATGTCCCTCAACTGATGAGTGGATAATGAAATGTGGCACATTTACACAATGGAGTTCTACTCAGCAGTAAAGAAAAATGATGTTATGAAATTTGGTGGAAAATGGATGGATCTGGAAAGGATTATACTTAATGAGGTAATCCAGGCCCAGAAAGCCAAACATCACATGTTCTCTCTCAAATGATTGGACTTCTATGTGAGAAAAAAATAAAACTCAGTAGCAGAAGCCAGTAAGCTAGAAAGGGGATATAAAGGGAATAGAAAAGGAAGGAGGGGGAGTTAATAGGATGGTATTGTATATATGTAAGTAGAAGAACAAATTAATGGGGGTGAAAAGGCCTAAATGAGGTCAGGGGAAGAGATTGAGTAAAGGAAAGGTGGAAGGAGGGCTAATCAAAATCTAAGAGGATATAAATAAGTCAGATGGAAACCTACTTTTCTGGACAATGGAACACTCAGAAGCCATAGATTGTTACTAGAAAATTTTTAGTGCCAGGGATGGGATACCTTCCAGTGAGTTGTTGGCCAGGAGGTCATAGACACCCCCAAAACATTATAGGCCATTGCCAAGGCCCTGGGTTTCCCACCAGGAATAGATGGTAAGACCCTATTGCTGAAGACTCCACATACTTGGGCTGCAAAGTCACTGAGAAATCCTGCTGGAGCTGAGCTGAAAGCCTCCTCCATGTGGACCAGCTGAAAGAAAAAAGCTACACTACATGTAGTTCAATGGGAGAGAGAGAAAACACTAGTGAAGATACTCAACAGTGAACACTGCAAGCTTTAAATTTGGCCAGCCAGGCCAAATGAGCCAACTTGTGCAATAGTGGCATGTCTGTTATGGGGGTGGTACTCAACAGCTCTCTAATTGGACTGGAGGCCCACTCCATGGGAGGGAATACATCCCTGATACTGAAAACCTACAACAGGGGTAGTCATGAGCCCTAAGGATGTCTGCTGGTGTCTCACTAAATGCATATACTATGTTCACCAAACTGCCCAGTAAGCACTTCTCTTAATGCCCACACCCATATATTAATGCTACTCTCACTTTTGGTTAGAGAAACTTCTCTTTTCAGATGGTGGCAATCTTGGGATGACTCAGAAGGCACCATGGTGCCAAGAAGAAGGGACAGAGGAGTGCTCAGCACTGAAACATCTCAAACACCTTCCAAGGCTCAGAGTCCATTGTGGAAGAGGGGGCAGAAAGAATGTAAGAGCCAAAGGAAGAGTAGGACACAAAATGGCCTGGATATTCATGACCTCACAGTGCCTGATACTACCTACATAAGAGCATCATAATAGGAGGAAAAAGTCATAACATCAAACTGTAAAAGAGAGACTGACTGAGAGGGGGAGGGGATATGATGGAGAGTGAAGTTTCAAAGGGAAAAGTGGAGGGAGGGAGGGAAGTACCATGGGATATTGTCTACAGTTAAAGAAGTTGTCAATAAAAAAAAAATCAAAATAAATTAAGAAAAAATAAAAGAAAAAAAGAAGAAAATGGACTGGATTGATGGCTTAATGGCTAAGGCACTTGCCTGCAAAGCCTGACAACCCGGGTCCAGTTCCCTAGTAGTACCCACATAAAACCAGATGCACAAAGTGGCATATGCATCTGGAGTTCATTTGCAGTGGCTGGAGGCCCTGGCTTGCCCATTCTGTCTGTCTCTTCTCTGTATCTCTCTCTCTGCTTGCATATCTATATATATGAATGAATGTATGTATGTTGTAGGACAAAAATATTAAAAAAGAAAAGAATGTGACATTTGGAATCTGGGAGGGATGGCTCAATGGACAAAGCACTTGATTTGTAACTCTGAGTACTTGAGTTCAGATCCCCAGACCCCACATAAAGTCTGACCCTGTGGTGCTAAAGTCTGAAACCCCAATGAGCCTACGCAATAAGATAGGCGCAAACAGGAGAATCTGTAGGAAGCCCACGGGCCAGTTGTCTCAAACAGAGCAGTGGACAATTGAGAGACCCTGTCTCAAGTGAGGTGGAAGGAGAGGACTGACACAAAAGTTGTCCTGTGACCTCCATATTCCCACCATGGCATGTGTACGCCTACAGTCATACACATAAACACTCACACACAAAAAAAGAAGAAAGATTCCGCTCCGGGCCGCCATGGCTAAGATGGAAGTGTTTGTGGAGTCAAGGGATGGGCACTGGGCCCATCCCATCCACTGCTGCTTCCCTTGAGGAACCAGCCTCTGCACTCTGCGGGGCTCTGATCACAGACCCAGAACCCAATGGTGACCAGGACCTTGGTTCTTGGGGTCAAGTTCGATGGTGGGGTGGTGATAGCCACATGTTGGGGTCCCTCCTAGGGCCAGCCCCGAAGGGACCACAGGGTCTCTGCTGAGTAGGGGATGAGAGGGACAGAGAGAGTCACGACACAGACTCTGGGAGTTGGGTGGAAGCAGCAGAGGGCGAGCTGCTGCAAACTGGTTTATTCAAGGAGGTGTAGGGGGTTTTAAGGGTTTGGCTGGCCAGTCATTGTATGGGGTGGTTCCCTTTTTGTGACCAATGACAGCCTGTCTCTGGGCAGATCATCTTGCAGCAGGTTGCTCGCAGGCATGGGACTGTAGCTGTTGTCATGCCAGTCCTGTGCAGGATGCCACATACACAGAAGCCACTTTCTGGTTTCTTCTAGCAGGCAGCCTGGCTAGGGCCCGACCTGCATTGTGCCATGCAGCCGCAGACATGTTGGGCTCCTACGGCTCCTAGCTCATTTCCACATCATCTCTCACATCATGAGAGTCGACAACAGCACCAGTATTTGAACTTCCAGTATTTGAAGTAGGTCCTCGGCCAGATGGTGATTGATGGGGAGCTGTTGGGAAATGGACACAGCTCTAGCCCTAGAGCTATCCATTCATGGTTGATAAGGACTATGTATAGCCGCCGCTCCAAGATGGAACACCATGTTTATTGGAGGCTACAATGATGGAGAAAGCTTCCTTGGTTATGTGGACATGCTTGCTGTAGCTTATGAAGCCCCTTCACTGGCCACTGGTTATGGTGCATACTTGGCTCAGCCTCTGCTTTGAGAAGTGCTGGAGAAGAAGCCACTGCTGAGTCAGGCTGAGGCCCGGGAGCTGGTGGAGCGCTGCATGCGAGTGCTGTACTACTGAGACGCCCGCTATAACCTATTTCAAATTGACACTGTAACTGAAAAAGGTGTTGAAATAGAGGGTCCATTGTCTGCAGATACCAACTGGGATACTGCCCACATGATCAGTGGCTTTGAGTGAAAAAACAGATGCATTGTCCAGAGGAAGTTGACCCCTTGTAAATTTGAACTTCGCTGGTTCAAAGGTAGATTTTTGTAAAATAAATCAAATCTTCCAAAAAGAAGAAGAAAGAGAGATAGAGGAGAGAGAGAAAGGAAGGGAAGAAGGGAGGGAAGGGAATAGAAAAAAGATTGCTCTGGGGAAGAGGCCACTATAGGCTCCTATAGAGCCAAATCTTCGTGATGTGGGCTTCTTTGGGTTGGTAGTTCTAAAATTCTAGTTTTAGACTTGTTGCTTATTTACCACATACATTGCTCTTAAAACTTCCAAGTCAGGCCAGGCATGGTGGTGCACACCCTTAATCCCAGCACTCAGAAGGCAGAAGTAGGAAGATCTCTGAATCCGAGGTCAGCCTGGAACTACAAAGTGGGTTCCAGGTCAGCCTGGGCTAGAGTGAAGGAGGAAAAAAAAAAAAAAAAAACTTGTAAGTTATAGCGGAAGCAGAAAGTGCTCTGGCGCCACCTTCGGGGAAGAAGTAGAATAAGCTACCAGTCCAGAAGCGATGCAGGGGCACATTCATTGTTCTTGGTGAAGTTCAACTTTAGGAAACATTATGGTTTACTTCTTTCTTCATATATATTTTTTTTTATTTATTTGAGAGAGATATACAGAAATAAGCAGGTACAGATATATATAGAGAGAATGGGTGCGCAAAGGCCTCCAGCCACTGCAAACAAAACTCCAGATGCGTGTGCCCCTTGTGCATCTGGCTTACATGGGTCCTGGGGAATCGAACCTGGGTCTTTTAGCTTTGCAGACAAGTGCCTTAACCGCTAAACCATCTCTCCAGCCCCATTATGGTTTACTTCTATCTGGCATTCAAATAGCTGGAGTTTAATGTTTGGGAGCTTAGAAAAGAAACACAGAATGAGATCCTGGAAGCCTTTGGGATACAAATCACTTAATGTGTTTTTTGGGGAGTGCTTTTGGTGTGTGATATGTGTGTATATTGGCATAGGCATGCCACAATGCACATATGGAGGGTAGAGGACAACCTTGAGATATTGGTCCTCACTTCTCATCATTGTTTTTTACAAACTTTTTTATTTTTATTTTATTTATTTGAGAGCGAATGGGCACATCAGGGTCTTTAGCCACTGTAAACAAACTCTAGACACATGCACCACCTTGTGCATCTGGCTTATGTGGGTCCTGGAGAATCAAACCTGAGTCCTTTGGCTTTGCAGGCAAATGCTTTAACCATTAAGCCATCTCTCCAGCTCTACAAGCCCAAAAGACTGGACTTTTATGAGATAGAGAGAATATCTTGGTGTGCCAGGGCATCCAGCCACTGCAAGATGTGAGCACCTTCTTGTGCACGTGTCACTGTGCGTCTGGCTTACGTGGGACCTGGAGAGTTGAACATGAGTCCTTAGGCTTCTCAGACAAGTGTCTTAACTGCTAAGCCATCTCTGCAGTCCCCTACAAACTTTATTGACACCTCCATACATATAGATAAATACCTTGATCATAATCCCCTCCCAGCACCCTCCCTCTTTCCCTCTTCCTAAATGGCCCTTCCACTGAATCTCTTCTTTCCAACTAGTCTGTCCTCTATTTTGATGTCGTCATTTTTTCCCTCCTGTTATGCAGGTCTTGTGTAGGTGGCATCAGCCACTGTGAGTTCATGAATGCCATGGCTACTTTGTGTCTGGAAGACAGTTTTGTAAACACTCCTCCCCTTCTTTTGGCTCTTACTTTTTTTTTTGCCACCTCTTCTGCAGTGGTCCCTGAGCCTTGGAGGGTGTGATAGAGATGTCTCACTTAGTGCTGAACCCACAACTGTCACTTCTCAGCACTTTAGTGAGTTTTGAGTCATCCCAGCAGTCATCACCACCTGAAAAGAGAAAGTTCTCTAACCCAAAGTGAGAGCAGAATTAATATATGGGCATAAAAATAAGTATTTAGAGGGCAGTTTGGTGGGCATAATATACCCATTTATCCAGACAACAGTAGTATTTCCCCCTCTGGAACTTATGACCTCCCTAGCCATAGGGTTTTTTATTCAGTTCTCAGTACCAGGCAGGAATTTTCTCCCCTGGAGTGGGCCTCAAATTCAGAGAGCAGTTGGTTTCCCCCATAACAGACCCGCCTCCACTGTGCCAGTTAGTATATTTGGCCTGGCTGTTGAGCCATAAAGCTTTCAGGGTCCACTGCTGGCTAACACCGTTGATGACTTTTGTCATCCAGAACTACCTCCCATTTTGTGTGAGACAGGGTCTCTCTTGTTTGACTCTACAAATGCTAGGCTAGCTGCTCCATGAGCATCAGGATCCCCCTGACTCTGTCTCCCATTACTGTAGATATATTGGGAATGTGCCACTGTGTTGGGCTTACATGGGTTCTGGGGATCCAAACTCTGGTCATCAAACTTTCACAGCAAGTGCTTTTAACCATGGAGCCGTCTCCCCAGCCTCAGTTACTTAATCTTTAAATGAAGTAAACAAGCAGAAGCTTGGAATGTTAAGATACAGAATTTTTTCTTTTATTTTCTTTTAACACACACACTCCAGGATCTCTTGCTACTGCAAACCAATGCCCATCTGGCTTTATGTGGGTGACTAGGGAATTGAACCTGGACTGGAAAGCTTTGCAAATAAGCACCTTCAATTGTTGAGCCCTGATCTCCAGTGCCTTTTATTTATTTCTTAATTTTCTTTCTCTCTCTCTATCACTCCCACTCTCTTATTCCCTCTTCCCCCTCTCTTTCTCTCTTCCTTTCTTTCTTTCAAGACAAGGTCTCATGTAGCCCAGGCTAGCCTGGAACTTCCTATCTAGCTAAGGTTTCCCTTGAACTCCTGGATCTTCCTGCCTCTACCTCCCAATCAGAAGTATGCCACAAGATCCAGGCCAGCCTGGACTATATAGTGAGCTCCAGAACAGGCTGGGCTACAGAGTAAGATCCTATTTTTAACAATAAATAATAAATGGGACTGGAAAGTTGGCTCAATGGATAAAGCACTGCTGAAGCCTGAGTGCCCAAGTTCAATCCTCATACCCCATATAAAAAGCTGGAAGCTGTCGCAGGCTTCTATAATCCCATCATGTTGGTGGTGAGATGGGAGGCGGAGATGGGAGAACTTTGCAAAACTCAGAAGTCTGCAGCAAGATTAGCAACAAACAACAAAGGCAAGAATGGGGGGGGGGGGCTGCATCAAAACAAGGTTGAAGGCAAGGACCAGACTGAAAGTTGTCCTTTACACACACACACAGTGGTGAGCACAATGGCATGTATGTGCACACACATATACACAAAGAATTGAGAGCCTCCCAGCCCTACTAATGAGGTAAATATCTGATCCAGAGCAGGGCCAAGTAGGAGGCACCCATTGTGGGGATTTCTCTCCTTTTCAAGAAAGGTACTTTTAACATACAAGGTCATCTAGCTAGTGACAGCTGAAACTCAAACCCAGTCCAAACTGGAAACAAAAGTTTACAAGAGGGCTGGAGAGATGGCTTAGCAGTTAAGGCACCTGCCTCCTAAGCCTAAGAATGCCCATTGGATTCTCCAGGTCCCACGTTTAGCCAGACACCAAGCAAGGCAAGGGTGCAATGCCACACTTGCCCACAAGGGGGGGTGCACGTCTGGAGTTTGTTCACAGCAGCTGAGAGGCCGCTGGTGTGCCCATTCTCTCTCTCTCTCTCTGACTCTCTCTCAAAAAAAAAAAAAAAGTCTACATGAGCATGTATCCCACACCTTTAATCCCAGCACTCGGGAGGCAGAGGTAGGAGAAGCGCCACGAGTTTGAAGCCCCCTGAGAATATAGAGTGAATTCCAGGTCAGCCTGGGCTAGAGTGAGACCCTACCTCGAAAAACAAAACAAAAAAAAAGGTTTATGTGAATATGAGTACATGGCATATTCAAGCTTTGGGTGACATAGAATCCAGAACCCTGAGTAATGAGAAAGAGGCAAAGGTAGCCAGGCCCACCATGAGTTGCTGTGGTTTAACAAAGAGTGTACTATCTAACATGACAACACAGGCACCAGGAGCACTTTAGTGAGGATAAGGTGAGGCTTGGCCCCCCCATGCTGCAGCAGGCCCCACCAAGGCCAGAGGGAGTTGGTGGAACTGTGGTTTCCTCCCTGCTAGAGCTTTAGACAGGCTGTCTTGCCCCACAAGGCATCTGGGAAGAAGATGTAGGAGAGCGACCAGATCAGGCAATAAAAGGCAGTGAGCGAAAATGGGGAGAAAAACAGCATGATGACACCTGCAAGAAACAAAAGTATAACACTCAGTTTTTATGACGCTGCCTTGCTCAGCTCCTACCCCTCCCTCCCATCCCTCACCGGTCACTCATGGCACCTAAGAAACTGTGAGAATAAATTTGAGTTGACCAAAGCCTCTGCTAAGAAAAAAAAAAATTCTCCAGTTGTTTACATTTTTTTTAAAGTTTTTCCACCTAGGGCTTCACTCTAGTCCAGGCTGACCTGGAATTCACTATGTAGTCTCAGGGTGACCTCAAACTTGTGGCAGTCCTCCTACCTCTGCCTCCCGGGTGCTGGGATTAAAGGTGTGTGCCACCATGCCCGGCTCCAATTGTTTAGAATTTAATAGGAGATAATGGTCAATGCATCAGGATACATATGCAGAAAAGTTAACGCAGAAGGCACTTGCCTGCTGCACCCACTCCAGTAGAAAACTCTGTCTAAGTGATCAGGATGGGCTCATTGTGCCCAGACCCGTACAAGAGTGTGTTTTATGCTCAATACCAGCTTTTATTCTGGGAGTCTGGTATAGGCCAGGCAGAGGGTGCCTATGTGACTGGCCCCAGTAAAAACAGTGAGCACTGAGTTTCTGGTGAGCTTCCCTGGCAGTTGACTCGAGTTAGCACAGTTCAGTGTTGGGGGAATTAAGTGCAACTGTGTTACCATGGGAGAAGACTCTTGGAAGCTGGCTGGAACCTCGTTTCTGATTAGCCCTGTAACATGTACCCTTTTTGTCTGCTGATTTTTTTTTTTCATTTATGAGAAAGAGAGACAGAATTGCTGCACCAGGGCCTTAGCCACTGCTAATGAACTCCAGACACATGTGCTGCCTTATACGCATGCACCACCTGTGAGCATCTGGTTGAAGTGGGTTCTGGGGAGCCTAACCTGGGTCCTTTGGCTTTGCAGGCAATTGCCTTAACAACTAAGCCATCTCTCCAGCCCTTGTCTGCTGATTTTGCTTCATATCCTCTTGCTCTAATCAATCTGAGCCATAAGCAGGACAGCACGTGCTGAGTGTTGTGGCTCCTGTAATCACCAAACCTGGAGACAGTCTTGATGACTTCCAAGGCAATTTGAATCTCAGTTGCAACAAAAAAAGCACCAGGGCTCCCAAATTAGTGGCATTAGGTATTCTGCTAGTTACTAACAATATTCCATTTGACTGGACATGGAGGCATATACCTTTAATTCCAGCACTCAGGAGGGAGAGGTAGGAGAATTGCTGTGAGTTCCAAGGCCGGCCTGGGACTAGAGTGAGTTTCCAGCTCAGACTGGGCTTGAGTGAGACCCTATCTCAAAAAAATTTTTTTTCATTTGTACTTAACACTCCTATGATTGAGAATCACGTGTTTTTCACATAAGGAAACAAAGAACGTAACCTACACAGAGCACTCATTCAACTCTATATCTGTCTGACCCTTCAAAACTAGACACACTGCCTCAGAAAACTCAAAAGCAATGGTGAGAGTATGGGACAACAGCATTTCCATGGGAATAACTATACTTTCTATAAAAGAAATCAAAATGTGTGACCTGAGAGAAGGCCAGAAGCAGGTAAGGAAACGTGTGGAATTTTGGAATACTGTATTTGGAGAATAGTCATTCTCTGTTGAGACAAGGAGACCATATTTAAAGCCAGAATTGTGACATAAGGTCTCCAAAACTAGCTATAGTCAGTTTCTCAGAAGCATGGAGCTTTGTGGGAAAGAGAAGACCAGGCTAAGGTGACTGTCTGCTCCCCAGGCAAGGGAAATGGCAGCAGCAGACACTTTGAAATCTGCACAGTAGGCTCTGGTAGTAACCCATGTCAAAATTTATGAGGTGAAATTTCCTCCATTCCTTACATAGCAAATGCAACCCAGAAGGCTAAGGCCAAGTGCATGGTTTGTTTTTGAGAAGAGAGGATCAGTAGTATGTACAGGAACAAAGTAGTCTGTGGAGAAAACTGATGCTATGAGATGGGAGAGGAGGGAGAGGAGATGGAGCTAGGAATTGTCATTTACAGCCCACAGCTAGCAAAGGATTGCCTCGTTCAACCTCAGTAACCCTGTGAGGTAGGGATTTCTTGACTTCATCTTATAGGTCAAGAAAATGGAGTTCAAAATGGTGCAGAATTAGCTCAAGTTTCTATACCAACTATGTGCTGAAGTTAAGAGCTTGGACTCAGTCTGTTTAGTTCTACACGCAAATTCTCCTCTCTGCTATTCTGCCTCTGCTGTCTAGGCATGGGGGAGCCAGCACCTGGCCACAGATAGATGCTGTGCTAATGCCACATAAGGCATGAACCCAGGAGACAGAAGCAAGGATTCTACAGATGAGAAAGGGTCCACAGGGAATAATGGGAGAAACCTCATGTCCCCAGAGAGGATTGTCTTGTTCAAAAGCACAGACTTTAAGAGGAAATCTGATATTCCTTGAAGGAATGAGAGGAATGGGGACAACTTTCAGGAGACATCTTGCTGGGCCCCTGTGTGACTGGGACCTTAGGACCTGAAACCTGCCACTCAGTTGCTTAAGCTTTAGCTTTCTTTCACAATATCAGTTCTATTTCCACCCCTCATCTCAAGTCCAATCACGTCTCTTCATTTCCACCACACCATCACCTCTCATCTGAACACCCAGTCTTGGTAGTCCAGGCACAGTTCAAGTGGTGCTTGGAAACGGCTGCTCTGGTCATATCACCTCCTGTCTAGGCCCTCTGGAGGCTTCTTATTTGCCTTTAGGATAGAATCCAAAATCCTACCCAGCTTGCCTGCTAAACTGACCCCAGTTAGTGTCACTAGCTCTGCACAAGTTCCAGTCACACTGCTCTTCCAATGCTTCCAACAGTCCTGACCTCCCCCAGCCACCACAAAATGTGGTTTCCTCTACCTGGACAGCCCCGTCCTACTCAACCTGGCCACTCATCCACTCATCTTGCAGGTCCTTACGGATCTTTTCCTCCCCTCATATCACCTGCAAATCTAAATTAAGTCACCCTCTGGACACTCTTGCAGAGCATCCTAAATTTTCCCGGTACATCAAAACTGTTTCCAGTCATTTATTTATTTTTACTTTTTTTGGGGGCGGAGAGAGAAGGAGAGGAAGACAGATAGAGATGGGCGCGCCAGCAGCCTCTCAGCTGATGCAAATGAAATCCAGATGTGTGCGCCCTGCCCCCCACCTTGTGGTCAAGTGCAGCATTGCGCCCTTGTGTCACTTTGCATCTGGCTAAACGTGGGACCTGGAGATTGGAACCGCTGGAGATTGGAACCAGCTTTCTTAGGCTTAGGAGGTAGATGCCTTAACCGCTAAGCCATCTCTCCAGCCCTATTTTTACTTTTGAGACAAGTCTCACTGTATAGCCCAGGCTGGCCTGTAACTCATATTGGCCTCAAACTCAGCATCCCATGTTTGGTAATTACAGGCATGAGCCACCACACTTAATTTTGTTTCTAATTATTTCTGCTGGGTTTTGTTGGTGCTTTCCTGTTTCCTTTTGTTTTTTTTTTTTTATTATTTTTATTTTTTATGAGAGAGACAGACAATTGGCATGCCAGGACCTCCAGCCACTGCAATAGAACTCCAGATATTGCTGGGCGTGGTGGCGCACGCCTTTAATCCCAGCACTTGGGAGGCAGAGGTAGGAGGATCGCTGGGAGTTCGAGGCCACCCTGAGACTACATAGTTAATTCCAGGTCAGCCTGGACCAGAGTGAGACCCTACCTCGAAAAACAAAAAAAAAAAAAAAAAAAAAAAAAGAACTCCAGATATGTGCACCACCTTGTGTGTCTGGCTTACATAGGATCTGGAGAGTTGAAAATGGGTCCTTAGGCTTTGCAGGCAAGTGCCCTTTTGTGCATTCGTAAATCACATTTTATTCAAATATTACAGGGATGTCAGGGACTGACAGGACCATGGAAGGAAGGTAAAGCGGGGAGAGAGGAAATACATGTTTGGTGACTTTCTATCTGACTATAAATTCAGAGGCAGGGGTTGTATCTAATTTACCAATCTGCCTCTCAGTACATGGTAGGTACTCCCTAAATTTCTATTGAATTCATTAACATTTGTTAAATATTTATTGAGTACTACCAATTCTAGTCACTGGATAATGTAGCACAAAGAAAAGCTTTCTATGGTGCAGAGTTAGTATTGTATACAATAAGAAAACTAGTAAATATATACTATGCCAGATGACAATGAATTCTATGGTGGAAAATGAATCAAATCAAAGTATATAGGCCATGCTGGTGTGAAGTGCAGTGTGACTGTAAATGACAGTAATAATAAACTGACCACCAGTGATGTTTGACAGTAGTATTTCACTCACCTCCCATATAAACCATTTTCTTCCAGTTCTCAGACTCCAGGATTTCGTCATGGGGATAGTAGCTCTGGTCAACCATGAACAGAATCATGAGTGAGGCCATGCAACAGAGAATGAACGTGTTGCCCTTGGTCAGCAGGGAGGTGGAGGCCAAAACACAAGATGCGTAGGGGCAGGGTAGACCCTTGTATGAGAAAGGCCCTCCTGCCAGGGAAAGACCATGGGGATCAGCTGCTTTCCTTCTCTAAAGGCGCCTAAATGAAGGGGGGGGGGTGGAGGGGCAGTTCACTTGAGGTTTTCCCCTCCCAAGTCTACAAAATTCCCTTGGCCGAGGGGCAGAAGCAGGGATAGGCTGTAGGTCACTTAGTTATTCACAAGCACCTGCTGCACAGGTTTGGGTTTGTGTGCAAACCGAGGAGACAGCCATAGTAGACCAGGTATGCCCACCCCTGGTCTGTGCTGAAAGTGTCCTCTGAGACCCAGTTTGTGTCCAGGACAAGGTCTGTACTCTCTGGCTCTGTGACCCTAGGAAGGTTTCTGCCTTCACCCTGCGTGATGTCTCCTGCTTTGAGGAACTGGAGTGTGACCTCCATTTCTAGAGTCTCTGAATTAACATGCTCCATCCAAAGATGGCACAGAGAGAGACACAGCTACTGCAAGAAGAGGACCCTTGCCTCCATACCAGGGTTCTGCCAGCACAGCCCACAACCTCCAGCAGTCACTGGGTTCATGAAGAGGAAGGAAGGACAGGCCCCCCACAATGAGTGAGCCCCAGGCTCCTAGCAGTTCCTCCCCATCCTCGGTCCCTGCCACAGTCCTAAGACAACCTGGATCCCACTCACCAGCTGAATAAAAACACAAGCGGAAAGAAGTGGTCAGCACATAGATGACGGCCAGGAATCCATTGAGAGCCCCATCCACTCCCAAGAGCAGGGCAGAGGCCAGGCCGAAGGTGATGAAGACGGCAAAATCATTTAGCTCCGTTCCTGCTCCAGAGGCCCAGGGTTAACTCACAGGGGTACCTCGCAGTCTGGTAGCCTAGCCTTTGACGGGGAGCTAGAGTGCTGACAAGTAGCATCCTGGGGTCACAGAGGGCAATCGCACCCCCACCACAGTGATATGCAGATCAAAGCTGGAGGGCCTTTACCCATCTCTGCCTCTGTGGGCCTTGTGGCCTGGTAAGTCCTTCCCTCCAGGTTTTAGTGTCCCAAACACCCCACATGTAAGACTTACACTATAAATTAAGCTATGGAGCTGGGTTTTGTTTTGTTTTTGTTTGTTTGTTTGTTTTTGTTTGTAGGGTTTTTTAGCCCAGGTGACCTGGACTTCACTATGTTTGTCTGGGTGGATTCAAAATGGTGATCCTCCTGCCTCTGTCTCCCAAGTGCTGGGATTAAAAGGCCACTTCAAGCTTCAAAAAAATCTTACATGGAAACATTTCAAGGTATTTTAAACAAGCTGCTTTGCATGGGGTTATTCATTTCTCCAATGGCCCTTCCCCTCTCCCTACTTCAGTAACAAAGTTTTAGAGGCCATTCTTCATGCAGAATGAAGGCAATCCCAATGGAACGTTGAAAAGATAAGAAAGGATAAACAGTAAAGAAATTAGGAAATATTTAAGTCTGAATGAATTGTTACCACATAAAACTAACAATACCCTGGGGAAGCAGAGGTAGGAAGATCACTGAGAGTTCAAGGTCAGCCTGGGACTAGAGAGAGTTCCAGGTCAACCTGGGCTACAGTGAGGCCCTTCCTTGAAAAACAACAACAACAAAGCTAACAACAATCATAATGTATTGTAGAGAATAGAAACAGGATTAAAATACTCAGTAAAATAACATAAACCAGTCGGGCGTGGTGGTGTATGCCTTTAATCCCAGCACTTGGGAGGCAGAGGTAGGAGGATCGCCATAAATATGTGCACCACCTTGTGTGTCTGGCTTACATAGGATCTGGAGAGTTGAAAATGGGTCCTTAGGCTTTGCAGGCAAGTGCCCTTTTTTGCATTCAGTAAATCACATTTTATTCAAATATTACAGGGATGTCAGGGACTGACAGGACCATGGAAGGAAGGTAAAGCGGGGAGAGAGGAAATACATGTTTGGTGACTTTCTATCTGACTATAAATTCAGAGGCAGGGGTTGTATCTAATTTACCAATCTGCCTCTCAGTACATGGTAGGTACTCCCTAAATTTCTATTGAATTCATTAACATTTGTTAAATATTTATTGAGTACTACCAATTCTAGTCACTGGATAATGTAGCACAAAGAAAAGCTTTCTATGGTGCAGAGTTAGTATTGTATACAATAAGAAAACTAGTAAATATATACTATGCCAGATGACAATGAATTCTATGGTGGAAAATGAATCAGATCAAAGTATATAGGCCATGCTGGTGTGAAGTGCAGTGTGACTGTAAATGACAGTAATAATAAACTGACCACCAGTGATGTTTGACAGTAGTATTTCACTCACCTCCCATATAAACCATTTTCTTCCAGTTCTCAGACTCCAGGATTTCGTCATGGGGATAGTAGCTCTGGTCGACCATGAACAGAATCATGAGTGAGGCCATGCAACAGAGAATGAACGTGTTGCCCTTGGTCAGCAGGGAGGTGGAGGCCAAAACACAAGATGAGGGGCAGGGTAGACCCTTGTATGAGAAAGGCCCTCCTGCCAGGGAAAGACCATGGGGATCAGCTGCTTTCCTTCTCTAAAGGCGCCTAAATGAAGCGGGGCGGGGGGTGGAGGGGCAGTTCACTTGAGGTTTTCCCCTCCCAAGTCTACAAAATTCCCTTGGCCGAGGGGCAGAGGCAGGGATAGGCTGTAGGTCACTTAGTTATTCACAAGCACCTGCTGCACAGGTTTGGGTTTGTGTGCAAACCGAGGAGACAGCCATAGTAGACCAGGTATGCCCACCCCTGGTCTGTGCTGAAAGTGTCCTCTGAGACCCAGTTTGTGTCCAGGACAAGGTCTGTACTCTCTGGCTCTGTGACCCTAGGAAGGTTTCTGCCTTCACCCTGCGTGATGTCTCCTGCTTTGAGGAACTGGAGTGTGACCTCCATTTCTAGAGTCTCTGAATTAACATGCTCCATCCAAAGATGGCACAGAGAGAGACACAGCTACTGCAAGAAGAGGACCCTTGCCTCCATACCAGGGTTCTGCCAGCACAGCCCACAACCTCCAGCAGTCACTGGGTTCATGAAGAGGAAGGAAGGACAGGCCCCACAATGAGTGAGCCCCAGGCTCCTAGCAGTTCCTCCCATCCTCGGTCCCTGCCACAGTCCTAAGACAACCTGGATCCCACTCACCAGCTGAATAAAAACACAAGCGGAAAGAAGTGGTCAGCACATAGATGACGGCCAGGAATCCATTGAGAGCCCCATCCACTCCCAAGAGCAGGGCGGAGGCCAGGCCGAAGGTGATGAAGACGGCAAAATCATTTAGCTCCGTTCCTGCTCCAGAGGCCCAGGGTTAACTCACAGGGGTACCTCGCAGTCTGGTAGCCTAGCCTTTGACGGGGAGCTAGAGTGCTGACAAGTAGCATCCTGGGGTCACAGAGGGCAATCGCACCCCACCACAGTGATATGCAGATCAAAGCTGGAGGGCCTTTACCCATCTCTGCCTCTGTGTGGGCCTTGTGGCCTGGTAAGTCCTTCCCTCCAGGTTTTAGTGTCCCAAACACCCCACATGTAAGACTATAAATTAAGCTATGGAGCTGGGTTAAATTTTGCTTTGTTTGTTTGTTTTTGTTTTTCAAGGTAGGGTTTGCTCTTTTGGTTTTTGTTTGTTTGTCAAACTTGTTTTCCTGCCTTTTCCCAAGTGCTGGGATTAAAAGGCCACCACACCCGGCTTCAAGAAAAATCTTACATGGAAACATTTCAAGGTATTTTAAACAAGCTGCTTTGCATGGGGTTATTCATTTCTCCAATGGCCCTTCCCCTCTCCCTACTTCAGTAACAAAGTTTTAGAGGCCATTCTTCATGCAGAATGAAGGCAATCCCAATGGAACGTTGAAAAGATAAGAAAGGATAAACAGTAAAGAAATTAGGAAATATTTAAGTCTGAATGAATTGTTACCACATAAAACTAGCAATACCCTGGGGAAGCAGAGGTAGGAAGATCACTGAGAGTTCAAGGTCAGCCTGGGACTAGAGAGAGTTCCAGGTCAACCTGGGCTACAGTGAGGCCCTTCCTTGAAAAACAACAACAACAAAGCTAACAACAATCATAATGTATTGTAGAGAATAGAAACAGGATTAAAATACTCAGTAAAATAACATAAACCAGTCGGGCGTGGTGGTGTATGCCTTTAATCCCAGCACTTGGGAGGCAGAGGTAGGAGGATCGCCATAAATATGAGGCCACCCTGAGACTACATAGTGAATTCCAGGTCAGCCTGAGCTGGAGTGAGACCCTACCTTGAAAGAAAAGAATAAATAACATAACATAACATAACATAACATAACATAACATAACATAACATAACGTAAACCAAAGCGGGGCATGGTAGCACACTCCTTTAATCCCAGCACTTGGGAGGCAGAGGTAGGAAGATCACTGTGAGTTCAAGGCCACCCTGAGATGACATAGTGAATTCCAGGTCAGCCTGGGCTAGAGTGAGACCTACCTTGAAAAACAAAAATAAATAAATAACATAACATAACATAAACCAAAATAAAAGGGTTATGGCAGAGGATCAGAGAAGATAGGACAAGTGAAGAGCGAGCCACAGAGTGGGGAGTGAGCCAGCCCAGGAATCTGATCTAGGCCTCAGGTTCCCCAGCTCCTGCCACAGGGCTACTTCTGCTGTTCTCAGAGACATGTGAATGGAGGGGGTGACTGAGAAAGGCCTGCTGGATAGTAAGAGGATGGGAAGTGGCTCGAGAGGAAATTCTTGGGGACAAGGATTAGAAGCCTGAGGTCTGGACTCACCAAGTTTGCAGCAGATGTTGAGGTGCCTGGTCATGCTCCCTACTGCCATGTCTAACAGGAAGCTGATCAGGAGCATCCAGGAAGCACAGTGGGATTTCCTAGGGAGCAGACAAGCAGGCCCAAACAAGGCAGCTCTTCTGAAGGTCCCACTGCACAGCTCTCCCCACCCAACATAAACATGCCTTGCAAACTTCCTACACCTGTGCACTCAAGCACATCCCCACACCCACACCCCTTCTCATAATATATGCCTTACACATCACATACACACACATACATGCCTCCATCCCTCCCAAACTCAATTTAGTCTTAACCCCCTTGGTAATCACCAACATTCCTTCCAACTGTAAGTCCTGGGTACATTTGATAGCACAGGGGTCCTTCCCAGGTCCTAGAGGAACCTCTGCCACCATCTCACTGTGACTTCTCAAATAAATTACTGTCTCTCTAGACTTCTTCCTCCATGTGTAAAATGGGGAGTTTATGCTAAGTCATGTCCTCCCTCCATTTTTTCTTCCTCCCTCTCTTTGTTGTTGTTGTTGTTTTGTTTTGGTTTGGTTTGGTTTTTCTAGGTAGGGTCTCACTCAAGCTCAGGCTGACCTGGAATTCACTATGTAGTCTTAGGATGGCCTCGAACTCATGGTGATCCATCTACCTCTGCCTCCCAAGTCCTGGGATTAAAGAGAAAAAGGCAGAGAGAGAGAGAAAGAGAGAATGGGCATGCCAGGGCCTTCGTCCTCTGTAAATGAACTCCAGGCATGTGCACCCCTTTGTGTTGCATGTGCTACATTGCACACTTGCATCAGTGTGCATCTGGCTGCATGGGACCTGAAGATTCGAACATGAGTTAGGCTTCTCAGGCAAGTACTTTAACCACTAAGCCATCTCGCCAGCCCATCTCCTTTTTTAGTTTTTTGTTTTGTTTTGTTTTTTATTTGGGGGGGGGTTCAAGGTAAGGTCTCACTCTAGTGCAGGCTGACCTAGAATTCACTATGTAGTCTCAGGGTGGCTTTTTTTTTTTTTTTAAATATTTTATTATTTACTCAGAAAATAGACAGTGATCCTCCGAACTCCAGATGCTGCCTCCCAAGTGTCCTGGAGGGATTAGGCTTCACAGGCATGTGCCAGCCATCTCTCCAGCCCTCAGGGTGGCTTTTAACTCCAGTAATCTCCTTTGCCTCCCAAGTTTTAAAAATATTTATTTATTTATTTGAGAGAGAGAAAGAGCAGAAAGAGAGAGAATGGGCACATCAAGGCCTCCAGCTGCTGCAAATGAATTCCAAACACGTTTCAAATTACCTTGTGCATCTGGCTTACATGGATCCTGGGGAGTTGAACCTGGGTCCTTTGGCTTTGCAGGAAAGCACCTTAACCACTAAGCCATCTCTCCAGCCCCTCTCTCCTTTCTTTTATTTTTATTTATTTATTTGAGAGAAGGAAAGAGGCTAAGAGAGAGAGAAAGAATGGGTGCATCAGGACTTCCAGTCACTGCAAACGAACTCCAGATGCATGCGCTCCCTTGTGCATCTGGCTTACATGGGTCCTGGGGAATTGAACCAAGGTCCTTTGGCTTTGCAGGCAAGTGCCTTAACTGCTAAGCCATCTCTCCAACCCACTCTTTCCTTTCTTTCTGACAACATTTTACTGTGTAGCCCAGGCTGACCTTGAACTCTTGATCCTCCTGCCTCAGCCTCTAGTGTGCTACAATTACAGGTGTGTGCTACCACACCTGCCTAACTGATTTCTTTAATAGATATGTCCTATTTAGTTGACCTACTTCTTGTGTAGGTTTTAAAAATATTTTATTCACTTGAGAGAGAGAGAATGAATGGATGCTCCAGACCCTCCAACCACTGCAAACATAAACTACAGATGCATGTGCCACTTGTACATCTACCTTGTGTAGGTACTGGGAAATCAAACCTGGGTCCTTAGGCAGGTGCCTTACCTGCTAAGCCTTCTCTCCAGCCCTTGTGTAGGTTTTGATAGCTTATGTCTTTGTTTGATTTTCAAGACAAAGTCTTACTATATAGCCTAGTCTTTTTTTTTTTTTTTGGGGGGTTGGAGTAGGGTCTCACTCTGGTCCAGGCTGACCTGGAATTAACTGTGTAGTCTCAGAGTAGCCTCGAACTCATGAGGATCCTCCTACCTCTGCCTCCCAAGTGCTGGGATTAAAGGCGTGCACCACAACACCCGGCTCTTATAGCCTAGTCTTAAGATCCTACTGCCACAACCTCACAAGTGCTAGGATGACAGGTGTGCGCCAGCTAAAATAACTTGGCTAATTTTTTTTTGCTAATGTTTTTTAAGGAATTAATCCATTTTATCCAAGCTCTCAATAGAGTTATTCACAGTATCTGTTTATTATCTTCCACTATCCGTGACCTCAGTAGTGATGGTCCCTCGTGCATTCCTGATTGTTGTAAATTATATTTCTTTCCCCCTTCCCTTGGTCAGCCTTGCCCAGAGGCATTCTTGACTCTTTCAGCAAGTCAGTTTCTGGTTTTCTCTATTAAATTCCTGTGTTTGATTTCCTCAATTGCTGTCCTAGTTTAATTCTGTCTTTTCTTCTGTTTACTTTGAACTTAATTAAACTAAAGCCTCATGCATATTAGGCAAGCCCTCTACCACTGAGTTACATGCAGCTCTCTTTTTACTTTTTTAAATTTTGTAGCAGGATCTCATTAAATTGCCTAGGCTGTGTGGTCTTGAATAATTTGGTTTTATTTTTCTAGTTTCATAAAATAAAAGCTTAGATTATTCATTTTTCTTATGACTATGATAATGAAATCTTCTAACATTGCATTTCTCAGCTAAGCATAACTATGTATGCTATAAACTTCCCTGTAAACACTGTTTTCCCTGCATCCCAACATTTTCATTTTCTTGCCCTACATATATAATGCAAGCTCCCTGTTCCACAGAAGGAAACTGAGGGCTAGAGATGTGACCTAGCCAAGGTTGTATATAAGGCTAGTGGCCATAATCTTGTCTCCTGTAAGTCACTGTACTTTTCCCAGTCCTCAAACCGATCCATGTGCTATGGTGCTTGACTCTCTAGAGTCCACCTCCCCCTTCTTCATGTCATGCGGGCTGCAGACCTACCTGCTAAAGCTGCAGAAAATAGAGAAGAGCCCTAGGACCATGTTGGCCACAGACAAGGCATTAATAACATCCTTCCAGGAAAATTCAGTCATCTTGGGACAGCTCTTGACATGGCTCAAAGAAAAATCAGTGCACTGACCTGGGGCCCAGGAGAGAGAAGCAAAGGGTTCCCAAAGTCAAAGAGTTTTCAGAGATTCTAGAACTGTAGTCATTTCAAATATTCTACCAGGTCATATGCTCTAACTCAAGCACCAAAAAATATGGACATGGGGGCTGGAGAGATGACTTAGCTGTTAAGGCACTTGCCGGCAAAGCCAAAGGACCCAGGTTCGATTCCCCAGTACCCACTTAAGGCCAGATGCATAAGGTAGTGCATGCCTCTGGAGTTCATTTGCAGTGGCTAGAGGCCCTGGCATGCCCATTCTCTTGCTCTCTCCCAAATAAATAAAAAATATTTGTTAATGTGTACATGTGGCCTGGAGAGATGGCTTAGTGGTTAAGCGCTTGCCTGTGAAGCCTAAGTACCCTGGTTTGAGGCTCAATTCCCCAGGACCCAAGTAAGCCAGATGTACAAGGTGGTGCATGCATCTGGAGTTCATTTGCAGTGGCTGGAGGCCCTGGTGTGCCCATTCTCACTCTCTCTGCCTCTTTCTTTGTCTGCCTGATGCTCTCAAATAAAATAAATAAAAATAAACAAAAAAATTAAAAATGTGTACATAGGCTGGGGAAATAGCTCAATGGTTAAAAATATTTGTTTCACATCTCAACCTACCTTCCAAGGCTCAGGGTCCATTGCGGAAGAGGGGGTGGAAAGAACGTAAGAGCCAAAGGAAGGGTAGGACTCCTTACAACATGCTCCTCCAGACATAAAATGGCCTGGATATCCATGACCTCACAGTGCCTGACACTACCTACACAAGACCATCATAATAGGAGGAAAATATCATGACATCAAACTGAAAAGAGAGACTGATTGAGGGGGAGGGGATATGATGGAGAGTGAAGTTTCAAAGGGGAAAGTGGGGGAAGGGAGGGAAGTACCATGGGATATTGTCTACAATTAAAGAAGTTGTCAATAAAAAAAGAAAAGTATTTGTTTCAGCCAGGCATGGTGACTCACAACTGTAATCCCAGTCTTTGGGAGACAGAGGCAGGAGGATGAGGCAACCCTACCCTCGTGTACTGGGGCAGGCCATGTCCAAAGAGCTCCCAGGATCCTGGTAGCTCTTGTGCCCACAGACTTCATCCCAGAACCACATCCTCCCCATACTCTGTCTCCCCACCAGATTAAGATGGATGGTAAGTCAGTGGAGGAGACACCCAAGGTAAAGACCAGAAGGTCTTGCAGAGCAGGTGAACTCACACAACCATCATGACCACTCCGTCTGATTTGCCCTGCTCCATAGCATGAACATCCCCCTAGTCCATATGTTGGCTTTTCTGATATGCCTAAGGCTGTCATCTGAAAGCTGGGCCTAGGTCATAGGCTGACAGGTGACTGGAGAGAGGCCCAGCTTACTTCCCCAAAGGTCTCCAGCAGAACCAAAGCCCTAGTTCTGAACAGACCCAGACCGGAGCAGCAGACCCACCTCCAACAAAGGAGGAAATAAACTGCACAAAGTGAGCATGCATAGCGTGTGGTGATGGTTCACCAGCCCTTGTGCCATGTTCTCACTTCTGCAGCTAAGACTGCGCATAGCCCTGGCCTACAGAAGCAGATCTGGTCACTCGCCAGCCTCTCACATCCCTCAGCATGGAGTCTATCTCCCTACCAGCCCGGCCTAGCCCTCCAGCCCAGCTTAACCTCTTGTGGCGACTTTCCTTGAGTCTTGGGTTGAGCTGTGTTCCTCTGTAGGAAACCTCTCTGACATCCCCAGGAGCCTGTAGTTGCTCCTTCCTCTGTAAGGTCAGATCTTCTTGTGCTCCCCGTGTGACACTTGGCTTCGCCTACCTTTCCTGCCTTCTTTCTTCGAGCAGATGCAACTTGAGTGCAGTCTGGGGTCTCCTGTGCCAAGCATGAGGCCTGACAATAGAAAGTGTTCACTGGCAGTTAATCTAGTATTTCCCTGGGCCTCTAGCTGAACTGACTCCTATGTACCCAGAAGCAAGGCCTGCCCCAGGCCTCTGAGAAGCTGGTCTCAGAGGAGCTCTCAACAAGTCAGCCCCTTCAGCACACCCAGCGACTACTCAGTCCTTATTGTTCATTCATTTCATTCACTTTCTTCTTTTTATCTTTTCCAGTGTCTGCTAGTGAGATGCCCCCCTGTATTTAGGGAATAGAGAGAACAATACCCAGGCAGTCCCCCAAGAAGCTAGAATCTGGAGTGTGCAGCAAAAGTTATTCTGACAAGGGCATGCCCCAGTTACCCTGGGGAAAGGGCAAGAAAAGGTTTCACCAACGTGATGACGTTTACTTAGGTTTCTAAAAATAAGGGAGGACATGGTTGGCGCAGTGAGGCCCTGGAGCAGTGAGGCCCTGGCTCCCAGAGGAAGGGGGAAGTGGAGGTGAAGTTGGCAGGGAGGCCACAGGTAGAGACACAAGCTGTGGACCCTGCAATGTTTGGAAAGAGTGGGTTAATGGGAAAAGGGATCCCATGATAAGTGTGGAGCTAAAAAGAATCAGGAAGTAGGACGCAGCACACAGAATTTGGAACAGAATGTTGCTAGGGGTTTCCAGGCCTGTTCCTTCACAAAGAAGCAGGCACAGCTATGGTGAGGACAGAGGTGCACTTGCCAGCCTGAGCTGTCACTTTCCCCTTCTTATTTCCCTAGGGGCCAGAAGCCAGATTCCACTGGGACCTGATCTCTTGGGTTCAGGATTTGGATCTGTCACTGGCCCCACTCAAGACATCCAGAGAGCAGCCCAAGCCTCACTCCACACCCAGGCTACCCAAGATGAGATGACGTGGCGCTGGGCAGATGTCCCCTTTCTCTCCCCATCCCGCTTTGGTACAAGAGGATGCTCACCTGGAGATTAGACATTTCCAGATGGGGTGGGGCCCACACTTCTTCCCGAAGCCAGTGAGGTGGAGGGGCCAAGCCCAGGCAGGGGCTGTGTGCAGCTGGCAGCCAAGCCTTTTATCCCCAGCTCTTAGCTCACAATCCCAAGGGCAGGGGAGGGGCTCCTGCCTTTGGACAAAGACGCCAGCCTCAACTTTCAAGGGCGCCCATGTCTTGTAGTAGGGCGGCAAGGGTCACAGTGGTCACGGAGTCTGGGGTGGGGGAGGGACTGCTCCCCATCTTGGGGAGCATAGGGGACTGCCATGGAGCTACAGTGGGCATCTACTCTGTGCAAAGCCCCCACTGCAGAGGCCTGGGATTGGAGGGGGGCTGGGAGTGAGTTGGAGAAAATAGAGCTGGAATCCACCTTCAGAAGCTCTCCTTGGGCAGTGTCCGCTTTTTTTTTTTTTTTTTTTTTTTTTAAAGTAAAAATCAAACTTTATTGTTGCTTTTTGCCATTTTGGTAGCATTTTAAACACAGGCTTCGATCTTCAGAATACCCTGGATTCAGTAGAAAAAACCTTTTTTAAATGAAGTTTTGTACAATAGAAACTTCTCAGCAGTCAAAATGTAGACTGTAAAAAAATACATGCAAAACATACTTTTCTGAAAACACTTAACTTTGAACAAAGCACCGAACTACACAAATGCAGAATGAAAACAGCATTTCAACTCCACCAAAAGTAGTCATCATAAAAGGTGTAAAGTCACCTAACTTCACTAGGCACTGTTCACTTTTTAAACAGGAGACAATAAAAATATTGTCCACAAACAACATCCCAGCTCTATGGCAGGTTTCAGAAAATCTTCAACTCCATGCTTTAATAGCGACGAGGCGAATAGGATCGAGACCTGGAACGTGATCTGTATCCTCCACGACTGTAGTAAGGAGAAGGTGATCTCCTTCTGTAAATCTGATCTCTGTCTTGAGCAGCTCTCCATCCTCCACCACCGCCGCCTCCTCCCCTGTATGATCTGCTATAGTAATCTCGGTCATCATAGCCTCGATCATATCCTCTATCGTAATAATCCCGACGACGTGAGCTGCCATATGTAGGTCTCCCCATGTAAATTCCAGGAGTTGGGGTATGTGGTCTCTTTGTTATAGAGAAATCAACTCTAATTCTACGTCCATCAAGCTCCATTCCATTGGCACGTTCTTTAGCTTCCTTGGCATCATCTACATTTTCAAAATACACAAAAGCAAATCCTCTTGAACGTCTAGACTGCTGGTCGTATACAATAGACACATCAGCAATGGGGCCATATTTAGAGAACACTTCTCTTAGATCTCTTTCTGTGGTGTACAAGCTCAACCCAAACACTCCAAGACAACAGTTGGGGTCAGGATTTGCCCGATTCCCAACATGGCGCCTTCGAGTAGACATGGGAGAATGACTGTGGCTATGACATCTGCGATAATCTCGACTGTAAGATCTGCTTCGGGACCGCCTATGGGAGCGGGATCGAGATCGTGACCTTGTATAATGTCTTCGAGAACTTCTTCTGGATCTAGACCTAGATTCAGACCTGGACCTGGACTTTGATCTGGATCGCCTGGAATCTTCCTTGGAGCGAGACCTTGCAGGGGTATGTCTTGCAGATTTCCCAGATCCGTGAGCACTACCACTTCTGGAAGCAGAACGGGATTCTTAGCGTAGTGCTTTCTGATTCCAGATTACTTCTTATCTTAACTTCATTTTTATTTCTTTTCTTCATTCTTCCGTTTCAAATTCTGACTTCTTTCATCTTCCCCACTTCACACAAATTGCTCAATATTCTACAAGTGGGACTTCTGGTCTGATAATTAGCATGCATTCTTTCTTTTATTTTTTCAAATTTCAGCTTCACTTATTCCTGAGCTTCAAATACTCATTTATAAAACTTGTCAAATGACGACTTCCGCATTTTCCTTCTTCAACATTAACCCGCTCGCCGTAGTTCTGCTCGCCGCTGTCGCTCATGACTCCGGCCTAAAGTCGCCGCTCGCCGGCTTCCACGGAAGAACCAACTCCTCGGCGCCTTCTTCTACACAGGCTCGGCCGTGGCCTCGCTCGGACGCACCACCCACCGAGCCTGCCTCCCTGCCAGCCGCTCCAGTGTCCGCTTTTTGTCTTTATTTTGTTAGACAAGATCTCATGTTGCCCAGGCTGGCATCAGACTTCCTATGTGACTGTGGATGATCTCAGATCCCTGAGCCTCTTCCTCGTCTTCCAAATGCTGGGGCTAAAGCCAGGTGCTGAGGATCAAACCCAGGACTCCTGTGCATGCTAGCCAAGCTCTCTACCAAGTGAGCCACCTTCCCTGCCCCTGGTAGTGCTGTTTGTAGGTTTGCTTGGGTGCTGGTCTTTGTACCTATCAGGTGCCTGAGTCTCACAGTAGTACTTCACAGGTGCTTGATGAGCTGAGGAACTGAGACTCGAAACTGAAGACAGTGTTTATTTAAGTAGCCATGACCTGGTCAGGTTAAGTTTAGTCTGGCCGCATGGTGGAAGGAGGCAGAAGGTCAAAGCTACAGCAGGAAATGGGAGGAGCAGCCCAGGAGAGGAATCAGAGGGGCTCAGCCAGGAACAGAGCAAGGAGGCAAGCGCTTATGGGAGGCAGGGCTGTATTTGAAAAAATGGATAAGTGTTCCTTGGAAAGAAATCTCTTTGCTTTTAATTTAATTTATTTATTTACTTAAGCAAGGGAGAGAAAGGCAGAGGCAGATAGAATGGGTGCACCAAAGCCTCCTTGCCACTACAAATGAACTTCAGACGCATGCACCACCTTGTACATCTGCCTTTACATGGGTACTGGGGAATGGAACCTAGATCCTTTGGCTTTGCCAGCAAGCGCCTTAACCACTAAACCATCTCTCCAGCCCAGTTTTTGTTGTTGTTGTTTTGTTTTGATTTTTATATTTGATTTATTGATTTGAGAGAAAAAACAGGCAGATAGAGAGAATGGGCGCACCAGGACCTCCAGCCACTGCAAACCAACTCCAGATGCATGCACCACCTTGTATATCTGGCTTTACGTGGGTACTGGGGAATCAAACTCTGATCCTTAGGCTTTGCAGTCAAGTGTCTTAACCACTGGGCAATCTCTCCAGCCCGTGTCTGTTTGTTTGTAATAGGATCTCATGCTAGCTTAAGGCTGACCTGGAACTCACTTTATAGTCCCAGCTGGTCTGGAAATCCACATTGATCTTCCTCAGACTCTTGAGTACTGGGACTAAAGGCATGTGCCACCATGGCCTGGCCCTTTGTTTTTGTTCTTTAAATATTTTTTTAAAGATTTTATTTTTATTTATTTATTTATTAGAGAGAGGGAAAGAGAGAGAGGGACAGTGAGAATTGGCACGCCAGGGCCTCCAGCCACTGCAAACGAACTCCAGATGCATGCGCCCACTTGTGCATCTGGCTTACGTGGGACCTGGAGAATCGAACCGGGGTCCTTAGGCTTCACAGGCAAACGCCTTAACTGCTAAGCCATCTCTCCAGCCCATGTTTTGTAAATATTTTTAAAGTTATTTATTTGAAAGCAGAGACAGACAGAAAGAGAAAATGGGCATGAACTCCAGATACATGCACCACTTTGTGCATCTGGCTTTATATGAGTGAGAACCAAACCCAGGTCATTAGGCTTTGTTAGCACCTTGACTGCTGAGCCATCCCTACAGGCCCAAAGATGCAAATTTGACCAAGTAACATTTTCTGAACCTTTTTAAAAAATTTTACTTATGTTTATATGTGTATATGCATGTGAATGGGTATGTGTGTGTGCTATGGCACATGTGTGGAGGTCAGAGGATAACTTTGAGGAATCTTTGCTCTTCTTCCACGTTTTTTTTTTTTTTTTTTTTTTTTTTTGCTTTTCCAAGGTAGGGTCTCACTCTGGCTCAGGCTGACCTGGAATTCACTCTGTAGTCTCAGGGTAGCCTCGAACTCTCAGCAATCCTCCTACCTCTGCCTCCCGAGTGCTGGGATTAAAGGCGTGTGCCACCACGCCCAGCTCTTCTTCCACCTTAAAAAAAAAAAAACTTTATTTGGCCGGGCGTGGTGGTGCACGCCTTTAATCCCAGCACTTGGGAGGCAGAGGTAAGTGGATCACCATGAGTTCAAGGCCACCCTGAGACTACATAGTGAATTCCTGGATTAGAGTGAAACCCTACCTTGAAAAACCAAAAACAAAAAAAAACTTTATTCACATCTCCCTAAGTATAGACAATAAACCATCTCCTTTCACTCCTCTATTTCCCCCTCCCAAGTTCCCTCCCCAGAATCTTTTTTTTTTTTTTTTTTTTTTTTTTTTTTGGTTCTTTTCAAAGTAGGGTCTCACTCTAGCCCAGGATGATCTGGAATTCATTATATGTAGTCCTGGCCTCAAACTCACAGCAATCCTCTCATCTCTGCCTCCCAAGTGCTGGGATTAAAGGCATGCACCACCATGCCCAGCAACAGAATCCCTTCTTCCTTCCAATTAGTCTCTCTTCTATTTTGATGTCATCACTTTTTACTCCTACTATGCAGGTCTTGTATAGGTAGTGTCAGCCATTGTGAGGGCATGAATATCAAAGCCACTGTATGTCTGAAACACAGTATTGTAAACACTCCTCCTCTTCCTTTGGTTCTTACATTCTTTTTATAATTTTTTATTATTATTATTTTTTATTTATTTTTTGGAGAGAGACACAGAGAGAGATAGAGGGAGAGGGAGACAGATGGGCGTGCCAGCAGTGTCTCAGCTGGTGTGAGCGAAATCCAGATGTGTGCGCCCCCTTGTGGGCAAGTGCGGCATTGCACCCTTGTGTCACTGCATCTGGCTAAACGTGAGACCTGGGAGATTGGAACCGCTGGAGATTGGAACCAGCGTTCTTCGGCTTAGCAGGCAGGCGCCTTAACTGCTAAGTCATCTCTCCAGCCCGGTTCTTACATTCTTTCTACCACCTCTTCCACAATGGTCCCTGGGCCTTGGAGCCACCTTCTTTGAGACAGGGTCTTTAGTTGCTACAAAGAAAACACCAGTCTAGCTGGCCCATGAGCTTAGTATTATGGCTTCACCTCCCAATGTAACAGGCATTATTGGGAGCACAGACACATGTGCCACTTTGCACCTGGCTTTATATGGGTGCTGGAGAATCGAACTTGTAGGGTTTGTGAGCAAGCACCTTTAACCACTGAGCCATCTCCCCAGCCCCTGAACTTTTTTTTGGTTTTTCAAGGTAGGGTCTCACTCTAGCCCAGGCTGACCTGGAATTTATTTATTTATTTATATTTATTGACAACAAAATATACTTACATACAAAAGGTGCATAGTATTTCCCTCCCCTCCCCCCATTCCCCTTAAGAACTCCACTCTCCATCATATCCCCTCCCTCTCTCCATTAGTCTCTCTTTTAATTTGATGTCATCATCTTTTACTTCTATTATGAGGGTCTTGCGGAGGTATTGCTAGGCACAGCAAGGTCATGGATATCGAGGCCAATTTCTGTCTGGGCAGTTGCATTGTAAGGAGTCATACCCTTCCTTTGGCTCTTCCATTCTATCCGCCCCCTCTTCCGCAATGGGCCCTGAGCCTTGGAGGGTGTGACAGAGGTGTTTCAGTGCTGGGCACTCCTCCATCCCTTCTTCTCAGCACTATGTTGCCTTTTGGATCATCCCAGTGCTGACCTGGAATTTATGATGGAGTCCCAGGGTGGCCTCGAACTCACAGCAATCCTACCTCTGCCTCCCAAGTGCTGGGATTAAAGGCGTGCGCCACCACGCCTGGCTTCTGAACCTGTTTCTTATCTGTAAAACAGGATTGTTGTGAGGATTGAAGATTATACCAAGTGTTTAGCACAGAGTAAAATATTACTCACCATCATTATTTCTTAAGCTACAGGAAAATCATACATCCATGAAGTAGAATATTCCAAACTTCCTTTAGGAGAGGGCAAGGAAGCAGGGGTAGCTGAGAAAGACCCTTCTCCCTGCCAAGTTTCCCACTTCTTCCCATTCACTTCTGTGGCAACCACTAGCCATGTGGCTATGGAGTACTGGAAACTAGTTTGAATTGAGGTGAGCTCTAAGTGTAAAATACACACCAGCGTTTGTTAGTTCAAAACATATAAATTTGGGCTGGACAGATGGCTTAGTGGTTAAGGCGCTTGCCTGCAAAAACTAAGGACCCAGATTCAACTACCCAGAACCCAAATATGCCAGGTGCACATGGTGGCGCATGCATCTGGAGTTCTTGAAAAAAAGAAAGGCGTTATTAAAGTTCTTTTGCGTGTGATGTGTGCACTTGTGTGTGGGTGCATGTGGAGGCCACAGGCATCTTTCTTGATCTTGATTCTTCACTTTATTTACTGGGACAAGATCTCTCAATTGAACCCAGAGCTTGCAGATTTGGCTAGTCTAGTGAACCAACTTGACCAGGGATCCCATCTCCACACTGGGATTGCAGGCAGGTTGTGCTGCTCACCAGCATGCATAATGGTTCTGGACATCCCGAATCTGGTCCTCACATTTGCACAGCAAGTGCTTTATCTACTGAGCCGTCTCCTTAAGCTAACCCACCTGTTTCCACCCATTGACTGTGGCTTCTGGGAAACCTTAGGCTATGCGCCTGGCTGACACATGGTCTGCATCTATGAGCTGCACTGATGGAGTGCAAATGCAGAACTGCAGGTGTCTGTCCACGCGTCGCTTCCTTACTATGGTACCTACCATGTTCAGGCATTAACGTTAGGCACTGGAGACACAGAAGTATACAAAACAGTTTCTGTCCTCCTAGAACTTACACTCAAGTATGGGAGGAAGTGAGAAATGAAGCATGTTGGTAGTGGTGAATACTACAGAAAGCAAAGTGGGATCAGAAGTCATTTGGGGCTAGAGAGATGGCTGAGGATAAAGGCCCTTTCTTGCAAAGCCCAAAGGCCCAGGTTCAATGCCCCAGTACCCACGTAAAGCCAGACATACAAAGTGGCTCATGCATCTGGAGTTCCTTTGCAGTGGCAGGAGGCCCTGGTGTGCCCAAACACACACACACACACACACACACACTCTCTCTCTCTCATAATTTTTTTTTCAAGGTAGGGTCTCGCTCTTGCCCAGGCTGACCTGGAATTCACTCTGTATTCTCAGGGTGGCCTCGAATTCACGGTGATCCTCCTACCTCTGCCTCCTGAGTGCTGGGATTAAAGGCGTGCACCACCACACTGAGCTCATAAATAATTTTTTTTTAAATAAGTCATTCTGGAGTGAGGACAGTGCATAGGGTAACCCAGGAAGTCTTATCTGAACAAAGGCACATGCAAAGATCTCAGGGGCAATATTCTAAACAGAAGGGACAGCACATGGAAGGCTCCTTCTGCAAGAAAAGGCTTGGCCTGTGAGATGAACATCATGGTTGGCATAGCAGAGACCATGAGTATTCAGTGGTACACACAGAACCTTGGCAACAAGTCTGCATTTTATGCCAAGTGTAGTGAGAGAAACTTGCAGCCTCTGTGGACACACACTAAAGGAGAGCGGGAAAGGAAGCAGGGAGGCAAGCCTGGAAGCTTCTGCATTACTCCATGCTAGATGCTGACAGCTTGACTCTAGAACAGGGCCATGAAACAGAAAAGGTTCACTGAGGGAGAGAACCAGGCTATGATAATATTCCAAATCTAAATGAAGAAAACTGCATTCAAATAGGGAATGACCCGACCTGCTTATGACAACAGAAGCCACCTGTAGCTCCTTCCAAGCTCCAACCCTTCAAGGGAAGACCTTCTGCACACAGGTCTTTTTCTTCCTTCTTCTCCCCCCTCCCCTTACAGTTTTTAGGGGCTTTTGTTGTTGCTGTTGTTTTGATTTTCTGAGGTAGGGTTTCACTCTAGCCCAGGCGGACCTGCATCACTTAACAGCTTTACATGGGTGCTGTTGACAGACTTTGTAAGCAAGTGCCTTTAACCACTGAGCATCTCCCCAGCCCATGCTCATAGGTCTTCCTGGTAGAGACACAGGCTCAGTTTATGAGTAGTGTGATGTCAAGGAAGTTATTTCTCCAGCTTCAGTATATCTCCTCTACATGCATCACTAAACGCCCATACAATATCTCATTCGTATTTTTTTCTGTTGTTACATAAATTAACCCCATTTATTACAGGTTAGGAATATCTCAAATGGCAAGGCCTCTACTGGTCCTTCAGTTTTCTGGCGGCAGACGTGACAGTGATAGCAGAAGTTGTGCTGCAGGTCCAGGCCCCCCAGTCACCATTTTCCTGCAGGAACCGCAATGCCAGATGCCCACAGCCTGTCGCTTCATCTTGTTTTTCCACAGAAGGAGCAAGTGTACTTGGGGTGCTGGCTGGTTTCAATTTTCTTCACCATTTTCCATGTACCTACTGACGATGCCCACCTTGGTGCTGACCTCCTTGGTGCATTTGGTCGTGTCGCTGTGACCTGAGCCAGACCACAGTGCTCTCATTCTCATCTCGCTCTCATTATTATTATTTTTAGATAGTCTCTTGCCCTGTCATACAGGCTGGCCTGCAACTCCCATCTTTCTTTTGCCTCAGTCTTTCAAGTGCTGGGATTTGTCATGAACCACCACCCCCAGTTTTCTGCATGTTGTGGGTGGAACTCAGAGCTTTCTGCAGGCAAGGCAAGCACTCTACCAACTAAGCTACTCCCAGGCTCTCTATCACTTTTGTACTGTATCTCGTGGGTGTGGGTGGTGTATGCATGTGTGCAGAGGTCAGAAGAGAACATGAGGTTTCCTTCCTCTCACTCTTCCTCTGCTTGCTTCCTTGAGATGGAGCCTCTCACTGAAACAGGAGCTGCTGTTTTCGATCAGACTGGCTGACCAGTGAGCCCCAGCAATTCTCTGGTCTCTACTCCTCACAGGACTGCAGTTACAGAGGTGCACTGCCAACCTAGCTGTTTACATGGATGCCTGGGAATTGAATACAGGGTGAATTAGACCATCTTAAGGCCTTTATGTTTTTTATTTTGTTTCGTTTTGTTTATCAAGGTAGAGTCTTGCTCTAGCCCAGGCTGACCTGAAATTTACTATGTAGTCTCAGGGTAGCCTCAAACTCACGGTGATCCTACCTCTCCACCTCTGCCTCCAGAGTGCTGGGATTAAAGGAGTGCACTACCACGCCAGGCTCAAGGCCTTTATGTGGCAAGTGATCCTGCCTACTGAGCACCCCCGCCCCACCCCACAGTGTACCTTCTTCACAGCTCTACACTGAGATCTTGCCTTAACCTGCCAAAACATAATTAAGGTTATAGTTGGGTTCAAATCAAACAGGACTATGGTTTGTTTTTTTTTTTGGGGGGGGGGTTGTTTGTTTTTGGTTTTGGTTTTTTGTTTTTTCAAGGCAGGGTCTCACTCTGGTCCAGGCTGACCTGGAATTAACTGTAGTCTCAGGTGGCCTTGAACTCATGGTGACCCTCCTACCTCTATCTCCCAAGTGCTAGGATTAAAGGCATGTGTGCCACCATGCCCGGCAAGGACTGTGTTTTAATCTGACCTCTACCACTTGTGATCTGTATAACCATGGGTCACCTTCAGAACCAGAGCACATGCAACAGGAACACACACCTCAAAGATAGTGGCATAAAGCTGGGGCTTGATTTTACACAGCCTGATGACAAGAGTCTACCTTCTGACCTCTGCTTCCATTTCTGGGCATGGTGGGGGAGGGAAAATCAGTGATAGTGAAGATGGCTAGTTGCTGTGTTAGAGGCTTGAGCTGCATTTGACTATAAAACAGTCTTGGAAAAGTAGCAAGCAGGGGAATGGGAGAGCTCTTCCCCAACACATTGAAACATCCCACTCTGGTCTTATATGTAGGGATTCTATTAACTAAATGTCTGGAAAGGAGGTGGCTATCAGATTGTACCAGCTTAGCTAGCATTGTTAACCAACTGTTGCAGGCTCTGCAAATAAAAATGATCTTGAATTAAAAAAAAAAAAAAAAAAGATAGTGGGCCGGGCGTGGTGGTGCACGCCTTTAATCCCAGCACTGGGGAGGCAGAGGTAGGAGGATCATCGTGAGGTAGGAGGATCATCGTGAGTTCGAGGCCACCCTGAGACTACATAGTTAATTCCAGGTCAGCCTGGGCCAGAGTGAGACCCTACTTCGAAAAACCAAAAAAAAAAAAAAAAAAAAAGTATTCGGGTATGGTGGCCACCCTTTAATGAGAGCAGAGGTAGGACTGCTGTAGTTCGAGGCCACCCTGAGACTACAGTGAATTCCAGGTCAGGTAGAGTGAGACCCTACCTCAAAAACCAAAAAAAAAAAAAAAAAGTATACATTAGCCGGGTATGGTGGCACACGCCTTTAATCCCAACACTCGAGAAGCAGAGGTAGGACTGCTGTGAGTTCGAGGCCACCCTGAGACTACATAGTGAATTCCAGGTCAGGTAGAGTGAGACCCTACCTCGAAAAATCAAAAAAAAAAAAAAGATAGTGGCAGACATGAAGATTGAAGATTAAATCAAGGGCACCCTTAGCAGCTTAAAATTTCACTAGGCAGTGTTAACTTTCCATCTACAACTCTACTCTAGTAACTGTTAATGTTTGGGGGACTGACTGATACCAATTTGAGAAGGTAATACACAGCAAAGCATCACCCCAGGTCCCTGAGATGGAGAAGAGAGTTACAGTTAGCCATTACATCCAGTGAGCCTGGGCAGGGCCAGCAAGGTAGACAACTGAAGCAAATATAGATCACTGTTATGGACACTATCAGCAATGTCTTTCTTGCCCTTATTTTGTGAATGGACCAAACACTCAAACCAGAAATTCAAGCACTACCTATAAGTTCTTCTCTCCTCCCTTATATTTTTTTTTCTTTTTATTTATTTATTGAGAGAGAGAAAGAGGCAGAGAGGGAGGGAGAGAATGGGCACACCAGGGCATCCAGCCACTGCAAACAAACTCCAGATGCATGCACCCCATTGTGCATCTGGCTTACATGGGTCCTAGAGAATAGAACCGGAATCCTTTGGCTTTGCAGGCAAACGCCTTAACTGCCAAACCATCTCTCTAGCCCTCCTTTACATTTTATTACTCAACAAGACAACAGTCTATTACACTTAAAATGTTATACTTCATCCAATCAGATGCTATCCATCGTAAGACATGCCATTATGTAGCTCTAAGAGAGAAAAATACAGAAGTGTGACAGGCCATAGGTTTTTGTTTGTTTATTTTTAAATTATTTTTATTTATTTATTTATGTGGAAGTAGAGAGAGTTAGAAGAGAGAGAATGGCTGTGGCAGGGCCTCTAGCCACTGTAAACAAACTCCAGATGCATAGGCCACTTTGTGCATCTGGCTTTATGTGAGTCCTGGGGAATCAAACCTGCGTCATTAGCTTTGCAGGCAAGTGCCTTAACTGCTGAGCCAGAGGGGAAAAAGGGAATGCAGCTGGGAGATTACTGTGTCAGAGTTGAGAGTCAAGCCCAGATTTGTGACTTTACCACCACCACACTAAATCACTTTGTAATACTGCCTGTTAGCCAGGAATAAGTTTTCTTTCTCTACTGAGCACTGTGGCAGAAAGATCCTAGATCTGCTCAATGATGCAATGACCCCTACTTTCCAGTATTCATGCTCTGTGTAAGTCCTTCCTTTAAGTGGGGTTCGGCCCAGGGTCTTGCTTCTAAGCAACAGTATACAGCTAAGATGTTCTCACTTTTGTGATCCAACTACATAAGATGGAACTTCCACCATGCCAGCAGGCTCCCATGCTTTCTGCTGTGATGAAGGGAGTTTCATGTTACAGAGACTTATGTGCCCAGAAACTGAGGAAAATCTTTGCTAAGCATCAGATAGCAACAGCAATCCTTGAACTGAAATTCTGCCAAGAATGTAAGCGGGCTTGGAAGCAGATGGTAAAGACTTGAGAACCAAGCCTTTCAGTGTCTCAGAGAAATGCTTATACCGAAGACCCAGTGAAACTGTGCCTGAATTCCTGGACTGTAAAGTAATGAATAAACATGTGTTGTTTTAAACCACTAACCCTGTGGTAATTAACTTGCTAACAAAGCACCTGCTCAAATGTGTCATTACCACATGAAAATCTGGGAAACTTTATACTAGTCCCCCAGGCCTGTCTCCTTAAGAACTTAAGAATTCAGGGTATGTTAAAAGGGGAAGAATTTCACTCCAAAGGCATAATAGGCATTTTCAACAAAATCATAGAAGAAAACTTCCCCCAAACTGAGAAAAAGATGCCAATGCAGATATAGGAAGCCTTTAAAACACCAAATAGACAAAACCTATAAAGAACCTCTCCTCCCCATATTATAATTAAACTACCAAACATACAACCAAAGAAAATATATTGAAAGCAGTTAAAGAGAAAAATCAAGTCACATATAAAGGCAAGCCCATCAGGATTCACAGCAGATTACTCAACACCAACTTTAAAAGCCAGAAGGGCTTGGAATGATGTATTCCAAGTTCTGAAAGATAACAACTGTCAACCAAGGGTACTTTATCCTGCAAAGCTATCCACTCAAATAGAAGGAGAAATAAGGACATTTCACAACAAGGAATATTTGAAGACAAAACTAATTCTACAGAAGATACATGAAAGGATCCTCCATGCTGGAGAAAGAAAAGCATACATATAAGGACCCTGGAAAAAACAAACCATACTCAAATACTAGTTAATACAAGAGACCAAAGGTAAAACCGGAAGAACTACAAAACAAGAAAAATGGCAAAAATTAATACACAACTTTCAATAATAACTCTTAATCAACAGCCTCAATGCCCCAACCAAAAACATAGGTTTGCAGACTGGGTTAAAAAGCAGGATCCTTCAATTTGTTGCCTCCAAGAAACTCACCTTTTCTACAAAGGATGGGCACTATCTTAGCACTAAAGGTTGGAAAACGGTGTTTCAAGAAAATGGGCTTAGGGGTCTGGAGAAATGGCTTAGCGGTTAAGGCGTTTGCCTGCAAAGCCAAAGGATCCTGGTTCAATTCTCCAGAACCCACGTAAGCCAGATGCACAAGGGGCACATGCATCTGGAGTTCGTTTGCAGTGGCTAGAGGCCCTGGTATGCCCGTTCTTTCTCTGTCTCTCTTCTATCTCTCTCTCTGCTTGCAAATAAACCAATAAAAAAAATTTTTTTTTTAAAGAAAGAAAGAAAATGGGCCTAGAAAACAAACAGGAATTGCTATCCTAATATCTAACAGGGTAGACTTCAGACCAACATTAGTTAGGAAAGACAAGGAAGGTCACTTTATATTGATTAAAGGAATGCTCCAACAGGAGGACATTGCAATCCCAAACATATATGCACCTAACACAGGCACTCCCAATTTCATCAAACACTATTAGAACTAAGGTCACAGATAACACCAAACACAATTGTAGTGGGTGACTTCAACACCTTACTCTCACCAATTGACAGGTCATCCTGGCAAAAAATAATTTGAGCCAGGTGTGGTGGTGCATGCCTTTAATCCCAGCACCCGGGAGGCAGGGGTAGGAGGATTGCTGTGAGTTGGAGGACACCCTGAGAACACAGAGTGAATTCCACCTCAGCCTGAACTAGAGTGACACCCTACCTCAAAATAAAATAAATAAAATAAGCTGGGCGTGGTGGCGCACGCCTTTAATCCTAGCACTTGGGAGGCAGAGGTAGGAGGACTGCTGTGAGTTTGAGGCCACCCTGAGACTATATAGTGAATTCCAGGTCAGCCTGAGCTAGAGTGAGACCCTACCTCAAAAAACAAAACAAAACAAAAAAACATAAAATAAAATAAAAAATAAAAATAAACAGAGATGCATCTGGATTAAATGAGGTCATAGAACAAATGGACCCAATAGATATCTACAGGACATTTCATCCAAATACTGCAGAATACACATTCTTTTCAGCAGCACATGGAACATTCTCTAAAATAGACCATATATCAGGACACAAAGCAAATCTTAACATACACAAAAAAACTGAAATAATTCCTTGCACTATATCTAATCACAATGGGATCAAACTACAAATCAATAGCAAGAAAAGCTATAGAATATATACAAAATCATGAAAACCAAACAATACAGTACTGAACAATGAATGGGTAAATGAAGAAATCAAGAAGGAAATCAAAAAATTCAAAGAATCAAATAATAATGAGAACACAACATACCACAACCTTTGGGACACAATGAAGGCAGTCCTAAGAGAAAAATTTATAGCTTTAAGTGCCTATATTAAAAAATTCGGAAGGTCACAAGTAAACATCTTAATGCTTCACCTTAAGGCACTGGAAAAAGAAGAACAAGGTAAACCAAAAATCAGTACATGGGAAGAAATAATAAAGATTAGGGCAGAAATTAATGAAATGGAAACCAAAAAAAAACAATCCAAAGAATCAATGAAACAAAGAAAGGATAAACAAGATTGTTCTTTGAAAGGATAAACGTGGTGGCGCACGCCTTTAAACCCAGAGGTAGGAGGATAGCAAATCTGAGTGAAACCCTACCTCGAAAAACAAAAAAAAAAAAAAAAAAAAAGAGAGAGAGAGAGAAGAGACACAAACTAAATAAATTAAATTAGAGATGAAAAAGGCACCATCACAACATATACCAGAGAAATTAAAACATCATAGGGACATATTATAAGAACACTAAGTTTGAAAATCTGAAACAGATGATTTCCTTGATTTATATGACCTACCTAAATTAAATCAAGATTAAAAAAATCAAGATGAGAGGATCACCATGAGTTCCAAGGCCACCAACTAAAAAAACCCAAGTGGATTCACTGGTGAAACCAGACCTCATGGAAAAAAAAAAAAAAAAAAATGCTTCTTAAACTTTTCCATAAAACACAAACTAAATAAATTAAATTAGAGATGAAAAAGGCACCATCACAACATATACCAGAGAAATTAAAACATCATAGGGACATATTATAAGAACATATACTCCACTAAGTTTGAAAATCTGAAACAGATGATTTCCTTGATTTATATGACCTACCTAAATTAAATCAAGATTAAAAAAAAATCAAGATGAGATTAACCACATAAATAGACCTATAACAAGTATGGAGATCCAAGCAAATCTCCCAACTAAAAAAAAGCCCAAGTGGATTCACTGGTGAATTTTACCAGACCTTCATGGAAGAACTAACACCAATGCTTCTTAAACTTTTCCATAAAATAGAAAAGGAAGGAATCCTACCAAACTCCTTCTACAAAGCCAACATCACCCTGATACCAAAACCAGACAAAGATAGAACAAAAAAAGAAAATTACAGACCAATCTCCCTCGTGAACATAGATGCAAAAATTCTTTAACAAAATATTGGCAAACAGAATACGAGAATATATCAGAAAGGACATTCACCCTGACCAAGTGTATGTTAATCCCAGAAAATCAGGGATGGTTAAAAAAAATATGTAAATCGATAAATGTAATACATTATATAAATGGACTGAAGGACAAAAATCACATGATCATCTCATTAGATGCAGAAAAAGCATTTGACAAAATCCAACATCCCTTCATGATAAAAGTCCTACAGAGACTGGGAATAGAAGGAACATATCTCAACATAATAAAGGCTATTTATGACAAACCCACAGCCAACATAATACTAAACGGAGAAAAACTTGAAGCTTTTCGGCTAAAATCAGGAACATGACAAAGGTGTCCACTGTCCCCACTTTTATTTAATATAGTACTGGAAGTCTTAGCTATAGCAATAAGGCAAGAGACACATATAAAAGGGACACAAATTGGAAAGGAAGAGATCAAGTTATCATTATTTGCACATGAAATGATTCTATACATAAAGGACCCTAAAGACTCTACCAGCAAACTGTTAGAGCTGATGAACACTTTAAGCAATGTAGCAGGATATAAAATAAACACACAGAAATCAGTAGCCTTCCTATATGCTAACAACAAACATACAGAGGATGAAATCAGAGAATCACTCCCCCTTTTACAATTGCATCAAATAAATAAATAAATAAAGTACCTTGGAATAAACCTAACTAAGGAAGTGAAGGATCTATCTCTACAATGAAACTTTAAAACACTCAAGCTAGAAATTGCAGAAGATACTAGGAAATGGAAAGACATCCCTTGATCTTGGATTGGAAGACTCGATATTGTGAAAATGGCAATCTTACCACAAGCAATCTACACATTTAATGCAATCCCCATCAAAATTCCAATGGCAATCTTCACAGAAATAGAGGAAAGAATCCAAAAATTCATTTGGAAGTACAAAAACCTCAAATATCTAAAACAATTTTGAGCAACAAAAATAAGACTGGTGTTATTACCATACCTGATTTTAACCTATATTACAGAGCCATAGTAACAAAAACAGCATGGTACTGGCACAAAAACAGACATGTAGATCAATGGAACAGAATAGAGAACCCTGATGTAAGTCTGGGTAGCTATAGCCACCTGATCTTTGACAAAAATGCCAAAAATACTCATTGGAGAAAAGACAGCCTCTTCAGCAAATGGTGCTGGGAAAACTGGATATGCATCTATGGAAGGATGAAAATACATCCTTATCTCTCTCCATGCACAAGAATCAAGTCCATATGGATCAAAGACCTTAATATCAGACCTAAAGCTCTGAAACTGATAAGAGAAAAAAGTAGGGAAAACCATTCAACATATTGGTCTTGGCAAGACTTTCTGAATATAACCCCAATTGCTCAGGAAATAAACCACAGATCAACCCCTGGGACCTCATGAAATTACAAAGCTTTTGTACAGCAAAGGACACTGAATAGAGCAAAGAGGCAACCTACAGAATGGGAGAAAATCTTTGCCAGCTATACATCTGAAAGAGGATTAATATGTAGGATATACAACGAACTCAAAAAATTAAATAATAAGAAATCAAACAACCCAATTAAAAAATGGGAAAATTAAATAATGGAGGCAGAGGTAGGAGGATCATCAAAGAGTTCAACCCTGAGACTACAAAAAGGTCAGCCTGGACAGACCCTACCTTGCAAAAAAAAAAAAAAAAAAAAAAAAAAAAGGGACATGGCTTAACAGTTAAGGTGTTTCCCTGCAAAGCCAAAGGACCCTGGATCAATTCCCCAGGACCCATGTAAGCCAGATGCACAAGGTGGCGCTTGCATCTGGAGTTCATTTGCACTGGCTGGAGGTCCTGGTGTGCCCATTCTGTCTGTCTGTTTCTCTCTCTCTCTCTCTCTCTCTCAAATAAATAAAACTAAAAATAAATAAATAAATAATAAAGGGCCATGGAACTAAATAGAGAGTTCACAAAAGAAATACAGATGGCATATAAACATCTAAAAAAATGTCTATATCCCTAGTCATCAGGGAAATACAGATCTCACATCCCCTCCTCCACTACTCATTATTCAGTTCTTGACCTCAAAGATGCCTTCTTTTCCACCCTCCTCCACCCCAATTCCTACAGTCTCTTTGCTTCCACCTGGGAAGACCCCGATATTCATACTGCCTCTCAACTCACCTGGACTGTCCTTCCCCAGGGTCTTAGAGACAGCCCCCACCTATTTGGTCAAGCTCTCTCCACTGACCTTTTGTCCTGGATCTGTCGCCCAGCACACTTTCACAATATGTAGATGATCTTTTGCTCTGCTCACCCTCTCTTTCTCTATCTAAACTACACACCAACGAACTTAACTTTCTCAGATCTAAGGGATACCGAGTTTCCCCCAAAAAGCTCAACTTTATTTAACCTAAGTTAGGTCCATGGGCTTTCTCCTTATGCCGACCTCATGACAACTCACCTACACCGCAAACATCTCCCCTCCCTCTCCCTGCCTACATCTAAGGAAAAAATCCTCTCTTGGCTTTGCTGGGTTCCTTAGAATGTGGACTGCAAACTTTACTCACCTGGCAAAGCCCCTTTACAACAAGGCTAACGGAAACCCTCATGAATCCCTAAACCCTAAGTCAGAGACAGATGCTGCCTTCTCCCGCCTGCTCTTGGAAGCTCCAGCCCTTGCACTTCCAGACCTTCAGCAGCTTTTTCTTTATTCCACAGAAAAAGGGGGTATGGCATTGGGAGTTCTGGGCCAAATGAAGGGTCCATCCTTTGTCCCTGTAGCTTATCTTTCTAAACAACTAAAAACACTCTGTCTGGGGTTGGCAACCGTGCCTATGTGCTCTTGCTACAGCTGCTCTTCTGGCCCAAGAGGCACAGAAATTCACCTTTGGGCAAACACCCGTTCCTCCAAAACAAAGGTTCCAAAAGACCAAAATCCTCAGGGTCAAGTTTATCTCAGCCCACTCCTCGGTACCAACTTCTGTAGTAGACAGCTCTGGGTTTGCTGAGATGAACTTCCAGACCAGGCCGTTATGGAGGAAGGGATTTATTATAGCTTACAGATCCAGGGGAAGTTCCGTAATGGCAAAAGAAGCTGGCCTGCTCTTCACAGGACCAAACACAGAGAGAAGCCACAAGCCAAAAGCCACACAACACAGCACACCTCAGGAACTCCAGCTAGGCACACTTTGCATATCTTTAGATCGAAATCCTAAACCCACCACCACATCTTAGGGCTGGGCCCTAATATCCACCCAGTGACACTGCCTCTAGCCAGGTGGCTGCAGATCCAAACTACAAGCTAATAAAACACTGATATATTGGGGGCCATCTATTCAAACTACCATAGCAACCGTGCCTATGTGCTCTTGCTGCAGCTGCTCTTCAGGCCCAAGAGGCACAGAAATTCACCTTTGGGCAACAACTCACTGTCCTCTCCCCCCACAGACTTAAAAGAACAAATGCTACTCTCAAAACTCATCTGTCTAGCAGGCGTGGTGGTGCACACCTTTAATCCCAGCACTCAGGAGGCAGAGGTAGGAGGATCACCATGAGTTCGAGGCCACTGTGAGACTACATAGTAAATTCCAGGTCAGCCTGAGCTAAGAGTGAAATCCTACCTCGAAAAAAAAAAAAAAAAAAAACCTCAACTGACTTCTGAATTTCACCTACCCTGGCCCCAGCTTCTCCCACTTGCCTTAGCCAGAATGAGAGCTACTCCTCAGGCCCCTCCTTCCTTAGCCCTTTGAACCCTTTGGTATGGGCGCCCCTTCCTGCCTTCTTCCCCCACCATCAGAGGAAGCCACAGCTCTCTCACTTAACCCTGGAGATCAAGTATTAAGCAGTTTTGCCCACAGGAACTCAAGCCACTCTGGACCAGACCTCATCTGGTGATCCTAACCATTCCCATGGCTACAAAGCTTCAGGGCATCCCCAGTTGGATCCACCTATCACAGCTAGAGAGTCAAGTTACCTCCCTCCTACCCTACCACATCCAGGGATAAGTACACCTCCACCCCAAGGGGCCCTCTCAAACAAAGAGCATTCCTACTCTTCCCCTATCCCAAAATGCTCCTTTTGAATACACTGATGCCCCTCTGCCTCCTCTCTCTTGCCCCAAGCCCTCTATCCCTTGCCTCTGAGTGCTCATCCTCCCCTTGCGCCTCGCGTTTTGATGTCGTAGCTGTTGACAAGGATAACAAGCTCCTTAATTCTTCTTTCTGTCCTCTCACAGGGTACACAGAGCCCATCTCCCTCACCTTCTCTATAATAGATGTCGCCAGTAACTGCCCCAAAGCCAGCTCAATACAGGGATGGTATGAGAAAAGTCTCTGTTTCGCTCAGGACCAAGTCGAACAGCATGCTACACTGGCACTGACGGAGGGTGCTCACTATCAATCTCACCACTCTGCCACCCCTAGCCACCATGGAACTGCCTCTTCATTGCCTGCCCTAAAGAGAGACCCATCAGCCGCATTATCCAGCCTCTCCCATATGAACTTATTGCCCCCTACAGTCAACATGAAGACATTGCAAAAGAGAAATTACCTTTGTCCCTTATTAACAAAAGGCTAAAATGTTAGGTCCAGACGGGCACCCAAGATGAAGTCACCAAGGTCAGCAGAATGGTGACATTAGCATAGGAAAATAGACTATCCACATTTCTCAAGAACCCACCCAATCATTATCCCCTCCTTGCCTACCAGTGCCTGAGGTCATGGTTTCCTGCCCCCTTATCTCATAAGTCACATAGTCACTGTTCTGGTGTGTCACACCCTAGCTATTTTAAATAGTTAATGTAATGATCTCCCCTAAAGGAACTTTTTTATTCTACTTAACAAATGAGTTCTCTTCCCCTTCCTCACCTTCCCCCAACTAAACAAGCCCTATAAAGCCCACTACCTGAAAACTCAGATGGGTTGTGCTCCTCTCTTGTGAGTCAGTCCTGGCATCTCCTGATTTTCCCAAATAAAAGCTTTCATCTTTGCCTCAGAGTGGTTTGTGTGGTCTTGGTCATTCCCAAGCCTTACAGGATATAATTTATTTATTTGAGAGAAAGAGAGAGAGAGAGAATGGGCATGCCAGGGCCTCTAGCCACTTCAAATGAACTCCAGATGTATGTGTCACTTTGTGCATCTGGCTTTACGTGAGTACTGGGGAATCAAACCTGGGTCCTTAGGCTTTGCAGACAAATTCCTTAATCACTAAGCCATTTCTCAGCCCTTCTTCCAATTCTTACACCTGAGTTTCAAGGTGATGCCCCAAATCTGGCCTCAGACCCTCTAGACTCTCACTGGACAGAAAGGACACAAGGGCAACCCTCCCCAATGGTACAGACACTCAGGAATCACACTCTTACCCAGCCACACCAAGTTATTTTTTTAATTATCCTCCATTAGCCAACACTGGGATTTCTGGATGAATCCGAAGTTGGCATGGTACCACCTATGAGACAACTTCAACCCCACCCTGAAATAAAAGACAACCTATTGCCTCTGGAAAATGATCCACTAACTTTCGTGGGGTTTTTTTTTGTTTGTTTGTTTGTTTGTTTTGTTTTGGTTTTTCAAGGCAGGGTTTCACTCTAGTCCAGGCTGATCTGGAACTCACTATGTAGTTGCAGGGTGCCTGGAACTTATGGTGATCCTCCTACCTCTGCCTCCCAAGTGCTGGGATTAAAGGAATGTGCCACCACGCCTGGGATGATCCACTAACTTTCTATGGAAAAGGGGATCTTCTTTCTCACATGCTTTGGCTTAAGGGAAGAATAGCTGGACATGTTGAAAGTACTAGCCAATCCTCTGAATTTGACTGGCTGGGCACCTGTGCCCCCAAGAGGATGCCCAAGGAATTCCTTACCACCCCAACTGAGAGCAAAAAAACAGCAGCATTTATATTAACCAGCATCTCCTCCCAAGAAGTTCCAATTCTCCAGCATGTCCTCAGTTCTTAAGACCCTCCCGCCAAGGGGAGAGTGGAGACAACACGGAGGTAGCAGTCACGCCATGTCATGAGGGCTGCTGGTCAGAGTCCATGCTCAGTGAGTTAGTCCCTGCAAGCTGGGCTCAGTGCATGGGGGCAGGGACATCGGCTGGCTTAGCAGCTTGTCCATCATGCTGATGTTGGCATCTCTCTTCTCAATGTCCTCATATGGGGTCCAGGACAAGTCATGCTGTAGCTTGTAGGCACCAAGGAAGTCATGTGGACAACTTGTTCCCCATTCCTAGAAAAGTCAAAGGAGTAGGTCCTCATCAGCATAGGCTGTAAACAGTTCTTTCTACTTAGATCATAAATTTCTGTCTTGGCTTTTTACTTTAGACTAGTCAGTTCCATTCTTAGAAGTGACATAACACATCAGATCCCTCTCACCAGAGATAATGAGTGCAATCATTCAAGCACATATATTTGTACTTGTAGCTGGGCTCATTCCATCCCTGATTTTCTAGGGAACTATTGACCAATCTGCATGTGTACATTTTCAGTCATATATGCCAAGAAGATCTCAAAGGCTTGAAGAAATTCTTGGGCAAAGAATGATTGAGCCAGGCAATGGTGACACACGCCTTTACTCCCAGCACTCAGGAGGCAGAGGTAGGAGGATCACCATGAGTACAAGGCCACTCTGAGACTACATAGTGAATTCCAGGTCAGCCTGGGCTAGAGTGAGACCCTACCTGGAAAAACAAACAAAGAAAGAATGAATGAATGAATGAATGAATGCTCTTACCTCTGGAGAAATAATGGAAAAGTACTGCTGTCCGCTCTCCCGTCTATAAAGATAGTAAATGTTGCCAGGTTTTTTCACCATATTACAAGGTACATGGTGCAAGTCGGCATCTCTACGAGCTTCTTCCAGTACCTACAAACCCCACACATGTGTAAGAAATGAAGGACAAGAGATACAAGGCACTCACTCAGAGACCATCTAGTCAGAATCTGACAACTTGCAATCCTGCTCTCTCACAGCAATGCATTACTACCAGGACCCAAGTGATTCTAAAGAAATACAAGATGAAACAAAAATGCCATTAATGAGCCAGGCATGGTGGCGCACACCTTTAATCCCAGCACTCGGGAGGCAGAGGTAGGAGGATCGCCTAGAGTTCAAGGCCACCCTGAGACTATATAGTGAATTCCAGGTCAGCCTGGGCTAGAGTGAGACACTACTTTTTAAAGAAAAAAAATGAATTATATTTTAAAATGTTGAGTATTGCTGACATTGAGTGATTGAGTTTCTTTCCTCTTTTTCTGTGTGCTACACCTGATCGTATCCAAAGGACCAAGAAGTGATTCTCCTTTCCTGTGTTAAATGTATTCCTTGTTTTGGTTTTTGGCTTGGTTTTTTTTTTTTTTTTTTTTTGGTCTTTTGAGACAGGGTCTCACTCTAGCCCAGGCTGACCTGGAATTCACTATGTAGTCTCAGGATGGCATCAAACTCATGGTGATCCTCCTACCTTTGCCTCCCAAGTGCTGGGATTAAAGGCGCTCTATTCCTTGTTTTTGTTTTTTTTTTTTTTTTTTTTTTTTTTTTTCAAGTTTCACTCTTTTTTATTTTAAAAGGGTGGCCTTGAACTCATGGCGAGCCTCCTACCTCTGCCTCCCAAGTGCTGGGATTAAAGGCATGCACCAACCATGCCAGTTCCTTGGTTGTTTTTTTTCAAGCATTTTTTTTATTTAAAAAAAGAGGGGGGTGCTGGAGAGATGGCTTAGCAGTTAAGCGCTTGCCTGTGAAGCCTAAGGACCCCAGTTCAAGGCTCAATTCCCCCAGGAACCACGTAAACCAGATGCACAAAGAGGCACATGCATCTGGAGTTCATTAGCAGTGGCTGGAGGCCCTGGTGCGCCCATTCTCTCTCTGTCTGTTGCTCTCAAATAAATAATAAACAAAAAACTTTTAAATAAAAAAATGGGGGCTGGAGAGATGGCTCAGCAGCTAAAACACTTGCCTCCAAAGCCTAACAATGAGGGTTCGATTCCCTGGTACCCACAGAAAACCAGATGCATAAAGTGGCACATGCATCTGGAGTTCTTTTGTAGTGGCTAGAGGCCCTGCTGTGTCCATTATCTATCTATTTCTATTTATTTCTCTCTACTTGCAAATAAATAAATGAATATAATTTTTTAAAAAATAACACTTCTCCCTTAAATGGCTTTACTACAATTAACTTTCTTCTGGTTAAAAAGTAAATGACAGCACTTGGGAGGCAGAGGTAGGAAGATCGCCATGAGTTTGAGGCCACCGTGAGACTACATAGTGAATTCCAGGTCAGCCTGAGCCAGAGTGAAACCCTACCTCAAAAATAAATAAATAAATAAATAAATAAATAAATAAATAAATAAATAAATAAATAAATAAATAAGCCAGGTATGGTGACACACACCTTTAATCCTAGCACTCAGGAGGGTAAAAGGTAGGTGGATCACTGAGTTCAAGGCCACCCTGTGACTAAATAGTGAATTCCAGGTCAGCCTGGATTACAGTGATACCCTACCTTGAAAAAACAAAAATATATTTTAAAAAGAGAATAAAATTAGCCGGGCGTGGTGGCGCACGCCTTTAATCCCAGCACTCGGGAAGCAGAGGTAGGAGGATCGCCGAGAGTTCGAGGCCACCCTGAGACTACATAGTGAATTCCAGGTCAGCCTGAACCAGAGTGAGACCCTACCGAAAAAAAAAAAAAAAAAAAGAGAGAGAGAATAAAATTAAATAGAATATCCAGGCATGCATTTAGTCCCAACACTCAGGAGGATGAGGTAGAAGGATCACTGTGAGTTCAAACCCAGCCTGTAACTACACAATGAATGCCAGGTCAGCCTGAGCTAGAATGAGACCTTACCTCAAGATAATAAATAAAATAACCAACCTATACTTATAACATCTGCCATGGCTTGGATGTCATTTGTCCCCTAAAGTTTCATGTACTGGGAACTTGGTCATTAGTGTGGTGACATAGGAGCTAATGGAAGAAGAGAGCCTAGAGGGAAAAAAAGAGAGAGAAAGAGAAAGAGCCTAGAGGAAGGAAATACTGGTCTGGAGGGAACTTTTGAGAGAGCATGAGTGAAGGAATGTGGGAGAATGTGTTCTTTTAAAAGCCTGGGTCGGGCTGGAGAGATGGCTCAGCACTTAAGGCATTTTCCTTAACGACCTAAGTTCAGTTCCCCAGTACCAACATAAAGCCAGATGCACATGCATCTGGAGTTCATTTGCAGCAGCTAGAGGCCCTGGCATGCCTACTCTCTGTCTCTCTTCTCTCTGTCTTTCTCTGCTTGTAAATAAATAAATAAATAAATAAATAAATAAATAAATAAATAAATAAATAAATAAATAAGTGAGTGAGTGAGTGAGTGAGTGAGTGAGTATAAAGTCTGGGTCTAACATCTGAATCTCTGGCTTCCCATTTGGAGAAATGGACTCTCCTCCCCACATTCCTTGCCATGACTAGAGGTGACCAAGAGGACTCTTTCCCAGGGCTCATCCATGCCAGCACCATGCCGTTAAAGCTCTACAACTGTGAGCCAAGTAAAACTGCTTATAAAGTTAGCCTGTCTCAAGTATTTCAACACAGCAACACAACAAGGTCTAGTGTAATCTCTTAAACACATCCCTTCTATGTTTCTCAAAACTTCTGCACATTAGAAGACACTGAGAACAACTTACAAAGACTACAGGCAAGTTCACCCAATTCTCTGAACTAAATGAGAAGGAAAGCTGGTCTAAATCGAACTGGCCTGCAACCTGCAACTTTCTTACCTTCCTAGCTTGTTCTTGCAAATGCTGGATTTGCTCAGCTATGACCGTCAACTTGTTGGTGGCATTTGCTCGGATGAATTCATCAGCCTACAGGTGAAAGAAAGTCCAAGTGGGGTGAAAAAGCAAGAGGCTTCTTTCATGCTCTTAACTTAGATCCCAATGGGAAAAGTTGCATCAACATTTCTGCTTTACCTAAAGCATTCTTTCCACTCTATTGTGTAAATTCCCACAGACCCAAAGGCCCAGCTCAAATAGCACTGCTTATGGGAAGCCCACCTGACATGACTCCACACCCAGAACTAAATGCTCCTTGTCTACAACCATTGCTTTCCACTCTAAACTTTAGTCACACTTAGCTTCCTTGGTCCTACTACCCCTCTGGCTCTTGCCACCAAATAGAATAAGGATGCCCTCTCCTCCCTCTAATCCATCATTACCCTTGCTCTCTGCATAATTAAACCCTCATACTTCTCAGGTCTTAGGTCTCCCACTTGGCTTTTTCATGGTAGAACCCAGGCTGGCCTCAAACTTGCAAACCTCCTGCTTCTACTTCCCGAGTGCTAGGATACAGGTGTGCAACAACACAACCAGTCCCTTTGCTTCCTTGTGTTTAAACTTTTCTTAAATAAGTGGTGGGCTTTCCACAAATGAAAATCAAAACTGTGATATGGCTCTTTAACCGCTGAGCCACCTCTCCAGCCGGACATGGCTCTCATCTGCCAGTGTAAGGCTCTGTATGTATCTGCTAACCAGACCATGACATCAGATGGATTACTTACATCATCCCTACTTAAAGTTTTAACTTGGGGACTGGAGAGATGGCTCAGTGGTTAAAGTGTTTGCCTACAAAGCCTAAGGACCCAGGTTTAATTGCCCAGTATCCACATAAAGACAGATGCACAAAGTGGTGCATGTATCTGGAGTTCGTTTACAGTGGCTAGAGGCCCTGACACTCCCATTCTCATTCTCTCTTTCCTTTTATCTCTCTGCTTGCAAATAATGTATTTTGTTAAAATTTTAACTTGGGCCAGGCGTGGTGGCAAATGCCTTTAATCCCAGCACTTGGGAGGCAGAAGTAGAAGGCTTACCATGGGTTCAAGGACAGCCTGAGACTACATAGTGAATTCCAGGTCAGCCTGGGGTTGGGGTGAAACCCTACCTCAAAAAAAAAAATTTTAACTGGAGGCTGGGAAGATGGTTCAGCAGTTAAAGGCACTTGGTTGCAAAGCCTGATGGCCCGTGTTCAATTCCCAAGCCATCCACATAAGCTGGACACAAAAAGTGGTGACAGCACAAAACAAGAACAAGCCAAACACGGTGGCGCACGCCTTTAATCCCAGCATTTGGGAGGCAGAGGTAGGAGGATCACCTTAAGGCACCTTGAGACTACATAGTGAATACTAGGTCAGCCTGGGCTACAGCGAGACCCTACCTGGAAAAAAAAAGTGGCACAAGCATCTGGCATTTGTTTGTAGTGGTAATAGGCCCTAGTGCACCCACATATGTACTTACATACATACCTGCACACACACACACAATCACATGCAAATAAATTAATTTGGGGGCTGGAGAAATGGATCAGCAGTTAAGGCACCTGCTTGCAGAGCCTAATAATCTGAATTCAATTCCCAAGAACCCATGTAAGGCCAGATACACAAAGTGGTGCATGCATCTAGAGTCCATTTACAGCAGCTGGAGGCCCTGGAATTCCCATTCTCTCTGTCTGTTTCTCTTCTATCTGTCTCTGCTTGCAAATAAATAAAAAATAAAATAAAATTTCTAAAAAGCTGGGCATGGTGGCACACACTTTTAATCCTAGCACTCAGGAGGCAAAGGTAGGAGGATTGCCATGAGTTCAAGGCCACCCTAAGACTATAGTATATTCCAGGTCAGCCTGGGCTAGAGCAAGACCCTACCTCAAAATAAATAAATTAATTTTGGGGCTGGAGAGATGGCTTAGCAGTTAAGGCATTTGCCTGCAAAGCCAAAGGATCCCAGTTCGATTCTCCAGGATCCATGTAAGCCAGATGTACAAGGGGGTGCATGCATCTGGAGTTCATTTGCAGTGGCTGGAGGCCCTGGTGCACCCATTCTCTCCCTCTCCCTCTCTTTCTCTCTCTCTCTCTCTCAAATAAATAAAATTTATTTAAAAAAAAATAAATTCTGACATATGGTTGCATTCCTGACATTTAAAATGTATTTTAGGATGAAGAGATGGCTCAGTGGCTAGTGTTTGCTTGCAAGGCCTGACAACCTGTGTATGATTCTCCAGTACCCACATAAAGCCAGATGCACAGTAGCACATGCATCTGGAGTTCATCTGCAACAGCTGGAGGCCCTGGTATGCCCATTCTCTCTCTCAGTCTCTCCCCTCCCCTTCTCTTTCTCTGCTTACAAATAAATAAAAATACTTTTAAAAAATAAAATAGCCGGGCATAGTGGCGCACACCTTTAATCCCAGCACTTGGGAAGCAGAGGTAGGAGGATCACCATGAGTTCAAGGCCACCCGAGACTACAGAGTGAATTCCAGGTCAGCCTGAGCTACAGTGAGATACTTTCTCAAAAAAACAAAACAACAAAAAAAAAAAAAAAAAAGAAAGAAAGAAATACAGGCAAAATTGGGCTGGAGATGGTTTAATGGTTAAGGCACTTGCTTGTGAAACCTAAGGACTCATTCAATTCTCCAGTACCCACATAAGCCAGATACACAAGGTAGCACATGCATCTGGAGTTGGTTTGCAGTGACCAGAGGCCCTGATGTGCCTACTCATTCTTTCTCTCTCTCTCTGTCTCTCTCAAATAAATAAACAAAATATTAAAATAATAGGCAAGGGGCTGGAGAGATGGCTTAGCAGTTAAGGCATTTGCCTGCAAAACCAAAGGATCCCAGTTTGACTCTCTAGGACCCATGTAAGCCAGATGTACAAGGGGGCGCATACGTCTGGAGTTCATTTGCAGTGGTTGGAGGCCCTGGTGTGCCCATTCTCTCTTTCTCTCTGCCTCTTTCTCTCTCTCAAATAAATAAATAAATAAATAAAATATATTTTAAAATGTTTAAAAAACCAATAAGCAAAATTAACTGTGATTATATATTTTATTCAATCCAATATTTCAAAAACAATGTCAACATGTAATCAATATTTTTTTAAATTATTGATATGTTATATTTCACATTAAGTTCCCAAAGTGCAGTATGTTTTATTCAGGAATTATAATAAACATGATGGTCACTCAGACACATCCAAATGTTGTTTGCCCTAGATTTTGTTCCTGGCAGCCTTCCCCCCCAACAAATGATCTGATGAAACAGACACATGATATTCTCCAAATCCATAAAAGTTCTACTTTGCTCCCACCTCTCTTAAAAAAAAAAAAAAGAGAGAGAGAAGGGCTGGGCGTGGTGGCGCACACCTTTAATTCCAGCACTCACTCGGGAGGCAGAGGTAGGAGGATTGCCGTGAGTTCGAGGCCATCTTGAGAATACATAGTGAATTCCAGGTCAGCCTGAGGTAGAGTGAGACCCTACCTCGAAAAACCAGAAAAAAAAAAAAAAAAGAGAGAGAGAGAAAGAAGGCACAGGGATTTAAGGACATTAATCATTAACTTTTTAAGCAAAAGAAAGACTTTCGGACATGGTCAAGGGCAAATTTGATAGTGTGTACAAGTATGCAGGGGTAATATTTAAAAAAATAAATAAATCTTTAAAAAATTAGAAAAAAAGGGCTGGAGAGATGGCCCAGAGGTTAAGGTACTCATCTGCAAAGCCTAAGGATCCAGGTCCAATTCCCTAGATCCCACACAAGCCAGATGCACATGGTGATGCATGCATCTGGAGTTCGTCTGCAGTGGCTAGAGACCACGGAGTGTCCATTCTCTCTATATACATCTAACAAATAAATAAAATTAAATCAGAACAACAACAACAAAAAGAATACAGGGCTGTAAAGCATCCTCTGGCATACTGAAGAGGACTCTAAAACTGGAAGTCTTGGTAAGAAGGATTTTGGGAGCCCAGAATGGTGGTGCACGCCGCCTTTAATCCCAGAACCGGGGAGGCAGAGGTAGGAGGATTGCTGTGAGTTCAAGGCCACCCTGAGACTACATAGTGAATTCCAGGTCAGCCTGGGCTAGAGTGAGATACTTTCTCGAAAAAACAAAACAGGCTGGAGAGATGGCTTAGCGGTTAAACGTTTGCCTGTGAAGCCTAAGGACCCCGGTTCAAGGCTCACTTCTCCAGGACCCATGTAAGCCAGATGCATAAGGGGGCACCTGCATCTGGAGTTCATTTGTAGTGGCTGGAGGCCCTGGCGTGCCCTGCCCATTCCCTCTCTCTCTCTCTCTCTCTCTGCCTGCCTATTTCTGTATCTCTCTCCCTCTCAAATAAATAAATAAAAAAAAAAAGAAAGAAAAAACAAAACAACAACAACAACAAAAAAAAAAAAACCAAGAAAAAAGAAGGATCTTGGTTTTTCACTTAGATCTAGGAGCACTCCTACTTCAATTTACAGATAATGACAATAAGGTCCAGAGAGAAGTAATTTGTCTAAAGCTAATGTTCCCAAAACTTCCAATGTTTCTCCCATTATTGTACGTTTCTTCATTATTTTACCTTTTTTGGTAATCAATGTCAAAACTAGGAACTTAGGGGCTTGGGGAGATGATTCAGCAGTTAAAGGTGCTTGCTTGCAAAGCCTGCCAGCCCAGATTCGATTTCCCAGTATCCACATAAAGCCAGATGCACAAAGTGGCCCAGGTGTCTGAAGTTTGTTTGCAGTGGCAGCAGGCCCTGGCACACCCATACTTACTGTCCAACCCTTTTCTCTCATAAATAAATAAATAACTATGAACTTAGGAATATTATGTCCAGTGAATGAAGACAGAGAACAAAACCGAGTCTTTACCCTCCTAAGATATTGAAATTCATGCACTCAGGCGGCAGAGGTAAGAGGCCAGCCTGAGACAACATAGTGAATTCCAGGCCAGCCTGGGCTACAGTGAGACCCTACCTCCAAAAACCAAAAAAAAAGGAAAAAGAAAAGTTGAAATTCGCCAGATGTGATAGCAAACATCTTGGAGGCTGAGTTCTACGCCAGCGTGGGCTATTACAGCCAAGGCGAAACTTTCTCAAAATTAAAAGAAAAAAAAAAACTGAAGTTGTTCTACAAGATCTTAGGTACAGATAAAAGATGGTGCAGGAGGAAGCAGCATATAACAAGTGCATAATGCATCCTTAAAGAACTTGAGTGGGAGTGATCCTCTTCATGTATGTGCGTATAAGTCAAGAGCCAAAGAGACAGTGCGAGGTCTGAGTCGAGAGCGAAGATGGGTCAGTTCCCCGGGACAGTTCGGGACGCGCCTCCTCACCTTCTGCACCTGCTCGGCGAGCGCCACGAGGTCCGCGGGGTCTCCGACCCGGTGGGTGTGGTAGGGGCTCACGAGAGCCATGCCTCCGGGGGTAGCGGTGCGCTCCACCAGGGCTCCTGCGACACACACCCAGAATAGAGGCGTCGGCTCCAACCCTCGGCCTCCCGCCAAGCAGCAAACACGAACTGCCTCGCCCGGGCTTCGAAACCCCAGCCCACCTCCGCTCCGCGTACCTCCCTGACCCGCAGCCGCTGGCAATGTTGGACTTTCCGCAACTCCTTCCGACGGCCGGGGCGCCGCAGCTGGCTCCATGACTCCGCCGGACGCCACCACCACCAGCAGCAGCAATGCAGCGAAGCGCCAGGCGGAAACGGGAACACACAACGGCTTGTGGGCGGAGCTTCCATATTCCCTGACCATTGGCTGTCAGTGCGAATGAGCGCGGCCTGACTTCAGAGGCGATGTTCGGATTGGTCGGAAGCATAAAGGGGCGGTGCAAGCCTGCTGAGCATGCGCAACTTGGCTCGGGAGGTGGGGCTTCTTCCCCGGGGGCGGTGCTTCAGCGGGGTGGGTTTCTGGCCTCTGGCCTTAGGGTGGCTAGCGGTCCCGTTAGCTGAGCAGAGGCCATGGCGGTGAGGGTGTGGAGGCTGGTAGCCGTTCTGCTGGCGATCATCGCCACCACCTCTCGAGCTGAGGTCGAGTCCGAGCTGGGATCGGACCTGGCGGCGCCTGACCTGCTCTTCACGGAGGGGACGGCGGCCTACGCGCGCGGGGACTGGCCCGGGGTGGTCCTGAGCATGGAGCGGGCTCTGCGCTCGAGGGCCGCCCTGCGCGCCCTTCGCCTGCGCTGCCGCACTCAGTGTGCCGCCGACCTGCCGTGGGAGGAGGACTCCGGCCCGTCCGCCAGCCCGACCCAGGCTCCGGGCGCCGCGGCCCTGCAGGACCTGCGTTTCTTCGGGGCCCTGCTGCGCCGCGCCGCCTGCCTGCGCCGCTGCCTCGGGCCTCCGGCTGCACACTTGCTCAGCGAGGAGCTGGACCTAGAGTTCCACAAGCGGAGCCCCTACAATTACCTGCAGGTCGCCTACTTCAAGGTGATTGCAGGCAACCTGGGGAGCTGGGGGAAGCGGGCTGGGGACTGTCTGCAGATCGTCCTCAGACCCAGGGCGTGAGGGAGCCTGCCAAGGACTCGGCGCTTCGCCGGGTTCCCAGGGGCTGATGCGAACTTTATAGGTCCGGGCAAGAAGGAGAGCCCAGGCTAAATAGAACCTGGCCTGTCCTTCCCAGAAGACCTTCTAGAGGGAACGGAAGTGGCAACTAGGGTCTCCCATCTTCACTTCATTGGAAGTGTCCAAGTGAGAAACCAGAAGGCTTCTTGCATCTTCCTTCCGGTTCGTTCTCCAATCATGCCTTTCCTGCTGCGGGCTTTCAGGACGTGGGATTGCCACGTCGCCAGTAGGGGCTGCCTGGCACCTCCCTGTGGGAGACCCTCTGGCTAGTCTGCCAATCTCTAAAGAAAATGAATGTTTTGAGGGATGCCACAGTGCCTTAGTCCAAGCGCACGAACGGGCTTAGAGCCCACCAGGTCTGTACGATGGCAGTATTGCCACGGCACTGTTAAAGCACTTTGCTTTTACTAACTCATTTGCACTGATAAGGTCCTGTAAGGCAGATGCTATCAGTCACATTGTGTTGGGGGTGCCATGGTGCATATCTAATATACCTATAGTCTAACAGCCTACAGACCTTCAGTTCAACCTAAAGAGAGACTTAGAGACTCTTAGATCTCCAACTCTGCAGAAGCACTAATGGTTTAACCTGGAAGAGTGCTTGAAAGGCCCAGGATAATTGGGCTGTAATTTCGGTCATGTCGCTCAACAGCACTACTTAAAATTCTTGGCCCCCCTCCCGTTTCTTTCTTTTCTTGAATACCTACTACATTCCAGTCCCTAGTCATGCTTGATTCTTTTGTTTTACCTTACCTTGCTGCTACGATTACACAGGAGAAAGGATCTAGCTTTGCCTCAGAGAAAGGAGACCTCAGAGAGAAGGGATGGCAAGCATTGAGCATGTCCAAAATACTGCTGGGGTGAAGGAAGGATGGCTGGCTGTTCAGAGAGAGGGAGAAGTACAGCTGGAGCATGATGTACTCAGGAAAAGGTCCATCGCTGTGACTGTAGTGTTGGAATGTGTGTGTGTGGGGGGCTGACTAGAAAGTTTGTGATGCGGGATTCCAAAGAGAATTCGACACATTTCAGGCAACCATCAGAATTGGGTTTCACAATGCTAATTCTGGGCTTCACTGGAAGGAAAAAATGATGGCAGTGAAAGCAATTAGGAGAACTGGAAGACTTTTATCTACCAAAGGAAGCTAGGTACCAGTGCCCAGGGGGTGGTAACAAAGGTTGGGGGAGAGGAGAGGGGAATGAGAAATGGCAGAGGCAGGAGCAGTGCTGAAAGATAAAGGAAAGCAGGACTGGGGAGATGGTTCAGCGGTTAGGGCAGTTGCCTGTAAAGCCTAAGGAGTTTCATTCCCCAGTTCCCACATAACACCAGGTGTACAAGGTGGCACGTGGCATCTGGAGTTGTTTGCAAGCGGCTAGAGGCCCTGGCGTGACCATTATCTCTCTTTCTATCTGCCTCTGTCTATTTCTCTTTCTCAAGTATATAAGTAAATAAATACAATATTTTTTAAAGATAAAGGAAAGTAAGGCAGGCATGAGGGCACAGGCTTGTAATCCCTCGTGGAGGAGGTGGAGGCACAGGATCTGGAGGTTAAGTTATATCATCCTTGGAAGGTTTTCCTATGCAAATTCTTAGACACACTTTTATTGTTAACTGCTCTTTCTGCCCTGTTCCCAAATCCCTGAAGCTTTAGGTTTCTGCTCCACTGCTCAGTTACTATATTTGAATCATTCCTTGGTTTGTTGCTATTTGTTTGTTCTGAGACAAGTTTCTCTTTCTAGCCCATACTATCCTCAAATATAGGATCCTTCTGCCTCAGCTTCCCAAGTGCTGGGATTACAAGTGTGTACCACCACATCCAGCACTGATTTTGAATCTTTAGACTCTATTAGATAGTCTTTACCACGCTACTCTACAGTATGCCCTTTGTTTTAAAGTAAAACATTTACACCCTGAAACACTACCTCCTGTAATTTGAGGAACCCCTAAACTTGATTTAGGAAATAGCTGCTGATGTGCCCAGAACACTGGGCCCCTTTTGTTCTGACATGTGCCCCTACAATAGGTGTGTTTTGTGGGGCTGGCAAGGACTGGGTATGCTGAAGGTGGCAGAAGGTTCGGAAAGACTCAACGGGGACTTGGGTTTCCTGTTCACTGCAGGCTACAGGTCTGGAGACACACTTTCAGAGTTTGAATGTGCTAGCCAGGTGTGGTGGTAAATGTCTGAAGTCCTAGCACTCAGGACCTAAGGCAGGGTGATTGAAAGTTTGAGGCCACTTGGGGCATGTGGTGGTTTGATTCAGGTGTCCCCCATAAACTTAGGTGTTCTGGATACTAAGTTCCCCAGCTGACGGCAATTTGGTAATTGAAGCCTCCTGGAGGCAGTGTATTGTTGGGGGCAGGCTTATGAGTGGTACAGCCAGTTTCCGTTTGACACACTCTCCTGTTGCTATTGTCTACTTTATGTTGGCCAGGGGATGATGTCCACCCTCTGCTCATGCCATCATTTTCCCCTGCCATCATGGAGCTTCCCCTCGAGTCTGGAAGCCAAAAATAAACCCCTTTTTCCCCACAAGCTGCTCTTGGTTGGGTGATTTCTGCCAGCAATGTGAACCTGACTGCAACAGAGTACATAGCAAGACCCCCCCAGCCCAAGCACACACACGAGTTTGGGTATGAGAATTGCATTTTTGTACTTTATCCTTAGATAAACAAGCTGGAGAAAGCTGTAGCGGCAGCACACACCTTCTTCGTGGGCAATCCTGAGCACGTGGAGATGCGCCAGAACCTAGACTACTACCAAACCATGTCTGGAGTGAAGGAGGCAGATTTCAAAGACCTGGAGGCCAAACCCCATATGGTGAAAAAGACTATCTTCTCCCTTCCCCTTCCCTACCTACCTACCTTCCTAACTATTGCTCTTTCTCTCTTTCTGTCTCTCTCTCTTGTTTTCTGAGACAGGGTCTTGCTATACAGCCCTGGCTGGCCTAATACTACTTAACCCAGACTGGTCTCAAACTCTTGGGGATTTTCTTGCTTTGGCCTCCTTAGTGCTAGCTGGGATGATAGGCACCACCATGCCCAGCCACTTTATTTCATTTTATTTTATTTGCAAAAACCAGAGAGAGAGAGAGAAAGAGAGAGAGAGAGAAAATGGACAAGGACCTCCAGCTACTGCAAACAAACCCCAGATACAAGCACCACTTTGTGCATCTGTCTTTATGTGAGTACTGGCGAATTGAACCTGGGTCATTAGGCTTTGCAGGCAAGCGCCTTAATCACTGAGCCATCTCTCCAGCCCCCCCCCTTTTTTTAAAAAATATTTTATTTATTTACTTGAGAGAGCAAGAGAAAGAAGCAAATAGAGAATGGGTGCACTGGGGCCTCTAGCCACTACAAATGAACTCCAGAAGCATGCATCACCTTGTGCTGGGCTTTACATGGGTACTGGAGAATTGAACCTGGGTAGTTTGGCTTTATAGGCAAGCACCTTAACAACTAAGCCATCTCTTCAGCTCCCCTCTCTTTTTAACTTTTATTTATATTATTTGAGAGAGAGAGAAAGAGGCAGATAAAGAATGGGCACACTAGGGCATCTAGCCACTGCAAACAAACTCCAGGCACATGCGCCACCTTGTTCATTTTGCCTTACGTGGCTACTGGGGAATCTAATCTGGGTCCTTTGGCTTTGCAGGCAAGTACCTTAACCGCTAACCCATCTCTACAGCTGCACTCCCTCTTTTTTAAAAAGTGACATTTAAGCCGGGCGTGGTGGCGCATGCCTTTAATCCCAGCACTCGGGAGGCAGAGGTAGGAGGATTGCCGTGAGTTCAGGGCCACCTTGAGAAGACAGAGTGAATTCCAGGTCAGCCTGGACTAGAGTGAAACCCTACCTCGGAAAATCCAAAAAAAAAGGAGGGGGGAACGTTTACTAGTATTTTCTGATTATAGAAATAATAAGTGGGCATGGTGGCTAATGCTTTTTTTTTTTTTTTTTTTTTTTTTTTTTTTTTGGTTTTTTCCAGGTAGGGTTTCATTCGAGCTCAGGCTAACCTGAAATTCACAGGATGGCCTCAGGAACTCACAGCTATCCTGCTACGTCTGCCTCCCAGTGCTGGGATTAAAGATGTGTGCCACTATGGCCAGCGCGCATGCCTTTTAATGCCAGCACTCAGGAGGCAAAAGTAGGAGGATTCCATGAGTTCAAGGCCACCCTGGCCTAGAGTGAGACCCTACCTTGAAAAACAAAACAAAAAAAGAAAACTAGAAATAATAAGTATCCATTATACAATACTGGGAGTTGAGAATGTAGCTTGGTTGGTAGAGTGCTTGCCTTGCATGCACAAAGCCCTGGGTTTGGGCTGGAGAGATGGCTTAGCAGTTAAGGCGCCTGCCTGCTAAGCCTAACAACCCATGTTCAATTCTTCAGGTCCCACGTAAGCCAGACACAATACATGACACAAATGCACGAGGTCACACATGCACACAAAGTGCCGTATATGTCTGGAGTTTGATGACAGTGGCTGGGGGCTCTGGCATGCCAATTCTTTCTCTCTCTTTCGCTATCTACCTATCTCTCACTCTCTCACAAAAAAAAAAAAAAAAAGGCCAGTCTATTGGGGTTAAAAAAAAAAGCCAGCTGTGGTGGCGCACACCTTTAATCCCAGCACTTGGGAGGCAGAGATAGGAGGATTGCTGTGAATTCAAGGCCACCCTGAGAATACAGAGTGAATTCCAGGTCAGCCTGAGCTACAGTGAGACCCTACCTCGCAACCCCCCCCCCAAAAAAAAAGCCCTGAGTTTGAGTCCCAGCACTTCAGAAACGGGGTGTGGTGGTGCATACCTACAATCCCAGTACTTGGAGGTAGCTGTAAGTGGATTGTCCTCTGCTACATAGTGAGTTCGAGGCCAGCCTGGGTTACATGAAACCCTGTCTCAAACAAACCTATTTGAAAAGCATAAACTATAAAACAGAAAATAGGCCTGGGGAAATGGCTTAGTAGTTAAGGAGCTTGCCTGCAAAGCCAAAGGACCCAGGTTCATTTCCCCAGTACCCACATAAAGTCAGATACACAAGATGGCACATGCATGTGGAGTTTATTTTTAAAAAATCATATACAGAAAGTAGTCAAATGATCATTGGTAATACTGCTACCTTAAGAAAATCAGTAGTTGAGCCAGACGTGGCACACACCTTAATCCCAACACTCAGGAGGCAGAGGTAGGAGGATAACTGTGAGTTCAAGGCCACCCTGAGACTACATAGTGAATTCCAGGTCAGCCTGAGCTAAAATGAAACCCTACCTCGGGGATCAGACATTGGTATTTAGCCCTATCTTGTCTCCCATACCTAATTTTTTACCCTGATTTGGTATCATATTGTATTTTCAAACTCCTTTCACCTAACATTCTCATAGCTTTTTTTTTTTTTTTTTTTTGTATGTTTGTTTGTTTTCAAGGTAGGGTCTCACTCTAGCCCAGGCTGACTTGGAATTCACTCTGTAGTCCCAGGTTAGCCCCAGACTCACAGCCATCCTCCTACCTCTGCCTCCCAGGTGCTTGGATTAAAGGTGTGTGCCACCATGCCCAGCTTCTAAAAGCTTTTTTAAATAAAAAGGCTTATCCTGCCTTTCATAGTAATAGTTTAGGAATTAAATTAAATTTTAGAGAGGGACTGGGATATAGCTCACTGGTAGAACATATACTTAGCATGCACAAGACCCTGAGTTCAATAATCAGCAACCATGTGTGTATGTTTACAGACATAATCAGAATGACACACACACCCTCATAGGACACATGCTAGGTAAGCCCTCTATTACTGAGCTACATTTCCAGTCCTAGAATGACTTTTGTTGTTGTTGTTGTTTGTTTTTTCGAGGTAGGGTCTCCCTCTAGCCCAGGCTGACCTGGAATTCACTATGGAGTCTCGGAGTGGCCTTGAATTCACAGCGATCCTCCTACCTCTGCCTCCCAAGTGTTGGGATTAAAGGCATGCACCACCACATCCGGCTTAGAATGACTTTTAAAACTAAAATCCTTGGGGCCTGGAGAGCTGGCTTAATGGTTAAAGGTGCTTGATTGCAAAACCTGACTGCTTGGTTTCAATTCCCTAGTACCCATGTAAAGCCAGATGTACAAAGTGGCACATGCATCAGGAGTTCATTTGCAATGGCAGGAGGCCCTGGCATGCCCATTCTCTCTCTCTCTCTCTCTCTCTCTCTCTCTCTCTCGTTATCCCCCTCTCCTTCTCTCTCTAAATAAATAAAAATAAAATCCTGTTTGCTGGGCATAGTGGTGTACATTTATAATCCCAGTACTTAAGAGGTGGAGGCAGGACAATCAGAAGTTCAAGGTCATCCTCAGCTACATAGATCAAGGCCAGCCTGGGAACTTGCCTCAAAAAGAGAGAGACCCATGTGGTGGCACACACCTTTAATCCCAGCACTCGGGAGGAGGGGTAGGAGGATTGCTGTGAGTTCAAGGCCACCCTGAGACTACATAGCGAATTCCAGGTCAGTCTGGGCTAGAGCGAGACCCTACCTCGAAAAACCAAAAAAAAAAAAGAGAGAGAGAGAGAGAGAGATCCATGAAGCCAGGCATGGTGGCACACGCCTTTAATCCCAGCACTTGAGAGGCAGAGGTAGGATTGCCATGAGTTTGAGGTCACCCTGAGACCACCTAGTGAATTCCTAGTCAGCCTGAGCTAGAGTGAAACTCTACCTGGAAAAACCAAAAAAAAAAGAGAGAGAGAGAGAGAGAGAGACCCAAGTGTAGTGGTGCAGTTTTGATCCTAGCACTCGGGAGACAGAGGTAGAAGGAACGCCATGAGTTTGAAACCAAACTGGGACTACAAAGTGGGTTCCAGGTCAGCCTGGGCTAGAGTGAGACCCTACCTCAAAAAAAAAAAAAAGAGAGAGAGAGGGCTGGAGAGATGGCTTAATGGTTAAGGCACTTGCCTGCGAAGCCAAAGGACCCAGGTTCGATTCCCCAGGACCCACATAAAGCCAAATACACAAGGTAGCACATTTATCTGGAGTTTGTTTCCAATAGCTAGAGGCCCTGGTGTGCCCATTCTTTCTCTCTCTGTCTCTCAAATAAAATATTTGGGCGAGAAAGATGGCTTAGCAGTTAAGGCACTTGCCTGTGAAGGCTAAGGACTCAGGTTCAGTTCCTCAGTTCCCACGTAATCCAGATGCACAAGGTGGCGCATGCTTCTGGAGTCTATTTGCAGTGTCTGAAGGCCCTGGTGTGCCCATTCTCTCCCCCCGCCCACTCATAAATAAATAAATAAATGAAACAGCACCACCAGGTTGAGGGAGAGACCCCCCCCCATCTTCAGGAAATACATGGATGAGCAATAGAGAAGGGTACCCAACATTCTCTTCTTCTAGCCTTCACACACATGCTCACAACATGAGTGCATCTGCACACACAAACATGTACACCACTCATACTCTACCCATGCACACATTTACAGAGAGTTAAGTTTAAATCCAAATGTGTTTAACTGCTTCCATTTTGGACAATTAAGAACCTATACAAGTTTGTTCACAGAAGCTAATCCATCAGTCTCTTGTGTTTGCTTTTTAAAAATAAAGTGTTAGCCGGGCGTGGTGGCGCACGCCTTTAATCCCAGCACTCGGGAGGCAGAGGTAGGAGGATTGCCGTGAGTTTGAGTCCACCCTGAGACTACATAGTGAATTCCAGGTCAGCCTAGGCTAGAGCAAGACCCTACCTCGAAAAACCAAAATAAATAAATAAATAAATAAATAAATAAATAAATAAATAAATAAAAAAATAAAGTGTTTAGCTGGGCATGGTGGCGCACGCCTTTAATCCCAGCACTTGGGAGGCAGAGGTAGGAGGATTGCCATGAGTTTGAGGCCACCCTGAGACTACATAGTTAATTCCAGGTCAGCCTGGATCAGAGTGAGACCCTACCTAAAAAAAAATAAATAAATAAATAAATAAATAAATAAATAAATAAATAAATAAATAAATAAAGTGCTTATATTTGTATTCTCAAAAAAAAAAAAAAGAATTAAATTTAAGTGTTTATAAATTTCAAAAGGAGCCTGTTTACTAAAGGCCTTCATCATATAGCAGGATTCAGGTTACACCTTTCCATCTACAACTGAGGAGTGGAATTTGCACCTGGGTGATGGTGGCTTAGGGTAGGGTAGAGGGAGCTTGCTTTGAGTACTCCTTCCCCCCAGTAGCTTGAGTTTCGGCTGGGAGTGAGACTGTACTCAGAGGAGCAGCCAGAGGAGGCGGTACCCCACCTGGAGGCAGCTTTGCAAGAGTACTTCGTGGCCTACGAGGAGTGCCGTGCTCTCTGTGAAGGGCCCTATGACTACGATGGCTACAACTACCTGGACTACAATGCTGACCTCTTCCAGGCTATCACAGGTATGTGCAGCTAGAGTCTGCTTGGTCAGGCCTCTCAGGTCTCTGTGGTCATGTCCAGATAATATGCACCCAGCATATGCAGCCTCATTCCTAAATTTTGTTTTATTTTTGAGAGAGAGAGAAAGAGAATGGATGCACCAGGGCCTCTAGCTGCTGCAAATGCAGATGCATGTGCCACCCTGTACATCTGGCTTTACTTGGGTACTGGGGAATTAAACCCAGGTCATTAGTCATTGCAGGCAAGTGCCTTAACCACAGAGCCATTTGCTCCAGCTCCCAATTTTCTTTAATTTTTTATTGACAACCTCCATACCTATACACAATATACCTCCCACCTCTTTGGTCCTTTCTCCTTTATTCCCTCTCCACTGAATCCCATCTTTCCAAATAGTACATGTTCTATTTTGATGTCATTTCCCCCTCCTATTATGTGTAGGAAGCATCAGCCACTGTGAGGTCATGAATACCCTGGCCACTTTGTGTCTGGAAGACAGTTGTAAAGTACTCCTCTCCTTCTTCGGCTTTTGCATTTTTTTCTGCCACCTCTTTTTTTTTTTTATAATTTTTAAAATATTTTATTATTTATTTATTTATTTGAGAGAGAGAGATACAGAAATAGGCAGGTGGAGAGAGAGAGAGAGAGAATGGGTGCGCCAGGGCCTCCAGCCACTGCAAACGAATTCCGGATGCATGCACCCCTTTGTGCATCTGGCTTACATGGGTCCTGGAGAATCGAGCCTTGAACCGGGGTCCTTAGGCTTCATAGGCAAGCGTTTAACCGCTATGCCATCTCTCCAGCCCATCTGCCACCTCTTTTGCAGTGGTTCCTGAGCTTGAAGGCTGTGATAAAGATGTCTCAGTGGTGAACACTCCGCTATCTCTTCGTAGCACTTTGATGAGATTTGAATCACCCCAGAGGTCACTTCTACCTGAAAAGAGAAGTTTATCTAACCAGAAATGAGAGTAGCATTAATATATGGGCATAACCCAGGTCTGGTGGTGCATGTCTTTAGTCCCAGCCCTTGGGAGGCAGAGATAGGAGTATTGTTGTGAGTTCGAGGACAGCCTGGGATTACAGAGTAAGTTCCTGGTCAGCCTGGGCTACAGTGAGAAAAACTACCTTGAAAAAAACTAAAAAATTAAGCTGGGCGTGGTGGCGCACGCCTTTAATCCCAGCACTCGGGAGGCAGAGGTAGGAGGATCACCGTGAGTTCAAGGCCACCCTGAGACTACATAGTGAATTCCAGTTCAGCCTGAGCTAGAGTCAGACCCTACCTCAATAAAAAAAAAAAAAAAAAAAAAAAACTAAAAAAGCCAGGTGTGGCACACACACTCAGTAGGCAGAGGTAGGAGGATTGCAGTGAGTTCAAGACCACCCTTAGATACATAGTGAATTTCAGGTCAGCCTGGGCTAGAATAAGAGCCTACCTCAAAAAAATCAAAGGAAAAATAAATTGTGTGTGTGTGTGTGTGTGTGTGTGTGTGGTGGCAGTTTGGTGGGCATAATATATTCATTTACAACAGTCGTAGTTGCCCCACTAGGGCTTTTGACCTCTCTACCCATAGACTTTTGGCTAGATTTTCAGTACTAAGCAGGAATTCCCTTGTATGCAGCAGGCCTCAAAAGAGAGTACTTGGTTTCCCCCATAACAAACATGCCACTGTTGGACCAGCTGGTACATTTGATAAGACTGGCCAGGCATGAAGCTTTTTGATGCCATTGATGACTTTTCTCCCTGTACAGGCTACATAGCTCTTTTCAGCATCCTGAGAGTTAGCAGGGAGGAAGCTTCCAGTTCGGCTCCAGCTTGAGTTCCCAGTGTAACTGAAGCAGATGGTGTCTTCAGCAATAGAGTCTTACCATCTAGTTCTTGAGGGCAGCTAAGAGTCTTGGCAATAGCTTGTAATGTTTGGGGGGCATCAAGGTCCTCCCTGACCAACAACTCCCTGGAAGGTTTCCCACCCCTGGCACTGAAATGTTTTTGAACAATATATGGCTTCTGGGCACATTTTTTTTTCAGCTAGCAAAGAAGTAGATTTCCATACGGGTTATTCATAACATCTTTTAGTTTGATTAACCCTCTTCCCACACCCTCCTCTCCTGCATCCCCTCTCATTCCTAAATTTCTTAAGTCTGGGTATCTGAGTCCATATTAATTCCACTTTAATCTGTCCATCTTACCAGCATTGGAGGAGTGACCTCATTGCCATTCTCCATCTTTGATTTCTTTCAGATCATTATGTCCAGGTCCTCAGCTGTAAGCAGAACTGTGTTACCGAGCTGGCTTCCCACCCAAGTCGAGACAAGCCCTTTGAAGACTTCCTCCCCTCACATTATAATTATCTGCAGTTTGCCTACTATAACAGTAAGGCCTATTCCTTCTCTCTGCTGGGTTAGCTCAGAAGCTAAGCCAGGCAGTCAGGGCCTGAAGCCACTATACTTCTTCAACTTCTTCCTTGGCTATGAGAAACACCTTGCCCAGTGATCCCTGGGTACTCTGTTACAAGCTAGTGGTCCAGAAAGCCATTTTCAGCAGCTCAAAAAACTGGGAGCAGCCAGGCGTGGTGGTGCATACCTTTAATACCAGTACTTGGGAGGCAGAGGTAGGAAGATCACTGTGATTCAAGTCCACCCTGAGACTACATAGTGAATTCCAGGTCTGCCTGGGCTAGAGTGAGACCCTATATCAGAAAAAAAAAAAAAAAACAAAAACTGGGAGCAGGGATCTCAATGACCCCTCTCTTCTTGTCCTTCCTCTCACATTTATAATCTAATTTTTCATTAAAAGTAATAGTAAAAGTAAGGATTACTGCTTTTTAAATTAATTCACAGGCATCTCCAACCCTCCTCCTTTCTTACTGTAGTGTAGTGCTGGGAGTAGGGGAGGGAGTAGCCAGATAACCTGTTGGTCAGCAGACTTTTACTGTATGCTAACCATTACAGCGTATTCAAGAGTACATGATGTATGTAGCTGAGAAGACTAGCACACAAACAAGATCTGTTCTGCTGAAAGGGTAATCTGCTATTTTTAAAATTTTTATTTATTTATTTATTTGAGAGAGGGAGAATGGGCGCGCCAGGGCCTCCAGCCACTGCAAACGAACTCCATATGCATGCACCCCCTGTGCTTCTGGCTTATGTGGGTCCTGGAGAATCAAACCAGGATCCTTTGGCTTTGCAGGCAAACACCTTAGCCACTAAGCAATCTCTCCAGCCCCCGTAATCTGCTATTTTAATCTCTGTTTTCTGAAAAGTCATAGGAAAAGGGTCAGTGATTTTTTTTTTTTTAAGATGCAGGCAGAAGATTCCATTTCTTCTCAGTTTCAGGCTAGGCAGCCTTGATGACATTGAACATCTCAGTCTATTACATGGTCTGTGTATGTCCTGTAACTTCTCCCCAAATCATTGTGTTATGTAGCCAGTGCCACTTAGCCTCAAAGCTTTTCAAAGACCAAACATTAAGTGGTTGTTGGTACCCAAGATAGATCCTTTCCCCCCTTATAGCCATTTTCTTTTCTTTTCTTTTTTTTTGTTTTCTTTTTTTTTTTTTTTTTTTTGCTTTGCAGTTGGGAATTACACACAGGCTATCGAATGCGCCAAGACCTACCTCCTCTTCTTCCCCAATGACGAGGTGATGCACCAGAATGTGGCCTACTATGCGGCAATGCTTGGAGAAGAACAGGCAGGCTCCATCAGCCCCCGTAAGGTGAGATTCGCTTCAATAAGAGGAGCTGTTGGCTGACACCCAGCCCAAGGGCAGGAGGGCATTGCTCAGAGTGCTGCAGGGTGAGATGGGAGCCTGGGAGCTTGAGAATAAGCTGTAGTCTGACAGCATCATCTGGACACATGTGGGCATTCTTTGCATTGGCACAAAGAGGAAAACTAAAGCTGACTTCTCTGTCCATCTTAGCCCCTCTACTTGGACACTTTTGGTCAAGGTTCTGTCAGTTTCCTCTATGCTAGTTTGTTTTGCCTGCTCGCTTGTTCTCGGTCTCCATTTCCCACCCTGTTGTACTTCTTTCTCCCATTGTTCTCTATCTGTTAGCATCTCCTCAGCTCCAAAACAAGGAGCAAATGTCAGCAGCACAGAGACTTCTATGCTGGAGGGAAAACCAAGCTTCCTCCATAGTGCTGAATCCTGAGTCTTCAAATAGCTTCATTGTAATTGTCTCCTTTGGCCACTAGATGGTGACAATCTGGCCTTTAAAAGGCCCTGCTGGGGCTGGAGAGATGGTTTAGAGGTTAAGGCACTTACTTGCCTGTGAAGCCTAAGGACATGTTTGACTCCAGGTCGCACATGCACACAAGGAGATGCATGCACACATCTGGAGTTCAATTGCAGTGGCTGGAGGCCTTGGTACACCGATCTCTCTCTCTCTCTCTCTCTCTCTCTCTCTCTCTCTCTCTCTCCCTCCCTCCCTCCCTCCCTCCCTCCCTCCCCTCTCTCTCACACACACACACACAAAAAAAAGGCCAGTCTGATCAAATTAAAAGAAAGACTAATGGAGAGAGGGAGGGGATATGATGGAGATTGGTGTTCTAAAGTGGAATGGGGGAGGGGAGGGAAATATCATATGTTTTTTGTATGTAAGTATAGAAGGTGTCAATAAAAAAATTAATAATGTTTAAAAAAGGCCAGTCTGTAGGGCTTGCCTCAAAAAAAGAAAAAGCTGGGCATAGTGGCGCACGCCTTTAATCCCAGCACTCAGGAGGCAGAGGTAGGAGGATCACCAAGAGTTCAAGGCCACCCTGAGACTACATAGTGAATTCCAGATAAGCCTGGACTAGAGTGAGATCCTATCTCACAGGGAAGGAAGGAAGGAAGGGAGGGAGGGAAGAAGGAAGGAAAGAAGGAAGGAAAGAAGGGAGGAAGGAAGACAGCCCATCCTTCTGGTCTCTGTTGTGCTTGGTTAATACTTCCCCCCACCCCTTTGTGATCCTATTAGCGAATCTGGGAAGGGGAGAGAAAATGCCCACTGTGGTCAGTCTAGTGTATAACTGAACTCCCGTCCTGGAAAGAAGAGAGCTAAGATCAGTTGAGCCCCAGTACAGGCCACACCCAGTCCAGGGCTCAGCCTTCAGGTTGTTTAATCAGCACAGCTACCCTTTGAGGTGAGCACTCTACCTGCTGTGTTGCTGAGGACATGTAGATGAAGTGACTCGTGCAGTGTCTATGGCTGGTCAGTAGTGACCAAAGTCTGTCCTATTGCTGGCATGGCTCCTGACGCAGGGTTGTCCCTCAGGGTTGTCACTCACTAAGTCATGCTGGGTGAATAAGCAACAACGGTGGGGTTTGCTTCCTTCCAACCTCACTGAACTGTCGGCGAGGGTTAAAGGAGATAGCACATGTGGCCCGGTGTCTAGGACTTGGCAAAGGAGGTCGATAATTTGAAGTCCTTCAGAGAAAATGTCCATCTTTCACTTGGATAATTATAGTAGCCCAGAGGACTTGCTCCTTTAATGCTTTTCTCCGCAAACTGCCTCATCTTTATTTTAACTGTATTTTCTTTTTCTCTTCCTCCTGCTGCTGCTTGGAGCCTTACAGGGCACCTAAGGAAAAATGTGTCCCTGAAAAGGACTCAGTTTCCTTGCCCTGGGTAAGCCCTACCCCTGAGCACACATGGGATGCTAGAGTTCTGGGTCCAGCCATTCTGGACGTGCACATCTTCAAGGACGGATGAGGTCTGGTCATTCTTGAGGGATTGCAGGTGCAGAGTGGATCGCACATGGGACTGAGGATCTAAAAGACCTGCTTGCGCATCCTCACTGCTTTACCTATAAAGTTAGAGTACCAAGGCTGGAGCTGAAGCTCAGTTGGTAGAGTAGTTGCCTAGCATGCATGAAGCCTTGAGATTGAGCCTTAGCACTGCATACATGGAGTGTGATGATACACACCTTCCAGCACTCAGGAAGCAGAGATAGGAGAATCACAAGTTCAGGGCTGATGTGGACCACATAGTGAGACACTCTTAAACAAACAAACAAAAGGTCATTCATCCCCAAAGTGGTTGTGAATATGAAATGAGTGGCACAGGTGTTGTCTAACACACAGAGGACTTTTCATCTGGACCTGGTGGTACAGTCTCATAGTCTCAGCTACTGGAGATTCTGAGGGCCTGGAGAATCTCAAGTTTAAGTCTTGCCTACGCTACTGACAGTTCAAAGCCAGGCGTGGTGGCACATACCTGCAATTTCAGTACTTGGGAGTCTGAGACAAAAGGATGTATTGAGTTTGAAGCTAGCCTAGGCTAATAAGAAGGCCCCATCTCAGACTGAGTTCAAAGCCATCCTGTACAACTTTTCCAAAAAGAAAACTAGGGCTGGAGGAATGGCTTAGCAGTTAAGGCACTTGCCTGTGATGCCTAAGGACCCAGGTTTGATTCCCCAGTACCCACATAAGCCAGATGCACAAGGTGGTGCATGTGTCTAAAATCCATTTGGAATGGCTGGAGATCCTAGCACCACCATTCTTTCTCCATCTGCCTCTTTCTCTCTCTCTCTCTCTGTCACTCAAATAAATGAATAAAGCTGGGTGTGGTGGTGCACACCTTTAATCCCAGCACTTGGAAGGCAGAGAGGTAGGAGGATTGCCTTGAGTTCAAGGCTACCCTGAGACTACATAGTGAAGTCTAGGTCAGTCTGAGCTAGAGTGAAACCCTAGCTTGAAAAACCAAAACTTGGGCTGGAGAAATGGCTTAGCAGTTAAGGTGTTTGCCTGCAAAGCCAAAGGATCCTGGTTCGATTCTCCAGGACCCACATAAGCCAGATGCACAAGGGGCACACACATCTGGAAGTTTTTTGCAGGGGCTGGTGGCCCTGGCGTGCCCATTCTCTCCCTCTCTCTTTCTCTCTCTCTGCCTCTTTCTATCAAATATATAAATAAATAAATAAATAAATAAATAAATAAATAAATAAAAAAAATATTTTTTAAAAGAAAAAGAAAGGGCTGGAGAGATGGCTTTGCGGTTATGGTGCCTCCCGCTAAGCCTAAGAACGCCCATTCTATTCTCCAGGTCCCATGTTTAGCCAGACGCAAGTGACGCAGGGGCGCAATGTCGTACTTTCCCACAAGGAGGCACATGCGTCTGGAGTTTGTTCACAGCGGCCGAGAGGCTGTTGGCATGCCCATTCTGTCTCTCTCTCTCTCTCTCTCTCTCTCTCTCTCTCTGACTGTCTCAAAAAAAAAGAAAGAAAGAAAGAAAGAAAGAAAGAAAGAAAGAAAGAAAGAGAAAAACTAAACAAATAAGAAAGAAAAGTAAAAAGAGGGCTGAGGATGTAGCTTAGCAGTAGAATACCTAGGATGCCTGAGACTCTGAGTAAAATTCCCAGTATTGTTTAAAGAAAGAGAGAGAGGGAAGGAGGGGGGACTTTTCCTGCTCCTGCTGTAGAGCATGTGTTCACATCTTCTAGGGATCATCAGCTCTTCTGTCCTAGAGATAACTGGAGCTGAGGTCTTTCCCTCGTGGGACACCTGCTTATGCTACTCTTGCAGGCTCTGTTTATGCCAGGCAAGAGGAGCCCTGGAACTGAGAGAGAGCTTATGCCATACGGGAAAGCACACATCCTGTGATTGTGGGGAGAAAGGCCTCGGTCACACAGGCACTAGAGAATGCCAGGCAGGTTTACCCCTCAGCTGAAGGGCAAAGGCGAGTTCTAGGACTTTCTTCCACGTTGTTTCTTCAGAATGCCCAGGAGTACCGACAGCGCAGCCTGCACGAGAAAGAACTGCTTTTCTTCGCTTACGATGTTTTTGGGATTCCCTTTGTGGATCCGGTGAGCCAGGGCAGGAGCTGGACAGGAGGGGAAGGGGGGCACCTAGCAGTGGAGGAGTGGCACACCTCGCGACTCTGGGGACAAGAGCTAAGCATGGGATGCGTGACCTTGAGGATGGAAGATGAAGGGGGGCCCTGGGCCACTAGAGACAGCTGAGGGTCCAAGAATGCCCACCTTATCTCCAAAAGGGAGGAGGCAGTGAGGCAGCTTTGCCATAGAAACTCTGATTTCCTATGCTGATCCCAGGAAAACGAAGTGACCCTGCTTTATCCTGACCCACCTTCAGGACTCATGGACTCCAGAAGAGGTGATTCCCAAGAGACTGCGAGAAAAACAGAAGTGAGGGCCTTGAAGAAACTGCATGATTGGATCAGTCTGACGAAGTGGTTGAGCTCCCTGTGCCCAGGCAGATGGGAACTCCTGGCCAGGGGTGGGAGGGCTCAGGATGGGAAGTTGGGATAGGTGCAAGCTGGCCCCAGCACAGTGCTCAGAGCCTTTGTGCTCACAGGTCAGAACGGGAAACTGCTGTTCGCATCTCCCAGGAGATTGGCAACCTTATGAAGGAGATTGAGACCCTTGTGGAAGAGAAGACCAAAGAGTCATTGGATGTGAGCAGACTGACCCGGGAAGGTGAGAGGATGGAGCTCAGGCACACCTGCAGTGATGGTGGGGCACCAAGCGGGTCACCCCATGTTCACCAGGCAGCACTCACTCTTGCATTGTGCAGCTCACCATGGGCCAGCCTCAGGGTGTACAGCAGGCACTAGAACTTCCCCTTGCTTCCACGTCCTTCCTAACTCACCAACAGAACTGTCATCGAGACAGGCCTAAGAATGGGTCTTTAGTGAAGAAGTAAGATTCCTATCCAGGCGTGGTGGCACACACCTTTAATCCCAGCACTCGGGAGGCAGAGGTAGGAGGATCGCCATGAGTTTGAGGCCACCCAGAAACTACATAGTGAATTCCAGGTCAGCCTGGACTAGAGTGAAACCCTACCTCAAAATAAAACCAAAAAAAAAAAAAAAAAAAAAAAAAAAAAGATTCCTGTGTCACAGTTAGACTCGCATGCTCATTTCAGTGAGTGACTGCACAGAACTCTTCTTTTCCCCTACTCCAAACTCTTTCCCCAGCCGCTCACCCTGATACTGAGACTCGGAACCTTCAGGTCTCCACCCCTTGCCCATGCCTCCAGCCTACCGTGATGGTGACGGCTCCACTCTCTCCTACCTTGTCCTTTTTATTTATTTATTTTTAATATTTATTTGCAAGCAGAAAAAGACAGAATAGGCACAACAGGACCTTTAGCCACTGCAAACAAACTCCAGGTGCATGCGCCATTTTGTACATCAGGCTTTGTAGCCAAGCACCTTAACTGCTAAGCCATCTCTCCACTCCTGCCTGGTCCTTTGTCCCTTGCCTCAGGCCTGCATAAGTAGGTCCAAGTCACCTCCTATCTGTGCCCATCTCTTCATCCAGTCCGTCCTCATCCCTCCCATATACATGTAGGTGCCTGACGTATCATGCAACACTAGGACAGTGAGTGCACCCTTCCAGCCTGTACCTCTTCCCCTCTCTTCTTCCACTGCTCCTTGTTAACTGAACCCCCTCTTGGCCCACAGGTCTTTGTTTATGCTTTGCCCCCTCCTGACATACTTCTCACCAACTCTGCCACCTCCTTGTGTGGCACTCAGAAAGCTTCGGCACCTAGCTGGACTTGAGCTATGACTGTAGTGTGGCCCCAGCACAGAGAGATACAGTAGAAGTGCAGGGAGAGATGCTAGCCTTTACCTAGTCACTGAGTGCTTAAATTGACTAGGTGGTTTAAACAGGATTAACGTGAAAAGAACTTGTCCAACATCCCTTTGTTTTCAGAATGCTTTTACTTTATTCTCTTGCTTATAAGTGATAATGATTGGAGATACTCTGGCACCCAACAATTTTGAGCTTTTACTATAAGCCAAATATATACTGAGTTTAACTTATTTGTAAACATCAAACTGGCATCAAACTTACAATGAAGAAGCTATTTGAAAGAGGAGGACGTGTTAATTAATTAACAACCTCAGAGTGCTTAAGTAACTTGCTACAGTCATACAGTAAATGGAGGATCCAGGAATCAAACCCAGTTCTTTGAGGTTCATGTTTTAAGAACTTGGGTACCTGATTACTTAGTCTGTGAAGCCCCTAAACCAGCAGTTGTTTGGTAGCAAGTTGGCCTGCAGGTTCTGCCCTCCAGACTATCCTCCCGTTGGAAGCAGCCAAAAGTAGATCTATTTCTCTGGTGAACGGGAATCAAGGAAGAACTGGGCAGAGCTACAGGCTTCAACCAGCCTTGTCATTGCTTTGCAGGAGGCCCCCTGCTGTACGAAGGCATCAGCCTCACCATGAACTCCAAAGTCTTGAACGGCTCCCAGCGGGTGGTGATGGATGGCATGATTTCGGACAATGAGTGCCTGGAGCTGCAGAAACTGACCAATGTGAGGGAAGCCTAGCCACTGCACCATCTTGCTGAGGGTCCCACATCCCACCTTCCAAGTGCCTGCCCAGACTTTGCTGCCCTTCGTTGACACCTCCCATCAACCCCTCAGCTGCCCCAGCTAACTTTATCTTGTCTTTTGACTTGGTAGGCAGCAGCAACTTCAGGAGATGGCTACCGAGGTCAAACCTCCCCACATACCCCCAACGAAAAGTTCTATGGTGTCACTGTCTTCAAAGCCCTCAAGGTAAACTCCATCCAGGGCACTCTAGAGGGGTGAGCAGGAGGAACCTGTCTGTCTGAGCGAGTGGGGAGGGGAAGAGCAGTACTCTGGCTCTGGGGAGGAATTAAGGACAGTGATAGAAAGTGGGAAAGCATCTTACTACTGACATTCCAGTTGTCAGGGGGTGAGGGTAAGCTATGTTGAAGCAGTTAACTTGTAAGTCCCCACTGTTGACCAAGTATAATAAGAATGAGGTGGACAAAAATGAGGACTGGAGAAATGGCTCAGCAGTTAAGGAGCTTGCCTGCAAAGCTGAGTGACCCTAGTTCTATTCCCGATACCCACAAAAACCAAATGCACAAAGTAGCGCATGCATCTGGACTTCATTTGCAATGTCTGGAGGCCCTGATGCATGCATTCTCTGTCTCTATTCTCATTGCCTCTGTTCACAAATAAATTTAAAAATTTTTTTGTTGTTTTTGTTTGTTTTTTGAGGCAGGGTCTCACTCTAGCCCACGCTGGCCTTGGACTCTCAGCAGTCCTCCTACCTCTGCCTTCCAAGAGCTGGAATTAAAGGTTGTGCCACCACTCCCAGCCTAATAAAATCATTTTTTGTTTGTTTATTTTATTCATTTATTTATTTGAGAAAGAGAAAGAAGCAGATAGAGAATGAGCACGCCAAGCCCTCCAGCCACTGCAGACTAACTCCATATGTATGCATCATCCTGTGCATTTGTCTTTCGTGGGTCCTGGGGAATCAAACCTGGGTCCTTAGGCCTCGCAGGCAAGTTCCTTAACCACTAAGCCATCTCTTCAGCCCAAATTTTTTTGTTTTTCAAGGTAGGGTCTCTCTCTAGCCCAGGCTGACCTGGTATTCACTGGGTAGTCTCAGGGTGGCCTTGAACTCATGGTGATCCTCCTACCTCTGCCTCCCAAGTGCTGGGATTAAAGGCATGTGCCATCATGCCCAGCCAAAATATTTTTTTAAATGAGATGAACAAGACAAAACTGATCCTCCGAGGTGTGAAGTGGAAAATGGCTGATTCCAGGGGGCTGCATTTCTGATCAGGATGCCTGGGTTAGTCACAATGAGAAGGAGGGACCGGTGTGGGGGCAGAGAGACTGCACCTTCAGCAGCAGGTTTGGGATGCTCTCGGCATCCAGCCTTTGTGTCCTGGAAAACTATAAAGAGTTGTCCTGGGCAGCTGACCACCTGTGTCCTTTGCAGCTGGGGCAGGAAGGGAAAGTTCCCCTGCAGAGCGCCCACCTGTACTACAATGTGACTGAGAAGGTGCGACGTGTCATGGAGTCCTACTTCCGCCTGGACACCCCCCTCTACTTCTCCTACTCCCACCTGGTGTGTCGCACTGCAATAGAAGGTGGGCCTCATCACTCCTGCCTGCTCCCACTAGCGTGCCATGCCCTGGCACTGTCCTGGATGCTGGGGACACTGGACTAGGATGGGGACTCTTCACGCTAGGTGGAAAACCAGTGCTTTGCAGTAGCATGAAGAAGGTTCCAGACCGACCTGCGGGTCAGGAAGGTTTCCAGAGGAGGTGTGGGAAGTTTGCAGGATGAGTATGCTTGAGGCAATCACAGGGTAGTAGGAAGACGTATGAGCCGGAGACCAGCTGGCACAAAGGAATGGACGCACTGAGGGAACTGAGAAAGTTACCAGATTATGGAGAACCACTCTGGAATTTGCTTTGTCCTTTCAGTCAGTTAGGAGCCGTGTTGCCAGGCCTTTGTTAGTAGTCATTAAATACCAAATCTGTGAGGGAACTACTGCATTAAATGTCACACGGATGCAAGGCTATTCTGTGGCCCTCACCCTTGCACAATCCTTTTGCTCTGTCATGCTGTGCTGTAGTCTTCCGAGGGCCCCTGGCCCTGACACTGACCTTGGTAGGTAGCTGGGACAAGAGGGTTTCCCTTTCCCTCAGGATGTTGGGAGTTCTGTGAGAATCTGGACACACTCAAAGGACTGTGTCAGGCACACAGCTGTGTGTCACAGAGTCTCAAGGTGGAAGAGTCCTGGCATAGGCAGCCAGAAGCCAGCATGAGGAGTCCTCAAACAGTGAAGGACTCAGTGAGAGGAGTTTTGTCACTGTGTTGGGACTTGGAGATTGTGGATCAAACTGGAGGCAGGGACACTGGTCAGCAGTGACCAAGGTAGACAGAGTCCAAGGCTGGAAACTGAGTCAGGGCTTGAAACTGGCGGCAGTGACCAAGACGGACAGAGTCCAAGGCTTGAAACAAGTGTGGACAGAGTCCAAGGCTGGAAACTGGTCAGCAGTGACCAAGACGGAAGAGTCCAGGGGAAACAGTGACCAAGACGGACAGAGTCCAGGGCTTGAAACTGGTCGGCAGTGACCAAGACGGACAGAGTCCAAGGCTTGAAACTGGTCAGCAGTGACCAAGGTAGACAGAGTCCAAGGCTGGAAACTGGTCAGCAGTGACCAAGACGGACAGAGTCCAGGGCTTGAAACTGGTCGGCAGTGACCAAGACGGACAGAGTCCAGGGCTTGAAAGAGTGACCAAGGTGGACAGAGTCCAGGGCTTGAAACTGGTCGGCAGTGACCAAGACGGACAGAGTCCAGGGCTTGAAAACTGGTCAGGGCTTGAAACTGGTCGGCAGTGACCAAGGCAGACAGAGTCCAAGGGAAACTGGTTGAAACTGGTCAGGGCTTGAAACTGGTCGGCAGTGACCAAGACGGACAGAGTCCAGGGCTTGAAACTGGTCGGCAGTGACCAAGGCAGACAGAGTCCAAGGCTGGAAACTGGTCAGCAGTGACCAAGACGGACAGAGTCCAAGGCTTGAAACTGGTCAGCAGTGACCAAGACGGACAGAGTCCAGGGCTTGAAACTGGTCAGCAGTGACCAAGATGGACAGAGTCCAGGGCTTGAAACTGGTCGGCAGTGACCAAGGCTGGAAACTGGTCAGCAGTGACCAAGGTGGACAGAGTCCAAGGCTTGAAACTGGTCAGCAGTGACCAAGGTGGACAGAGTCCAGGGCTTGAAACTGGTCGGCAGTGACCAAGACGGACAGAGTCCAGGGCTTGAAACTGGTCGGCAGTGACCAAGACGGACAGAGTCCAGGGCTTGAAACTGGTCGGCAGTGACCAAGACGGACAGAGTCCAGGGCTTGAAACTGGTCGGCAGTGATCAAGGTGGACAGAGTCCAAGGCTGGAAACTGGTCGGAGTGACCAAGGTGGACAGAGTCCAGGGCTTGAAGCTGGTCAGCAGTGATCAAGGTGGACAGAGTCCAAGGCTTGAAGCTGGTCAGCAGTAGAAACACAAAACATGGGAGAGGTATTGAGGAGAGACAGGGCCTAGTGACTGGCTGGACAAGATCAGGTGGCATTTGCCATCCCCACACAGGGTATGCACAAGGTTTGCATTGGAAGAAGGTGTGTTCAGTGTTCTGAACTGGTCTGCTGGCGATTTACACTGTACCTGTCCTCTTCGTGTCCTCCTGTGTGGTTTTCTACTCACCCTGCTCCCTGAACTCCCCTTTGCACCCCACCTCTCCTACTACAGAACTGCTTGAGGATTGACTCCCTGGGCCTTGCTCTTGCCAGCCTGGATCCTTGTGTCTACCTCCCTGGCCCTGCCTCTTTCATTAAGTCTAGCCTCACTTTGCCACTCAGCCAAGGGTCCACTTGTTGCACCCTGCTTGCCCTGCAGATTTGTTCTGACCTCTAAGTGTGACTTAGACAGAGACCTGTCCCCTCACCCAGTTCACTGACCATTTCCAAAGATCCAAATTTTTTTTTTTCCCACGAGGTAGGGTCTCACTGTGGCCCAGGTTGACCTGGAATTCACTCTCTAGTCTCAGGCTGGCCGCAAACTCACGGTGATCCTCCTACCTCTGCCTCCCGAGTGCTGGGATTAAAGGCGTACACCACCATGCCAGGCTCCAAACTTATTTTGAGAAGCTCACACCCACTACCCCATATGTCATCATGAGAGCAGCGATGTCTCTTGAATACTCCAAACTAACATGGGTTGTCTTGGCTGCAGAGTCACAGGCTGAGAGAAAGGACAATAGCCACCCAGTCCATGTTGACAACTGCATCCTGAACGCTGAGACTCTTGTGTGCATCAAGGAGCCCCCTGCCTACACCTTCCGGGACTATAGGTGAATGCAGGGCAGGTGCTATACAAAGAGGGCTGTGCTCACCCTCTGAGGCCCCTCAGTACCCTGGACTCTGTCTCCCCACCTCTCAGCACATATGTGCATAAAGGCCAGGGCAAGCTGTCCTCGAGTCCAGTCTCTCACCTCAATCCCTATATAGGAAGGCAGAGCATAGGGACCCCTTCAGGTTGAGTGTGAAGAGTGTAAGAATGTGAGTGGGCATGGCACAGAAACACCTAGACAGTAGCACGATGGAGTCTCGGAGGTGGGGTTGGGGGTTCTCTGGGCTGCTCAAAGCTTTGCGGCAGCTTCTTAAAGGCTTCCTTCCTGTGCAGAGCTCCCCCTGCAACCCCTGGTGAGAGTAAAGGAAGGTGACGGTTCTGGGGAGTGGGAGGACAAGGGTCATGTCTGCATGTCCTTGCCTTTCCCAGTGCCATCCTTTACCTTAACGGGGACTTTGACGGAGGAAACTTCTATTTCACCGAATTAGATGCCAAGACTGTGACGGTGAGTGCTCCCTTGTCCTCATCCCTGAGAGGCAGATCCTGTTTCCCGGAGCTGATGTCCCAAAGTACAGAGCGCAAAATGACTACCCAGGCTTCCTCATGCCCCTTGCCCTCACTAGAAGGCTTTGAGATGAGTCAGCTCTCCTCGGGTCTCTGGCAGACTAAGCTGAAGCTGCCTGTGGCCCTGGCCTCACAAGAGTCCTTTTTCTTTCTTTCTTTCTTTTTTTTTTTTTTTTTTTTTTTTTTTTTTTTTTTTTTTTGGTTTTTTGAGGTAGGGTTTCACTCTGGTCCATGCTGACCTGGAATTAACTATGTAGTCTCAGGGTGGCCTCAAACTCACAGCAATCCTCCTACCTCTGCCTCCCGAGTGCTGGGATTAAAGGTGTACGCCACCATGCCCAGCTATTTTTCAGCATTTTTTTTAAATCTATTTTATTTATTTATTTGCAAGAGAGAGAGAGAGATAGAAGAGAGGCAGACACAGAGAGAATGGGCACACCAGGGCCTCCAGCCACTGCAAACGAACTCCAGATGCATATGCCCCTTGTGCATCTGGCTTACGTGGGTCCTGGAGAATCGAACCGGGATCCTGTGGCTTGACAGGCAAACGCCTTAACCGCTAAGCCATTTCTCCAGCCCTCAGCATTTTTTTTATTGACAATTTCCTTAATTGTAGACCATATCCCATGGTACTTCCCTCCCTCCAGCCCTCTTTCCCCTTTGAAACTTCACTCTCCATCATATTCCCTCCCCCTCTCAATCAGTCTCTCTTTTATTTTGATGTCATGATCTTTTCCTGCTATTATGATGGTCTTGTGTAGGTAGTGTCAGGCACTGCCAGGTTATGGATATCCGGCCATTTTGTGTCTGGAGGAGCACATTATAAGGAGTCCTATTCTTCCTTTGGCTCTTACATTCTTTCCGCCCCCTCTTCCGCAATGGACCCTGAGCCTTAGAAGGTGTGTTAGAGACGTTTCAGTGCTGAGCACTCCTCTGTCCCTTCTTCTCAGCACCATGGTGCCTTCTGAGTCATCCCAAGGTCACCACCATCTAAGTAACATTAATATATGGGTATGGGCAAAAGAGAAGTAACATGGACAGTTTATGGGTAGTGGGCATTAAGCCAGACTTACTGGACAGTTTGGTGAACATAGGGCTCACCAGTTGTATTTAGCAGTATCAGGGATGACAGCACCCAGCGGATGTGATGAACACTTGGGGAGAGCTCTGGCCTGCACCCTGGACTTGCCACGGGACTGTAGGAAGTGTCCCGGGTGCTCAGCTGAGTCTGCATGGTGCTGCTGCTCTTTTTCAGGATGCCACTCTTCCTGGGCTTGGGATGTATTAGGACTCAGGCCCATGGAGTGGGCCTCCAGTCCAATTAGAGGACAATTGGTTTCCCCCATAACAGATATGCCACTGTTGCACCCATTGGCTCATTTGGCCTGGACAGTGGAACACTCAGAAGCCATAGATTATTACTAGAAATTTTCAGTGCCAGGGATGGGATACCTTCCAGTGAGTTGTTGGCCAGGGAGGTCCCTGATACCCCCAGAACATTACAGGCCATTGCCAAGGCCCTTGGTTTCCCCTCAGGAATAGATGGTAAGACCCTACTGAAAACTGACGACTCCACATATTTGGGCTGCAAGGTCACTGAGAAATCCTGCTAGAGCTGAGCTGAAAGCCTCCTCCATGTGGACCAGCTGACAGAAGGTTGGAAAAAGCTACGCTGCATGCAGTTCAGTGGGAGAGAGAGAAAACACCAGTGAAGGTACTCAACAGTGAACACTGAGCCCTTTTTCATGTATATCCGCATTTGTTCTCTACAGGCTGAGGTGCAGCCTCAGTGTGGAAGGGCGGTGGGATTCTCTTCTGGCACTGAAAACCCACATGGAGTGAAAGCTGTCACCAGGGGGCAGCGCTGCGCCATCGCCCTGTGGTTCACGCTGGACCCTCGACACAGTGAGCGGGTAAGTTGTGGGGCTGCCAGTTTCTGTTCCCGAAGGACCCCAGTTCTGCTTCCTCTCCCCTCAATCCCACTGCTCATGGTGTAGTTATGGAGGAGCACTGGCTAGGGACGCCTGGCTCCAGTTTTGTCCCCAGAGTGACAGTCACAAGGCTGGTCTGTCACATGGCCTCATCCTCCCAGGGCCTGCTTTCTGACCTGTACATGGGAGCTAAGGTGGGAGCAGCGCAGGGTTCCTGGTGCCCTCCTGAGCCCCCACCTCAGCTACTAGAGCGTCAGACCTGCTAGGAAGGAGGGGAGGCCCTGGGGCAGCATTGCCACTGCCCTCAGCTGAGTAGTGGAGCTTGCCGTTGCAGGACCGGGTGCAAGCCGACGACTTGGTGAAGATGCTCTTTAGCCCAGAAGAGGTGGACCTGCTGCAGGAACAGCCCTTGCACAGCCAGCAGGGCTCCCCCCAGCCTGAAGAAGAGCCTCTCTCAGACGGCGTGTCGAAGCACAAGGATGAGCTATGACAGCACCCAGCTCACACATGGATGTGATGAACACTTGGGGAGAGCTCTGGCCTGCATCCTGGACTTGCCAGCCCCTCGGGGCTGCAGAGCAGGAAGTGTCCCGGGTGCTGCCCAGCTGAGGGGACCCTGCCCACAGCCTTCTGCATGGTGCTGCTGCTCTTGGAGTGGATGTGGCAGGATGCCACTCTTCCCTGGGCTTGGCTGAAGGCTTAGGACTCAGGCCCAGAACCACGCCAGGGCCTTCACAGGCAGCTGCATGACAGCAGCCCCGTATTTAAGTGTCTGTGTAGACAACCTAAGAATAAATGATTTGTGGATTTTCATTTGCTGGTTTGTTCAGAGTGGCAATGTGCCCACTCTGTCCCACAGGCGGTGCTTGATAGAAAGGCTCTGGGCAGAGTGCTGTGGCCAGTGTGATGCAAGAAGGTCCAGCTCAGTACCCAGCTGAGCCACTTCCTGTGCAGCCTCAGGCCAGACACTGAACCCAGGTACCTTGGGGCTGTTGACCACATAAAGGGATTGTGGTCCTCCCTCTGCCGTCTTCTGGGGCAGCTGTTCAGTCCATCTGTGACGTTGGATGTGACAGCACTTCGTAAACCCTAAAGCTCTGGATGGACGGTTGGGATTATGACTAACCCTCTTCGGTCTCGCAGAAGTCATGGCACACTCCCCTCAGGGCAGCCACATGCTTCTGCTTGCTGGCTAACCTCAGAGTGTACCTGAGGGCGTGGTGTGCAGGATGGTACCCCTGACAGACAGAGAACATGGCTCTGCTGGTCACATCCATGGCACCAAGCCCACCACCTTTCCTGTGCTTGAGATGTGGCAGGGCAGAGTACAGGAACCTGCAGTCAGGCAGTCATTTAGACAACCAACCGTTATTTATTCAGTTAAGTGCCTAGAATTTAGGATGTGGTAGAAAACAAAACAAGCCCTGTTCTCAGAAAGCTTGTATTTTGTAGGGGAGACATAATAAATGTGTAAATATATGTGTGTGTGTGCTTTGCACATGTGTAATTCCTTTTGATATATATAATTTTATTTATTTGAGAGAAAGAGGCAGAGAGAGAAAATGGGCATGCCAGGGCATCCAGCCACTGCAAATGAACTCCAGATGCGTGCACCCCTTGTGCATCTGGCTTACATGGGTCCAGGCAAATGCCTTAACCGCTGAGTCATCTCTCCAGCCCTGTAATTCCTTATGAAACCCCAAAGGCGGGAGGAACAGGCCAGGAAGAAGGGGGTGCATGTTCAAGTCTTGGGGTCCCCCAGCAGGGTTTTGAGGAAGGAGCAACAGCACCTGACTTACATATGATTGGGGTGTTTTTGTTTTTTGTGTATGTGTGGTATTGGGGATTGAACTCAGGACCTGCTGCATGCTAGACAAGCACTCTTCCTCTAAACTACATTCCTAGTCTGTGACTTACATGTTAAAAGCCCCCATGGACAATATGGGGAGAATAAGTGGGGGATGGGGGTACAGGATTGGAGACAAGTTGGTGAAGGCTCCAGGAGAGGGGAGGATGGCCTGGGCGGAGGCCCCCCCGCAGTGGAGATGAACATCAGGCTGGGGGTCAGTTCCAGAGCAGCACCTGTAGGAGATGCTGATGGACTGCTGGAGGTATGAGCCAAAGCACTCAGCAGTTAAGCTAGGACAGAGCTACCTCTTACTGCCCACAGGCAGGCAGTACACTGCTGGGGGAATGGTGGTGGGCATGACCACCAGGAGTTTGGGCTAGGTGTTCTAAGGTTGAGTTTGAGGGCCATTTTGCTGGAAGCCAGGAGAGTAGAGAAGTTAGAAGATAGCTTGTCTTAAGCAGGGTGAAAGCCTTTAATCCAGACACTTGGGAAGCTGAGGTAGGAAAATAGAGTTCAAGATCAGCCTGGGCTACAGTGAGATCCTGCCTCCAAAAAAAAAAAAAAAAAAAAAAAAAAAAAAAGGCTGGAGATTGCTTAGTGGTTAAGGCAGTTGCCTGCAAAGCCAAAAGACTCAAGTTCAATTCCCTAGGACCCATGTAAGCCAGATGCACAAGGTGGCACATGTGCCTGAGTTCGTTTGCAGTGGCTGAAGGCCCTGGCATGCCCTCTCTCTCTCTCAACTAAACAAATAAATAAAATATTAAATTTTTTTTAAAAGCCAGGTGTGGTGGTGCATGCCTTTAATCCCAGCACTCGGAAGGCAGAGGTAGGAGGATCGCAGTGAGTTTGAGGCTACCCTGAGACTACATAGTGAATTCCAGGTCAGCCTAGGCTGGAGTGAGACCCTACCTTGAAAAATAAATTTTAAAAAGTCTGGAGAAATGGCTTAGTGGTTAAGGTGCCTGCCTGCAAAGCCAAAGGACCTCAGTTTGATTCCCCAGTACCCATGTAAGCCAGATGTACAAGGTGGCGCATGCATCTGGAATTCATTTGCAGTGGCTGGAAGCCCTGACATGCCCAGTCTCATTCTCTCTCTCTCTCTCAATCTCTCTCCCTCTCTCAAACAAATAAATAAAAATAAACTAAAAATAATAATAATAAAGGTACATGAGCTTCACCAGCTCAGAGCTAAGTGATCCTTCTCTCTGTGTGCTTCACCAGGACAGCAGAACACATGTGCTGACCCAGGATGATCAAGGGTACTCAGGAAGGATTGCTCACATAGTCCCTGGCGCAATGGTGGACACTCCACATTACAGAAATCTATATGGGCCTCATACTGATCTTCCAGAAATTTCTACATCAAGGCAAATGACCTTTACAAATAAAAAAAAAAAAAAAAAATCGCCAGGTGTGATGGCACATCCCTTCTTTAATTCTAGCACTCAGGAGGCAGATGCAGGAGGATTGCCATGAGTTCAAGGCCACCCTGAGACTACTTAGTGAATTCTAGGTCAGCCTGGGCTAGAGCAAGACACTACTTCAAAAAAGCAAAGAAAAAACTTTTTTTTAAATTTTATTTATTTTTATTTGTAAGCAGAGAGAGAACTTGTGTGAGAGAGTGTGTGAATGACATGCTGGGGTCTCTTGCCAATGCGAATGAACTTCAGATGTATGTGTCACTTTGTGTATCTGGCTTTACATAGGTGCTGAGGAATCAAACCCAGGCCATCAGGCTTTACAAGCAAGTGCCTTTTAAAAAAAAAAGTTTATTTATTTATTTGCAAGGAGAGAGAGAGAAGAGAGACAGACAGAGTGAGAATGGGCATGCCAGGGCCTCCAGCCACTGCAAACGAACTCCAGATGCATGTGCCCCTTGTGCATCTGGATTACATGGGTTCTGGAGAATTGAACCTGGGTCCTTTGGTTCACAGGCAAACACCTTAACCACTAAGCCATTTCTCCAGCCCTACAAGCAAGTGCCTTTAACTGCTGGGCCATCTCTCTACCCCCTGCAATTTTTTAAAATGAAAGTATGTAGCATAAACATCTTTTTATTTTTATTTATTTGCAAGCAAAGAGAGAATAGACAGACACAGAGAATGGGTGCACCAAGGCCTCTAGCCACTGCAAACGGACTCCAGATGCATGCACCACTTTGTGCATCTGGCTTACATGGAAACTGGGGAATCAAACTCTGGTTGTTAGGCTTTGCAGGCAAGCGCCTTTACCGCAGAGCCATCTATCCAGCATCCCTCCTACAATTTTAAAAATATTTTTATTTATTGGAGAGACAGCAGGGTGTGCCAAGGTCTCCTGCTGCTGCTGCAAGTGAACTCAAGTGAACCACTTTGTGCATCTAGCTTTGCAAGGGTACTGGGGAATCAACCCCAGTCTATCAGACTTTGTAAGCAAGCGCCTTTAACCACTGAGTCATCTCTCCAGCCCCAATCTTTACAATTTCAATGCATACTAACCATATACAGACAGCAGCTGACCTCTGTTGAGTTCACAAAAGGCCAGATGTTTTCAATGACAACAGGACCAAGGTAAGTCATATAATTACTCTGGAGTAAGTCACACGGAAGCAGGGGCTGATGGCAGGGTCCTGGCTGAGATGCAACTGCGATTGTTCGGTCCATGTCTGGCCAAGCATATGTAAGGACAAGCAAGCAGTAGGAGGAAGTTTGCTTATGATGATGAGAGCATGAGAAGGACTGAGGCAACTCAGCAAACCTAGAGAAGACTTGGACATGGCAACCATTGTCTCCAGGGCTCAAGGCAGTGCAGAGCTCTGGGGAGTGAGCCAGAGATCTGTCCTTAAAGCAGAGGAGGAAAGACACTATTTGCACGATTACACGGATTACAGAGGTGTCCTTGCCCTAGGCTAGACAATGGAGTTCCCAAGACTCCTACTCCAGCCTCAAGGTGTTTACAGTCCTCCAAAATGAGGTAAGAAATGCACCAATTGGGGCTGGAGAGATGGCTTAGTGGTTAAGGTGCCTGCTTCCTAAGCCTAAGAAAACCGTTTGATTCTCCAGGTCTCATGTTTAGCCAGATGCGAAAGTGAGGCAAAGGCGCAATGCTGCACTTGCCCACAAGGGGGTGCACGCATCTGGATTTTGTTCACAGCAGCTGAGAGGCTGCTGGTGCTCCCATTCTCTGTCTCTCTCTCTCTCCTCTCTCTATAGGAAGGGAGGGAGGGAGGGAGGGGGAGGAAGGAAGGAAGGAAGGAAGGAAGGAAGGAAGGAAGGAAGGAAGGAAGGAAGGAAGGAAGGAAGGAAGGAAGGAAGGAAGGGGCAATTGCAATGGATGGGAACATGCAGGATATTATGGAATTCCAGATCGGCCTCCTAGCCTTACCTGGCCAGGAGAAATAGTTGGAAGTGGCCACCATGTCACCTGTGCTGCTTTCTCACAATTGGCCTGCAACAGGTCATCTATGCCCTGAGCAGAGTAAGAATGACACCACACCACGTCCAGAGTTTCCCATGGCGGCTGGCTGCAGAGAATGTGCTGGACTGCTTCTGGCAGAATCAGACCCTCTTAACTGGCACTGCGAGAGGGCAGTGGAATGGTGTCTGGTTTCTCATTAGTGGGGAGGCAAAAACATTTACTCTTCATACCAACCTGTCAATGATCCACACATACATACCAAGGCTGCCCTCAGCCAAGCACTGTGGTGAAGGAAGTGGCAGTAGGTCCCCAGCTGCAGGTAGTCTGCCACGTCAGGATGAGGAGGCACAGGGGAGAGCACATCCCAGGACTAGTCTTTTGGGAATAGCTGTCCTTGGGCATGCTGCTTCTGACATTTTACTGTTCTTGTAAACTCCCTCATGAACCAGAGCGAGCATGTGGTATTATCCCTGTTTTTTAGTAAGGAATCAGGAGAAAGCTGAAGCCTTGCCTAGCAGCTTTTCAGTGGCAAAGGGAAAGCCAGAACCCTCAGCTTGCAACATAAGTGAAAGCACTTTTTTATTTTATTTATTCTTAGAAAAAGAAAGAGGTACAGAGAGAGAGAGAGAGACTGGGCACACCAGGGCCTTCAGCTGCTGTGAACTCTAGACACATGTGCCCCCTTGTGCACATGTGCAACATTGCATTTTTTTTTTTTTTTTTTTTGGTTTTTGCGAGGTAGGGTCTCACTCTAGCTCAGGCTGACCTGGAATTCACTATGTAGTCTCAGGGTGGCCTCGAACTCTTGGCGATCCTCCAACCTCTGCCTCCCGAGTGCTGGGATTAAAGGCGTGCGCCACCACGCCTGGCTAACATTGCATTCTTGTATCACTGCATCTGGCTTACATGAAGCTTACATGGGGATTCGAACAGTAGTCCTTGGGCTTTGCAGGCAAGCACCTTAACCGCTACACCATCTCTCCAGCCCAAAAGCACTTATTTTGTTTTGGTATGCATGTAAAGTGATGTGTGTATTTGCAGGTTCCTGTGTGTGTGGAAACATGTGCCTGGATGTGTGTGTGTGTGTGTGTGTGTGTGTGTGTGTGTGTGTGTGTGTAGGCCATAGGTTGACATTGGATGTCTTCCTCAATTACTTTTCACCTAATTTTCTTTTCTTTTTTTATTTTTTGGTTTTTCAAGGTAGGGTCTCACTCTGGCTCAGGCTGACCTGGAATTCACTCTGTAGTCTCAGGGTGGCCTTGAACTCATGGTGATCTTCCTACCTTTGCCTCCCAAGTGCTGGGATTAAAGGTGTGCACCACCACGCCTGGCTCTAATTTTCTTGTGTACATGCACGCATGAGTGTATATATGTGTGAAGTATGTGTGTGGTGTGTTCACATGTATGTGCAGGTGTGTGCCCTGTGAGTGTGTGTGTGGAGGCTAGAGGAGAACACCAGGTACCCTCATTATTCATCCATGTGTTTCCTTGAGATGGGGTCTCTCCCTCAACCCGAAGCTGCTGTCCATCAGCAAGCCCTAGCAATGATCTAGTCTCTGTCCCCACGACACAGGCAGGGGTTCACTCATGCACAGAGCTGTGCCCAGTTTTTAGGTGGGTTCTGGGGAGCTGAACTTGGTGTTCTCCACCCTAATCAGCTCTCACACCTAAGTAGCAAGCAAGCATCCTTGACTGCTGAGCATCTCCCCAGCCCTCCACCTTTTTGTTGTTGTTGTTTGTTTTGTTTTGTTTTTTGAGATAGGGTTTTGCTCTAGCCCAGGCTGACCTGGAATTCACTATGTCGTCTCAGGCTGGCCTAGAACTCACAGCAATCCTTCTACCTCGGCCTCCTGAGTGCTGGGATTACAGGCACACACCACCATGCCCAGCTTTTATGTGGGTGTTGCAAATCCAAACTTGGGTCCTCATGCTTGCACAGCTAGTATTTTACTGACTGAACCATCTCCCCAGCCCCAAATGAAAGCGTTTTCTAAACTGTGACATGTGGCACCCCAGGGCAGTTCCAGTCAGCTCTAGTGGGAGGCTAGGGAGGGACCCTGAGCCTTTCTGCTCTCCCCGCATGCCTGAGAATCACTGGGCTGCATGGCTAGCAGGAGCGGCAGATGCCCAGAGTAGAGAAGCTATGGTGGCGGGGAGTGGCAGGCAGGGGGAGCATCACTTCAGAAACTGGACCCGAATTCCAGAAGGCTTTGGAAGTGTGGTGAGGGAAAGCTGTTGAGATAGTAAAGCGTACTTAAGAACAGACTCAAAACCTCAAATAACAAGAAAGGCAACCAGAGGAGCTTCAAGGGAAGATGTGGGGCTTGCGAGATGTCCAAAATGGAGGAGCAGAAAGGCACCATCCTGCCTGGGGGCCTCACAGCCAGAGATGGGGCCCTGGGGATGGTGGCTGTTTTCTCTCTGCCTCTCAACTCTCTCACATGGCAACAGAAAAGAGTCATAGCCAGTGGTTTCTAAGGGGCTTAGTGGTTCTGACATTCCATTTTTGCATGGTCTTGGGGCTCCAGAGCTCAGATACCTGACCAGATGTTCCTGAAGTCAGACTGAGTCTTGGCTCTTCTGCAAAAAAAGAAGCCTTGTAGGAAGTGGGAGAAGGAGGCCAAGGCCCAGCTTGGGGAGAGGTGTGCCAAGCAGCTGCCATAAGGAGACCTCCTGCCTCCCTGCAGGGTCTCCTAACATTCGACTGTCACAGCTCCTTGAAAGGACATCCCTTGAGAGGTGAGACTCTAGGGCACCACAGTCATCTCAAGTTCTCCGAGGAAGCCTCTTATGACTGTCCGCCCCTTTCCCATCTGCACCAGATGCCTCCTTCCAAAAGGTGGAATGGATCCAGGCGTGGTGGCGCACGCCTTTCATCCCAGCACTCAGGAGGCAGAGATAGGAGGATTGCTGTGAGTTTAAGGCCACCCTGAGATGACACAGTGAATCTAGGTTAGCCTGGGCTAAAGTGAAACCCTACCTCAAAAATAATAATTATATATATATATATATATATATATATATATATATATATATATAAAGCAAGGCATGGTGGCACACACCTTTAATCCCAGCACTTGGGAGGCAGAGGTAGGAGGATTGCCATGAGTTTGAGGCCACCCTGAGACTACATAATGAATTCCAGGTCAGCCTGAACTAGAGCGAGACCCTACCTCAGAAAAAAAAAAGAAGAAGAAGAAGAAAGAAAAAGAAAAAAGAACAGGGCTGGAGAGATGGTTTAGTGGTTAAGGTATTTGCCTGCAAAGCCAAAGGATCCCAGTTCGACTCTCCAGGACCCACATAAGCCAGATGCTCAAGGGGGTGCATGCATCTGGAGTTAGTTTGCAATGGCTGGAGGCCCTGGCATGCCCATTTTTCTCTCTCTCTCAAATAAATAAATAAATAAATAAATATATTTTAAAAGTTGCTCTTTTAAAAATAAAAATTAAATTAAAAAAATTTAAAGATGTTAAAGCAAGAAATGGGGGAGAAACCATGGGGAATCAGCAGCACATATCCCAGCAGAGTCACCTGTCTTCACCTTGGTCTGCTCCCCATCTCTGCTCAGAGGCCTCCCTACCTGGAAGGGCTGCCTTGAGGTCAGAGGACTTGGCGTGGGAGGGCCTAACTGCCGCCCCTCGACAGGGGTCTTGTGTTTGTATTTCTTACTACTGGCAATATTTCCTGCTCCTTTTGATTCCACTGTTTTTTCTTGTCTTCATCCATGGCAGAATTTGAACTCAGAATTGTCTTCTCTGCCACTATTCGGAACCTCATTGGCATTTTAGGACTGGCAGGCCATCCCAGGAAGCAGGTCTCTGTGTATATAGACCATGTGGCTCTGACCCTTTAGCATGGAGGATGTCAGAGGGACCCAGTGTGCATGGCACTGCAGACCAAACAATGCTTGCCCCTGGCCCTGCTGAGGGCACTGCTCCTCTAACTTGGGGCTGGAGATACAGGCCATACCAGGGGCCCACGCCCTGGGCGGGTACACAGGGCTGCCATTGTCTGCCAGTGCCAGGCACCCTCTCGTTTGCATAGCTTCCTGAAGAATGCAGGGAGCAAGCTGGGGACTTGCCCCTGCAGAGGGGGCTGGGACTGTGAGGAAGGGAACTGGCCCCATTACAGAAGGATCCCACCTTTCCTCAGTGCGGTTCTGGAAAGGCCAGTGGACTGCCAAGGACCAGGGGGCAGCTGGGGAGCTGGCAGGACTGGGAGCAGGGGCGTGACATTCCTCCTGCACCCACATCAAGCCCGTGGGGCTGAAATGAACGTGAGGGGATTGCTAATGAGACTGAGGGGAGTTAAATATTCCCCGCTTCTGAGGGCTGAGAGGGGCAGGCAGGGGTCTAGGAGGGGCAGCCTGAGCCCCAGGAATGTGGAGAAGCCACTGCCCCCCTCAGGCTGTTCTGGGGCTGGGGATCAGGCCTGCTGTCCCACGGCCCAGCAGGAGCTGCTCAACCAGCCAGCAAGAGGATTAAGGGGCTGAGCAATCCACCTTCCTTCAGGCTCATGCCAGATGCTGGTGCCCAGCTCCCCACCAGGCCTAGACTGGCCTGCAGCCAGCTCTGCCTCAGCCACCATGGGGTCCTTCTTCTAACCCTTTCAGATCTCAAACAAAAGCACAAGTTCTCTGGGCTGGCCTCATTATTTATTTATTGGGTTTTTGAGGTAGGGTCTCATTCTAGCCCAGGCTGACCAGGAATTCACTTTGTAGTCTCAGGGTGGCCTTGAACTCACGGTGATCCTCCCACCTCTGCCTCCTGAGTGCTGGGATTAAAGGCATGCACTAGGATGGAGAGATGGTTTAGCGGTTAAGGTGCTTGCCTGCAAAGCCCAAGGATCCCGGTTCAATTCTCCAGGACCCACATAAGCCAGATGCACAAGGGGACGCATGCAACTGGAGATTGTTTGCAGTGGCTGGAGGCCCTGGCACGTCCATTCTTTCTCTCTCTCTCTGTCCCTCTCTGCCTCTTTCTCTCTCTCTCTCTTAAATAAATAAATAAATAAATAAATAAATAAATAAATAAATAAATAAATAAAATATATTAAAAGGCACGCGCCACCACACCCAGCTAATTTTTTTTTTTTTTTTTTTTTTTTTTTTTTTTTTTTTTTTTGCTTGCTCATTTGCTTGCTCTCTCTCTCTCTGACAATCTTTTTTTTTGGGTAGGTTCTCACTCTAACCCAGGCTGACCTGGAATTCACTATGTTGTCTCAGGATGGCAATTCTCCTACCTCTTCCTCCTGAGTGCTGGGACTAAAGGCATGGACCACCACGCCCGGGTTTGCCTCAGTTTTGATACCCAGGACTCCCAGTTGTCCAGGACCCATTTCCCCCACCTCCCATATCCTGCCTGGTCTACTTACATCTGGTCTCAGAGTCTTTGCCAAAATGTCTGACTCTGGGAGACGTGGCTGTGTGGTACAGTGTTTGCCTAGCATGTGCAAGGATCTGGGTTCAATTCCCATCAGTGAGGTGGGAGATTCTACTTCTATTTTACCTGCTACGCGCTGGGATCCCTTTTCCTTTCTGTCTTCAAGTCCGTAGGCAGGAAACCCTAAGGGTCAGATCAGCCGGGCCAGAGCAGCAGTCACTCCCTCAGAAGCGATGTTGGGGTTATGAACATCCTAGGGTTCTGGAATCAGGCTGCTGAAGGGGTTTCCTTAGGGGGGGAAGCCCTTCAGAGGGGGAAGGGTTACTTCTCCCCGCCCCTTCCCTTCCTTTCCTTTGGGGGCTAAGAGTGGAGCCAGGGTACCTACCTTGGGCCCTAAGCCCCGCCCTCCACCCCCAGGGGGCTGGGCATGAGCTTTGCTGGGGGCCTGGAGGAGGCCTGGGCAGCAGCTGTGGGCGGGCTTTTGGCCTTTTCCAGCCCCTGGGCCGCCCCCTGCATTCTGGAATCCAGAGCCTTTGCCTCTGTTGCTGAGGCCGCCTCTTTGGCTCTTCTGCCTCAGACCACTCCTTGCACTTCTGGCTCCAGCTACCCCTGTCACCTGGCCATGACCACGGCACTTCCGGGGATCCTGGCCCAGCTCTGAGCCCTGGGACCCTAGGGCCTCCTCCCCTGGGCCATGGCCAACTCGGGCCTCCAGCTCCTGGGATACTTCCTGGCTCTGGGTGGCTGGGTGGGCATCATTGCCAGCACTGCCCTGCCCCAGTGGAAACAGTCTTCCTACGCAGGCGATGCGATCATCACCGCCGTGGGCCTCTACGAAGGGCTGTGGATGTCCTGCGCCTCTCAGAGCACTGGACAGGTGCAGTGCAAGCTCTATGACTCGCTGTTCGCCCTGGAAGGTAGGCCTCAGGCTGGGCATCTGGGAGGGAGTATGATCCCAGAGGTCTAGGGCAAACTTTCCCACACTCTGTGGTGGTCAGCACCAGGTCCCACAGTCCGTTCAGTGTGATTCCCCATTACCATCCTGTGCCCACCTGAGTATACAGACCAGCTGGGCCTCTGAAAGGTAGGGGCATAAAGGGCAGGCAGTCTCTGGTTCACCTCCTTGCTCTGCCACATTAGCAACATCCAACTTTTTTGCATTCTGCTGTCCTCATGTGTACAGGACATGGGAGGGTCAAATGGGATGAGGTTCTGCTGCTGCAAAGCCATGTTAATATTCTTTGCTCCTTTTTTGTTTTTTTTTCGAGGTAGGGTCTCACTCTAGCCCAGGCTGACCTAGAATTCACTATGTAGTCTTTGGGTGGCCTCAGGCGATCCTTCTACCCCTGCCTCCCAAGTGCTGAGATTAAAGGTGTGTACCACCGCAACTGGCTTCTTTGCTTTTTTATTATTTTTTAATTGTTATTATTATTTTATTTATTTAGGATTTTGCAAGGTAGAGTCTCACTCTAGCCCAGGCTGACCTGAACTTCACTATGTAGTCTCAGGCTGGCCTCGAACTCAAGCGATCCTCTTACCTCTGCCTCCTGAGTGCTGGGATTAAAGACGTGTGCCACCACACCTGACTCTTTGCTTTTTTTTTTTCCAAGGTAGGGTCTTGCTCTAGCCCAGGCTGATGACCTGGAGTTCACTCTGTAGTTTCAGGGTGGCCTTGAACTCACAGTGATCTTCCTACCTCTGCATCCCGAGTGCTGGGATTAAAGGCATGTGCCTCCACTCCCAGCTGTTTCGTGTGTGTGTGTGTGTGTGTGTGTGTGTGTGTGTCTGTGTGTCTGTGTGTGTCTGTGTTCACATACTCCCCAGTCCTGCCAGCCAGGCAAGGGTGCCAGCACACACAGATGCACCCATGTGTTAGAACACACTTCTACACATGTGTATATATACACAAGGAACTTCTGCTCCTGGGATACAGAGTTTAAAATGTCAAGCTGAGCCAGGCGTGGTGGCGCATGCCTTTAATCCCAGCACTCAGGAGGCAGAGGTAGGAGGATCGCTGTGAATTCAAGGCCACCCTGAGACTACAGAGTGAATTCCAGGTCAGCCTGGGCTAGAGTGAGACCCTGCCTAAAAAAACAAACAAACAAACAAAAAAACAATAACAACAACAAAAAGTCAAACTGGCTTGCAGTTGGGCACCATAGCACCTCTAACTCTAACCTTGATGGTGCTGCCCTACCTGTATTCTGCCCAGGGCTCTTCGGGCACCTGAGCAAAACTGCCACCAGCCAGCCCTCACTGCACTGCTCCAGGTAGGTCATTGGCCTCCCTCAGGGACCCAGCAGCCAACGACTGACCTACCTACATACCCATGGAGAGACAGACATACCACTGCCATGGGTGATTCACAGATGACTAGTGTCAAAATATCTGCTGGGGGTGAGGGCTACTTTGGGGGCTAAACTGAGCTGAGCTGGGTATCAGACACTCTCCACTGAGCCTGAGATTGCACACACCCACACAAACACATGCACACATGCACTCACACATACACACCACCTCCTGATGCTTGAAACCAGGCACAAGGGAAAGCAGTAGAAAAATTCAAACTCTACCAAGCATGCAGAGGAAGCTTCAAGGGGCAAAGGGAAAGGGTGTCAATAGTGAAGGGGCTTCTCACCCCCCTGTGCCCTGTCTGCATGTCCTCACTGTCATCTCTCATAGGCAGTCAAGTGGGGTCAAGCCTCCTCGGGCCTCTGCTCAAGCCCCTCCGTGCTAGGTTCCTCCTCCTACTGATCTGATTTCCCCACAAACACCCAGCCCCTGCTCTTGCTCAGTACCTTCCCGGTCCGGCTCCAGGTCACATCCAGTCAGCGCGAGCCCTGATGGTGGTGGCCGTGCTCCTGGGCTTCGTGGCCATGGTGCTCAGCGTTGTGGGCATGAAGTGCACGCGGGTCGGAGACAGCAACCCCATCGCCAAAGGCCGTGTGGCCATCTCTGGGGGTGCCCTTTTCCTCCTGGCAGGTGAGTGTCCCCACCTCCTCCACCCTCTTTATCATGCAAAATGGTCCAGCTCTGGTGACCCGCCCAGGGCTAGGCAGACTTAAGCATTCGCAACTTGATCCTCAGGCCTCTGCACTTTGACTGCCGTCTCGTGGTATGCCACACTAGTGACCCAGGAGTTCTTCAACCCCAGCACACCTGTCAACGCCAGGTAAGTGCCAGGTCTAGGCCTCCTGCTTAACCTCCTTTGGTCATTTAGATGGGAAAATGGGATGGAGTGTGGTGGTGCATGCCTTTAAACCCAGCAGTCAGGAGGCAGAGGTAGGAGGATTGCTGTGAGTTCAGGGTCAGCCTGAGACTACATAGTGAGATCCAGGTCAGCCTGGGTTAGAATGAGAGACCCTACCTTGAAAAACCAAATAAGAAGAAGGAGGAGGAGGGGAAAAGGGAACTGGGCCTCGATAGCTGTGTGAGACACTCTGGTGTGGTATGGCTAGGCCCTTGCTAGGGACAAGTAGGCAGCTAAGGGCACCCAGGTGCAAGGAGACTTCTCTGAGGAGCTCTGTGTCCTGGCGCTGAATTCAAGGCCAAGCTCTGTATATTCTGGTAGGGTGATCTGGGCCACCGGTGACTTCATCTTTCCATCCCTGGATTCTTCATCTGGAATCAACCTGAAACAGAGTACCAGCTCTCTTCTTGTCTGTGAGGATCCAAGAGATGATGGGGGAGGGATTTAGCCCAGGGCTGACCTAAAGAGAGCTCAGTACACCTAAGCTGCTTTAATGTCTTCTGTGGGAGGCAGTAGTTCAGAGGCCAGGGATGATGGTCCTGGAGCAACAGAGGACAGGTAAGGCAAGGTAAGGTAAGGTAAGGCTTGACAGCTCTCAGGAGATTTTGTCCTTCATTCTGGGTGGAAGGCTATGGCAGTCCTCTGCTAGAGAAGGGAGGGAGGGCAGGCGGCGAGAACAGGAAGGTGGCTGTTACAAAGGGCTCTGGGCCAGGGAGGTTGCAAGGGAAGGCAGGCCTAGTTATTTTGGAGCTAGAATGGTCAGTGCTTGTAAGGTTAGAGGCCTAGGGGCTGAATTTGGGCTTTTGGAAGGGCCACATCATCCTGACTGTCCCTTACCTCTCAGCCCAGGAGCAAAGAATGGGGCAGTCTCAAGCCCAGACATCCTGATAGGCCCTGTGGTAGAGGAATGAGAAAAGATGCCTGGGGCTGGAGAGATGGCTTAGCAGTTAAGGCACTTGCCTGTGAAGCCTAAGGACCCAGGTTCAATTCCCCAGGACCCATGTAAAGCCAGATGCACATGGTGGTGCACGCAGGGCAGTGGTGTTTGCAGTGGTGTATCCATTCTCTCTCTTCAATAAATAAGGAAGCAGTGGTATATCCTTTAATCCCAGCACTCGGGAGGCAGAGGTAGGAGGATTGCCGTGAATTCAAGGCCACCCTCTTCAGGTTCGGAAAACCAAAAAAAAAAATAATAATAATAATAATAATAAAATAAATAAGGGCTGTCACCATGGGAAGGTTCCCTGGAACCCATGAAAAATTCAGACAAGAACCACACCCTGAAGCCGGGCATGGTGGCGCACGCCTTTAATCCCAGCACTTGGGAGGCAGAAGTAGGAGGATCACAGTGAGTTCAAGGCCAACCTGAGACTACATAGTGAATTCCAGGTCAGCCTGAGCTAGAGTGAGACCCTACCTCAAAAAACAAACAAACAAACAAACAAACAACAACAACAACAAAAAAGAACCACACCCTGGAAAGACAGCTACAGATAGCTACAAAGACCTGCCAGCCAAGGTCTAGCTGAAGGGGCCAAGCTGAGATCCAGGCCATTCATCTCAGGGCTGACTGGGCTGGGCTCTTGGCTGGGCCCTGGGAACACAGATAAGCCCCAGCTTCTGTCTCTGCACGTGACCCTGGGACTGAAGGACTTCCTGGTGGTGGGGTTGGCAAGGATGAACACCTGAGGAGTTGGGAGGGACAAGGAAAGCCCCTTACCTAGGGGGTTGCATGTGAACAGGACTCAGGCAGAGGAGGAGTTGGGAAGGTGGTCTAGGAGGGAGAGCAGAGAGCCAGGAAAAGCCAGACCAGCCCAGCAGTGCTGGCTACGGAGAGCCCAGATGGTCAGGCAGAGGAGCGGGCCTTCCTCTGGCCAGGTGAGGAAATGAACCCAGTGGTCCACCCTCAGCCTAGGTCATTCTGTGCTGTGTTGACACACTGGGCGGGGAGTGTGGAGGTTTATCTGGAGAGATGGAGGAGGCTTGTGAACCCTGAGTTCCTGCTCCCCATGTTCTGCCCTTTTTCTGCCACACCTCTGGCTAGTGAGCAGGACTGACTCCTGAGAGATCCAGGACAAGGCAGGGCTGGTGGTTGCAACCTAAAACAATTCTCCCTACCTCTTACAGGTTCGAATTTGGCCCTGCTCTGTTCATAGGCTGGGCCTCCGCTGGCCTGGCCATGCTGGGGGGTTCCTTCCTCTGCTGCACATGCCCGGAGCCTGAGAGAACCAGCAGCACTCCACAGCCCTATCGTCCCTGGACCCTCCACTGCTGCCAGAGAGTACGTCTGAGCCTGCCTGCCATGCCCAGCTCTCACCCAACAGCCCCCTCGCCCAGCACTCTAGCAGGTCCCCCACAGTAGCCTGCACAGAGCCAGTGGGGCACTGACGTCCCCTGAATTCAATATGAGGCACCAAGAAGCTGATCATCGACATAAGTGACCCTCTTGGGATCTGAGATAAGCCCAGACTCTCAGAGAAAGATCTGAGATGAGGCCCAGCCCACACATGGCACCTAGTAAAACCTAGGCCTTGCCTTGCACAGCTTGGTGGACCCCAGAATGCTTCCATACCTCTAGACAGGGCCTCACACACCAGCCCAGCCCCCTGGCCCTTCATTTGCTCACTAATTTACTCAAGGAGCCGTGTGTTTACTATGAGCTGACTCCAGAGGCCTCACAGTAACCAGCGGGACCTCAGCGCCGAGTGCTTTGGTCTGGGATAGGCCCTCACCTTCCTGAATCCACAGGCTCCTCGTAGCACCCCCATGAACAAAAGCTGCTCCATGGATAAGCACCATTCCCACATTTCAGACTAGGACAGTGAGTTTTAGAGTCCCAGAGGCTTGGCCCCACTCTCTTGAAAGCAGGTCTCAGCTCTTACAATCACCCAACACTGCGTGGATGCCCACACAGGTCACTGGGTTAGACCACTTCATCCTTCCCTACTCCTGACACTGGGAATGGGCGTCGGGCAGGGCTGCTGTGAAGGCCGAGGTCCGTACTGGTCAGGCCTTGGGCCTGGGCCTGGGCCTCCACGCCACAGCCCTTGCCTCCTCCACTTCCATTTGCCCCACTAACCAGCTCTCTCTCTTTTGACTTTCAGACCCATTGTTAAATTGTCCGCCTCCGCCAAGGGTCCCCTGGGTGTGTAATGTCCAGGTCCCCAGCCAGGCCCTACCCCTTTGCCACATCTAGACTGTATGTTTGGTGGGTTGTGTTTTTTTTTGTTTGTTTGTTTGTTTGTTTTGTTTGGGGGGGTTGGAAAAAGAATTAAACATTCAGCTCTAAACATGGTATCTGATCTGTTCACCACGTGGCTGGGGTGGGGCCTGTTGCAAACAGGTCAGAGTTGACCCCCCAGGGGCTTTTGGATGAGTTCCAGGGCATGTGCAAAGCAGAGAAGGAAGCACTTGGAGCTCCTGGCCCCTGCCTTGTAACCTTCCCCATCCAGCATCAGGCACTAAGACTTCCCAGGGGAGATCCCAGCCACTCACCCTGGAGACTTCCCTGAGGCCTGGCCCAGTTCTTCCCCTGCATGAGGGAACCCTCCTAAGGGAAGAGACAGTCCCTGTGAGACCCTCCGGGTGGGTGAGGGGACCTTGGAGGAGCTTGTTCAGTGAAGAACAGAATGGGACAACATCAGGGCTGTGAAGTGCCCAGTTCTCCCTTAACCCTTAGCCCTGCAGTGGCTACTGGCCAGAGTTCCATCCTCACCCAGAGGGATGGCCAGTTTGAAGGGCCTATGGTCTTGAGGTCCAGGCACCTCCCTTGGAAGAGGTAAGGTCTCAGAGGAATGCTGGAAAACCAGCTCCAATCAGCACCAGTATCAGAGCTCCTTCATCCTCAGTCTTCCATCCAGAGTGTGGCTCAGGCCTCTGCCACCCCAACCCCCCTGGACTCCATATCCACCCTTCTCCTGTAAAGGAGCTTCCTTCTCTTACCTTCCACATACCATTCTGATTCCACAACCAGCGCTATCTGGCTTCATCCACCACTAGCCTGCAAGCACTTCTCCCATCAAGTCACCAAATCCTATAGACCCAGCTTGGCTTCTTGCTCAAGCTTGACTCTCAAAGGTGAAGTGACCAAAACCAAGAGAACTCATCAGACAGGTCTGCTGAAGCCAGGGCAGGGGACAGGGGAAGCTGGTGGCTGACTGTGAGCTGCCATGGCATTGCACCTTAGCCCAGCAGAGGTCTGATAACCACACACCCACCTGCTCACTGGCTCAACCTATTTATGTGCTGATAATTAGCACATCATTATACCTCTGGAGGGAACGCTGACCTTTAAAAAAAAAGGATTCCTAGAGTCTGGCCCCTTGGATTGTGAGAGAGAACTACAAAAGAGTGGGGGAGAGGGGACAAAGTGGATAACAGGACGGGAATATGATCAAAGTACAGTATGTTTGTATACGAAACTTCTCAGTGAAAAAAGAGTCTTGCCAGACATGGTGGTGCACCACCTTAATCCCAGCACTTAGGAGGCAGAGGTAGGAGGATCGCTGTGAGTTTGAGGCCACCCTGAGACTACATAGTGAATTCCAGGTCAGCCTGGGCCAGAGTGAGACCCTACCTCAAAAAAAAAAAAAAAGTCACTCTAGGTACCTGAGGCCATGACATAATGGCTCTTGACTGATCCTGATCACACACTGGAATCACCTGGGTCCAGGTTCCATCTCCAGATGTCCTGACTTTAATTGGTCTGATGGACCCAGCCATCAAAGTGCATTCATCTCCTTGGGGGGTTACCATGTGCCGTTAGCAGTGGGGAGTGTGTGTCTGAAGCTTGCGCTCAGAGCACTTTGAAGGGCCCTGGGAGAGTAAAAGGAGCCTGCTGGAAGGGGAGGAGAGGCAAGACTGCAGAGGAAGGCCCATCAGCCCTCCTGGCTTTCCGGAGTGAGTCAGAGTCCCAGCCACCGGAGGAGACGCCCACATCCTTCCCATCAATTCCCTTTTGTGCTGAACGATTTTAACTTTGAATCCTGTCGCAGGCAGCCATGAGCCCCGATGAAAACAGAATTTGGAACTTGGAAACTTACCTGGCAGAGGAGCCGCCGCTCCAGATGTGCTGACCCCTGCGATTTCCCCAAAGGCAGGAAACTGGACCACATAATTTGTGGTAGTGTGGGACTGCGTTCGCGCTCTCCTTCCCCTGCCCCAAAAAAGCATTTGGAACTTGGGGACAAGAATGGCACTGAGGCTCCTGGATGTGGCTGGGCAGATGTCCCTCTCTAGGCCACGTGCTCAGCAGCTCTTGGTATATGGTCATGAGGAAAGCAGGAAGTTCCGCATCTTTTCGTAAGATTCTTAGAGCTCTGAGGCTTGGGATTTGGGGGGTAGGGGGACGGGGCTGGGGTTCTGGCTACTTCTTTTTGGGGGGTGTAGGGTCTCACTCTAGCCTAGACTGACTTGAGTTCACTATGTAGTCTCTGGCTGGCCTCAAACTCACGGTGATCTTCCTACCTCAGGTTCCGAATGCTGACATCAAAGGTGTGCCTGCCTGGCCCGCACACATTCTTTTTTTTTTTTTCAATTTTGTTTTGTTTTTACAAGGTAGGGTTTCACTCTAGCCCAGGCTGACCTGGAATTTACTTGGATTACCACACCTAGTATGGCCTTTTTCTTTTCTTTTCTTTTTTTTAGAGAAAAAGAGAGAATTGGGGGTGCCAGGGCCTCCAGCCAATGTAATCAAACTCCCGGCGTGTGTGCCACCTTGTGTGCATGTGTGACCTTAAGCATGGATCACCTTGTGTGTCTGGCTAACATGGGATCTGGGGAGTCAAACATGCGTCCTTAGGCATCGCAGGCAAGCGCCTTTTTTTTTTTTTTTTTTTTTTTTTTTTTTTTTTTTGGTTTTTCAAGGTAGGGTCTTATTTTAGCTCAGGCTGACCTGGAATTCACTCTGTAGTCTCAGGGTGGCCTTGGTCTCACTGCGATCCTCCTATCTCTGCCTCCCAAGTGCTAGGATTAAAGGCATGCGCCACCAGGCCCAGCCCATCCACATACTTTTTGTTTGTTTGAAGTAGGGTTTTTCTTTAGCCCAGGCTGACCGGGATTTCCACTATGTAGTCTCGGCGTGGCCTTGAACTCATGGCTATTCTCCTACCTCTGCTTCCCCAGTGCTGGGATTAAAGGCATGCGCCACCATGCCTGGCTCCCCCCCATTTTTTAAAATTTATTTTTTGTTTATTTTAGGGTGACAGACAGACAAAGAGGCAGACAGAGACAGAGGGAATGGGCGCACCACGGCCTTCAGCCAGCCACTGCAGACGAACTCCAGATGCATGCGCCACCTTGTGCATCTGGCTTATGTGGGTACTGAGGAATCGAGCCTTGAACCAAGGTCCTTAGGCTTCACAGGCAAGCACTTAGCCACTAAGCCATCTCTCCAGACCCTTCCCCCCACTTTTTTTTTTCCAAGGTAAGGTTTCACTCTAGCCTAGCTGAGCAGGAATTCACTGTGTAGTCTCAGGGTGGCCTTGAACTCATGGCAATCCTCCTACCTCTGCCTCCCCAGTGCTGGGATTAAAGGCATGTGCCACCATGCCTAGCTCTAAAATATAAATTTTTGCAAGTATATGCATACATGCACATTACACACAAAAAAGGAACAAAGTATAATAATTCATATAAAAATGCCATAATTAAGCTAGCATTTGGGAGGCAGAGGTAGGAGGATCGCCATGAGTTCAAGGCTATCCTGTGACTACATAGTGAATTCCAGGTCAGCCTAGGCTAGAGTGAAACCTTACCTTGGAAAAAAAAAAGTGGGCTAGAGTGAGACCCTACCTCGAAAAACAAAAAAACACAATTAGTCAGGCAGGGTGGCATACACCTTTAATCCCAGCACTTGGGAGGCAGAGGTAGGAAGATCACTTCTGGAAAATTCTCCTGTTTCCACCTCCCATCTTGCAGTCAGCATGCTCTTATCTCAGAGCCTGCCATGGTTCTTGTTTTTACGTGGGGGACTTGGGGAAATTCAGATACTCAAACTTGAGCAGTACGTGGTGGAAAATGCTTTGAAGGAAGCCTGCCCTACCTGAATCCAGGAACTGGAAGGACAGAGGGTCAGATAATCACATACCCTGCTGAATTATACAGTCAATTAATACACTGATTAAAAATGTGGGGGGAGGGCCAGGCGTGGTGGTGCACGCCTTTAATCCTAGCACTCGGGAGGTAGAGGTAGGAGGATTGCCAAGAGTTCGAGGCCACCCTGAGACTACATAGTTAATTCCAGGCCAGCCTGGACCAGAGTGAGACCCTACCTCAAAAACCAAAAAAAAAAAAAAAAAAAAACAATGTGGTGGGAGGGCTGGAGAGATGGCTTAGCAGTTAAGGTGCTTGCCTGCAAAGCCAAAGGACCCAGGTTCAACTCCCAGGACCCATGTAAGCCAGATGCACAAGGGGGCGCATGCATCTGGAGTTCTTCTGCAGTGGCTGGAGGCCCTGGCGTGCCCATTTCCTTTCTCTCTACCTGCCTATTTCTGTATCTCTCGCTCTCAAATAAATAAATAAATATAAAAAATAGTTTTTTTAAATGTGGGGGGGAGCCGGGCGTGGTGGCGCACACCTTTAATCCCAGCACTCAAGAGGCAGAAAGAGGTAGGAGGATCATGATGAGTTCGAGCCCACCCTGAGAATACAGAGTGAATTCTAGGACAGCCTGGGCTGGAGTGAGACCCTATCTTGAAAAGTAAACAAAAACAAAAACCTTAAAAAAATAAATGGCTGGATGTGGTGGTGAACACCATTAATCTTAGCACTTAGGAGGAAAAGGTAGGAAGTTTGCTGTGAGTTCGAGGCCAGCCTGAGACTACCTCAAAAAAACAAACAAACAAACAAAAAAAAAAACGGGTTGGAGAACTAGATGGTTAAGCAGTTAAGGCACTAGCTTGTGAAGCCTATGGATCCAGGTTTGACTCCCCAGGACCCATGTAAGCCAGTTGCACGTTTCTGGACTTGGTTTGCAGTGGCTAGAACCCTGGTGCACCCATTCTCTTTCCCTCCTCTCTCTCTCTTTCAAATAATAAATAAATAAAACAAATTAAATGTTTTCAAAATTCTTCATAGTGAAATTTATAGTCTCTCCACCATTTCTTCTGTAATTTTATTGACTCTTCTTTTTCTTTTGATTAGTTTGGCTAGGGGTTTCTTTCTTTTTTAAGTTTTAGTTTTTTTATTGAAAGCTTCTAAATATACAGACAATAAACCATAATTCCCTCCCCCCATTCCCCTTCACAACTCCACTCTCCATCATATCCCTTCCCTCTCTCCATTAGTCTCTCTTTTATTTTGATGTCATCATCTTTTTCTTCTATTAAGAGGGTCTTGTGGCCGGGCGTGGTGGCGCACGCCTTTAATCCCAGCACTCGGGAGGCAGAGGTAGGAGGATCGCTGAGAGTTCGAGGCCACCCTGAGACTACATAGTTAATTCCAGGTCAGCCTGGACCAGAGTGAGACCCTACCTTGCAAACCCCCCCCCCAAAAAAAAGAGGGTTTTGTGAAGGTATTGCTAGGCACTGCGAGGTCATGGATATCGACGCCAATTTCTGTCTGGACAGTTGCATTGTAAGGAGTCGTACCCTTCCTTTGGCTCTTACATTCTTTCTGACACCTCTTCCGCAATGGACCCTGAGCCTTGGAGGGTGTGACAGAGATGTTTCAGTACTGAGCACTCCTCTGTCACTTCTCAGCACTATTTTGACTTTTGGGTCATTCCAGAGTTCACCAACATCTGAAAAGAGAAGCTTCTCTAATCAAAAGTGAGAGTAGCATTAATATATGAATATGAACATTAAGTGTAGTGCTTTCAGGGCAGTTTGGTGGGAATAATATATACATTTATTCAGACAAGAGCAGGCTGTATACCCCTAAGGCTCATGACCTCCCCTGCCATAGGCTTTTGATTCGGTTTTCAGTACCAGGCATGTATATTACCTCCCATAGAGAGGGCCTCCAGTCCAGTTAGAGAGTAGTTGGATTTGCCCAGAGCAGACATGCCACTATTGCACCCATTTGGTCATTTGGCCTGTCTGGTCAAACTTGAGGCTTCCAGCGTCCACTGTTTTCACTGCTTATGACTTCTGTCTCCCATAGGGCTGCATGCAGTGCAGCTTTTCTCAGCTTTCAGTTTGCTGGTCTACAGGGAGAAAGTTTTCAGCTCAGCACCATTGGCTAGGGGTTTCTTAAATTTATTTATATTTTTCTTTTCTTTCCTTTTTTTTTTTTTTTTTTTCGAGGTAGGGTTTCACTCTAGCTCAGGCTGACCTGGATTTCATTATGGAGTCTGAGGGTGGACTCGAACTCATGGTGATCCTCCTACCTTTGCCCTGAGTGCTGGAATTAAAGGTGTGTGCCACCACGCCCAGCTATTTTTTGAATTTAATTTTTATTTATTTATTTGAAAGATACAGAAACAGGCAGAAGGAGAGAGAGAGAGAGAGAGAGAGAGAGAGAGAATGAATGAGCATGCCAGGGCCTCTAGCCACTGCAAATGAGCTCCAGATGCATGTACCCTTTTGTGCATCTGGCTTATGTGGGTCCTGGGGAATCAAACCTGGGTTCGTTGGCCTTGCAGGCAAGTGCCTTAACTGCTAAGCCATCTCTCCAGCCCCATATTTGTATTTTTCAAATTTCTGCTTATTTTTATTTATTTGAGAGTGATCGAGAAAGAGGCAGAGAGAGAGAGAGGGAAAGAGAGGGAGAGAAAGAGAGAGGGAAAGAGAGAGAGAGAGGGAGGGAGGGAGAGAATGGGCACACCAGGGCCTCCAATCACTGCAAACAAACTCCAGATATATGTGCCACCTTATGCATCTGGCTTATGTGAGTACTGGGGAATATGGCCTCAAACCAGGGTCCTTAGGCTTCATAAGCAAGCCCTTAACTGCTAAGCCATCTCTCCAGTCTTACTTATATTTTTCAAAGAACTAAATCTTGGGGCTTAAAAGCCAAAGGATCCCAGTTTGAGTCTCCAAGACCAACGTAAGCCAGATGCACAAGGAGGCACATGCATCTGGAATTCATTTGCAGTGGCTGGAGGCCCTGGTGTACCCATTCTCTCACTCTCCCTCTTTCTCTCTCTCAAATAAGTAAATAAATAAAGTATTTTTAAAAATTCTTAAAAAAAAAAAAGAACGAAGTCTTCGTTTGGCTTCATGCATGCTAGGCAGGCACTCTACCAACTGACCTCCACCCTTAGGACTACCAATCTTTATTTCTTGACGTTTATTGCTTTTGGTTTGGATTGTTTTCTAAGACTTTGAGCTGCATTATCAGGTTATTTAAGTCTTTATAGACTTAAATGTTATAGACTTTATAGACAGTTATCGACTTTATAGACTGTTATAGACTTTCCTTTTAGAACTACATTTACTGTATCCCAAAGGTTCTGCTAAATTGTGCTTTATGGGCTGGAGAGATGGCATAGTGGTTAAGGCATCTGTCTGTGAAGCTTAAGGATCCTGATTCAATTCTCCAGGTCCCACGTAAGCCAGATGTGCATGGTGGCGCATGAATCTGGAGTTCATTTGCAGTGGCTAGAGGCTCTGGCACGCCCACTCTCCTCTCTCTAATAAATAAATAAATAAATAAGATAAAAATTAAATTGTGCTTTACTTTCATTTGATTCTAGTTGTTAAATTTCCTCCTTGATTTCGTCAGTGACTCCACTGGTTATTCAAGAGTGTATTCAGTTTCCATGTACTTGTGTAGTTTTCTGTAGTTTTACTTATTTGTTTATTTATTTATTTGGTTTTTCGAGGTAGGGTTTCACTCTGGTCCAGGCTGACCTGGAATTAACTATGTAGTCTCAGGGTGGCCTTGAACTCACGGTGATCCTCCTACCTCTGCCTCCCAAGTGCTGGGATTAAAGGCGTGCGCCACCACGCCCAACTACTTTCTTTCTTTCTTTCTTTCTTTCTTTCTTTCTTTCTTTCTTTCTTTCTTTCTTTCTTTCTTTCTTTCTTTCTTTCTTTATTTGTGAGGTAGGGTTTCACTCTGGTCCAGGCTGACCTGGAATTAACTATGTAGTCTCAGGGTGTACTTATTTATTTTTTAACAAACTCTAGACGCATGTGCCCCCGCGTGCTTTCACAGGTCCTGGGGAATTGAACCTGGGTCCTTTGGCTTTGCAGGAAAGCTCCTTTACTGCTAAGCCATCTCTACAGTCACTTTTATTTTTTGGGCATTTGTCGAAGGTCAGGTGGCTATAGCTGCCTGGACTTACATCTGGGTCCTCTCTGTTCCACTGATCTACCTGTCTGTTTTTGTGCCAGGACCATGCTGTGTGTTACTATTGTTCTGTAATACAGGTTAAAATCAGGTATAGTGATACCACCAGCTTTATTTTTGTTGCTCAAAATTGTTTTGCGTATTTGAGGGATTTTGTGCTTCCAAATAATTTTAGGATTGTTTTTATCTGTTTCCAGGAGGAATGCCATTGGAATTTACTTATTTATTTATTGCAAATGAACTCCAGACACAAGCACCCCTTGTGCATCTGGCTTACGTGGGACCTGGACAAGCGAACTGGGGTCCTTAGACTTTGCAGGCATGTGCCTTAACTGCTAAGCCATCTCTCCAGCACACCATTGGAATTCTGATGAGGGATTGCATTAAATGTGCAGAATGCCTTTGGTAAGATTGACATTTTCACAATATCGATTCTAGGGTTTTTATTTTATTGTACTGTATTTATGTATTTGAGAGACAGTGAGAGAAAGAGGCAGAAAGTGGCTGGAGGCCCTGGTGCACCCATTCTCTCTCTCTCTCTGCGTCTTTCTTTGTCACTTTCAAATAAATAAATAAATAAAAAGTGTGCACCACCATGCACAGCTGGTTCTAGTTTTATATATTTATTTTTATTTTGGAGAGAGACACACAGAGACAGAGAGGGAGACAGAATGGGCGCGCCAGCAGCCTTCCAGCGGCTGTGAACGAAATCCAGATGCGTGCACCCCCTTGTGGGCAAGTGTGACATTGCTCCCTTGCGTCTCTTTGCATCTGGCTAAACGTGGGACCTGGAGATTGGAACTTGCGTTCTTAGGCTTAGGAGGCAGGCACCTTAACCGCTAAGCCATCTCTCCAGCCCTGGTTCTAGTTTTAATCCAGTCAGCTAGTCTGTATCTCCATATTGGTGACTTGAGGCCATGTACATTAAAAAAGTTATTAGTAGGGGATGTTTACCAATTCCTGTCATCTTGTTGCCTAATCTTCTGGTTGGTAGGGTTACTGATTATTTTCTCCCTTAGTAGTGATGGGGGTTTGCTGATTTTCTGTGTTGGTTATAATAGAAGTCAGCTGGGGCTGGACATATGGTCCAGTGGTTAAGGCACTTGCCTGCAAAGCCTAATGACTGAGGCTCAGTTCCCCAGTACTCACATATAAAGTCAGATGCACAAAGTGGTGCATGCATCTGGAGTGTGTTTGCAATGGCTAGACACCCTGGCTCACTCATTCTCTCTCCCTCTCTCTGCTCTATAAACAAGCAAAACAATAAATGGATAAATAAATATGGGAAGGAAGTCAGCCATACTACCACTATACCACCCATGTCTCAGACATACTCGATTTCTTCTGTTGTAAGTTACCTTGACATTGCCAGGACAAACTATCAGACCAAAAGCAGCTTGTGGGGGAAAAGGAGTTATTTTGGTTTATGGTCTCAAGGGAAAGCTTCATGATGCAGGGGAAAGATGGTGGATCTGAGGTTGGACATCACTCATGCCACACCAGGTGAAACACAGCAAGAGAATGAGCAGAACTCTAGCAAAGGAGGAGCTCAATGTAACACCTCAAAGCCTGCCCACAAGAACACACCTCCTCCAGCAAGACCCCGCCTCCTCAAATACCACCAGCTCAGGCCCAGACATGCCAAACCATGGTTTTATGGGGGGACAGATGATTGAAATCAACTTCCTATCTCACCTTTGTTGAACCATTCTCATGAAATTTCTTCTTTCTCGCGTGCTCATGATTAAGACTCTTTCTTAGGCTGGGCATAGTGGCGCACGCCTTTAATCCCAGCACTTGGGAGGCAGAGGTAGGAGGATCACTGGAGCCCCAGGCCAGCCTGGGCTTGAGTGAGACCCTACCTCAAAAATCAAACAAACAAAAAACTCAAAAAATAAAACAAGAATTTCTTCCTCCACAGAGTACAATTTAATTAGTTTTTATTTTATTTGAGAGAGAGAATGGGTGTGCAAGGGTCTCTAGCCATTGCAAACAAACTCCAGACTCATGTGCCACTTTGTGCATCTGGCTTATGTGGGTACTGGAGAATCAAACTTGGATCCTTTGGCTTCATAGGCCATCTCTCCAGCCCCACTGTGGTAGTTTGAATATATGGCCCCCAATATATTCAGTGTTTTATTTATAGTTTGCATCTGCAGCCAGCTTGCTAGAGGCAATGTCACTGGGGGCAGATCTTAAGGTGTGATGATGGTTTGAGATTCTATTGTAAAGATATGCAAAGTATGCCTAGTGGGAGTTCCTGAAATGTGCTGTAGCTTTGGGCTGTGTGGCTGGTGGCTTCTTTTCTCTCTCTGCTTGGCCCTGTGAAGGCAGGCCAACTTCTTCTGCCATTATTGGAACTTCCCCTGGATCTGTAAGCTTCAATAAATAATATCCCTTCCTCCATAACTGTGCCTGGTCTGTAAGTTCATCTCAGCAAATCTGAAGCTGTCTGCTACACCCACCCTTTTTTTTTTTCCTTTTTTTTTGCTTTTCCAAGGTAGGGTCTCACTGTAGCTCAGGCTGACCTGGAATTCACTGTGTAGTCTCAGGGTGGCCTCGAACTCTTGGCAATCCTCCTACCTCTGCCTCCTGAGTGCTGGGATTAAAGGCGTGCGCCACCACGCCTGGCTCCACCCTTTTATTTTTTAAAAAATATTTTATTATTTGTATTTATTTATTTGAGAGAGGGAAAGAAGCAGAGTGAGAGAGTAAGAAAGAATGGGTGCTACAGGGCTTCCAGCCACTGCAAACGAACTCAAGATGCATGCACCACCTTGTGCATCTGGCTTACGTGGGTCATGGGGAATCGAACCACGGTCCTTTGGCTTTGCAGGAAGCAACAACCGCTAAGCCATCTCTCCAGCACCCCCCACCCCTTTTTTTTCTTTTTGATTTTTCAAGGTAGAGACTCACTCTAGCCCAGGCTGATTATTTTTACTCTAGTTTCAGGCTGATGTGAAACTCACTCTATAGTCCCAGGCTTGCTTCAAAGTCACGGTAATCCTCTTCCCTCTGCCTCCTGAGTATAGAGATTAAAGGTATGCATCACTACTAGCAGAATTTCTTTTTTCAAGGCAGGGAGTCAGTGTGTTGCTTTAGCCCAGGCTGACGTCGAACTCACTGCAATCCTCCTACCTCTGCTTCCTGAGTGCTGAGATTAAAGTGTGCCACCACACCCAGCTTTGAAATGCATGTGCATCTTTGTGCACCTGGCTTTTATGTGGGTGCTGGGGAATCTAACCTCAGGCTGCTAGGCTTTGCAAGTGCCTTTAACCACTGAACCATCATCTCCCTGGACCTGCTTTATAAATAAATATTATTGTTGTTTATTTGCTTTGTTTTTTCCCAAGGCAGGGTCTCACTCTAGTCCAGACAGACATAGAATTCACTTTGTAGTTCCAAGCTAGCCTCAAATTTACAGTGATCCTCTTTCCCTCCCCACCCCCCACCACCCAAGATAGGGTCTCACGCTAGCCCAGGCAGACCTGGAATTCACTATGTAGTTTCAGGGTGGCTTTGAACTCATAGCAATCCTCCTACCTCAGCTTCCCAAGTGCTGGGATTAAAGATGTTCACCACCATGCTGGCTAACAGGGATCCTCTTACCTCTGCCTCCTAAGTCTGAGATATAGTTGTGTGCCACCACATCTGGCCCTACTTTATCTTTAATGTCTTGTGTTTGAAAGTTTTAAAATTTACTTTCTAAGCCAGGCGTGGTTATGCACATCTTTAATCCCAACACTTGGGAGGCAGAGGTAGGAGGATCACCGTGAGTTCGAGGCCACCCTGAGACTACACAGTGAATTCCAGGTCAGCCTGAGCTAGAGTGAGATCCTACCTCGAAAAAAAATAACAAAACAACAAAAACAACCTGTTTTTCTGGGCTTGATTTTCCAAAACCCATGTAAAGCCAGATGCAGTGGCGCATGTGCCTGGAGGCCCTATTGCACCCATATTCAGTCTTTCCTTGCAAATAAAAATATTAATAAAAACAAGGTAGGGCTGGAGAGATGGCTCAGCAATTAAGGTGCTTGCCTGCGAATAAGTTCCTGAGTTTGATTTCCCAGCACCCATATAAAGCTAAGTATACAAAGTGGCACACACATCTGGAGTCCATTTTCAGTGGCTAAGAGGCCCTGATGTGTCCATTGTCTCTACATGTAGCAGGGGATGGTGGTCACCCCACCTTTAATCCCAGCACTGGGAAGGCAGAGATAGAATTGCTGTGAGTTTGAGGCCACTCTGAAGACTACAGAGTGAATTCCAGGTCAGCCTAGGCTAGAGCAAGACCCTATCTAGAAAAATGTATAAACAACCAAAAAAAACAAAAACCAGTCTGGAGAGATGGCTTAGTGGTTAAACACTTGCCTGTGAAGCCTAAAGACCCCGGTTGGAGGCTTGATTCTCCAGGACCCATGTAAGCCAGATGCACAAGGGGGCGCACGCATCTGCAGTTTGTTTGAGGTGGCTGGAGGCCCACCCTGTCGTGCCCATTTTCTCTCTACCTGCCTATTTCTTTATCTCTCTCAAATAAATAAAAAATTAAACACACACAAAACAAAAACCAGGCTGGAGAAGATGGCTTAATGGGGCTGGAGAGATGGCTTAGCGGTTAAGGCACCTGCCTGCTAAGCCTAAGAACCTGGTTTCAATCTCCAGGTCCCACGTTTAGCCAGATGCAAAGTGATGCAAGGGCTCAATGCTGCACTTGCCCACAAGGGGGCACACGCATCTGGATTTTCGTTCAAAGCAGCTGAGAGACTGCTGGCGCACCCATTCTGTCTCCCTCCAAATAATTATAATAAAATATTTAAAAGAAGATGGCTTAATGGTTAAGGTGTTTGCCTGCAAAGCCAAAGGACCCTAATTTGATTCCCCAAGACCTACATAAACCAGATGCACAAGGAGGCGCATGCATCTGGAGTTCATTTGCAGTGGCTAGAGGCCTTAGCATACCCTCAATCTCCTCAGCGCCCCCCAAAAGATTTCTTTTGGTTCAGTTTCAGGTTTCTGTCCATCAACTACCTGCTCCTTTTACTCTTTAGTTTGTGGTGAGCATACACAAGGTAGAACAAAGCTACTCACTTTGCCAGAGTATAAAAACAGACACAACCCTTTTGTTCAACAAACCCCACAATAACCCAAGAACTTCCTATGTCTTGAAGAAGAGCTAATGGGCTGCAGGGGGACCCTTTAGCATGAGCCTTTAGGGGACAGTGGAGATCCAAACCCTAACAGGAAGCCATTAGGTTCAGATGAGATCATGAGGGTGGGGGCCCTCATGAAGGGTAGTTCACTATAAGAGCATAAGCTTTCTTCTCTTTGTAAGAAAGCAGCCTTTCCCCACCCCTGTAGGGTCTCACTGTAGACCAGGCTAACCTGAAACTCATTCTAATTCCAAGCTGGCCCCAAGCTACCTCACACTTGGCCTCCCAAGTGTTGGCAAAAGCAAAACCTTAAAAATTGGGGGTTGGAGAGATGGCTCAGAGGTTAAGGCACTTGTCTGCAAAGGGTAAGGATCCAGGTTCAATCTCCCAGTACCCCCAAGTCTGGAGTTTGCAGAGGCTATAGGTCCTTGGGCACTTATTCTCTATCTGGCTTTTTCCCTTTCAAATAAAAAAGTTTTTTAGGGCTGGAGAAATGGCTTAGCAGTTAAGGCGTTTGCCTGTGAAGCCAAAGGATCCCGGTTCGATTCTCCAGAACCCACACAAGCCAGATGCCCAAGGGGCACATGCATCTAGAGTTTGTTTGCAGTGGCTGTATGCCCTGGCGCACCCATTCTGTCTGCCTCTCTTCTGTTTGCAAATAAAGTTTTTTTTAAAAAGTTATTTTAACCTTAAATTGCCTTTATTCGGTGTTGAGTAAAGCATATCATGAGAGCACAACTTAATCTCAGACCTCCCAACCTTTAGACCTGAGAACTAAATGTTGCTTCAGCGGTCCAAACAGGCTAAGCCATATTGTATCTTCCCTTCCAGCTATCGCCTGCACTTCCTTGATCTTGCTGCTCATGGTCATGAAAGAGGTTGCCATTTTAAACAGTGCTTCAGAAAGGTCTTCCCAGCCAAAGGCCGTTAAGACTGGAGGGAGAAAACCATTTAGCTATCTGTGGGAATTCTGAGATTAGAGTGTGACAGGCTTCTGGGGCCTGGCATGTTCCTGGAAAGGGTGGAGTAAAGCAAACTGCATAGCAGCAGGGCACACTGGCATCTACTCAGGAGTCAAGCAGTCATGAGAGCTTTTTTTGTTGTTTTATTTGAGAAAGAGTAAGACAGAAAATGGATAGGCCAGGGCCTCCAGCCACCACAAACCAACTCCAGACACATGCTACCTTGCTCAACTGGCTTACGTGGGTCTTGGGGAAATCAAACCTAAATTCTTTGGCTTTGCAGCAAGCCCCTTAACTGCTAAGCCATCTCTTTAGCCTTATTTGTTAGTTTTTCAAGGTAGGGTCTCTAGCCCAGGCTGACCTGGACCTTTGTAGTCTCAGGCTGGTTTAGAATACTAGCAATCTTCCTACCTCTGCCTCCCAAGTACTGGAATCAAAGGTGTCTGCCACCAAGATATGAGGTTTTTTTTTTTGTTTTGTTTTTTGTTTTTTTGAGGCAGGGTGTCATTCTAGCCCAGGCTGACATGGAGCTCACTATGTAGTCTCAAGGTGGCCTTGAACTCACTGCAATACTCCTGCCTGCCCAGTGCTGGGATTAAAGGTGTCTGCCACCATACCTAGCTGCCTTGAGGGCTCTAAGTAGTGTCTCAAGCAGTTTTTTTCCCAGGTAGGGCCTAGATTTAGGATAGGCTGAACTGGATTTACTATGCAGTCTCAGATTATCCTGGAACTCACGATGGCTCCAGCAGTGCTAGGATTAAAGGCATGCGCCACCATACCTGTTTTAAGAGGAGGAGGCAGGGCTGGAGCAGTTAAGGCATTTTTAAGGAATTCCAGGTCAGCCTGGGCTAGAGTAAGACCCTACCTCAAAAAACAAAAAGCAAAAAAATCAACACTGAGAGGCCTAGGCAGCAGCATCTGTTTGAGGTCAGCCTAAGCTACACCAAGACCCTACCTTGAAAAACAATAGTGTACTTTTTTCAAGGTAGGGTTTTGCTTTGCTTCCTGAGTGTGGTGCCACGCCTGGCTTAAAAATAACTTGTAGGGTCTCACTCTAGCTCAGGCTGACCTGGAATTCACTATGTAGTCTCAGGGTAGCCTCGAACTCATAGCATTCCTCCTACCTCTGCTGGGATTAAAGGTGTGTGCTACCATGCCTGTCTTATTTAACATTTTTAACATTCCTTCCAAACACCTTGTTTGCATCAAGATTAATCCATAGTTGAGGCTGACCTACTGATCCTGGATTTTAAATTCACTGCCTAAGTACATTTCCTTGACTGTCATGAAGGACACATCTCTTTTCCAACTTTACTACAGGGAGGTACAAACCAATTCTAATTTAGTAACAAGTTGTTTTTTTAACTCCACTGAATACTACATATGCACTTCAAGCTTATTGGCCAGAATTTCAAAACCTTAAATACTTTCTTACATACTTGCCTTGGGACTCCCAACTCCTACTGAACAGACTCAAGAGAAGCCTTACCAGCAAGCACACCCTGTGTCCATTTAAAAGAGAATAGGCTGATGTGACATGACACCTACTTCTTTTCCCTTTTACTGTCCCAGCCAGTTCTACAATATGGACAGCTGTTTACTAAGGCTAGGGAGCCAAGCTCAAGGCACAAGCAGCTTCCTCTCCCCTGCAATATGTGGATAAATACAAGTCCAGCACTGCCCTGTCATTGTGGAAATACAGCCCTTGAAATCCTTTAAAAAAAAAAAAAAAAAAAAAAAAGGCACGCCAGGGCCTCCAGCCACTGCAAATGAACTACAAATGCATTTGCCCCCTTGTGCATCTGGTTTACGTGGGTCCTGGAGAATTGAACCGGGATCCAGCCCTGAAATCCTTTATTTTTATTTGAGAGAGAGAGAGGATGGGCATTCCAGGGCTTCCAGCTGCTGCAAATGGACTTCACATGCATGCCCCACTTTGTGTATCTGGCTTGCGTGGGTCCTGGAGAAATCAAACCTGGATCCTTAGGCAGGCAACAGCCTTCACCGCTAAGCCATCTCTCCAGCCCTTAACTCCTTTTTAAAAAATGTTAGCTGTGTGTGGTAGCGCACGCCTTTAATCCCAGCACTCGGGAGGCAGGGGTAGGAGGATCACCATGAGTTCAAGGCCACCCTGAAACTACATAGTGAATTCCAGGTCAGCCTGAGCTAGTGAGACCTTACCTCAAAAAAACCAAAAATAAAATGAAATGCACATTAAATTTATTTATTTAAGAGGAGAGAGGCAGATAGAGAATGAGCATGAAAAGGGCTTTCAGCCCCATGTGCCTCCTGGTGCATCTGGCTTTACCTGCTAAGCCATCTCTCCAGCCCTCTTAAAGCCTTTCAAATGTATGTCTCAGAGACACTCAGGTGTCAGCTACCTGGCTGAGGTGTCACAAGGGCGATGAGGGGGGCAGGGGCATCTCTAATTTCCAGGCCAGATGCAGGTATCTGAGTTCAGGAGTCCTGCATGTAGCAGCTCCCTGCTGCTGTGGCTTTTGTGTTCCTGCTGCTTGGATGTATGTATGGAAGCTGCTTCTTCTGCATTCATTGGATTCTCCCCCATCTGTAAGCCTGAAATAAATTCCTTCCTCCCCATTAACTGCTTGTTTAAAGTTCATGCTAGCAATGTGGAGCTGACATAGTTGGCCTTCCTTATTCTACAACTTATGACCCAACAGACAGAACTGCAGCCACATCTTCATTGTTCCTTCCACTGCTCAGCAGCCATAAATGCAATCTTACACAGCACAAGATAATACCTGCACAGCACTCAAAGCCTTGTGACTGATGCACTTCTGGACAACACTTGTACCGACCCAGAAGAGAGCATCCAACATTAGAAAACTAGATAGGAGCCTTGGGTGGTGGCGCACGCCTTTAATCCCAGCACTCGGGAGGCAGAGGCCACCCTGAGACTACATAGTGAATTCCAGGTCAGCCTGGGGTGAAACCCTACCTCGAAAAACAAACAAACAAAAAATTTAACTGGGGGCTGGGAAGATGGTTTAGCAGTTAAAAGCACTTGGTTGCAAAGCCTGATGGCCCGTGTTCAATTCCCAAGCCATCCACATAAGCTGGACACAAAAAGTGGTAGCAGCACAAAACAAGAACAAGCCAAACATGGTGGCGCACGCCTTTAATCCCAGCATTTGGGAGGCAGAGGTAGGAGGATCACAGTGAGTTTGAGGCCACCCTGAGACTACATAGTCAATTCCAGGTCAGCATCTCAAAAAAACAAAACAAGAGCCGGGCGTGGTGGCGCACGCCTTTAATCCCAGCACTCGGGAGGCAGAGGTAGGAGGATCGCCGAGAGTTTGAGGCCACCCTGAGACTACATAGTTAATTCCAGGTCAGCCTGGACCAGAGTGAGACCCTACCTCGCAAAACCAAAAAAAAAAAAAAAAAAAAAAAAAAAAACAAAACAAAACAAAACAAAACAAACAACAAAAAAATTAGACAGGGCAGGCTAAATGCTTCATGGTTAAAAAAAAAAAAAAAAACTAACTTGCTTCATATTCTCCAGCAGCCTTCTTGCCATGAGCTTCACAATTCTTGTTACCATCTCTACCACAGCCAAGCTAACAGAGGTTCCCATAGCTAGACACTCTAAAGCAGTTAGGGTGACCTAATTCTACCAGTGACAGAGCTAGCCCACACCTGCTTCTTTTACCAACGCACTACAGTGTCAGGAACCTTTGCCAGGTTAGACCCTATAGCCTTTCCAAATCAACTATCTACTCTTTACTATCAACCACAAACAGGACAAATTTGACAGAAATTCTCCCCAAAGAAATCACCAGTGTCGCCTATTTGCAGACTGGCTATCTAACAATCTTATGAACAGTAAAGACAAAACTAGACAGATATACACAAAGACATTATTTAAGACCTTTATTAACAGGTGCTTGCAGTTTGTGGACTTTTTTTTTTTTTTTGAAAAAATCAAGTTGTAAACTTTTTATTACAAATTAAAAATGAAGTTCTTAAAAATCTCAACTTGACCAGATATGAAACAATTTAAAAACCTTTAAAGGTGTATTGAGAAAAACCAGGCTTTTTTAAAAAACACGTTTGTCATTACCAAAAAGAGACTTTTAGGTAAAAATAATAAAAACCCCATGCTGCATAGACAATGCAGATAGTTCTAGTTTATCTGGTCAACGGGCAAAAAGCAAGCACTTAAGGTCTTCAGCTCCAATCTTTTGTTCATTTCTTATTGCTGGAATTTCATATTCATTCTTCTTGTTGGATGACTAAACTGCAAAGAAAAGAGATCAGACTATAATGTACATTCACTGCAGTCTTCATTTAGTGTACCACATACTCTAGGATCACAGCAACAACAACAAAAAAGTTATATAAAGAAAACCCTACAGGCTGAAAATACTAATTAGAGGCAAGAGGTAATTCCAGTCTCTTAGTATCAAATAAAAACATGAATGCCTGTCTGGCCAGGTGTGATGGTACACGGCACTCAAGAAGCAGAGGTACGAGGATCTCTGTGAGTTCAAAGTCAGCCTGGGAGAGTGAATCCCAGGTCAGCCTGGGATGAATGAGACTCTATCTCAAAAAAAAAAAAAAACAAACAAAAAAAAAAAAAATAAAAAAATAAAAACCCGGTAAGAATGCAGAGAGACCTGTAAACTTTGTAAGGGGACAGTATCCAGGGCTATCACACTCAGGTAAGAGTAGTCGACATACCCGGATGATGGTAAAGATGGTAAGCCGGCATTTACTCAGCCCCGCCCTGCTCAGCCTCGGGAGCGGACGAATTTTCAGCTGGTGGATCGGCTGCTTTTGTCTCTTTGCCATCTTGTGGTTTAGGGTTCTCTGGGCGTCTGCGTCGGTAATTGAAGTTGCGGCGGTACCGACGTTGAGGTGGCTGCTGACCTTGGGTGTCATCTCCTTGATTTTCCTTGTCCTCTTCATTGCCATCCTCTCTGGGCTGTCTTTGGCGAGGAGGACCCCTGAAATGAATACTGTGTAATCTTAGGAATAAAAAAATGCTTTCTTCAACTTAACCACAAGTGTTATTGCTTACTTAACGAAAGTTTGACCCTACTCCTTAAATGGTCATCAAGCAGTTTAGCAAAAATGTATTCTCAAAAGCCAAATGTAAACACTTTGTACGAGGAGATACAAATTGAAAATCCTTAAAAACTGATTTTACAATTCACTTAACTGTTTTCCAAAAATCCCAGAGTCCAAAGGTTCCCAACACAGTGATGACAAATGTTTGACAAGACACAAATACCAACTACCCTGGCTTATTAACATGAATTATACCAATAAACAGTAAATAGGGGGTGGGAGAGGTTGGTCCATGCCTTGAATTCCAGCACAGATGTAGGAGGATCATTAGGAGTTAAGAGGTTAGTCTGGGACTAGAGTGAGACTCTACCCTTAAAAAATACAAAAAGGGGTGGGCAAGCTGCCCTGGGGGCACTACACTTAATGTTCATATTCACATATTAACGCTACTCTCACTTCTGGTTAGAGAAGCTTCTCTTTTCAGATGGCAATGACCACTGGGATCACCAAAAGGCAACACAGTGCTGAGAAGAAGGGATGGAGGAGTGCCCAGCACTGAAACGCCTGTCACACCCTCCAAGGCTCAGGGACCATTGCGGAAGAGGGGGCGGATAGAATGGAAGAGCCAAAGGAAGGGTATGACTTCTTACAATGCAACTGCCCAGACAGAAATTGGCCTCAATATCCATGACCTAGCAGTGCCTAGCAATACCATCGCAAGACCCTCAAAATTGAAGAAAAAGATGATGATATCAAATTAAAAGAAAGACTAATGGAGGGAGGGAGGGGATATGATGGAGAGTGGTGTTCTAAAGAGGAATGGGGGGAGGGGAGGGAAATATCATGTTTTTTGTATGTAAGTATAGAAGGTGTCAATAAAATTAATAATTAAAAAAAAAGTGGGGAGGGGTATCTGGCCATGGTGGTTCAACGGCCTTTACATTCCCAGGACTTGGTAGGCTGAGATGAGGATTGCTGTGAGTCTGAAACCAGCCTGAGCTTTAAACAATCATTTTGCAGTTCTTCCAAGTTAACAATGTACATGTTCTAGACAGTACTGTGGTGCTTTGAAGGTAAGATGCTCCCCCCCACCCCCCAGCACCAAGTGTCAACCTTCCTACTAGTTGGTGGAGCCTTTGAGAGGCAGATCCTTGCTGGAGGAGCTGGGTATGTTGCTGGGGACAGACCTTGTGGTTGATGAGCCCAGTGCTTGTACAGAGCCAACTTGCTCTTCTCTCCCTGCTGTGGATGTATGAAATGAACCCAGCTTCCTCTGCCATGATGAAGCTTGTCCTCAAAACCGTAAACCCAGCACATGCCTTTAAAACCAGCACTCGGGAGGCAGAGGTGGGAGGATCACCATGAGTTCAAGGCCACCCTGAGACCACATAGTGAATTCCAGGTCAGCCTGAGCTAGAGTGAGACCCTACCTACAAAAAAACAAAAAAAGCAAAAAACAAAAACAAAACAAACCTGTAAGCTATACAGACCTCCCATAAGCTGCTTCTGGTCAGATGTCTGGTATCCACAAAATTTCTGCACATTATGTGCATTTATACAATACAAAAAAACGTAGAATTTCCATGCATTGAAGAATAAAACACTCAAGAGGCAAAGGTAGGAAGATCACTGTGAGTTCAAGGCCACCCTGAGACTACATAGTTAAGTCCAGATCAGCCTGAGCTAGAGTGAAACTGTACCTCGAAAAACAAAAAATAAAAGAATGCTACTACATGAAAAAAACGTTTGAAGCCTACAGAGTGAAAGCAATACACTACATGGTTACACTTATATGACACTTACAAACTCCCATTTTTAAACTTCAACGCCCCCAAATTCCTATCTACCTATTTCAACTTTTCCCTTCCTTCTCTTGAAGATTTTTTTTTTTTTGGCCATCTTTTAACTCTTTCATGATCAGGCAAACCCTGACAGGAAGACCCTACCTTGAAAATCCAGAAAAATATATAAAGTTAACTTTTAGATTATTGATCTTCCTTTTCTATTTTTTTGGAGGTAGGGTCTTGCTCTAGGCCAGACTGATCTGAAATTCACTATGTAGACTCAGGGTGGCACATTAATCCTCCTACCTCTGCCTCCCAAGTGCTGGAATTAAAGGCTTGTGCCACCAAAACCAGCCTGCTTTCTCCATTTTAATCACATCACTAATACACTTCCAACCTCCAAATTTATTCCTTATTTTTCACTAGGATCTGCATCTCAAGCTAGTATTCTTCACTCTTTTTAAAAAAGTATAATTTCCATTTTCTCAGAAGATAATTTTCCCTCAGTCTTCAGGCCCTAAGAATCCTGCTATAGATAGGCGTTGGTAGTGATTGTGGAACACCACCAGCTGGCCTAATAAACCAGGCAGAAGGGGACTGGTCTTTCTGGGCTTCATGAGATCAATCAATACTTGACCACCCTGCTGTGAACTGGATAACTCACACAGTAATCCAGCTTCACATAGAGCTAGGGAGAACATAAGTGTTGAAGGCACTTGCTTTGGAAATGTCCCTCATGAGGGCAACCTCTGTAATGTCCTGAATGACGAACTTCTTAATGGCCTTGTCCCTGAGCATGCATGCATCAGGCACGTTTAATACAGTGGGATAGGCTGCACATGCCTGGAGCCTTTCTTGGCATGACAAGTGTCCCTATGCTTTTTTGTCTTCATAGGTGTCAGGGCCACTCACAGTACTCCCCATCTTAAAATTCATTTCTATTGCCCTTGAACCCAAACCAGTCAGGATTCAACACAAACCCATGTACAAGGAGCAACATGTTTAATTTACTACTTAAAAGCAGTGAGCAGACAATTCTTGCCTACGTTAGAAAGGCCTACAATTTTCTGGTACTATCAAGTTTTCCAAGCACTGAAAAATGAGGAATAGTATTTGTAACAACTCAAAAGTAAAAGCTCTTAGTGAAGGCTCTTAGTACATCTACCTTTTCTAGAAGATGAAAGTATACCCAAGTTGAAAAACACTTGAGTTAATTTTGCTCAAGACCAAAACTTCACACTCGGTCGATAACAAAATGCAATAGCAAGGGCTGGGCATGGCTGCTCATGCCTTTAATCCTAGCACTTGGGAGGTAGAGGTAGGAGGGTGGCTGACCAAGTGTGGGTCAGCCTGAGACTACATAGTGAATTCCAGGTCACATGGGTCACAGGACTCCACTTCGAAAAAACACCAAAACATAAATTAATAATAATAAAAATCAACGCCTTTAATCCCAGCACTCGGGAGGCAGAGGCAGGAGGATCACTGAGAGTTCGAGGCCACCCTGAGACTACATAGTGAATTCCAGGTCAGCCTGGACCACAGTGAGACCCTACCTTGCAAAAACCAAAAAAAAAAAAAAAAAAAAAAAAAAAAAAATCAGAGCCAGGTGTGATGGTGCATACCTTTAATCCCAGCATCTGGGAGGCAGTGCTATGAGGATCGCTGCTGGATTAGAGGCTGCCCTGAGACTACATAGTGAATTCCAGGTCAGCCTGGGCTACAGTGAGACCCTAACTAAAACCACAAAACAACAAAACAAAACAAAACAAACAAAAAAAAACCCAGGGCTTTAGAGATGGCTTATTGGTTAAGGAATTTGCCTGTGAAGCCCAAGGACCCAGGTTCAATTCCCCAGGACCCACATAAACCAGAAGCACAGGGGCAAATGCGTCTGGAGTTCGTTTGCAATAGCTACAGGCCCTGGCGTACCCATTCTCTGTCTCTCTTCTCTCTCTATCTGCTTGGAAATAAATAAATCACTTAATATGCCTTAAAAAAAAAATCAAGGGGTTGGAGGAATGGTCTAATGGTCAAGGCACTTGCCTGCAAAGCCTAATGAATGAGGTTCAATTCCCCAGTATCCATGTGAAGTCAGATATACAAAGTGGTGCATGCTTCTGGAACTTCATTTCACACGTGGGTAAACAACACAACTGAATCAGAAATATCTGGTATCTGTAAGGGCTCCAGGGCATTTATTATAGAGCAAAAACAATCACTGGACTGGAGAGATGGTTTTGCAGGGAAGGCACTTGCCTGTGTAGCCTAAGGACTCGGGTTAGATTCCCTAGTACCCATGTAAAAGCCAGATGCACAAATTGGCAAATACATCTGGAATTTGTTTGCAGTGGAATTTAATCCGAGCATTTGGGAGACAGTAGTAGGATGATTGTGATAAGCTGAAAGCTAGCCTGACATTACATAGTGAATTCCAGTTTAACCAGGGTTAAAGGGAGACCCTACATTTAAAAAAAAAAAAAAAAAAAAAAAAAAAAAAAAACTAAAAATCTTTGCCAGTTATACATCTGACAGAGGATTAATATCTAGGATATACAAAGAATTCAAAACACTAAATAAGGGGCTGGAGAGATGGCTTAGCGGTTAAGCGCTTGGTTGTGAAGCTTAAGGACCCCGGTTCAAGGCTCAATTCCCCAGTACCCACGTAAGCCAGATGCACAAGGTGGCGCGTGCATCTGGAGTTCGTTTGCAGTGGCTGGAGGCCCTGGTGTGCCCATTCTCTCTCTCTTTCCCTCTCTCTTTCTCTGTCGGTCTCTGTCTCTCTCAAATAAATAAATAAAAATACACACACACACACACACAAAAACACTAAATAACAAGAAATTGAACAACCCAATTAAAAATGGACTATATGAGCCAGCCTGGGCCAGAGTGAGTCCCTACCTCACCAAAAAAAAAAAAAAAAAAAAAAAAATAAAAAAAAAGGGGGGGGGAGCCTATAGAATTAGAGTTCTCAAAAGAAGGAGGAACCCTTCCACACTCTTGGTGGGAATGCAATCTGGTCCAGTCATTGTGGCAATCAGTGTGGAAGTTCTGAGGCAGCTAAAAATATTTATCACATGATCCAGCTATACCACTCCTAGGCATTTATCTTAAGGACTCATCTCACTACCTTAGAGAGATACTTGCTCAACAATGTTTACTGCTGCTCTATTCACAATAGCTAGGAAATGGAACCAGCCTAGATGTCCCTCAACTGATGAGTGGATAATGAAGATGTGGCACATTTACACAATGGAGTTCTACTCAGCAGTGAAGAAAAATGAAGTTATAAAATTTTCAGGAAAATGGATGGATCTGGAAAGGATATTTAGTGAGGTAACCCAGGCCCAGAAAGCCAAATGTCATGTGTTCTCTCTCATATGTGGATCCTAGCTACAAATGATTGGACTTCTATATGAGTAGAAATAAAACTCAGTAGCAGAAGCCGGGTGTGGTGGCGCATGCCTTTAATACCAGCACTAAGGAGGCAGAGGTGGGAGGATCGCCACCCTGAGAATGCATAGTGAAATCCAGATCAGCCTGAGCTACAGTGAGACCCTACCTTGAAAAAAACCAAAAACCTCAGTAACAGAGGCCAGTAAGCTAGAAGGGGGATATAAAGGGAATAGAAAGGGAAGGAAGGGGGACTTAATAGGACAGTATTGTATATAGGTAAGTAGAACAGATTAGTGGGGGGTGAAAAGGCCTAAGTGAGTGAATGAAGTCAGGGGAAGAGACTGAGTAAAGGAAAGGTGGAGGGAGGACTAGTCAAAATCTAGGAGGATATAAGTAAGTCTTATAGAAACCTACGTTTTTGGACAATGGAATACCCAGAAGCCATAGATTGTTAATTGAAAATTTTCAGTGCCAGGGATAGGATACCTTCCAGTGAATTGTTGGCCAGGGAGGTCACAGATACCCCCAAAAGATTACAGGCCACTGGGGAGGCTGTTTCCCACCAGGTATAGACCCTATTGCTGGAGACTACACATACTTGGGCTGCAAGGTCAATGAGAAATCCTTGTTGGGAGTAAGCTATGCTGCATGTAGTTCAACGGGAAAGAGAAAATCACCAATGGTGATAACTCAACAATGGACAGTGCAAGCCTTAAACTTGCAGCCAGGCCAAATGAGGCAACAGGTGCAACAGTGGCATGTCTGTTATGGGGGAACCAACTGCTCTCTAATTGGACTGGGACATGGGAGAGAATACATCCCTGATACTGAAAACCTACTACAGGGGTAGTCATGAGCCCTAGGAGTATAACGTCTGCTGGTATCTGGCTAAATGTATATACTATGCTCATCAAACTGCCCAGTAAGCACTTCTCTTAATGTTTGTACCCATATAATAATGCTACTCTCACTTTTGGTTAGAGAAGCTTCTCTTTTCAGATGGCAGTGACCTATGGGATGACTCAGAAGGCACCATGGTGCTGAGTGATGCTGAGAAGAGAAGTGATGACAGGAGCGCTTAGCATTGAAGTATCTCTATCATATCCTCCCAGGCTCAGGGTCCATTGCGGAAGAGGTGGCACAAAGAATGTAAAAGCCAAAGGAAGGGTAGGACTCATTACAACATGCTCCTCCAGACACAAAATGACCTGGATATCCATGACCTCAGTGCCTTTTACTACCTGCACAAGGCCATCAAAATAGGAGGAAAAAGGTCAGCCTGGACCAGAGTGAGACCCTACTTTGCAAACCCCCCCCCAAAAAAGGAGGAAAAGATTATGACATCAAAATAAAAGAGAGCCAGGGCTGGAGAGATAGTTTAGCTGATAAGGCGTCTACCAAGCCTAAGACCTCCAGGTCCCACATGTAGCCAGATGTGAAGTGACGTAAGGGCGCAATGCCGCACTTGCCCACAAGGGGGGCACTCTGGAATTCGTTCACAGCTGCTAAAAGGCTGCTGGCAGGGGGTGCTCCCTCCTAAAAAAAAAAAAAAAAAAAAAAAAAAAGGCTGGGCATGGTGGCACATGCCTTTAATCCCAGCACTTGGGAGGCAGAAGTAGGAGGATTGCTGTGGGTAAGGCCACCCTGAGACTACACAGTAAAATTCCAGGTCAGCCTGAGCTAGACAGAGAGTGAGACCCTACCTTGAAAAAAAAAAAAAAAAAAAAAAGAAAGAAAGAAAGAAAAAGGAAAAAGAAATCATTTTCTTTATTGCACTACTGTGTTGGACCTCCTTCCAAGTATACCCAGGTATGTTCCTTGTATAAGATAAGCTTTGCTTATGGACCCTTCCACCTTTTCTCATCTGTGATGTAACATTCTCTACTACCCCTGCAGCTAGATGGTCACTTCCTTTCCCTAATAAGTGTACTCACTTGCATAACACCTAAACTGAGAAGTGACTACCAATAACACTTATTCTTTCTTCTGAATTTTTATGTATGCTATAGTAAATATGTTCAGACACTCCTACCTTTTCTCTCTCCCAATTAACAAGGTTTAAGATAGCTTGTATAAACTATTCTTACCTGTTCAAGGACAGAAAATTTAGGATTCCACACCCTTTTATTTTTTAAATATACAAAGCAGGCCTCAACTATACATGCTGTATTAAACCAGTGTCAGCAAAGAAGATGCAAAGAATACATCCTCATAGATAACTGACTTCACGTTCACTTCTTAGGCATCTGACGGAAGAAAATGTGAAGTGTTAAAAGATAAATGACTCAGAAAGAACTACAGGGGAAACATGATGCTGCAGAGACCTAACATCCACTTGAGGAATTCAACATAAGGCTAATAATAAATAATAAGGGCCATACCTGCGGAATCGTGGTCTATAACCCCGATACATGTTCTGTCTCACTGGTCTACCTTGCTCTCCTGCACCCTGGTTGTCAGCACCCTGAAAAGGTTAACAAAAATGAAATCCTACTGGATCAGAAACATGAACAAAGAACCTACCAAACAAATCCAAACTGAGTGCAAGACATGCAGTAATCATGATTATAACTGTAAGTAATCTTTCATTTATGCTTTCTCAGATCAACAGTTTAATGTGGAGGAAATGTTTTCAAAACAATCCTTTTCAGAGGCTATGTATCACAAAGGCCAGAGATGTTGCTCAGTGGTAGAGCACTTGCCTAGCATGCCTAAGGCTCAGGATTCTATTCCCTTAATAGCAAAAACAAAGGAAACAATACACAATGAGGTAGGGCTGTTACATACTGATTGTCACTTATCCTTTAAATTTATTTTATAAACGTGTGTATGGGTGCACTAGGCTTTATGTGGTTGTTGGGGAATCAAAAGCAGGCTGGAGGGTTTTCAAACAAGTGCTTTAACTGCCAAGCCATCTACTCAGCCAGTAATTCTTACCTCCATCACTTCTCCCTGTACAGGAGGGTTGGAATACTGTGGTCGACGCCCATAGGGCCTCCTCATGTAGTAAGGTGGGAACCTTCGCCTGCGGTAGGGCCGGCGTTGTTGGGCCTGGCCTTCAGGAGCGCTCTCCGATCCTTCATTCTTTTCCCCACTCTCACTATTCTGGTAATTCGGCTGGTAATTACGTGGAGGACCCCTACGTCGTGGATAGCGTCTATAATGGTTACGGTCTGCTGCATATTTACTGCCTTGAACTGGAACTCCACCAGGGCCTGTAACATTTGCTGCCTCCGCACCCTACAAAAACCATTATTTATTGACAGCGATAAAGGAAATCTGAATACTTTCAACAAATTAAACACAAAGCCAGGGAGGAAAAAAATAAAACCCAAGAAAAACCAAAATGGGGACTGGGGTTCTATAGGTCTGCATGGGCAGGGGTGCACAGAATTGACTATATTATCAGCTCCTCACTGTTCTGAAGAGACTGCTCTCTAACTATAGCCAGCACATTAGGCTTGATGCACCTGTGTTCATGTGGCCACCTGAACACATCATCCATCCACTTTAGAGCCACCATCCTAGCGGATGAAATCTCCACATTATTTCCATACTGAAGTCAAACCTTACACAAAAAGCATCCTCACCTTTTCTCCTTCAACAACATCAAACTCCACAGTCTCTCCATCTCCTACACTGCGAAGGTACTTCCTGGGGTTATTCTTCTTTATGGCAGTCTAGTAATATCACATTCCAAAAATAGATTAACAGGGGAGAATAATGTGCTTTTTTTCATTTAAAATGTACCAGAGTCAATATTATTTTAGCTTGGATATACACTTAACATTTGCTAGGAAACCAAGGTCCAATGCTACCCCCAACCTCAACCAAAAGACTCCAATCTTACAAGGTCCCAGCATTTTACCACTATTTACAAACTAAAGTAATTTAACACTCAAGCAGACACAACATATATTTTTAAGACGCTTTTTGCAAAAGCATTACATATATCTTGGAACAAGATGAGGCCATCCAGCTATCCCCCAAAGACTGCACTTAATAGTAGAAGCTAGCCCCACACATGGCCAGTTTAGATGACAGGAGAGTTGTTTTACATGCTTCCAAGTTGACCAAACCATCTTTGTCCATTACCATATCAAACTCAATTTCTGTCAACCAAAACCCCTTCCAACCTGTCCATGATACTTCCATGGAAATGCATTTCACATGTATTAACTGTGCCACTTTTGTATTATCTGTTGGTTATTACCTCCCCAGAAAACAATAAATCTAACATTACACAGGCTTTTTAAAAAGTTTGTGACTTGCCCAAGGTCACACAGCTAGTTAAGTGGCAGAGGGAACTTTACTGAAATCCAGGTCTTGGCACTCCAAATCCCATGCTCATTACACATCACAGCAGTATCCATTACAGGATCACTCATGCATTTCCCCATTCCAGGCAGGACAACCAACAAATCTGAAGACAATTAAGCTCCATTGCCCAGAACTGCAGTCTCCTTAATACACCACAACCTGAGCAGCCAGTCCCAAGAAAACAACTACATGGTAAACCACTTGCAAAATAGAGGAAAGCATATTGGTGACACTTTGTTGGTGAATGCAACTGGATGAGCTGAGTCAAATTATTGATCTCATCTGTCATCTAAACTGTCATAGTTTTCATAACCTTTCATATATAGCCAACTCTCAATTACTTGCAGTCATAGGGGATAGCAGAAATATGAATAATCAAAACCTCAACTCTTTAGTAAACCTTTTTTTTTGTTTGTTTTGGTTTTTTGAGGTAGGGTCTCGCTTGAGCACAGGCTTATCTGAAACTATGTAGTCTCGGGCTCCCAGCGATTCTCCTACCTCTGCCTCCCAAGAGCTGGGATTAAAGGCGTGCGCCACCACACCCAGCTTCTTTTTAAACACCGCCCAATGGTTGCAAATCTGATTAAGCCTTGCCACCTTGCATGTCTGCACACTTGTTTGAACAAACAACAAGCGTTATCTTTACCCAAGAAAGATAATAGTTTTACAGAAGGAACATTTTCTTTAAAGTAACATTTGGTCAGAACAATTCTCAATAGAAGTTTAAAATTTGAATGTTTCCATACTTACATTTGACCCTTGGATCACCTGATCGTGATTTGAGTATACTGGAAATTGTCAATGAATGTTCTATAGGACATTTTAGAAAGCTACACTGCCCAAAACAGTAACAGCCCTTCCTTAGAGAAGCACAATCACACAAGCTCTTAGCTGTCTAAGAGTATGGAAACTGACTTTAGACCTCTTGATTTCTGGGACACTATTAAAAAAGTGGTTATATAAACTGACATTTCGACAGTCTTAGTGAAAAACGGTATCACAGAAGCACACATATATAAGAATTATGTTTTTCCTACCCATTTCATACCTGTGAGGATAAGTCCAATGGAGCCTTTAACATACTTAACTTTGAGGTATTAGCATTCACTTGGCAGCAGCTTACTTTATCAATAATCTTTAATTCCTCAATGGCCGAGCACTTTCCAAAACATTTTCCTTAAATGATACTTGAGGAGAAAATTCAGCATGTAGTATTTATTCTGCTTTCTCCTCCAAAAATACCAGCAGCCAATCTACAATTATTTACTGACTGATCATTAGCTGTGCCACAATGCTATTAGTGAGGATTTAAGTTTCCAAAGCCAGCCAACTTCCCAAGGTTAAGAACACCCTTGCTCAGTCTGTTAAAAAAAAGTTTTAGAACAATATGCTACATTTTGCTGGCATTCCTTTTCTTTTCTTCATGTTATCATGTTTGTAACTCTGTCCATTCTGATTCATCCTCTCCACAAAGGTATACCAGACCTACAGAATCTGAAAGCTTCTTGCCAACATTTTTATTTATAACAACACTGTATTCAAGATTAGATTCATGGAGGGAATGTCAATCTGAAATTAGGCATGAAAAAATTTATAATCAGCTGAAGAGTCAACACTTTAAGCTATAGCTCTTAATGAAAATTTCAACTCAAACACCCAGTTTAATTAAGTCCCCAATGCAATAATTCAATGTATACTTTAGACATGTTATTACTCTTCAGGTTAGAACTAAATGAACATGTCAGACTTAACCATTCTTTTGCAAGGAACACACAGTTAACACCTTTTAACAAGCCTTAAGCCAGTGCAAGTACCTACATAAGCACTCACCTGGTGTACAAATACATCTTCCTTGGTGTCATTCCTGTAAAACAGAACCAAGATAAGCAGGTTTAAAAAAAAATGCAGGTTTCATACCAAAAATAAGAATACACCTAGTCACTGGGGCATTTCCTGTTTTATTCCAGAGACTTCCTGGTTGGCAACTACCTACCAGGAAATTAGAAAAAAAAAACAAAAAAACAAGCTACAGGAGATTTGCCTCAAAGATGATCATAGGAAAAGGGCACTCACCACCTGAGTTAGATAAAGCAAAACAAGTCTTAATGTGTGGCTTGACCAACTAAGTCATTAAAGGATAAAAATGACAAGTAACATACACTTGACCACTCCTTACCCTATTAAAAATTAATCAAGGAAGCCGGGCGTGATGGTGTACACCTTTAATCCCAGCAGAGGTAGGAGAGGATGGCTATGAGACTATACGATGAGATCCAGGTCAGCCTAAGCTACAGTGAGACTCTACATCGAAAAACAAAACAAAAAACAAACAAACAAACAAAAATCATGGCCAGGCATATTGGTGGACACCTTTAATCCCTAGCACTTGGGAGGCAGAGGTAGAGACCACCATAAGATTACATAGTGAATTACAGGTCAGCGTGGGCTAGACAACCAAGTCCCAGCACACCACCCTTACCTATAGAACATGGCTACTAAGAGAAGTACACGTTCCCTTTCCTGTTCACCAGTTCCAAATCCCCAATTCCTTAAGGTAATAATACAATGACCACAAACCTAAATACAGAAAACTGGGCTGGAGGGGATACCTTAGCAGTTAAGGTGTTTGCCTGAAAAGCCAAAGGACCCAGGTTCAATTCCCCAGGACCCCTGTTAGCCAGATGCACAAGTCTGGAGTTTTTTTTGCAGTGGCGGAGGCCCTAGAGCACCCATTCTCTCATTCATTTATTCATATTCTTTCTCTCTCTCTGTGTCAAATAAATAAAAATAGTAAATATTAAGCTGGGTGTGGTGCTGCATGCCTTTAATCCCAGCACTTAGGAGGCAGAGGTAGGAGGATCACTGTGAGCTCGAGGCCACCCTGAGACATACCAGCACTCGGGAGGCAGAGGTAGGAGGATTGCCGTGAGTTCGAGGCCACCCTGAGAAGTTAATTCCAGGTCAGCCTGGGCCAGATTGAGACTGTACCTCGAAAATAATAAAAAATAAAAATAAATACTGGGGCTGGAGAGATGGCTTAGCGGTTATGCGCTTGCCTAAGAAACCTAAGGACTCCGGATCGAGGCTGGACTCCCCAGGACCCATGTAAGCCAGATGCACAAGGTGGTGCATCTGGAGTTCATTTGCAGTGGCTGGAGGCTCTGGCACGCCCATTCTCTCTCTCTCTGCCTATTAATGTATCTCTCTCTCCCAAATAAAGAAAAAATTTAACAAAAATAAATAAAATAGGGCTGGAGAGATGGCTTAGCGGTTAAACGCTTGCCTATGAAGCCTAAGGACCCCGGTTCGAGGCTCAATTCCCCAGGACCCACGTAAGCCAGATGCACAAGGGGGCCACACGCATCTGGAGTTCGTTTGCAGTGGCTGGAGGCCCTGGCATTCCCATTCCCTCTCTCTCTATCTGCCTCTTTCTCTCTCAGTCTGTCTGTCACTCTCAAATAAATAAATAAAAATAAACAAAAAAAAATTAAAAAAAAAAATAAAAAATAAATAAATAAATAAAATAAAAAAATAAATACAGAAAATTGTCCTTAATGTAAATTATGGAATTTAGGTGATAAAGACAGGTCTATGTTGGTTCACCAACTGTGATAAATGCATCATGCTGGTCTTGGATATATTGATGGTGAAGAGATAATAATAAAAGGTTAAGTATAAAATCTACACTTAAGACTGTCATTTTTTTTTTTTTTGGTTTTTTTTTTGTTTGTTTTTCGAGGTAGGGTCCCACTCTAGCCTCAGATTGACCTGGAATTCACTATGGAGTCTCAGGGTGGCCTCGAACTTTTTAAGACTGTTAATTTTTATGTTACAACTAAAACTATCTGACCCACTAAGTAAGTGCAAACATTATGTATTTTACCCTTCTTTGGATAAAGCTAAGGAAGATTTTTTTAAAGTTTTTATTTTTATTTATTTAACTTATTAGAGATAAAGGGATAGAGAATGAGTGTGCCAGGGCCTCTAGCCACCGCAAACGAACTCTAGACGCATGCGCCACCATGTGCATCTGGCTTGGGTACTGGGGAATTGAGCCTCGGAACCAGGGTCCTTAGGCTTCACAGGCAAGCACTTAACCGCTAAGCCATCTCTCCAGCCCCAGGAAGATTTAAGTTTCTTCTTCTTCTTCTTCTTTTTTTTTTTTTTTTTTTTTGAGGTAAGCCCAACAGATTGGCCGTTTTTTTAAATGCCAGATTGAAAACTGGTGTGCCAGGGCCTCCAGCCACTATAATCGAACTACAGAAATGTACTACATTATGAGCCTAGCTTACGTGGCATCTGAAGAGCCAAATGAGTCCTTAGGCTTTGCAGGCAAGCACCTTAACCACTAAGCCTCTTCACCAGGAAGATTATTTTTGAGATAGCAACTCATTCTAGCCCAGGCTGACCTTGAACTCATAGAGATGCTATTTCAGCCTCCCCAGTGTCTATTAAGAAACATTGTGATCAAAAGGTATGAAGATACCAAAAACTCAACAGCTCATAAAATGTATCTTCAGCCATACTAACACAATAGTTTGAACACATAAAATAAATGTAGCTACAACTTGTTAAAATGACACCCTGAATTTCAAGGCACTGGTAACAGGAAATCTGACCATTAACAGCTGTTTAACTTTCAAAGTTACTTCTTACCTGAAAGGTAAGCTACATAACTGCATTACTCAGCTCCACATATTATATTAAGTGCTTAAAATGTTATATTAAGTGCTTAAAATGTATCATTCATTATTATTTATTGAGGGACTGGAGAGAAGGCTTTGCAGTAAAGTAAGCACTTACCTGCAAAGCCAAATGCACCAGGTGGCACAAGCCTCTGGAGTCTGTTTGTAGCTAGAGGCCCTGACACACCCATTCTGTCTATATATCTGCCTCTCTCCAAAAAAAAAAAAAAAAAAAAGAGAGAGAGAGATCCAATTGGATTGGAGAGATGGAATGGCGGTTATGGCACTTGCCTGCAAAGCCTCCAGTTTGATTTTCCAGTACCCACATAAAATCCAGATGTGCAAAAGGTATATGTATCTGGAATTCATTTGCATCAGCTGGAGGCCTTGGTGTGCTCATTCTGTCTCTCCTATTCTCTCTGCTTGCAAATAAATAAATAAATAAAAATATTAAATAAAAAAAGTTTTAAGAGCCGGGTGTGGTGGCTCATGCCTTTAATCCCAGCACTCGGGAGGCAGAGGTAGGAGGATCGCCAAGAGTTTGAGGCCACCCTGAGACTACATAGTTAATTCCACAGGTCGGCCTGGACTAGAGTGAAATCCTACCTCGAAAAACCAAAAAAAAAATAAAAATAAAAATAAAAATAAAAAAGAACCAGTTTTGGATTCCTTGTGTTCTAGCTTTATAGGCAGGATCACATTTGGTTTCTTCACTAATATTCACAGGAACCCTTCCTTTCATATCTCTCTGTAGCCTACAAAATTCTTACATGTAGAGCACAATGTGATGGGACAAGCCCTTTTTTGTTTGTTTTTCAAGGTAGGGTGTCACTCCAGCCCAGGCTGATGAATTCACTATGTAGTCTCAGGGTAGCCTTGAACTCACAGTGATCCTCCTACTACCTCAGAGGCGTGTGCCATCACACCTGGCTGACAAGCCTTTTTTTTTTTTTTTTTTTGGTTTTGCGAGATAGGGTCCAGACTGACCTGGAATTCACTATGTAGTCTCAGGGTGGCCTCGAACTCTCGGCGATCCTCCTACCTCTGCCTCCCGAGTGCTGGGATTAAAGGCGTGCGCCCCCACACCCGGTTTAAGCCTTTTTTTAAAAAAAACTTGAGAGAATGGGCATGCCAGGGGATCCTGCCACTGCAAATAAACTCCAGACAAGACCCTGTGCTTCAAAAATAAAGGAAAGCAGGCTGGGGAGATGGCTCAGCAAGTCAAGTGAGTGAAGTGCTTGCTATATCTGAGTTTTGCTCCTCAGCATTCACATTAAAAAAGCCAGACAAGCTGGCTGTGGTGGTGCATGCCTTGAATCCCAGCACTTGGGAGGCAGAGGTAGGAGGTTTGCCATGAGTTCTGGGCCACCCTGAAACTACACAGTGAATTCCAGGTTAGCCTGAGCTAGAGTGAGACCCTACCTGGGGAGGGGAAGCCAGCCAGCCAGGCAGATCCCCTAAGGATTTGCTAGTTTGAGAAAGACACCAGACACTGAACCACTTCTGACTTCTAAAAGTGACACAAGGGCACATACTTATACACAGTGTATATGCACAACAAAACCAGGCTTTTTTTTTTTTTTTTAAATAAGGTCTCATGTAGTCTAGTCAGGCTTACAATGTAGCTGAGAGTGACATTGGACACTGAACCCTTCTACTCCACCTCCTGGGTGAGGACTGAACTTGCGGCTTTATGTATGCCAGAAAGGGTACTTCACCCAGTGAGCTATATACTTAAACCCATGAAAATCATGTTTTAACCTTGTTACTACTGATGCAATTGAAAGGAATGGGGAAATCCCTAACATTGCACCTTACACCCCTTTATGCTACATCCTGAGAACCAGAGTACAACTCTGGCATACCATACTTTACTAAGTGGAAGTTAGTGCCTTTAATCCCAGCAATTCGGAGGCAGAGGCAGGAGGATCACTGCTGAGTTCAAGTCAAGGCCAGACTGAGACCGAACCTATGCCGTTGGTTGACATGCTAGACAAGGCTCTACCACTTACACCTCCAGGTTCCCCCAATGACATCTTCTAGTAAGGAAAAGACAAAGACAGCTAATTTTCTGTTCACACTGGGAACCACGTAGAAATTCCTCATTTTGATTTTCATTTGTGTAGTACACATTTGCGTATCTAACCATGTTGGATGGGTCTGGAGAAATGGCTTAATGGTTATAGTGTTTGCCTGCAAAGCCAAAGGATTCTGGTTCGATTCTCCAGGACCCACGTAAGCCAGGTGCACAAGGGGCACATGCACCTGGAGTTCGTTTGCAGTGGCTGGAGGTCCTGGCATGCCCCTTCTCTCTCTCTCTGCTTACAAATAAATAATTTTTAAAAACACAACTAAAATCCAGGCGTGGTAGTGCCCGCCTTTAATCCCAGCACTCAGGAAGCCAAAGGGTAAAAGGATCACCTTGAGGTTTTTTTTTTCCTTCTTTTTGGGTGGGGGGTGGTGGGTTACTCAAGGTAGCTCAGGCTGACCTGGAATTAGTCTCAGGGTGGCCTTGAACTCACGGAGATCCTCCTACCTCTGCCTCCTGAGTGCTAAATTAAAGGCATGTGCCACCTCTCCAGCCCTGTTTTTTTAAAAAAATACTTTCTAGCCGGGCGTGGTGGCACAAGCCTTTAATCCCAGCACTCGGGAGGCAGAGGTAGGGGATCGCCATGAGTTCAAGGCCACCCTGAGATTGCATAGTGAATTGCAGGTCAGCCTGGGCCAGAGTGAGACCCTACCTCGAAAAACCAAAATAAATAAATTAAAAAAAAAACCAAAAAACAACTTTATTTATTTTCAAGCAGAGATAATGGGCATGCTAGGGCCTCTAGCCACTGTACATGAACTTCAAATATATGCACCATTTTGTGCATCTGGCTCATGTGGGTACCGGGGAAATGAATGCTGGTCATTAGTCCCTATAGGCGCCGTAGCCACTGAGCCATCCCCACAGCCCCTATAGTTGTTTTGTCTTTGGAGGTAGGGTCTCACTGTAGCCCAGTCTGACTTGGAATTCACCATGTACTTTCAGGGTGGCCTCGAATTCAAGGCAATCCTCCTACCTCTGCCTCCCAAGTGCTGAGATTAAAAGGCGTGTGCCACCACTCCTGGTGAAATTATCACAAACCCCACTTGGCTCCCTGTGAAATAGATCCCAATTTCAGCCAATTTCATCCACTATTCCACTTTAGCCTAGACCATAGATGTTTCCTAGGGCTGAAACTGGATGGAGGGCAAAACTCCACAATTACAGGCCTAGTACTAGGAAAATAAAAGGTTAATTCACTCAGCTGCTTATTCAAGGATATTAAGATTTTAACTTTGAGGAAAGACAGGAGAAATCACTATGATGAGTTTCTGTTCCAAGTCACAAGCCAGTGACCTGGTGAACATGGATAAGTTCTGTCAGCTTAAGATCAGTAGCTAATATAATCAGTGTGTGTACAAATCAGCTTCAATGTCTCCTGTATACAAGTTGCTGTTTTGGGGCTAGGGATAAAATCCTGGCTGGCTGGCTGGCTGGCTGGCTAGTCTGGCAAATCACTGAGATGTTGCCTCACAAAGTAAGGTAGAAACTGATTCAAAGTAGACCTCTGGCCTCTACATACACATTTGCAACTAGACATATACCAACCAATATACACAAACACCAAACAAGCAAAAAAAAAAAAAAATGCTAATTGTGAAGACAAATCTCTATCTATTTGCTTGGCAGCAACTGCCAAGACTTTAAGCCTTGCTCTATAAAATAGCTTTGTAGTCAGGTATGTTATAGACTACTTATGACTTGAGATACTGAGATTTTGCCAAAAATCTTTCCATTATCTAGAAGCCTTTTATTTTTACTAAGAAATCTTAAATATTTCAGACTCTGCACAACTTCAGGCTAATTCTTAAAAGGCATCTTTTGCCAGGTATGGTGGTGCATGCCTTTAATCCCAGCCCTCAGGAACAGAGGTAGGTGAGGATTGCTGTGAGTTCAAGACCAGCCTGAGCTATAGCAAGACACTAAAAAAAAAAGACAAAAATATGGGTATGGGGTGGTGCATGCCTCCCAGCAATTGGGGGTTGGAGGTAGGAGAATCATTGAGAGTTTAAGGCCAGTATGAGACTACAGAGTGAATTCCAGGTCAGCTTGGGCTAGAGCAAGACCCTACCTCGAAAAAAAACCCCACAAGTCAAACACATGTAAACCAAACACTTGGGAGCCTATAAAAGGGTGATGAGTTCAAGGCTGGTCTGGGTTACACAGGAAGAAGTCTCAAAATCAGAACACAGAGATGAAAAGATGGTTCAGTGGTCAAGGTGCTTGCATGCAAATACCAATGAGCTGGATTCAATTCCCCAAACACACAAAGTGGCACATGCATCTGGAATTCATTTGCAGTGGCTCAAGGTCTTGGTGTGCCCATTCTCTATCTGCAAAGAAAGTAACAGCCTCTCCTTTAATTCCTTTAGGTTTCTCATTACAAAGCAGTAATCAAGTCCTTTTGTTTGTAAAGCTAACCTGAATGCTAAACTCAAACTTTCAGCAATCTCAACCTCACACAGTAAAAAGGCAGCTAGCACTCAGTACATGGGAGTTCCAGTGGCATGCAGAGATCATGTAAGTCTTTCAATGGCTAAGAATAGCCAGTCATCATCCTAAGAAATTATCTGTAGCTATGTGGACAACTACTAAACTAAAGATGACTAGGATCTATTTTCAGATACAGTATAACAGTTGGGGAACAAACTCCAGAATAAGTTCAATTCCTGCTGTCACTTACCACCTATGTTTGCACTTAATCTCTGTGCTTCAGAGTAACAGGAATCAAAAACTGTTTTAGAGCCAGGCGTGGTGGCGCACGCCTTTAATCCCAGCACTCGGGAGGCAGAGGTAGGAGGATCACCGAGAGTTCGAGGCCACCCTGAGACTACATAGTGAATTCCAGGTCAGCCTGGATCAGAGTGAGACCCTACCTCACAAAACAAAAAACAAAACAAACAAACAAAAAAAAACTGTTTTAGGATTAAGTTAGATCATTTTAAGCTTCCAAAAGACTCTGGATATTTTATGAATCACTGTGTGAAATAATCTATTAGTTATACACACACGGAAGCCCCAAAAGGGAAGACCTCCAAAGGACTACTAACACTGAAAGATTAAGTTTTATTGTAAAAAGACCTAAGTCTTGCTTCCTAGACTAGGGATAGCAAAGGAATGCATGTCAGGTAGAAATGACAGTCTGCAGCCTAATCATGAGACTGGCAAGAAAAGGACTTTATGGTCCATTTGGGGGGGAGGGGGGTTATGCTAGTAACAGGCAGCTGACTTCACAGACATGGAAACACAAACCTCAGATTCAGAACTACAAATAACCAAAACTGGGCATAGTGCACCTTTAATCCCAGCATTTGGGAGGAAGTAGGAAGACCACTGTAAATTTTGAGTCTAACCCAGGACTAGTGAGTTCCAGGTCAGCTTGGGCTAAAAAGCGAGACCCTACCTTGAAAAACCCAGAAAAAACAAAACCATAATTTAGATTTTTAGTCTTTATCTCCTGAACTTTAACTGTTAGTATTAGACCTTTACATACAGTTTACAGCAATTACTTTAGCAATTAAAAAGTTTTAGCAGGGCGTGGTGACACATGCCTTTAATCCCAGCATTTGGGAGGCAGAGGTAAGAGGATAGCCATGAGTTCAAAGCCACCCTGAACTAAAGTGAGACCCTACACCTGGGGGGGGGGGGAATTTTTCCTACCAGGCATGGTGGAGCACACCTTTAATCCCAGTACTCAGGAGGCAGAGGTAGGAAGATTGCTATGAGTTCAAGGCCAACCTGGGACTACAGAATAACTTCCAGGCCAGCCTGGGCTAGAGTGAGACCCTAACCTTGAGAGGAAAAAAAAAAAATTCAGTGTCTAGTCTGAGTACAGGTGTGCCAGGGCCCCTTGCCACACTGTAACCCAAGTCCAGATGCATTCATCTGACTTCATGTGGTATTAGAGAATCAAATGCTAGCCAGTAGGCTTTGCAAGCAAGCACCTTTAACTGCTTTGCCACTACTTCCGCCCTACATTAAGAATTTAAGTACAAGTACTTGGCATCCATGACTTCAGGAATGTTAGGCACCCTCACTGGGCCATATCCCCAGCCCCCAATTGTCAGTATTAAAAAATTTGTTGAGAAATAATGTCTTGCTGATTCATACCACCTTTTATGAGTTTGGTGAGTGGATCAATTCTCAACAGCTAAGGAAGTGAAACCGTAATTTGTAAAGAGGCTAATAAAAACTTCAGTAACGTTATTTAATGAGGGGGTGTCAAAACCCCAAACAAAAGAGTAATTCAATGACTTCCCTAAGAATTCCTAAATTACATTGCTTCACAAAATTTTGCTATTTTAAAATCTATCAAACTGGGCACATGCCTTTAATCCCAGCACTTGGGAGGCAGAGAGGTAGAAGGATCACCCTGAGTTCAAGGCCACCCTGAGACCACACAGCAAATTCCAGGTCAGCCTGGACTACAGCGAGAGATCATATCCCCCCCCTCATAAAACAGAAGCACTCATACCTCAACACCTCTTGCTTTCTTTAAGGACATGATTTAATATATAGACCAGGCAGGTACTCTTCTTTGGGTGGGGGGAAGTGTGTGTGGTGGATATTCCACTCTAGCCCAGAGTCTGGCCTCAAGTTCAGTGATCCTCTTACCTCTGCCTCACTAGTGCTAGGATTAAAGGCATGCAACACCACACCTGCCAAGGTGGGTGGGTACTCTTAATTCTCTTGCCTCCTGAGTGTTGAGATTACAGACATGAACTACCACACCAAGCATATTTAATATGTGATAAAATTAGTGGCAAAATATCCTTTTAAACCAAGAATTCCAAGATGATAAGAATTCACCATAGATGATAATTTAGGCTGGAATAAACAATTACAGTAAAAACAGGCATTTATGAAAATTTACATGAAATCCTTTATATCTGGAATAGAAAATAAGCCGGGCGTGGTGGCGCACATCTTTAATCCCAGCAGGCAAAGGTAGGAGGATAGCCATGAGTTCCAGGCCACCCTGAGCCAGAGTGAGACCCTACCTCGAAAAACCAAGAAAGAGGAAAAAAAAAAAAAAAAAAAATAGCCCAATAACCTACACTATACAACCCAAAAAATTCACACCAGATATCCCAAACACTGGAACCCTCCAATTTATACAGGGACCAGCTGATGCATGGAGTATCTCCCTCAGGAGTCAGGTTTGCAGACCAGACTGACATGTCTACTAAAATGCTGGGACAGGGCTGCAGGGATGGCTTAGTGGTTAAGGTCTTGCCTGCAAAGCCAAAAGACCCAGGTTCAACCCAGGACCCACATAAGCCAGATGCACAAGGTAGTGCATTCATCTGCAGAGGCTGGAGACACATTCTCTCTCAAAAAGGTAAATAAAATAAAATGAACTTAGGACAGTATAATCAAAGGACAATCAAAAGGTAGTTAGTACACACTTGCTTGCCCTGAAGGATGATCAAGGAGTTAATTCTAAATCAGAACAAGACATTCGATGAATGGAATCCACATAATGCAAATGTTAAACTACTTAATACATAATATCTAATTGAAAAGGCTGTCAGCATGATCTGGCAGCACTAGGCCAAGGGCTACAGGTAGCTTCTTGAAGGTTTATGCATACATAGGCCATTCTCAATATCACCTGATTTGTTAAGACTCCAGGCCCTTAATAATACCAAGCTGCAAAGACAGGACTGAAGAATTTACATTTTCAACACTGGTATAGTTAAAGGTTAGGCCAGTAATGAGCATCAGCGCCACATGGAAATACTAACTAAAGCACGAATAAATTTAGAAGCCAGTTAAAAAGCCACCAGGAAACCAATCATATAAATTCCTAAGTATTCCCTTTCCTCACTACTAACCCACAACGAAAAACACTGATGAAAAAATAGCTTTGGATAAAGGCAAAACAGCATACCTAAGACAGTAGAAAATCCTGCAGTCATAACAAAAATGTTTCCCATAACTACACCGGTGGAGAGCAGACCATTAAAAGCCTGTACTTTCGTTTCCTCCCTCAATATTGCATGCTTGATCAATGAATTTTTTTTTCACCACCCGATTATGTCTCTGAAAGACTGGCTGCCCATTTGGTAGTGTCCACGTCACATTCTGTTGCTCTTCAGCATCTATTTATTTAACGCCTTCTAAAGAAAGGATATAAGGAAGTGCTGAAATGGCGCCAAATATCACAGCTGTAGGGCCAAGATTGTTGCTGGCACTCGTGGTGCTCTACACCCATGCTACTGCACTAGCCTTGGCAGCCATCTTGAAAGATGCCCGGCTCACAAGGGAGCCCACGGAGCTGCCTGCACTTACCACGGGCTGCAAACCGCTCCATGCATCTGATGAGATGGGAGTTTGCAGCTTTAAGTCAAATAATGAACAAGGATAAATTCCTAGGGACCCAAGGCCACTCTAATAACCTACAGCCTCTCTTTAATGAAAACTGGTTTTATCACCATGGTTCTGACAAGGAAGTAGGAGAAATAAAAATTGAGGAAGGGCCATTTTCTTTCAGATATTTACTCCACCGACAAATAAAGCCAACTCTCTAGTCAAAAGCAGTCCTAAGAAATTTATTCTTAGCATTAGAAAGGCGTATTTTAAATGTTTAAACAAAGGCAATAGAACCTTACCGGAAAAGTAACAAAATCTCATGCACTCGACATGTCAAATCATGTAACCGGAAAGGTTAGCAAGGTGAAAAAAATCACCTGTATGGTAATTAGTGGGCCACATTGTCAAGCACCAATTTCAATCAAGTATACAAGGATACTGGGGGATAAAGTCGTGCTAGCCCGGTACTTTGCCCAGTTTCACGTTTAACTGCATATTAACTCCTTGGCTCACCTCCCCATAGCCTGCTTTGTGCGGGTCCCTTTAGGTCGGTTATTTAGCAGTAAAACAAAGACAGTCTCTAAACCCACCAATCCCCTCACTCAAGTAAAACAAAACAAAAACCTCACTAACAGGCCGGGGTGGCGACCGCCCTTAATAGCGTGGCCAAGCCCAAGGACCGGGAGCACGCACACAACCATGCACACACACACACCACGCGGGAGGCGGGACCGAGCTTCCGACACGGGCATCTCACCTGTTGATGAAACCATATCCATTCCTTACATTGAACCATTTTACTGTTCCCAAAACCTTCGTTGCTGGAAAACAAAGCACAACAAGCTTCAGTTACCAGCCACCCTCCTTCCACCGGCCCGGGCTTCCGCAGGTGGCCCGCCACGACCCCCCGGAACAGCCCTTTCTCTCCAGCAGCACGCTGCCAAGGCCCCGGGGCCGCCGCCTTCGCCGTACACGTGGGTGTGGGCTCGGGAAGGGAATCGCGGGGGTGCCCCAGGGAGCTCGCCCCGAGATGGGTGTGTGCTGGAGCCCCGGAGCACGTGAGGGAAGGGGAAGCCGCCCGACCCACTCCGGCCTGCGTAGGCGGCGCACCGCGCCCTCGGGGCACCGGCGGAAGGGAGCGGGCTCGGGGTCGTGGGGCGGACCGACGCTCGGAGCGCACGCGGCCGGCGGCGCGGGCGGGACCCTCGGCACACGCGGCCGGCCGCAGGGGGAGGGGCGCGCGGAGGTCCGCAGGGGGCGCCGAGGCGGCGTGCGCGCGCCGGCCGGGCCCGTGAGGCCGAGTGGGGCCTGGGGGAGGGGCGGCCGCCGACCAAGTCCAAGTCGGTCCCGCGCGGGCCGCGCACCCCAGCCCCCAACCGGGCTCACCCCGCGTCGACTAACGGTTCCGCCGTCGCCGCCAAGCTTCAGCCCGCAAGCCCACGCCGACCACCACCCCTCCCCTCCCCCCCGCCGGCGTCGTCCCCTTCCGGCCCTCACCGATGACCTTCTTGTCCCCGCCGGCAGGCGCCGCCGATGTGAGGCCGCCCGGGCCGCCGCTCCCTGCGCCGCTGCCCGTGGTGCCGGGCTTGGTGTCGGCGGCGCTGAGGGCGGGGGCGGCGGGGGGGGCGGCGGGCGGCTGCTGGGTCTCGGCCTCGCTGCTCATGGTTGCGGTGATGGTGACTGGGGCCGGCTGCGGCAGCTGCGGCTCCTCCCGGGGTGTGATGGTAACTAGGCCGGCGGCGGCGGTGGGGCTGCTCAGGGCTCTCTGGGGTCCGCTCTCCGCTCCCGCTACCGATCGAACTAGCGAGAATGGCGGGACGGGCGGGATAAGCCCTGCGTTCGGCCCGCCCTCGGCACCGTTCATTGGCTACATGTGCCGTCAATCCATCCACCTGACCCCCGTTCTTGGCTTCTATTGGCTAACCCTTTATCACTCCTCCACTTTCATTGGGCCCTTAGGCGGCTAATTTGGCCGACCTACAAACCGCTCCGGCCTCCGCCGCCATAGAGACCGGAACTAGAATTAGAGTAGTCACCACGAGAACCATAGAGTACCCGAGAGGACGAGCAGAGAGAACGTGACTTTCACGAGGCTGTAACTGGGTGGGTGGGCCCTGGCTTGGGGATTGTGCAGGCGGAGGAGAAGACTCCACCAAGCACGTGGGCCGGGAGTACGTGGCTTGTTTTAGGGTTTGGGGAGGGTCCGACCCCTCGGCCCCGAGGGGAGGAGGAGGCCTCCGCCCCGCTACCCCCAGCTCGGAGACCTGTACGGCTGCCGCCAGGGTGGTCTGGAAATGGTTTCTGGACCTGACAAACGTGGACGCTTTCAGCGGTACAGTCACCTTGGAGGGTCTCAGCTCCGCGTGTGGACGGCGGGGGTGTTCCCTGTGGGGACCTGCTTTCCCATCTATTTTATTTTAGCAGGCATAGAGGGAATGTGTGTCATAAGTGTTCACATCGTTTTCTTATTGGCCACAAATAAGATTTAATTTCAACTCACGTTTTATTGTACACGCTAGGCCGTTTTTTTTTTTTTTTTTTTGGCTTCTTCCCCCCCAACCCCCAACTGCTATGTGGATAAGGATTGTCCTCCGTGTTTTATAGCCCGTAAAATTGAGGCTGCCACCTGATGTTGAAGTCCTCCACCTACCTTCATTCATTCTTTATTAAGCTTACAACTAGTAATTGGTGATGAAATAGTTTACGAGTCAGTTTCTGCCTTCTGATGGATTCGGAAATCTAAACGCCCAACGCTTAATAGATGGGAAAGCATAAGGATTCTGGAAGTGGAAACAGGAAGAAAGGACTGACATTTCAGGCAGAGATTTATGCCAAAGCTTAGAATCAAGAAATGACAGGGCTTCAAGGGGAATACAGATAAGAGTTCAATACAAAGAGGTAGGCAGAGGCAACTAGAGGTATTTAACTGGATATTTATCCCGAGGTCACAAGTGAATAGGACAACTTTACTGCTATAAGTAGGGAGTGGCTTCATTTTAAAAAACTGGCTTCTGGGCTGGAGAAATGGTTCAACGGTTAAAGGCACTTATTTGCAAAGCCTGTGGGCCCAGGGTACCAGGTTTGCTTCCCCGATATCCAGATATCCACGTAAAGCCATATGCACAAGTGGCTAGTGCAGTAGTCCTTACTCCTACTGGTTCCATCTAGACCTGTCCATTCCACTTCCTTGAAGCCTCCTATTAGTCCTAAAAATCTGAAGTCAAGCCAGTCTCCCCCATTTTTTTTTTTTTTTGCTATTACAATTACTTAAAGTATGACTGGCAAACTTTTTCTGTAAGGGCCAAATATTAAAGTTTTGTGGGCTGCTGGATCCTAATTACTGCTGTAGTTGAAAGCAGTGTTCTAAAAAAAAATTAGGAAATAGGAATTTCTTCCCCCCCTTTTTTTGGTGGTGTTTTCAAATAGGGTTCTAAGCCCAGGCTGACCTGGAACTCATGGCAATCCTATCTCTGTCTCCCAGGTGGGTGGGCCACCACACCTAGTTTAGGAATTTCTTTTATGAGGTAGAGTCTCTGCCTCCCAATACAGGGTTTAAAGGCATGTACCACCACACCAGGAATTTCATATAATCGTTACATGCTACAAAAATCTTTAAGGGCTGGAGAGATGGCTTAGCAGTTAAGGGGCTTGCCTGCAGAGCCTAAAGACTAATGTTCAATTCCCCAGTACCCACATTAAGCCAGAAGCATAAAGTGGCACATGCATCAGGAGTTTGTTTGCAGTGGCTTGAGGCCCTGGTGCCCCTATTCTCTCTATCTCCCTCTTTCTCTCTCTCCAATAAATAAATAAAACATGGGGCTGGAGAGATGGCTTAGAGGTTAAGGCGCTTGCATGCAAAGCCAAAGGATCCAGGTTCGATTCTTCAGAACCCACATAAACCAGATGCACAAGAGGGTTCATGTATCTGGAGTTCGTTTGCAGTGGCTGGATGCCCTGGCATGCCCACTCTCCCTCTCTATGCCTCTTTCTCTCAAATAAATAAATAAAATTTATTTTAAAAGATAAACAATGTAACACTCAGAAGCCATAGATTGTTACTAGAAAATTTTCAGAGCCAGGGATGGGATACCTTCCAGTGAGTTGTTGTCCAGGGAGGTCACAGATAGCCCCAAAACATTATAGGCCTTTGCGAGGCCTTTGGTTTCCCACCAGGAATAGAAGGTAAGACCCTATTGCTGAAGACTTCACATACTTGGGTGGCAAGTTCACTGAGAAAACCTGCTGGAGCTGAGCTGAAAGCCTCCCCCATGTGGACCACCTGAAAGAAAGTTGGAAAAAGCTACACTGCATGCAGGTCAATAGGTACTCAACAGTGAACACTGCAAGCTTTAAATCTGGCCAGCCATACCAAATGAGCCAATTGGTGCAATAGTGGCATGTCTGTTATAGGGGAAACCAACTGCTTTCTAATTGGACTAGAGGCCCACTCCATGGGAGGGAATACATCCCTGATACTGAAAACCTATGACAGTGGTAGTCATGAGCCCTAGGGATGTAACGTCTGCTTGTGTCACGTTAAATGTATGTACTATGCTCACCAAACTGCCCAGTAAGCACTTCTCTTAATGTCCACACCCATATATTAACGCTACTCTCACTTTTGGTTAAAGAAGCTTCTCTTTTCAGATGGTGACAACCTTGGGATGACTCAGAAGGCACCATGGTGCTGAGAAGAAGTGACAGAGGAGTGCTCAGCACTGAAACATCTCAAAGCCACCTTCCAAGGCTCAAGGTCCATTGTGGAAGAGGGGGTGGAAAGAATGTAAGAGCCAAAGGAAGAGTAGGACTCCTTATAACGTGCTCCTCCAGACACAAAATGGCCTGGATATCCATGACCTCACAGTGCCTGACGCTACCCACACAAGACCATCATAACAGGAGGAAAAGATCATGACATCAAACTGAAAAGATAGACTGATTGAGAGGGGGAGGGGATATGATGGAGAGTGAAGTTTCAAAGGAGAAAGTGGGGGGAGGGACGGAAGTACCATGGGATATTGTCTACAATTAAAGAAGTTGTCAATAAAAAAATAAAAAGATAAAATAAACTGGAATGGTGGCGCACACCTTTAATCCCAGCACTCAGGAGGCAGAGGCAGGAGGATCGCCTTGAGTTCAAGGCTACCCTGAGAATACAGAGTGAATTCCAGGTTAGCCTGGGCTACAGTGAGACGCTACCTTGAAAAACCAAAAAATAAAAATAATAAATAAAATAAAATAAAAATAAAAAATAAAACAGAAAGAAAAATCTGTAGATTGCTTTGACTACTTAAGCATTTAAAAATCATTCTTGCTGGGCATGGTGGCACACGCCTTTAATCCCAGCACTTGGGAGGCAGAGGTAGGAGGATCACCATGAGTTCGAGGCCACCTTGAGACTATATAGTGAATTCCAGGTCAGCCTGGGCTAGAGTGAAACTCTACCTCAAAAAATAAAATAAAAAATTAATAAATAAAACAGGAGATGGACTGGAGAGATGGCTTAATGCTTAAGGCACTTGCCTCAAGGCCTATGGACCCAGGTTCAATTCCCCATTACCCATGTGTGATGGTTAAGTTTGTGTCGACCTGTTTAGGAATCCTCAGACATTCCTCATAAATGTGTCTCTGAGGTTGCTTCTAGGAAGGATTAACTAAAGGAAGAATCCTTCCCTCAAGGTGAGCCCTTCTTCCAGAGTGGGTGGCCCCTCTTGGAGTAGGGGGCTGGTTTATCTAAAGAAGCTCTGGGAAGGCTGGGTGTGGTAGCACATGCCTTTAATCCCAGCACTTGAGAGGCAGGGGTAGGAGGATCACCATGAGTTCGAGGCTACACTGAGACTACATAGTGAATTCCAGGTCAGCCTGAGCTGCCTAACAAAAACAAAAACCAACCAAAGAAGCTCTGGGAAGGAAAATATTCCCTCCTCCCATCTGGCTGCCAGTGCTGCTCGCTGCTTGCTGCTTTCCAGGGTGGACTGAAGAGCAGCGTTTCTCCAGAACGCCTCCAGGCCTTCAGTGCTGGGTTGGGACTGCTGAGGCATCCAGCCTCGTGGACTGAGCAGCTACCAGGTTCCTTGACTCTCGGGCCTGCAACCTGCTATTGCTGGACTGTTGTAAGCTAATCCAATAAATTCCATTTTAATACAATTCATTCTATCGGTTCTGTTCCTGTAGAAACCCTGGTGTGCCCATTCTATCTATCTGCCTCTTCTCCCCCCACCCATAAATACATAAATATTTTATGTTTACTTATTTCTTTGACAGAGAGAAAGAGGCAGAGAGAGAATGGGCATGCCAGGGCCTCCAGCCACTGTAAATGAACTCCAGATGCATGCACCACCTTGTGCATCTGATTTACATGGATACTGGAGAGTTGAACCTGGGTCCTTTGGCTTTACAGGCAAGCTCCTTGACCTCTAAGCCATCCCTCCAGCCCTAAATACATAAATAAATAAATAAATAAATAAATAAATAAATAAATAAATAAAATATTTTAAATAAAAATTTTAAAATTATTTTTTATTAGTTATGGACAGTATGTAAACAGCACATGTTGGTACCATCCTTACCTTCATTCCTGACCCCCACCAAGGGACCCTCCTCCTTGGGGATGCTGGTTGTCCCCATGGGGACTGTGGGTTGTGCATAGTGGGGGTAGCCATCACTTATGGGGAAGAGGGATGTCTCTGTGCATAATGTCCCAACTTGTGGCTCTAACAATCTCTCCGCCCCTTCTTCCATGAATTTCTCTGAGCCATGTTGGGTTCGTTTTAGGTCTACTTCAGTGATGGGCTTCTTGAGAGCCTCTGTATCTGGATCTCTGCTTTAGTAGGTGTTGAGTATCCTCAGTGTCTGTCTCCTTCACCCTTGTACTGATAACAGGTTCACCAAGAAAGCAGCACTTTTGCTCATTTCCCCATTGCTCTATGGTTTCAGTTGGGGCCCTGGTGAAGCCTGATGGGCTGATTCTCTCCTCAGGTTCTGTGTCCATCTGAAAAAGAGAAGCCAATTCTCCAATGGAGAGTGAAGTGAGCACCAGTTAAATGGGATAACCATTGTTAGTTTAGAGAGAATTTAATAGGTGTAGGCTCTCTTGTAGCCCAACATTTGTGGGAGCTTGATATTGAAGAGCGAACTGGTTATTTGTATATGATTCTGACTTGTTTCCCAGTTCCAGCTATGGGTTCCTTTCCATTGAGCGGATTTGTTAGCCAATCCAAGAGCAGTCATGGTTGTGTGCCACTATTGCACTTGGGTGAACATCATGTCAGGTTATTTGTTGCTGAGTAGCTTAGACTTCAAGTTGTTTGGACAGATGTTGGCCATTTTCCTCTAACAGCTCATATAGCACCTTCTGGCCCTAGATGAGCTAATTGTCTGGGGACTGGCTCTCTTCCAGATTCCAGCCAGGTCTCTCCATGTTCCGTACCGACAGCATATGGTGTCTTCGGCTGTAGGGTTTTACCATTAAGGTGGGTCATCAAGAACGCTGACAGAAGTCTGTCTTCTTTTGGAAAACCTTGCAGGTCTCTCTGATCAACAGCTCATTGTGGATGTTAATTGCACCCTAGTACTGGGAGTTATAGGCCAGCACCAAGGGAAGAGAAGGAAGAAAAAGATAGGTAATATAAAAGAGAAAGAAAGAGCCAGGTGTAGTGGCTCACACCTTTAATCCCAGCACTTGGGAGGCAGAGGTAGGAGGATCCTGTAAGTTCAAGGCCACCCTGAGACCACATAGTGAATTCTAGGTCAGTCTGAGCTAGAGTGAGACCCTACCTCAAAAAAAAAAAAAAAAAAAAAGAGAGAGAGAGAGAGAGAGGTGTAGTGGCACATGCCTTTAATCCCAGCACTTGGGAGGCAGAGGTAGGAGAATCACTGTGAGTTCACAGCTACCCTGAAACTACATAGTGAATTCCAGGTCAGCCTGAGCTAGCGTGAATCCCTACCTCGGAAAACCAAAAACCAAAACAAAACAAAAACAAAGAGAGAAACGCGAGAAAATTAAGGTTAGGCTTCATTTTACCCTCCCCAGGGCCCTTGGATTCAGGTGTTCCCTCTAAGGTTCAACCTTTTAGTCTGTCTTCCAGGATATAGGATTTTATGATACCAGTTCCATTTGGGTCCAGTTTTGTGCCCTCCCTCCCTAACCCTCCCCTCCAGCTTTTAAGGTAAATGCCCAGTAAGGGAATAACTGGATCTGTTGGTAACTCTATAGTCAACCTTATATCTACCTACCTATCTATCTATCAATCATATATATATATATTGAGAGAGAGAATGGGTGCACAAACGCACGCCAGATGCATGTGCATCTGGCTTACATTGTCCTGGAGAATCAAACCTGGGTCCTTTGGCTTTGCAGGCAAATGCTTTAACTGCTAAGCCATCTCTCCAGCCCAATATAGTCAACCTTTTTAGGAGTCTCCATATTGATTTCCATAGTGGTTGTACCATTTTACATTCCCACCAACGAATAAGGGTTCCTATTTCTCTACATCATATGTTGTCATTAGATTTTTTAATGTTTGCTATCCTTACTGGGGTAAGGTGTAATCTCATAGTTGTTTTAATTTGCATTTCCCTGATGGTTAGGGGTGTTGAACATTTTCTTGAGTGTGTGTTTACCATTTGAATTTCTTCCTCTGAGAACTCCCTTTGTGTGTGGGTTGATTTTTTTTTTATTGTTTAGGTTTCTGAGTTCTTTGTAGATTCTAGAAACTAGGCCTCTGTCAGTTGTACTGCCTGCAAAAATTTTCTCCCATTCTGTGGGTAGTCTATTGGCTCTGCTTATTTTATGTTTGTGAAAAAACTTTTTAGCTTCCTGAGATCCCAATGGTTGAGTGATTGTTTAAAGTTCCTGAACTATTAAAAAAAAAAAAAAAAAAAGAAGCCAGGCGTGGTGGCGCACGCCTTTAATCCCAGCACTTGGGAGGCAGAGGTAGGAGGATCGCCAAGAGTTCGAGGCCATCCTGAGACTACATAGTTAATTCCAGGTCAGCCTGGACCAGAGTGAGACCCTACCACTTAAAAAAAAAAAAAAAAAAAAAAAAAAACCAAAAAAAAAAAAAAAAAAAAAAAAACAGGTGTGGTAGCTTGGGAGGCAGAAGTAAGAGGATTGCTGTGAGTTTGAGGCCAGCCTGAGACTACATAGTAAACTCCAGGTGTGCCTGGGCTACTATGAGACCCTACCTCGAAAAACCAACAAAAAAAAAAAAAAAAAAAACCCAGAAAATGGCAGAAGGGGCTATAGAGATGGTTCAGTGGTTAAGGCACTTGCCTGCAAAGCATAATGACCCAGGTTCAATTCCCCAGTACCCACGTGAAGCCAGATGCACAAATTGGCCCATGTGTCTGGAGACTTCAGAGACTGAAGGCCTTGGAGTGCTCTCTCTCTCTCTCTCTTTCCTCTCTCTCTCTGTTTGCAAACTAAAAAAAAAAAAAAAAAAAAGCCAGGCATGGTGGCACAAACCTTTAGTTCGGGAGACAGAGGTAGGAAGATCACAAATTGAGGCCACCGTGAGACTACATAGTGAATTCCAGGTCAGTCCAGGTTAGAACAAGACCCAACTCAAAAAATCCAAAACAAACCGGGCGTGGTGGCGCACGCCTTTAATCCCAGCACTTGGGAGGCAGAGGTAGGAGGATCGCCACAAGTTCAAGGCCACCCTGAGACTACATAGTGAATTCCAGGTCAGCCTGGGCTAGAGTGAAACCCTACCTCAGAAAAAAAAAAAAAAATCCAAAACAAAAAGGCGGGGGGCTGGAGAGATTGCTTAGTGATTAAGGGACTTGCCTGCAAAGCCAAAGGACACAGGTTCTATTTCTCAGGACCCACATAAGCCAGATGCACAAGGTGGTGCATGCATCTGGAGTTCGTTTGCATTGGCTGGAAGCCCTGGTATGCCCATTCTCTCTCTCACTCTGCGTCTTTCTCTCTCTCTCTGTCTATTGCTCTCAAATAAATAAGTGAAAATGAAATAAAAAAATTAGGAGCTAGAGAGATGGCTCTGCAATTAAAGGCACTTGTTTACAAAGTCTAACAAACTGGGTTGCTGGAGTTTGTAGTGATTAAAGGCCCTGGCACACTCATTTTCAATCTACCTCTTTCACTCACTCAAATAAATAAAATATTTTTAAAAAATCAGGAGCTGGGTGTGGTCACAATCGCCTTTAATCCCAGCACTCGGGAGGCATGGGAAGGAGGATAACCTTGAGTTCGAGGCACCCTGGGACTACAGAGTGAATTCCAGGTCAACCTGGGCTAGAATGAAACCCTTCCTCAACAAAACAAACAAAGCTGGGCGTGGTGGTGCACGCCTTTAATCCCAGCACTCGGGATGCAGAGGTAGGAGGATCACTGTGAGTTCAAGGCCACCCTGAGACTACAGAGTGAATTCCAGGTCAGCCTGAACTAAGAGTGAGACCCTACCTTGAAAAACAAAACCAAACCGAAACAAGACAAAGGGCCTGGAGAGATGGCTTAGTGGTTAAGGCACTTGCCTGTGAAGCCAAAGGTTGCAGGTTCAATTCCCCAGGACCCATATAAGCCAGCTGCACAAGATGGTGCATGCATCTGGAGTTTTTTGCTAGAGGCTCTGATGTGCCCGTTCTCTCTCTGTCTCTCCCTATGTGCCTCTCTGTCTCTCAAATAAATAAAAAAAATTTTTTTAAATCAAAACAAGATAGGGATGGTTTTGTGCATATAGTGTTTGCCATGCAAGCATGAGTGCCTGAGTTCAGATACTCAGAGCCCAGTTATAAGCCAGAATCCATGCTGGACTTCTGTAAGCTCAGTGCACCACCAATGAGGAGATGGGAAGTGGTGATGCAAAAATTTCCTGGAAGCTTGCAGACTCTAGTAAATGTAATGACAAATGCACACATCCCCCCAAAAAATCTAAAAATGGAGGGAAAAAAAGAGAGGAGGGGGAAGAAAAAAAGTAGCAGTGAGAAACCTCTAATGTAAATGCTTAGGACCGCTTCTTAAGCAGAAATACAAATTTGGTAACATTTGTCTTTAAAACATTGCTTAGGAGAGTATTTCACTCAGCTCTTTCCATATTCAGGGAAGATGAGCTGATAAAAAAAATGGCACTGATGCACCAGGGCATCTGTTGTGCTATAAAATTATTCCTGTTAAAGTGGGAGCAAAGTGGAAGCTCTCCATTCAGAGTTCTGCTGGTTCCCTTGGCCACCCAGGGAGCTCACACCACCCAGTCTGTCCATAGACCCCAGCACACATAATTCTTTTTACTGCCTTTAGGTGACCCATCCCAAAAAACTCCCTCGTAAAATAGCTTTCATCTTGCCGTACTTTCTAAATGGACCCTGGTTTAAGAACATTGTTTCCTCTTTCCCACCCTGACCTCTTAATCCCAACCAATCTGTCCACACTCATTTTAGATATCACTTCTTCCAAGACTTTTTTACCCGTTACCTTCTTTTGTCTTCCCACCCCACCCTTCCACTGAATCCCTTCCCAGGGCTCAGAGAATGTAGTAGGAGAGAGGGAGGGCAGAAAGAATGTTAACAGCCAGAGGATGGGGAGGAGTGCTTTGGAACACTGTCTTCCTGACAGGAAGTGGCTGTTGCATTTATAACCTGACCTGACATCACAGAGGCTGTCCTTAGCAGAAAATCTAAACAATATTGGACCTGTCAACTTTTTGTCATGGATGATGAAGGAATGCAAAATTAAAAAGACAACTAAGCATGGTGGCGCACGCCTTTAATCCCAGCACTTGGAAGGCATAGGTAGGAGGATCGCCTTGAGTTCAAGGCCACCCTGAGACTACATAGTGAATTCTAGGTCAGCCTGGGCCAGAGTGAGGCCCTACCTCGAAAAACCAAAAAAAAAAAAAAAAAAAAAAATTAAAAGACATCAAAGTAGTGGGCACATCTCAAAGCCACCTTCCGAAGCTCAGGGTCCATTGTAGAAGAGGGAGCGGAAAGAATCTAAGAGCCAAAGGAAGAGTAGGACTCCTTACAACGTGCTCCTCCAGACACAAAATGGCCTGGATATCCATGACATCACAGTACCTGACACTACCTACAGAAGACTATCATAATAAGAGGAAAAGATCACGACATCAAACTGGAGAGATTGAATGAGAGGGGGAGGGGATATGGTGGACAGTGAAATTTCAAAGGGGAAAGTGGGGGGGGTGGCGGGAAGTACCATGGGATATTGTCTACAATTAAAGAAGTTGTCAATAAAAATAGAAAAATAAAAATAAAAATAAAAAAATTAAATAAATTAAAGCTACTATGAGACCTACCTCAAAAACCAACAAAAAAAAAAAAAAAAAACCCAGAAAATGGCAGAAGGGGCTATAGAGATGGTTCAGTGGTTAAGGCACTTGCCTGCAAAGCATAATGACCCAGGTTCAATTCCCCAGTACCCACGTGAAGCCAGATGCACAAATTGGCCCATGTGTCTGGAGACTTCAGAGACTGAAGGCCCTGGAGTGCTCTCTCTCTCTCTCTCTCTCTCTTTTCTCTCTCTCTCTGTTTGCAAACTAAAAAAAAAAAAAAAAAAAAAAAGCCAGGCATGGTGGCACAAACCTTTACTTCGGGAGACAGAGGTAGGAAGATCACAAATTGAGGCCACCGTGAGACTACATAGTGAATTCCAGGTCAGTCCAGGTTAGAACAAGACCCAACTCAAAAAATCCAAAAAATCCAAAACAAACCGGGCGTGGTGGCGCACGCCTTTAATCCCAGCACTTGGGAGGCAGAGGTAGGAGGATCGCCACGAGTTCAAGGCCACCCTGAGACTACATAGTGAATTCCAGGTCAGCCTGGGCTAGAGTGAAACCCTACCTCAAAAAAAAAAAAAAACTCCAAAACAAAAAGGGGCGGGGCTGGAGAGATTGCTTAGTGATTAAGGGACTTGCCTGCAAAGCCAAAGAACACAGGTTCTATTTCTCAGGACCCACATAAGCCAGATGCACAAGGTGGTGCATGCATCTGGAGTTCGTTTGCATTGGCTGGAAGCCCTGGTATGCCCATTCTCTCTCTCACTCTGCGTCTTTCTCTCTCTGTTCTATTGCTCTCAAATAAATAAGTGAAAATGAAATAAAAAAATTAGGAGCTAGAGAGATGGCTCTGCAATTAAAGGCACTTGTTTACAAAGTCTAACAAACTGGGTTGCTGGAGTTTGCAGTGATTAAAGGCCCTGGCACACTCATTTTCAATCTACCTCTTTCACTCACTCAAATAAATAAAATATTTTTAAAAAATCAGGAGCTGGGTTTGGTCACAATCGCCTTTAATCCCAGCACTCGGGAGGCATGGGAAGGAGGATAACCTTGAGTTCGAGGCACCCTGGGACTACAGAGTGAATTCCAGGTCAACCTGGGCTAGAATGAAACCCTTCCTCAACAAAACAAACAAAGCTGGGCGTGGTGGCGCACGCCTTTAATCCCAGCACTGGGGATGCAGAGGTAGGAGGATCACTGTGAGTTCAAGGCCACCCTGAGACTACAGAGTGAATTCCAGGTCAGCCTGAACTAAGAGTGAGACCCTACCTTGAAAAACAAAAACAAAACCAAACCGAAACAAGACAAAGGGCCTGGAGAGATGTCTTAGTGGTTAAGGCACTTGCCTGTGAAGCCAAAGGTTGCAGGTTCAATTCCCCAGGACCCATATAAGCCAGCTGCACAAGATGGTGTATGCATCTGGAGTTTTTCGCTAGAGGCTCTGATGTGCCCGTTCTCTGTCTCTCCCTATGTGCCTCTCTGTCTCTCAAATAAATAAAAAAATTTTTTAAAATCAAAACAAGATAGGGATGGTTTTGTGCATATAGTGTTTGCCATGCAAGCATGAGTACCTGAGTTCAGATACTCAGAACCCAGTTATAAGCCAGAATCCATGCTGGACTTCTGTAAGCTCAGTGCACCACCAACGAGGAGATGGGAAGTGGTGATGCAAAAATTTCCTGGAAGCTTGCAGACTCTAGTAAATGTAATGACAAATGCACACATCCCCCCAAAAAAATCTAAAAATGGAGGGAAAAAAAGAGAGGAGGGGGAAGAAAAAAAGTAGCAGTGAGAAACCTCTAATGTAAATGCTTAGGACCGCTTCTTAAGCAGAAATACAAATTTGGTAACATTTGTCTTTAAAACATTGCTTAGGAGAGTATTTCACTCAGCTCTTTCCATATTCAGGGAAGATGAGCTGATAAAAAAAATGGCACTGATGCACCAGGGCATCTGTTGTGCTATAAAATTCATTCCTGTTAAAGTGGGAGCAAAGTGGAAGCTCTCCATTCAGAGTTCTGCTGGTTCCCTTGGCCACCCAGGGAGCTCACACCACCCAGTCTGTCCATAGACCCCAGCACACATAATTCTTTTTACTGCCTTTAGGTGACCCATCCCAAAAAACTCCCTCGTAAAATAGCTTTCATCTTGCCATCCTTTCTAAATGGACCCTGGTTTAAGAACATTGTTTCCTCTTTCCCACCCTGACCTCTTAATCCCAACCAATCTGTCCACACTCATTTTAGATATCACTTCTTCCAAGACTTTTTTACCCGTTACCTTCTTTTGTCTTCCCACCCCACCCCTTCCACTGAATCCCTTCCCAGGGCTCAGAGAATGTAGTAGGAGAGAGGGAGGGCAGAAAGAATGTTAACAGCCAGAGGATGGGGAGGAGTGCTTTGGAACACTGTCTTCCTGACAGGAAGTGGCTGTTGCATTTATAACCTGACCTGACATCACAGAGGCTGTCCTTAGCAGAAAATCTAAACAATATTGGACCTGTCAACTTTTTGTCATGGATGATGAAGGAATGCAAAAATTAAAAAGACAACTAAGCATGGTGGCGCACGCCTTTAATCCCAGCACTTGGAAGGCATAGGTAGGAGGATCGCCTTGAGTTCAAGGCCACCCTGAGACTACATAGTGAATTCCAGGTCAGCCTGGGCCAGAGTGAGGCCCTACCTCGAAAAACCAAAAAAAAAAAAAAAAAAAAAAAAAAAAAAAAAATTAAAAAGACATCAAAGTAGTGGGCACATCTCAAAGCCACCTTCCGAAGCTCAGGGTCCATTGCAGAAGAGGGAGCGGAAAGAATGTAAGAGCCAAAGGAAGAGTAGGACTCCTTACAACGTGCTCCTCCAGACACAAAATGGCCTGGATATCCATGACATCACAGTACCTGACACTACCTACAGAAGACCATCATAATAAGAGGAAAAGATCACGACATCAAACTGGAGAGATTGAATGAGAGGGGGAGGGGATATGGTGGACAGTGAAATTTCAAAGGGGAAAGTGGGGGTGGCGGGAAGTACCATGGGATATTGTCTACAATTAAAGAAGTTGTCAATAAAAAATAGAAAAATAAAAATAAAAATAAAAAAATTAAATAAATTAAAAAAAAAAACACTCTGAGACTACATAGTGAATTCCAGGTCAGCCTGGGCTAGAGTGAGACCCTACCTCCAAAAACAAAAAACAAAACAACAACAACAAAAACAGATGGAAGGCTGGAGCACGCTTTAATCCCAGCATGGAGGCAGAGGTAGGAGGAAAGTTTGCCACCCTGGCCTACATAAATTCCAGGTAGCCTGGACCAGAGTGAGAACCTTGCAAAACCAAAAAAAAAAAAAAAAAAAAAAAAAGGCTGATGAGACATGGCTCCCATGCCTGCAAAGCCAGTACCCACAATACAGCCATGTGCACAAAATGGCACATGCAGTGCCTGGAGCTCCTGTTGTGCCCATTCTCTCTCTCTCCCTTTCTCTCTCTCTTATAAATAAATAAATGTAATTTTAAAGAAAGAAAGAAAAAAAAAAAGCAAAACCTAACCAGGCGTGGTGGCGCATGCCTTTAATCCCAGCACTCGGAAGGCAGAGGTAGTAGGATTGCCATGAGTTCAAGGCCACCCTGAGACTACATAGTGAATTCCAGGTCAGCCTGGGCTAGAGTGAGACCCTACCTCAAAAAACAAAACAAAACAAAAAAACCAGAGCTAGAAAGAGATGCCTCAGAAGTTTAGGCATTTGCCTCCAGACCCTAATGACCAGAGTTTGATTCTCCAGTATCCACCAAAAGCCAGATGCACAAAGTGGCACATGCATCTGGAGTGCATTTGTGGTGGCTGGAGGCCCTGCACACATTGTTTTCTCTCTGCTTGCAAATAATAATAATAATAATAATAAAAGTGGGGCATTGTGTGCACACCTTTAAACCCAGCACTTTGGAGGTAGAGATAGGAGGGTTGCTGTGAGTTTGAGGCCATCCTGAGACTACATAGTGAATTCCAGGTCAGCCTGGGATAGAGTGAGTCCCTACCTTAAAAAACAAAACAATAAAAGCCGGGCGTGGTGGCGCACGCCTTTAATCCCAGCACTTGGGAGGCAGAGGTAGGAGGATTGCCGAGAGTTTGAGGCCACCCTGAGACTACATAGTTAATTCCAGGTCAGCCTGGACCAGAGTGAGACCCTACCTCGAAAAACCAAAAAAAAAAAAAAAAAAAAAAAAAAAAAAAAACACCAAAACAAAACAATAAAAACCCCACCTGAGCGCACCTTTGATCCTAGCATTAGGAGGCCAAAGTAGGATTATTATGAGTTTGAGGCCAGCATGGGTGAGAGTGAGACCATACCTTGAAAAACAAAAAAAAAAACCAAAACAAAGCCCTACCAAAACAAAATAAAAAAACACCACGTGACCACATTCCTGCCATTAGGAGAGCAGACATTCTAAATCTCACCTATAGTTGAAACTGCCTGTCTCCTGTCTATTCATTCCTAGAGCTCTATTCCTAGAGCAGGCCAGAGGCTGGCACAGAGCACAGGTGCCCAGTGTAAACGAATTCAGCTGGTCAGCCCATTGCAAGAATGCCAGCACAGCTGTTCGTTCATTCATGCTCTCTGCAATTCCATCCATACTGACACAGTTACTTAAAGACCTTAGCAGATGATTTTTTTGTTTGTTTGTTTGTAGTCTCAGGGTGGCCTCGAGCTCACAGCTATCCTACTTTTGCCTCCTGAGTGCTGGGATTAAAGGCATGCACCACCACGCCCAGCTAGCAGATGTTCTGTGTACATGCTGAGGCCTGATAGGGACTTTGTGCATCTCGCCACCTCCTTTGTCCCTAGACACTGGAAAGGTACTTAAAAAAATTATTTGATCATGAGCCTTAGGGGTATAAAGCCTGGTCTTGTCTGAATAAATGTATATATTATTCCTACCAAGCTGCCCTGGGGGCACTACACTTAATGTTCATATTCACATATTAACGCTACTCTCACTTCTGGTTAGAAAAGCTTCTCTTTTTCAGATGGCGATGACCACTGGGATGACCCAAAAGGCAACACAGTGCTGAGAAGAAGGGATAGAGGAGTGCCCAGCACTGAAACACCTCTGTCACACCCTCCAAGGCTCAGGGACCATTGTGGAAGAGGGGGCGAATAGAATGGAAGAGCCAAAGGAAGGGTATGACTTCTTACAATGCAACTGCCCAGACAGAAATTGGCCTCCATATCCATGACCTTGCAGTGCCTAGCAATACTTTTGCAAGACCCTCATAATAGAAGAAAAAGATAATGACATCAAATTAAAAGAGAGACTAATGGAGAGAGGGAGGGGATATGATGGAGATTGGAGTTCTAAAGTCGAATGGAGGGAGGGGAGGGAAATATCATTTTGTATCTTAGAGTCTCACTCTAAGCTGACCTGGAATTCACTATGTAGCTTCAGAGTGGCCTCGAACTCACAGTGATCCTCCTACCTCTGTCTCCCAAGAGTGTTGGGATTAAAGGCGTGCGCCACCACGCCTGGCTCAAGACTTCCATTATTTGACACCCCCTGATGGTGGCTCTTCCCACAGGCTCCAGAGCTAATAGAACTGAACACACTAGGAACATCCTTGGACTGAACAGTGCAGTACAGGTCCACGGCTTTGCCTTCTTTGTCCATCAGCTTGAGCCTGAGGGAAGCACAGTTGTATGGTAAATTCCTCCACGTTGAAAACACTAAATAATTATTAGCAGCTTTTTCAAAAGTAGCTGGGGGCTGGAGAGATTGCTTAGCAGTTAAGGCAATCTGTTGGGCTTGCCTAAAAAAAAAGGTAGCTGGAAGCCAGGTGTGGTAGCACACTCCTTTAATCCCAGAGCTAGGGAGGCTGAAGTAGGAGGATTGGGTTTGAGGAGACAGAGTGAATTCCAGGTAAGCCTGAGCTAGAGTGAGACCCTGCTTCAAAAACAAAAAACAGCTGGGACCAGGCAGAGGCAGGGGTAGGAGGATTGCCCTGAGTCCAAGGCCACCCTGAGAATACAAAATGAATTCCAGGTCAGCCTGGGCTAGAGTGATACCCTACCTCGAAACCAACCAACCAATCAACCCAGCTGGGCCCACTCAGGAGAGAAGGGCGTGGAGTGGGTCATTAGACTCCCACCCAAGATTTCAGGGCATCCCCTGTGGCAGCTGTTTTTGTAAAAGATCAATGAGCCAGGCGTGGTGGTGCATGCCTTTAATCCCAGCACTCGGGAGGCAGAGGTAGGAGGATCGCCGAGAGTTCAAGGCCACCCTGAGACTACATAGTTAATTCCAGGTCAGCCTGGACCAGAGACCCTACCTTGCAAAACCAAAAAAAAAAAAAAAAAAAAAAAAATCAATGCGCCCTCACTACTGAAGCACTTGCTTTGGGGTCTCCGTACTCTGTTAAGCCTTCACTCCAAGATGAGAGAAGAGCATTGGAGCATTCGTAGGGGTAATCCCAACACAGTGAGCTCCACCTATGCAGCATGCACGGGGAGGTCATCACCCAGGGATGAAAATTCTTGGTGGTGTGGCTGCTCTGGGGGCCCACGTTCCTGTAAGCAACCCTGCTTTATAAGTAACTTTAATAAACTCATTGGTTCACCAAACTGGTATATGGTACATTGGTCTGCCACCTCAGTCCTATCTGGGGTGAAGACATGTGTTTACACCTCCCAAGGGAAAAAAACTTCCTCCAATAACCACTACAGCTGCTTGCAAGTGAGAGGCATCGACTGTATCTCCAAGAGAGCCAGGCTAGTCCTAGCTGAAGCTGAGGAGACAGGGCTGTCATGACAACCATTTAAGGGCAATACACAAGCAACAATAAAATAACAAAACCAACCCAAACATACAAAAAAAGCCTTTATTTACAGTTCAAAATTTAAACATGATCTTGCTGAGTCTGTGATACTCCAGGATCCCTTGGTCAGATGGGGAGGCAGCAGGCAGATGCAAACAGAGTCCACTGGGTCAAGAATGCCATCCAAAGGAACAGAGACCTAAGGTGGCAGAGATGAGGTAAGGGAAAGGGAGATGAACAGTTCAAAGAAACCGGGAGAGGACAACTCACGAGACATGTTCCCAGCTCTCTTACCTCCAAGAGTAGACCTTATGTTCCTTAGAGCCATATACACATAGACGTATATTACAAGAAACAAGAAGAAATATGGCCAAGCATACTGTCTCATTTATTATTCACCCTTCACAACTCTGTGCCCAATATACCATCTCTATGCCAGGTGCAAACTAAACACCCAGGAGGCTCAATGGCTAAAGTCACAGAGTTAGGATCTGCTTGGCTTCAAGGCCTGTGTCCTCTAAAATAGGTCTACTTATTAACAAGGAAAGAGAAAGAAAGGAGAGAGAGAAATGGGTACTTCGGGGCCTCCTACCCCAGCAAACAAACTCCAGATGCATGCGCCATTTTGTGTATCTGACTTTATGTGGGTACTGGGGAATCGAACCCAGGAACTCAGGCTTTGCAAGCAAGCACCCATAATCACGGAGAAAGGAAAATCCACACCCTGTTTATGGCTTTCAGGCTAGCTGTAGCAAGAGAGTAAGTACACTCAGACACTATGCCCCACCTCTTCTTACCACACCCTTCGTCTGTCTGGTCACACCCTCCTCTAGGGGGACAATGAGTTCTGGTTTCACTTTGTAGGATTATAAAGTTTACTCCGGGGCCCTCAACCCAAGTGTATGAGAACGCACAAGTGTACTCTGCAAAGGGCACGGTGTACCAGGAGCTAACTTCTATGATCCAGGAATTGTGCTGGTCAGTACGGTCCTTGCTTCAAGTAGTTCTCAATCCAGGCAAAGAAAGATTTGTGATACACTGTGCCGAATGCTTCGATGGAAGGTGTAAACAAGTGCTGCACTAGCGCCCAGGAGCAAGAGATGAGGGACCTGGGCAGGGTTTATAAACTGATGTTAAATAAATAAAACGCCTTTAATCCCAGCATTAGGGAGGCAGAGGTAGGGGGATCTTGTGAGTTCGAGGCCAACCTGAGACTAGTGAATTCCAAGTCTGCCTGAGATAGAGTGAGACTCTACCTCGAAAAACCAAAGTAAATAAAATAAATAAATAAATAAATAAATAAATAAATATTTTAAAAAGGGGACTGGAGAGATGGCTTAGCAGTTAAGGAACTTGCCTGAAAAGCCCAAGGATCCAGGTTCAATTCTCCAGTACCCACGTAAGCCAGATGCACATGGTGGCACATGCATCTGGAGTTCATTTGCAGGGCTGGAGGCCCTGGTATGCCCATTTTCTCTCTCTCTTCTCTCTCAAATAAGTAAATAAAATAAAAATTATAGCCAGGCGTGGTGGCGCACGCCTTTAATCCCAGCACTTGGGTGGCAGAGGTAGGAGATCACCATAAGTTCGAGGCCACCCTGAGACCCCATAGTGAATTCCAGGTCAGCCTGAGCTAGAGTGAGACCGTACGTCAAAAAAACCCCAAAATTATAAACTGATGTTAGCCACAGCTATAAACATGCTCCTGGTAGGGACTGCGATTAATTCAAGCTGCAAACACACACACACACACACACACACACACACACACACACACACACACACACAATGTATTTTCTATTAGAGGATGCATGTTCAATGGAAGAAATTCAAGCATAAATAGGACAATATCAACTAAAAAGAAAGTCTCTGCTGGACAACCCTGTTTTCATGTGGATACTCTCCTGCCCAGACTCCTGCAGTAAGCCTACCAGCTTGCCCGCCTGCCCTCCACATCAGTGCCAGAATCATCTGAAGATTCAGCTCAGATACCCTCCTGCTCTACCTTACAGGGACCACTGACTGGCCTGGCTCCAGTGGAAGCTCCAGGACTTTCAGGAGCATATGGACTCTCCACAAAGAGGGAAAAATGACTTTTTGCCAGAAGCCTAATCCCCTAGCCTCAGAATAGCACAGAAACTACCTGGCCTGATGCTGATCTCAAAACTCCTCCTGGCCTCCCTCAGCCTCATCTGTTTGCTTTTTGTACATTTCTATATTGAACTATTTGCAGCTTTCCTTACAGTCCTGCTGGTTCTTGCTCTTATGCTTTTGCACATGTGATTCCCTTTGCCTGGAATGCCTCCACACTCAGCATCTGGATGAGTTTCTTCTATTGCTAACCCACCCAGGCAGACCCAGACCTTCATGTTCTCCTTGTTCTCAACCTATGACTACACTGTACTAGTTAGTTTACTCCAGAGACTGAGCTCCTTGAAGAAAGGAACTAGGCTTCTCAAATTTGTAGCCTTGGCTAGGGATGTAGCTTAGATGGCAGTGTTTGCCTGAGGCCATGGGTTCAATTCCTCATGTTGCATAAATTGTGCATGGTGGTGCACACCTGAAATTTCAGGACTTAGGAGACTCAGAAGATCAAGTTCATCCTTAGAAACATGGTGAGTTTACGGCCAGCATGGGCTACATAAGGCACTGTTTCAAAAACAAATTAGCTGGGCATGGTGGTGCATGTCTTTAATTCCATCACTTGGGAGTATGAGGACTGCAATGAGTTCAAGGCTACCATGAGACTACATAGTGAATTCCAGGTCAGCCTGGGCTAGAGTGAGACCCTATCTCAAAAAACCAAAACAAACAAACAAACAAACAAAAAAAATACACACTCGGGAGGCAGAGATAGAAGGATCACTGTGAGTTCAAGGCCACCCTGAAAGTACACAGTGAATTCCAGTTCAAATTAAATTAAAAGGGGGATGGAGAGATGGCTCAGCAGATAAAAGTGCTTGCCTGCAAAGCCTAAGACCTGGGTTCAACTCCCCAGTCAGTACCCATGTAAAAGCCAGATGCACAAGGTGGCACATGCATCTGGAGTTTGTTTGCAGTGGCTAGAGGCTCTGGTGCACCCATTCTTTCTCAAATAATATTTAAAATAAAGACAAATTAGGGGCTGGAGAGATGGCTCAGTGGTTATGGTGCTTACCTACAAAGCCTAACAATCTGGGTTCGGTTCCCCAGTATCCATGTAAAGCTGGATGTACAAGGTGGTTCATTTGCAGTGGCTAGAGGCCCTGGAGTGCCCATTCTTTCTCTTTCACAAAAAAGAATGGCTCAGTGGGTAAGAGTACTTGCCCTGCAAGCTTGAGGGCTTGAACCTGCCCGAGTTTGTTTCCCCAGCACCCATATTAGGATTTGGGCATGAACACCTATAACCCCAGTCTATGGGGGACAGAGACTGGAGAATCACTGGGGCTTGCTGGCCAGCCAGTCCAGCCTAAACTGGTAAGCTCCAAACCAATGAGAGACTCTGTCTTCAAGAAAAGGTAGACACTATTCCTGAGGATGACATGAATGGTTGTGTTTTGGCCTCTAAAAATATGCATCCACCATGTGCACATGCGCATACGTAAAAAGTTAAAATAAATTTCAGTTGGTTATGGTGGCACATGCCTATTATCTCAGTACTTTGGAGGTGAATCACAAGTTTGAGACTGGACTTTAAAGTGCATTAAGAATATAAAATGAGGGCTAGAGAGATGGCTTAGCGGTTAAGGCACTTGCCTGCAAAGCCAAAGGGCCCAGGTTCAATTCCCCAGGACCCATGTAAGTCAGATGCACAAGATGGTATATGTGTCTGGGGTTCATTTGCAGTCGCTGGAGGCCCTGGCACACCCATTCTCTCCATCCCTCCTCTCTCTCAAACAAAAAAAAATATGAGACCCTGCCTCAATTCTTCCCCACTCCCCCCCAGCAAAAAAATTCATCCCCAAAGCCGGGCGTGGTGGCGCACGCCTTTAATCCCAGCACTTGGGAGGCAGAGGTAGGAGGATCGCCATGAGTTCGAGGCCACCCTGAGACTACATAGTGAATTCCAGGTCAGCCTGGACCAGAGTGAGACCCTACCTCGAAAAAAAAAAAAAAAAAAAAAAAAAAAAAATTCATCCCCTTATGAGAGTGAATGTGAGTGAGAGAGAGTGTGTGTGTGTGTATGGGCATGCCAGGGCCTGTAGCCACTGTAAACAAACTACAGTGGCAGGTGCCACTCTGTGCATCTGGCTTTATGTGGGCACTAGGGAGTTGAACCCAGGTTGTTAGGCTTTGCAGGCAGCAACAACTGGGCCATCTCTCTAGCCCTCAACCCCTTAGTCTTAGTCACACTGCCTACATTTCAAGTGCACAAAGCAGCTACCACCCTAGCCAGCATAGACCACTTCCATTATCACACAAAGGGCTGTGTACTAGACAGTCCTGGTAGAGAGTCTCTGGAATGTGAAATGGTCACCTCAGGAATTTGTTCTGCTTGAGCTACAGGACTTTCACAGAGAAGAGTCACATGATTTTGCCTCCCATCTTCCAAAACAAACCCTCAAGAAGGGCTTCCAGGAATGTTAGGTGAAGGGTTCAGGTAAAGATCAAAAACAGGCTCCATCTGGGCGTGGAGGCCCACACCTTTAATCCCAGCACTCGGGAGGCAGAGGTAGGAGGATCACCATGAATTCCAGGCCACCCTGAGACTACATAGTGAATTCCAGGTCAGCCTGGACCAGAGTGAAACCCTACTTGGAAAAAAAAAAAAAAAAAAAAAAAAAAAAGACTCCAGTGTAAGGAAGAATCACTTTTGTTTTTTGGTGTGAGGGCCTTGTGTATTCTACCACTAAGGGAAAACACTCTACCACTAAATTCCCAGTTCCCCCAGTGTAAAGAATTTCTAAACTATTCTTTTTATTATCTCATGCACACATTCATATATGTGCATTTGTGAGAGAGAGGCAGGATTTATGACAGAGTAAAGTCTGGCACCCTCCAAAGAGTAGACAATCAGTCGGGCATGGTGGCCTACGCCTTTAATCCCAGCACTCAGGAGGCAGAGGTAGGAGGATCGCCATGAGTTGAAGGCTATCCTGAGTATAGAGTGAATTCCAGGTCAGCCTGAGCTACAGTGAGACTCTACCTCGAAAAACAAAAACAAAAACAAAAAACAAAACAAAAAAAACTCACAGCAGTCCTCCTACCTCAGCCTCCTGAGTGCTGGGATTAAAGCCACACCCAACCTTGGAATCCTTTTGTTTTTTTAAATTTATTTGCACGAGAGAAGTGGGGGGAGGGAGGAGGAGGGGAGAGAGAATGGGTGTGTCAGAGCTTTCAGCCTATTTAAACAAACTCTAGATGCATGCACCCCCTTGTGCACATGTGCGTCATTGCGTGCTTGCTTCACTGTGCATCCGGCTTACATGGGACCTGGAGATTTGAACATGAGTTCTTAGGCTTCACAGCCAAGTGCCTTAACTGCTAAGCCATCTTTCCAGTCCTAGACTCTTTGTTATCTGAAATCTTTAAAAAAAATTTTATTTTTATTTATTTATTTGACTGGGGGCGGGAGAGAATGGGTGCGCCAGGACCTCCAGCCACTGCAAATGAACTCCAGATGCGTGTGCCCATTTGTGCATCTGGCTAATGTGGGTTCTGGGGAATCAAACCTGGGTCCTTTGGCTTTCCAGGCAAACACCTTAACCACTAAGCTATCCCTCCAGCCCTGGAATCTTTTTTTTTTTTTTAAAGATTTATTTAATTTCTTTGAGAAAGAGGTAGATAGAAGATGGGAGGGAGAGAGAGAGGGAGAAAGAGAGAGTGGGGGGGAGAGAATGGGAAAATCAGGGCCTCTAGCCACTGTAGACGAACTCTAGAAGCATGTGCCTGAAAGACCCAGGCCAGAGTAGCACCATGACAGGCCTCAGTCCCTCTGTAGGCCACAGGGGAGAGTTCCCAGAGTCAAGGGAAGAACAAGCAGTACCAGGAAAAACCATAAACTTGCTGTGTGAGCATGACTCAACATTCTTACGGTCCTGGGCTGGATGGCCCAATAAGATCCACCGTCTCAGAGTTTTGTAAATGTCAACCAATCAAATGAATGTAACCATGCGCGACAACCTGTTCAAATGTAACCGCCACTTGCTGAGCCAATTAAGTTTGAAATTCCCCTAGACCTAGCCTGCCAAAATCCTAAGACCAATCAAGAACCCCCAAGTACAGTTACTGTTCAAATTAGCCAATAATGTGGTTGCGTGGGTGATAGTCCTCTCCCCCTTGCTCAAACCTCAATAAAAAGCCCGCTTTTCTGCTTCTCGGGGCTCTTGCACGGATCCACTGTGTTGGTGAAGACAAGAGACCGAGCTTAAGCCCGAGTAAAGCTCTTTGCGTTTGCATACGTGTTTGGTCTTCCTTGGTGGTCACTGGGGGTGCCGTGAACTGGGCATTACAGTGCCACCTTGTGCATCTGGCTTTATGTAAGTCCTGGGGAAGCAAACCTGGGTCCTTTGGCTTTGCCTGCAAGCACCTTGACCACCAAGCCATCTCTCTAGCCTCCTGGAATCTTTTAAAAACAAATATTTATCTGAGTCAGGCGTGGTAGCACACGCCTTTAATCCCAGTATTAGGGAGGCAGAGGTAGGAGGATCACAATGGGTTAGAGGCTACCCTGAGACTATATAGTGAATTCCAGATCAGCCTGTGCTAGAGTGAAACCCTACCACGAAAATACAAATAAATAAATAAATAAGAAAAATGTTTATCTGCCAGGATAGAGACAGAAATAGACAATAGGAGTGCCAGGGCCTCTTGCCACTGCAAACATAGATACATGCACCACTTTGTGCATCTAGCTCTATGCAGGTACTGGGGATTTGAACCTGGGCTGGCAGGCTTTTGCAAGCAAGCACCTTTGATAGCCATCTCCCCAGTCCTAGACTCTTTTTGTTATCTTTCATCTTCTAGGAGTGATCAAGGGCCAGTCTCACAGAGCTATGAGTTTACTGCAGTCAGGTTCACATTGCTGGCATAAATCACCTGACCAGGAGCATCTTGGGAAAAAGGGTTTATTTTGGCTTACAGATTGGAGGGAAAGCTCCATGATGGTAGGGGAAAACGATGGCATGAGCCCCCTGGCCAACATAAGGTAGACAATAGCAACAGGAGAGTGTGCCAAACACTGGCAAGGGGAAGTTGGCTATAATATCCATAAGCCCACCCCCAACAATATACTGCTCCAGGTGTTAATTCCCAAATATCCACCAACTGGTAACCTAGCATTCAGGACACCTAAGTTTATGGGGGACACCTGAATCAAACCACTACAGAGCTCAACTTTAGTAAAGAGATGAACGGGAGAGGGAGGCCAGCAGCTACTGGAAGGGGAAAGCGAGTCGAGTCCAGTATTAGAAGGCAGGCAGGCTCAGTTTGTCAACTAGGTTAAGGCAGGAGCATGCCTGGGCACAAGTGTATGCATGTGCCTTCCAGGGCACACTTGCACATTCCTGCCTCAGCATTTGCTCACACTAGTTCCTGGCCAAAAACGCCTGGCATTCCCTTTCTGCTAGCTCATGCAATAAGTTTTTACTGCCTGCCTATAAGTACCAGATGCTCTGAACACAAATCATGTCACAGATGAAGGTTCTGTCACTGAAATGGTCTGGTATTTGACTGGATCTCCATTTGAAAATAAGTCATGAATCTGATCTTATTCCACAAAGAAAAATAAATTCTAGATAATTTTCTAAGTACAAAGATAAGAAAAAATTACAGCAATTATTTTTCCTGTTTTTTTTTGAGGTAGGGTTTCACTCTAGCCCAGGTTGGCCTGGAATTTACTATGTGTTCTCAGGGTAGCCTTGAACTCACAACAATCCTCCTAACTGCCTCCTGAGTGCTGGGATGAAAGGCATGTGGCCACCATGCCCAGCTGATTACAGCATTTTTTCAAAATACAGATATTATGATTTGAGGTAGTGACAAAAGAGAACAGCTACTAAGAGACTGATAATCATTTTTGTTTCTGAGGTAGGGTCTCACTCTAGCCCAGGCTGACCTGGAATTCACTATGTCGTCTCCGGGTGGCCTCAAACTCACAGTGATCCTCCTACCTCTGCCTCCACGTGTACCACCACGCCCAGCTAAGAGACTGATAATTTTTTTTTTTTTTTGGTTTTGCGAGGTAGGGTCTCACTCTGGTCCAGGCTGACCTGGAATTAACTATGTAGTCTCAGGGTGGCCTTGAACTCTCAGCAATCCTCCTACCTCTGCCTCCCGAGTGCTGGGATTAAAGGCGTGCGCCAGCACGCCCAGCTAAGAGACTGATAATCTTGATCTCATTAATCTTTGGAATTTGGGGTTTTTCCCCCTCCTGCTTTCTCATGGTCAGGAGCTCTCTGAACCGTGGGCTTTACCCCGCTCTTGCTTTCCCAGGGGCTCTTCATAATCTCTCCTCTTTCCTTCTCTTTTTTTTTTTTTTTGCTGGAGAGGGGGTTCTAGGTAGGGTCTCACTTTAGCCCAGACTGACCTGGAACTCACTCTGTAGTTCCAGGCTGGCCTGTAACTCATGGCAATCCTCCTACCTCTGCTTCCCAAGTGCTAGGATTAAAGATATGCACCACAACACCTAGCTTTCCTTCTCTTAAAGTCTCTAAAAAAAGTTAGAACTTTATTTTTTTCCTTTGTTGTAGTAGAGACTGAACTCAAACCCTATGCATGCTAGGCAAGCATTCTACAATTGAACACCCCTTTCATTCCATCTTTCTTTTTTGAGCATAAGTTGGCCTTGAGCTCACTATGTAGCATTAGCACAGACTTGAAATATATCAATCCTCCTGCCTCAGCCTCCTAAATGTTAAGACTATAAGCATAAGGTACCATACTCAAGCTTTTTTTTTTCTCCCCAGGGTAATGTGTCAGTGTAGGCCAGGTTGACCTGGAATTCACTATGTAGTTTTAGGCTAGCCTCAAACTCATGGCAATCCTCCTACTTCAGCCTCCCCAGTGCTGGGATTAAAGGCCTGCACCACCATGCCTGGCTCGTACCCAGTTTATTCTTTCTCTTTTTCTTTTTTTATTAGAGACAGAGAGGGAGGGAAAGAGAGAGTGAAAATGGGCGCACCAGGGCCTCTAGCCACTGCAAATGAACTCCAGATGCATGTGCCCCCTTGTGCATCTGGCTTTTGTGGGACCTGGAGAATTGAGCTGGGGTCCTTAGGCTTCGCAGGCATACACCTTAACCGCTAAGCCATCTCTCCAGCCCACTCTATTGGTTAAGGTACTTGCCTGTGAAGCCTAAGGACCCATGTTCAATTTCTCTCCATATCCCATGTAAGTCACATGCCCAAAGGTGAGGCAAACGCAAGGTCACACATGCCCACTAAGTGGTGCAGGCATCTGAGGTTTGATTGCAGTGGCTGAGGCCCTGGCACCAATTCTGTCTCTCTGTCTCCAAGAAAAAATTATTTATTTATTTATTTGAGAGAGGGGGAAAGAGGTGTGGGGGTGGGGAGAATGGACACGCCAGGGCCTCTAGCCATTGCAAACTCCAGGCACAAGTGCCACCTTGTGCATCTGGCATTATGTGGGTACTGGGGAATCAAAACTGGATCCTAATGGTTTTGCAGGCAAGCTCTTTAACTGCTGAGCCATCTCTTCACCTCCCAGCTTTTTTTTTTTTTTTTTTTTTTTTTTGGTTTTTCGAGGTAGGGTTTCACTCTGGTCCAGGCTGACCTGGAATTAACTATGTAGTCTCAGGGTGGACTCAAACTCACTGAATCCTCCTACCTCTGCCTCCCGAGTGCTGGGATTAAAGGCGTGTGCCATCACGCCCGGCTCCCCCCAGCTTTTAAAAGAAATGTTTTATTTATTTGAGAGAGAACAGGTATGCCAGGGCTTCCAGCCACTGCAAATGAACTCCAGATGCATGTGCCACCTTGCACATGTGGCTTATGTGGGTCCTGGAGAGTCAAACTGGTATCCTTTGGCTTTGCAGGCAAATGCCTTAACTGCTAAGTCATCTCTCCAGCCCCTTTGTTTGGCTTTTCAAGGTAGGGTCTTGCTCTAGCCCAGGCTGATCTGAAATGTACTATGTAGTCTCAGGCTGGCCTTGAACTCATGGTGATCCTCCTACCTTTGCCTTAGGAGTACTGGGATTAAAGGTGTGCAACATCCCACCCAGCATTTTTTGATTTTTTTAAAAAATTATTTATTTGAAGCCGGGCATGGTGGTGTACACCTTTAATTCCAGCACTTGGGAGGCAGGAGGAGGAAGATCGCTATGAGTTTAAGGTCACCCTGGGACTATGTAATGAATTCCAGGTCAGCCTGAGCTAGGGTGAGACCCTACCTCAAAACACAAAACAAAACAAAAAAATTTTATTTATTTGAGAGACAGGGAGAAAGTGGAGATGGGAAGAGGGAGAGAATGAGCATGTCAGGGCCTCTGGCCACTGCAAATGAACTCCAGATTCATGTGCCACCGTGTTTGTCTGGCTTACATGGGTACAGTGGAAAATCAAATCTTGGTCACTAGTCTTTGCAGGCAAGTGCCTTAACCACTAAGCCATCTTTCTAGCCCTATCTTTTTTATTTTGTTTTTGAGAGAAAGAGAGAGAGAAAGAGGCAGATAGAGTATGGGTGCGTTAGGGCCTCCAGCCACGGCAAAGGAACTCCAGACACATGAGCTACCTTGTGCATCTGGCTTAAGTGGGTATTGGGGGATCAAACCTGTTTCCTGGGCTGGAGAGATGGCTTAGTGCTTAAGCATTTGCCTGTGAAGTCTAAGGACCCTGGTTTGAGGCTCAATTCCCTAGTACCCACATGCCCATTCTCTCTCTCTCTCTCTCTGCCTCTTTCTCTCTGTGCTTGTTGCTAATAAATAAATAAATAAATAAATAAAAATAAACAAACAAAAAAAAAAACCTGTTTCCTTAGGCTTTGCAGGCAAGCGCCTTAACCACTAGGTCATCCAACCCCCAGCCTATCTTTATAATCCCAGCATTCAGGAGGTCAAAGCAGGATTATTGTGAGTTTACAGACACTACATGACAAAGCAAACCCTGTTTAAAAAAAGGAGAAGCTGGGCGTGGTACAGGCCTTTAATCCCAGCCCTTGGGAGGCAGAGGTAGGAGGATCACCATGAGTTTGAGGCCAGCCTGAGAATACAGAGTGAATTCCAGGTCAGCCTGGACCAGAGTGAGACCCTACCTTGAAAAACAAAAATAAATAAATAAATAAATAAATAAATAAATAAATAAATAAATAAATAAGAAAGAGGGGGCTGGAGAAATGGCTTAGTGGTTAAGGCGCCTGCCTGCAAACCTAAAAATGCCCACTTGAATCTCCAGGTCCCACACTTAGCCAGATGTAAAAGTAATGAAAGCGCACAATGTTGCACATCTGCAAAAGGGGGCGCACGTGCCTGGAGTTCTTTCATAGCAGCTGAGAAGCCCTGGTGTGCCCTTTCTCTCTTTGCCTCTTCCTCTCTGTCTCTCTCAAAAAAAAAGAAAGAGAGAAAGAAAGAAAGAAAGAAAGAAAGAAAGAAAGAAAGAAAGAAAGGAAGGAAGGAAGGAAGAAAGAAAGAAAGAAAGAGGGGGCTGAAGAGGTGGCTTAGTGGTTAAGACACTTGCCTGTGAAGCCTAAGGACCCATTTTTGACTCTCCAGGTCCCATGTAAACCAGATGTACAAGGTGATGCAAGTGCAAGGTTGCACATGCAAACTAGGTGGTGCATGGGTCTGGAGTTTGATTGCAATGGTGGATCTCTGGCATGCCAATTGTCTCTTTCTCATTAAAAAAATACAAAAAACAAAGAAGCTGGGTGTGGTGTTGCACGCCTTTAATCTGAGTACTCAGGAGGTAGAGGTAGGAGGAACTATAGAGTTGAGTTCCAGGTCAGCCTGGGCTAGAGTGAGACCCTACCTTGGCAAAAAAAAAAAAAAAAAAAAAAAAAAAACTAAATAAATAAATAAATAAATAAATAAATAAATAAATAAATTGGAATGTCTTTAACAGGCTATCACCAAGCATAACAAATGCAATGTCAACCTTTTCTAGAGAGTACAATTACCACAATCACAACATAAAAAAATACTCATACAGCTCTTCAAGTCATTAAGGGAAAGGTAAACTATATGATCTTACAAAATAGTATGGTAGGCTTTTTGTTTTTGAGGTAGGACCTCACTCTTTAGCCCCAGCTGGCCTTGAACTCCTCCTACCTCTGCCTCCAAAGTGTTGGTTGTTTGTTTTTAATGAGTTCATTTTACTTGAATTAAGAAGGAAGTTTACCTCAGGTGTGGTGGTCCATGCCTTTAATCCCAGAATTTGGGAGGCTGAGGTAGAAGGATTGTCTTGAGTTTGAGGCCAGCCTGAGACTACAGATTGAATACAAAGACAGCCTAAACTAGAGCGAGACCCTACCTCAAAAAAAAAAAAAAAAAAAAAGGGCTGGAGAGATGGCCTAGCAGTTAAGACCTTTGCCTGAAAAGCCAAAGGAAAAAGGGCTGGAGAGATGGCCTAGCAGTTAAGACCTTTGCCTGAAAAGCCAAAGGACCTCGGTTGGATTCCCCAGGACCCACATAAGCCAGATGCACAAAGTGGTGCATGCGTCTGGCGTTCGTTTGCAGTGGCTGCCAGATCCTCTCTTTCTTTGCAAACAAAAAAAAAAAAGGGGGCTGGAGAGATGGTGCGCTTGCCTGTGAAGCCTAAGGTCTGGTGATTCTCCAGGACCCACGTTTGCAGTGCACAAGGGGGCTGAGTTCAGGCTCTGGTGTGCCCATTCTCTCTCTCTCTCTCTCTTTGCCTCTTTCTCTCTCTCTCAAATAAAAAATTAAAAAAAAAAAAAAAAAGGCCAGTGTGGGGGTGCATGCCTTTAATTTCAGTACTTGGGAGGCAGAGGCAGGAGGATCACTGTGAGTTCAAGGCCACCCTGAGACTTCATAGTGAATTCCAGGTTAGCTGGGGCTAGAGTTAGACCCTACCTTGAGGGGGGAGAAAAAAAAAGGAAGGAAATTTGCAAGATATAATGCCAAGTAGGAAAACAAAAAGCAGTATATATATATATGGTGGTAGTCCTGGCTGACCTGGAATTCACTATGTAGTCTCAGGCTGGCCTTGAACTCACAGCAATCCTCCTAACACTGCCTCCCTCCAGTGCAGCGATTAAAGGCATACATCACCATATCTGGCTCAAAAAGCTGGAGAGATGGCTTAATGGTTAAGGTGTTTGCCTGTGAAGCCTAAGGATCCCGGTTTGATTCTCCAGGTCCCACGTAAGCCAGATGCACAAGGGGGCACATGCGTCTGGAGTTCATTTGCAGTGGCTAGAGGCCCTGGTGTGCCCATTTTCACCCCCCCCTTTCCCTCTCTGTCTCTAATAAATAAATATAAAGAAATCTTTTTTTTTTTTTTTTTAAAGTATGATCCTCCCACAAAATCAGATGCATAAAGAAAAGGTCCTGTGCTGGAGAGATGGCTCAGTGGTGAAAGGTGCTTGCTTGCAAAGCCTGGTGACCTGGGTTTGAATCCCCAGAACCCACATAAAGCTGGATGCACAAAGTGGTACATGTGCCTAGAGTTTGTTTATAGAGGCAGGAGAACATGTGTGCCCATTCTTTCTCTCAAATAAATAAAAATTAAAAAATAAATAAAGGGGGCTAGGTAGATTGCTCAGTGGTTAAAGGCACTTTCTTGCAAAGCATGACAACCCTGGTTTAATTTCCCAGTACCCATGTAAAGACAGATTCACAAAGTGGTACATAGGTCTGTAAGAAAGAAAATTTCCTGATGAACATACCTGAAACAGATAAGGAAGTAACCTGTGACAAGGGAAAAAGGATTGGGGGTGGGATGCTGTCCTGCGGGACTTTCACTTCATCACTATGGCGCTCAGATTTCCCCAATGAGATTGTGTTATGCACCTTGTATAATTAAACACATTCAAGGGACTGGGGATGTAGTTTAGTTGGTAGAGTACTTGTCTAATGTACATGAAGCACTGAGTTCAAGCTCCAGCACTGCATAGGGCATGGTGGCACACACCTTTTGTAATCCCAGCACTCAGGAGGCAGAGGCACTATGATCAGAAGTTCAAAAATAAATATGGGGGCTGGAAAGATGGCTTGGCGGTTAAGGCGCCTGCCTCCTAAGCCTAAGAACGCTGGTTCCAATCTCCAGGTCCCACATTTAGCCAGATGCAAAGTGATGCAAGGGCACAATGGCGCACTTGACCACAAGGGGGCGCACACATCTGGATTTCATTTGCAGCAGCTGAGAGGCTGCTGGCTTGCCCATCTCTATCTGTCTTCCTCTCCCTCTCTCTGTCTCTCTCTTCAAAATAAACAAACAAATAAAAATAAATAAATATGGGCTGGAGAGATGGCTTAGCAGTTAAGGCATTTGCCTGCGAAGCCTAAGGACTCATGTTTGACTCTCCAGATCCCACATAAGCCAGATGATACAAGCATGCAAGGTCACACACACACACACACACACACACAGGGGGCACAAGTGCCTGGAGACCCTGGCGATGCTTATTTTCTTTCTCTTATAAAAAAATAAATAAACCAACAAACACTTTGATTGGATCCATCCATTCATTCATTCATTCTGTACTCATTTGTTTGTAGAAGGAGCCTTGCTATATTACCTAGGCTGCTCTTATCAGATAATCCACCTGCCTCAGCTTCCCAGGCAGCTGGACTGTAAGAGTATGCCAGCATGCCTGCATAGTATCTTCTCTTTTTGTTGTTGTTGTCTTTTAAGCAATAAAAGTGGGACTGAGGGCATAGCTCAGTGGTAAAGTACTTGCCTAGCATGCATAAGACTCTGGGTTCAATTCCCACCAGTGCAAATAAAATAAAATTTTAAGTGACTTAAGAAATAAAAACGACCTTGGGGAGCAACTGAAAAGTTGAACATGTATATTAGGTTTTATCATTGCATTTATTTAGGGTGTTTACTTTTAGGAGTTCCCTGCTGACGTAATTAGAGGTAAAGTGTTAAGAGGTCTACAGTTTTAAAACTGAGAGGGAATCAGGTAGCTTTGTTAGTCAGTTAGGGTGACTGGGTCCCTGAAAGTAAAAGCAGAAAGGTCCTTGGGCTTTGCAACAGATCTGAGAGGAAGCTGGCCTAAAGGGGTTCCCTAGATCTCTTTTTTCCACAAACAACCTGAGCAGCTCCTAGGAGGGAGGTCCCTTTTCCTACAATTTAAATCTAGTCCTGACATTGTGGTGGGTCAAGTTCAGCCCCCAGAACTTTGCATCATGGCTTACCTCTTTATGAGCCAGCAGGTAAAGCCCACCACAGTAATATTATAAGTATGTTTACTAGGGAAAGACAAGCTCTCTTGGCTGTCAGTTCATAACTCCTGAGCCTCCAGGTTCTACTCTCACATGGGTTCTTTACCCACTATTGCCCTCCACATGGCTAGAGCTCTCTGTGTTTTTACCTTTTCTCTGTAAATCTTTTTTTTTTTGGGTTTTCTTTTCTTCTTTTTCTTTTTCGAGGTAGGGTCTTACACTAGCTTAGACTGACCTGGAATTCACTATGTAGTCTCAGGGTGGCCTCGAACTCATGGCAATCCTCCTACCTCTGCCTTCCAAGTGCTGCAATTAAAGGTGTGCGCCACCACGCCTGGCTGGCTGGCTGGCTTTCTTTCTTTCTTTCTTTTTTTTTTTTTTAGGTAAGGTATTACTATCCCAGGCTGACCTGGAATTCATCATGTAGTCTCAGGGTGGCCTCAAACTCACAGCAACCCTACCTCTACCTCCCGAGAGATGGGATTAAAGGCATGTGCCACCACGCCCGGCTCCTTCCAAATCTCTTTTCAAGTTTCTTCTAGGACCATATTGGCTCTCAGACCACATGGATGTATTGGTTTTTCTTCCCTTGGTTTTGTACTTCCCAATATTTTAAATATATTAAAAGTTTTTTTTTTTGTTTTTTTCAAGGTAGTCTCGCCCTCTAGTCCAGGCTGATCTGGAATTCACTATGTAGTTTAAGGTGGACTTGAACTCACAATGATCCTCCCAAGCGCCCAGCTTAAAATTTTTTTTTAATTTTTAATTTTTTTCAAGGTGTGTGTCACCACACCTGACTTTTAAACTTTTTAAATATTTAATTTATTTATTTGAGAGAAAGAGGCAGGAGGGGGAAAAATGGGCATGCCAGGGCATCTAGCCACTCCAAACAAACTCCAGACACATGCATCTGTTGTGCATCTGGTTTATGTGGGACCTGGAGAATCATACTGGGGTCCTTTAGCCTTGCAGGCAAATGCCTTAACCGCTAAGCTATCTCTCCAGCCTAATTAAAAAAATTTTTTTTAGAGACCATGAGAATGAGAGAGAGAGAGAGAGAGAGAGAGAGGGAGGGAGGGAGAATTGGTATGCCAGGGCCTCAGCCACTGCAATCAAACTCCAGATGCTTGTGCAACTTAGTGGACATGTGTGACCTTGCACTTGCCTCACCTTTGTGCATCTGACTTGTGTGGGATCTGGAGTCGAACATGGGTCTTTAGGCTTTGCAGGCAAGTGCCTTAACTGCTAAGCCATCTCTCTAGCACCTAAATAAATATATTAATTTAATAATTATCCTTCTCAGTATTATTTTATCCAATTTTTTGGTTAAAAGCAGACACGAAGGCTGGGTGGTGGCACATGCCTCTAATCCCAGCGCTCAGAAGGCAGAGGTAGGAGGATCATGTGAGTTCGAGGCCAGCCTGAGACTACAGAGTGAATTCCAGGTCAGCTTGGGCTGGAGCAAGACCATACCTCAAAACAAACAAACAAACAAACAAACAAACAAACAAACAAACAAACAAACAAACAGATATGAGAGCTGGAGTATGGCTTAATAGTTAAGGTGTTTGCCTGTGAAGCCTAAGGACTTAGGTTCAATTCCCTGTACCCATGTTAAGCCAGATGCACAAGGTGGCACATGCATCAGGAGTGCCTAGAGGCCCTGGTGCACATATTCTCTCTTATTTGCCTCTGAGACTCTCAAATAAATAAATTAAATATTTTAAAAAATAAAATAAGGGCTGGAGAGATGGCTTAGCAGTTAAGGCACTTGTCTGTGAAGCCTAAGGACCCAGGTTTGATTCTCCAGGTCCCACATAAGCCAGATACACATGGAGGTACATGTATCTGGAGTTTGTTTGCAATGGTTAGATGCCTTGGTGCGCCCATTCTCTCTTTATAAATAAAGAAACAAAAATAAATAATTTTTTTTTTTTTGGTTTTTCGAGGTAGGGTCTCACTCTAGCTCAGGCTGACCTGGAATTCACTATGTAGTCTCAGGGTGGCCTCACACTCACGGCAGTCCTCCTACCTCTGTCTCCTGAGTGCTGGGATTAAAGGCATGCACCACTATGCCCGGCTTAAATAAATCTTTAAAAAATAAAGTTAAAATTAGAGTTTAAGGCCACCCTGAGACTACATAGTGAATTCCAGGTCAGCCTGGGCCAGAGTGAGACCCTACCTCGGGGGAAAAAAATTTAAAAACAAAAAGTAAGTCGGGCGTGGTGGTACATGCCTTTAATCCCAGCACTCGGGAGGCAGTACTGTGAGTTCAAGGCCACCCTGAGACTACATTGTGAATTCTAGGTTAGCTGGGACTAGAGTGAAACCCTACCTCGAAAAAAAAAAAAAAAAAGTAGACATGAACCTAGCTAGGGTTTGGGGTTCAAGGACTTTTCTAGATTCCCCACAGACCCTGTATCAAAATGACTCTGATGTTTTTTTTTTTTTTTTTTTGGTTTTCAAGGTAGGGTCTCACTCTGGCCCAGGCTGACCTGGAATTAACTATGTAGTCTCAGGGTGGCCTCAAACTCTCGGCGATCCTCCTACCTCTGCCTCCCGAGTGCTGGGATTAAAGGCGTACACCACCACGCCTGGCTTAAATGTTTTTAAATTATTTATTTATTGTAATCCTCCTACCTCGGCCTCCCAAGTGCTGGGATTAAAGGTGTGTGCATGCCACCACGCCCACCTTTTCTCAAAATGAGAAAAGAAAGAGAAGCAAGACAGAGGAAAAGAGGGAATGAAAATGTGAAGGAGGAGCCGGGCGTGGTGCACACCTTTAATACCAGCACTTGGGAGGCAGAGGTAGGAGGATCGCCATGAGTTCGAGGCCACCCTGAGACTACATAGTGAATTCCAAGTCAGCCTGAGCTAGAATGAGACCCTACCTTGAAAAACAAAACAAAACAACAACAACAACAAAAAAATGTGAAGGAGGGCTGGAGAGATGGCTTAGTGGTAAAGGCCTTTGCCTGCAAAGCCAAAGAATCCCAGATTGATTCTCCAGGACCCACGTAAGCCAGATGCACAAGGGGGCGCATGCATCTGGAGTTCGTCTGCAGTGGCTGGAGGCCCTGGTGCACCCATTCTCTCTCAAATAAATAATAAAAAAATAAATAAAATATATTAAAAAAAAGAAAAAGAAAATGTGAAGGAAAGAAAGGAAAGCAAAAACAAATGCCAGGGCAAAGTGACCCTACGGGGAGGTGTCCTTTTCTCCTGAGATGAGGTCACACCAAGAGGACATGGGCTCAACCCCACATCTGAGTGGAAAGTTCTTTCCCCAGACCATGCTGCCTTCTCCTAACCAGGGAGAAGGACATACTTACCCAATTCAGTCTTGGTCTGGATTACATCTCCCCACACTGCGAGATCACCACAGGCAGCTTGGGCTTATTGTTGGGGCCTGTGGGGACATTCTAGAAAGGAAAGCAAATGAACATGAAATTTGTGCATCCAGGTACTTGCTTGCTCATGGCCTGATTAAACCTCTTCTGATACCTGCCAGCCCCTATGCTAAAGACCCAAGAGTCAGAGACTATGTGTCCAAGCAGACAGGTAAAACACATAACACAGACCAAAGAGAAAATGTGCAGCACTGAAAAGTGATCAGACCCCTGGTATATAACAAATGTACTAGGCTATAAGAGAGAGTTGGGTGTAAGAGTCAGATGGAATCACTAAGGAGATAGTTAAGAGGTCTAAGAGTCACAGAAGTGCAGATATTTGAGCTGGGCTTAGAAGGATGAATGGGAGGAAAAGAAAGAACATTCTAGGCAGAATAAATGGCCTAAGCAAAGGCTCAGGGCAGGAAAGACAAAAGGCATGCACCTATATGCCCAACTTACAGAGGACTAGAAGCCTGATAGGCCTGGAGGCTATGGCAGGAGAAGGGGCCATGGAGGCAGGCAGGCAGGCAGGGAAGAAATAGACCATGAAGGGTCATCAGAAGCCAAAAATTAGTGTCTTATGGGCAAAGAAAATTTGACCTCTGGGCTGGGGAGATGACTCAGTGACTAAAGGTCCTTGCAGGCCAGGGTTTAGTTCTCCAGAACACACGTTAAGCCAGATGCAAAAGGCGGTGCATGCATCTGGCATTGTTTACAGCAGCAGGAAACTCTGGCATACCGCCCTACTCCCACAAAGCATGTGTACAAATAAATTTTGTTTTTTTTGGTTTTACAAGGTAGGGTCTTGCTCTAGTCCAGGCGGACCTGGAATTCACTAAGTAGTCTCAGGGTGGCCTCGAACTCATGACAATCCTCCTACCTCTGCCTCCCAAGTGCTGGGATTAAAGGTGTGTGCCACCACACCTGGCTTTAAAAATATTTCTTTAAAAAAGGAAAACTTTACCTCTCCTTCCTTTCCCAAGGGAGTCTGTGTGACTGGGGACAGTGACGACTGGACACCATTTACCCTTCTCTAACTCCTTGCTGATGTATCGCAGAAAGCACTGGCCCAGAAGGACATCTAAGCAGGACTTACCTCAATCTTTCTCATCACGAGAAGTCCATCAATAATTTTTCCTGCAGGAAGAGAATGAGGTGACTTTATTCAGCATTTTCCAGCCCCCAATGCCCACTCCCCATTAGCTATTATCTCATTGGACTCACTTGCTAACTAGGAAACTGAGATTCAGTGAGGTGAAATGATCTATCACAGTAAAAAGCAGCAAAGGGCTGGAGAGATGGCTCAGAGTCTAAAGGTGCTTGCTTGCAAAGCCTGATGGCCTTGGGTTCAATTCCTCAGTACCCATAAAAGCCAGATACACAAAGTGGTACACGTGTCTGGAGTCTGCCGTGGCAGGAGACCCTGGTGTGCCCATAGTCTCTCTCTGCTGCCTCAATGCTGCCAATACACACTACCTAAGGGGGTATATATTATAGGCAGCTCCTTTCTTCCTCTAGTTCTCCAACTGCACATATCCCTCATCCATCTTCTTTAGCTTAGAGCAGTTATACCAACTAAGCACTCTCAGCGAGAGGATGGGGACTTGGATCATGCGGAAGGCCCAGTGTAGGTAAACTGGACAATGGGACGGGAATAGGACTTACCAAACACCACATGCTTCCCATCCAGCCAATCACACTTGGAGCAAGTGATAAAGAACTGACAGCCATTTGTACTGGGCCCACTGTTTGCCTGCCAGAAACCAAATACACCTGCAGTGAGTTTCTCTGACCATGTTAAATGAAGAGCCTGGAGCCCTGACTCCTCCATGCTTCTTTCAGCAACACTAACCAAGCACCTGCTAAGAGCCAGAGCCTGGGTTAAGCTAGGACCCAGAGATGAATGGGTCACAATCCCCACCCTTGAGGAATTGCTCCTTTAATCAATGTGCGTTTTTCCTCACAGTGTGAGGTTTTGTAATAGGAACAAGTGTTAATTTAAAAACATTATTGCCAGTGTGATGGCACATGCCTTAATTCCAGCACTGGAGGCCAAGGTAGGAGGATCACTGTGAGTTTGAGACAGCCTGGGACTACATAGTAAATTCCAGGTCAGCCTGGGCTGAAGCGAAACCCTACCTCAAAAACCATTATTATTATGATTATTGTTTATTTGAGACAGAGTCTCCCTCTAGCCCAAGGTGACCTAGAACTCACTCTGTAGACCAGGTTGACCTTAGACTACTGGAGTGCTGTGATTAAAGAAGTTAGCCACCATACCTGGCTCTTAAAACATTAAAATTTTTTTGGGGGGATGGCTAAAGAGATGCCTTAGTTGTTAAGGTGCTTGCCTACAAAGCCAAAGGATCCTGGTTCAACTCTCCAGGACTCATGTAAGCCAGATGCACAAAATGAAGCATGCATCTGGAGTTTGTTTGCAGTGGCTGGAGGCCCTGGTGTGCCCATTCTCTTTCTCTGTATCTGCTTCTTTCTCTCTCTCTCTCAAATAAATAATAAAATATTTCTTAAATTTTTTTTGCTTATTTATTTATTTGAGAGAGAGAGAGAGTGCACGAGTGTAAATGGGCATGCCAGGGCCTCTAGCCACTGCAAATGAACTCCAGATACATGTGCCACTTTGTGAATCTGGGCTTTATGTGGGTACTAAGGAACTGAATCTGGGTCCTCTGGCTTTGCCCACAAGTGCCTTAACTTTTTTTTTTTTTTTTTTTTTGGTTTTGTGAGGTAGGGTCTCACTCTAGTCCAGGCTGACCTGGAATTAACTATGTAGTCTCAGGGTGGCCTCGAACTCTCGGTGATCCTCCTACCCCTGCCTCCCAAGTGCTGGGATTAAAGGCGTGTGCCACCACACCCAGCTAAGTGCCTTAACTTTTAAGCCATGTCTCCAGCCCCTTAAATTGTTTTTAAATCAATTTTTTAGGTTAGCATGCAAAATAGGTTTATTATGGTATTTTCATACATGTCTGCTATTTTTAAAAAAATTTTTTGTTGTTATTTTTATTTATTTATTTGAGAGTGACAGACAGACAGATAAAGAGGCAGAGAGAGAGAGAGAGAGAGAGAGAGAATGGGTGCACTAGGGCCTCTAGCCACTGCAAACAAACTGCAGATGCATGTGCCACTTTGTGCATCTGGTTTACATGGGTATTGGGGAATCGAGCCTTGAACAGAGGTCCTCAGGCTTCACAGGCAAGTGCTTAACCACTAAGCCATCTCTCCAACCCATGTCTGCTATTTTACTCTGCTCTCATCCTTTTCCTCCCCTGATGTCTTCCCCTCATCCCCTCACTGGTTCCCTTCCTTCTCCCAAACAGTCCCTGCTTCTGCTTTCTTACTGTATGTATTCCATGTATTGGGAACAACTGTTTATAGGATATAACTTGGTGTATTTAGTCCCAAATTTAGTTACCACTGGATCATACTTACAAATTAGTTACCAACTGAGAAAAGACCTGTTGCCTATAGAATGAGCTACTTTGTCTAGATGCTCTATACTGTATTATGAAAACAGTCAGGAAAAATGCAAGAAGGCATAAGAAGCTGCTGTGACAAAAAAAAGACTACAGAGGGCTGGAGAGATGGCTTAGCGGTTAAGGTGCCTGCCTGCTAAGCCTAAGAACCTGGTTCCAATCTCTAAGTCCTATGTTTAGCCATATGCAAAGTGACGCAAGGGCGCACACACATCTGGATTTCGTTCACAGCAGCTGAGAGGCTGCTGGCGCACCCATCTCTGTCTTCCTCTCCCTCTCCTTCTCTCTCTCTGTGTCTCTCTCCAAAATAAATAAATATAGAGAGAGAGATATAGAAAAGAGAGAGATGGGACTGGGGATGTAGCTCAGTTGGCATAGTGCTTGCCTAGTGTGCAGGAAGCTCTGTGTTTAAGCCCAGCAGAGCATAAATACAGCATGATGGCACACACCTGTAATCCCAGCACTTGGGAAATACTGAAAGTTCAAGGTTATCTTCAGCTACACAGTGAGTTTGAAGCAGCCTGAGCTACACGAGATCCTGCCTTTAAAAAAAAAAAAAAAAAAAAAAGGATTGGTCTGGAGAGATGGTTCAGTGGTTAAGGCATTTGCCTGTGAAGCTTAAGGATCCAGGTTTGATTCCCCTGTACCCACGTAGCCAGATGCACAAGTGGCACATGCATCTGGTATTCATTTGCAGTGGCTGGAGGCCCTGGCGCGCCCATTCTCTTTCTCTCTCTCTCACTCTGTCTCTAATATATATATATATATATATATGGCTAAATATAATTTATGTTTGCTCTTTAGTTATTCCTATTTATAGTCATGTCTAAAATCTTTTTTTTTTTTTGAGGTAGGATCTTGCTCTAGCCCTGTCTGACCTGGAATTTATTATGTGGTCTCAGGTGGCCTTGAACTCACAGTAATCCTCCTACCTCTGCCTCCGAGTGCTAGAACTAAAGGAGTGTGCCACCACGCCTGGCCTAAATCTTTTTTTTTTTTTTTCTTCAAGGTAGGGTCTCACTCTGGCCCAAGCTGACCTGGAATTCACTATGTAGTCTCAGGGTGGCCTTGAACTCACAGCGATCCTCCTACCTCTGCCTCCCGAGTGCTGGGATTAAAGGTGTGCGCCACCACGCCCGGCCCAAATCTTTTTAGGTGGAGTGTGTACACATGTTTATGTGACAGGTTGACATCAGGTGCTTTCCCCCATCACTCTCCACTTTACTGAGGCAAGGCCTTTCACTTGAAGCTTACCAACTCAGCTAGTTTAGCTAGCCAGCTTGCCCCAGTGTCCCCTGTCTCTGCCTCCTGAACCCAGGATTAGACAGTCACCATGCCCAATCAGCACTGAAGAGGGTGCTGGGGATCTGAGCTCTGGTGTGCATGCATGCACAGCAGTTACTTTATCCACTGAGCCATCTCTCCAGTACGCTTTCCCTCAATCTTTTATTGCTTTATTTTACAGATCATCCTCCCAATTGTTGAAGTTATAGTCATGTGTTACTGTGCCCAGCTTCACAATTATTTTTATGTCATTATAATTAGTAATATATTATAAAAGAACAGGACAAAATAACAATGAACAGATACTCATCTGACTCTAATATGAAGTACACCTTTGCATAAATTTTATACTGGTAACACTTTTTTTAAGTCTTTATATTAAATTCAGACTTTTACACATCAGCAAACCCAGGTTAAATAACTACCTTACAAAAGTGTTTTTGTAACTTTCAGGTCATCTTGGGCTATTGTAAGATCCTGCTGTAAAACAAAACAGAAAACTGGCCTGTGATCCCAGCCTTGGGAATCTGAAGCACGAAGATCCAAGTTAGTGCCATCCTGACTACTAAAAACTGGAATTTATATGAAATAGATTATTAGCCATAATTTGATGCTTAAAATGGTTGGTTCTGTATTCAGCTATAAAGGAAAAATGAGCTAGTAAATTACATCAAAGCCAATCTTTTATATTGTATTTCGTAAATCTCCTTTGTAAGATAAGGCTATTTTGTTTTTTGTAAGATGAACGAGTGGCTGAGCCTTACAACCATAATCCTCACACTTGAGGGACAGGAACTGAGGCAGGAGGATGTAAGCAAATTCAAGGCCTCCCTGGTCTACACTAGTTTCAAGCCAGCAAGGGCTGTATAGTGAGACCCTCTCTCTGTCTCTCCATATCTATATCTATCTATATATGTATATATCTATATACATATATAGATATATATATTTTTATATGATATATTTGATATCCATGTCTTCAAGAACATCTAATGGATGAAAGTAAAGACTACCTGAGCTGGGCAGAGTAAACTCAGCTTAAGAACAAGGGGCAGAATTCCCAGGGCTGCATTCCATCCCTCTTGACTTTGCTGCACATGTACAAGAATTTATTAATAAACAGGTACAGGAACGGCTCTACATACTTTTGTAACTCAGGGACACTCCACCTTTAGTTACTGGTTTCACTCATTCTTCCTGGTAGTACAGCCTGGGCCAAGCAAGAAAACAAGGAAGTGGGGCTCAACAAAAGACCAGGAAGCAGCCAACTCTTTCTGTAATGCCAGATCCTGACTGGACCCCACTTACCATGGAAAGCAGGCCTGGAGCTGAGTGTCTAAGTTTAAAATTTTCATCTGCAAATGGTCCTCGGTAAATACTGGCGACTCCAGTACCATCTCCCTGAGCAGAAAGAAGGGAAGTATTAGTGGTTTGGGGTGCTAGACAACCTGGAAACCAAAGAAAGAGCATTGTATTTAAAGCCTAGATTTCTTACAAAAAAAAAAATCTATTTTCACATGTGTGTGCACCAGGGTCTCTTAAGGCTGCACGTGAGGGCCAGATACTTGCACCACTTTTTGCATCTGGTTCCACATGGGTGCTGGGGAATCAAACCTGGGCTGAGAAGCTTTGCAAGCAAGTACCTTCAACTGCTGAGCCATCTCTCCAGCCCTAAAATCTTATTCTTGCTGGTCATCTTGGGAATAACCTAAGTTTGACCCTATCCAAGCAAAATGAACAGGTGACTAAAAACAAACAAACAAACAAACAAGGCTCATGGGCTGTGGATCATTGGTAGAATGCTTGTTAAATATATAGAAGACCTTGGGTTCAAGCCTCAGTACTTAAGTTTTTAAAAAAGAGCTTTATTTGTATTATCTCTTTGTTCTGTAGAGTAGGTGAATTTTTTCATTTCCATTTTTCAGGTAAGCAGACTGTAGTCTGGATAATAAGGAAACTTGACCAAGGCCTTAAACAGAAGCCCTGAGGCTTAAAGATAATATTGAAGGGTTGGAGAGATGGCTCAGCAGTGAAGGAGTTTGCCTAACAACTGGGGTTCCATTCCCCATGAAAGCCAGATGGACAAAAGTACATGTATCTGGATTTCGTTTGCAGTGGCTAGAGGCTCTGGCGTGCCTATTTTCTCCTTCCCTCTCTCTCTGCTTGCAAATAATTTTTTTTTAAAGCTAATATTGAGAAATGCCAAGATCGGTCTTCCCTAGTCAGATAGTAAAGAGAAAGAACATAGGGTAGAATAGTTTTCAAAACAGAATTTGGGAAGAATCAAAGGTCCCATGGGCTGGAGAGATGGTTCAGTGGTTAAGGTGTTTGCCTGCAAAGCCAAAGGACTCAGGTATGATTCCGCAGTACCCACATAAAGCACAAGGTGCACAAGGCAGCACATGCAACTGGAATTCATTTGCAGTGGCTAGAGGCTCCGGCGTGCCCATTCTCTATCTGCCTCTTCCTCTCTCTCTCTCTCAAATAAATACTTAAATAAATAAGTAAAATATAAAAAAAAATTAAGGTCTCAAAGACTGTCAAAAATGAGTAACACAAGCCAGAAGGCAGGACTTTCCAGATTCAAATCATTACTTGGCTAAACATGAAATAAAACCACAAAAGCCTGACACAGAGCACCCCTATAATCCCAGGCAGAGGTAGGAGAATCAATGTTAGTTCAAGGCCACCCTGAGACTACATAGTAAATACCAGGTTAACATGGGCTAGAGACCCTACCTCCAAAAAAACAAAAATTTAAAAAACTACACCTGTATTTGAGTTTCTATCAATTAGCTGGCAAAAGCATTGCCTACCTCAGCTTCAAATTCCTTCCTCCAGCTAGTGAGGATGAGCTCACCCACTTGCTACAGAAACACAGATTTCACTGCTCAGTACCGGTGAGAAGGTCTTTGCAAACAACACAGTACATTGCCATCCCTAATCCTAACACCAATATTCAGAATTGGGTGAGGTGGTACATGCCTGTAACCCCAGCCCTTACGTGGCACAGGCAAGGGGACCAGGAATTTCAGGCCGGCCTTAGCTACACATCCAGTTTGAGGCCAGCATGGGCTACATGAGACCCTGTTTTACACCATCCCTCAAAAACAAAACCAAAATCCAAAATCCTTCAAAATGGGAAACTTTAAAAATAAGGCAGATATGTATATGCCAGGGTCTCTTGGCACTGCAATCAAGCACTTTAACCGAGGAGCCACCTCTCCACTGTAAATGAATGCCAGACACTTATGCCACCTTTTGGTGCTGGGGAATTGAACCTGGGCCAGCAGGCTTTGCTTGCAAGTCGCTTTAACTGCTGAACCATGTCCCAGCCCAGGAACTTTTTGAGTGTCATGATGGCACACAAAACCTTTCAGAATGCGTAGGCTAGGGAGATGGCTCAGTGAGTGGAGAAAATGCTCACAGGCCGAGTTAGAGCACCAGAGTTAAGGCCCAGACCCCTTGTGTTGCAGTCAGGTTTGTATTGCTGGTAGAAATCACCCAACCATGAGCAACCTTTGAGGAAAAAAAGAGGTTTATTTTGGCTATCAAGGTAGAGGGGGAAACTCCATGATGGCAGGAGAAACCGATGGCATGAGCAGAGGGTGAACATCATCCCCTAACTGACAACAGGAACAGGACAGTGTGCCAAACATTGGCAAGGGGAAACTGGCTACAAAACCCATAAGCCCGCCCCCAGCAATACTCTGCCTCCAGGAGGCTTTAATTTCCAATTGCCATCAGCTGGGGAGACTACCATTCAGAATACCTAAGTTTATGGGAGACACCTGAATCAAACCACCACACCATGTAAAAAACCTATAAGTCATCTCTCCAGCCCCATTTTTTAATTTTGGGTTTTCAAGGTAGGAGCTCACTGTAGTCCAGGCTGATTTGGAATTCACCTTTTACTCTGAGTGTTTTTTTTTTTGTTTGTTTGTTTTTTTTAATATTTTATTTATTTGAGAGAGGAGAGAGACAGAGAGAGAGAGGGAGAGAGAGGAGGCAAATAGAGAATGGGCATGCCAGGGTCTCGAGCCACTGCAAACAAACAACAGATGCATGTGCCACCTTGTGCATCTGGCTTACATGGGTACTGAGTAATCTACCCTGGGTCCTTAGGCTTCGCAGGCAAGCACCTTAAACACTAAGCCAACTCTCCAGCCCCTCTTTTGGCTTTTCAAAGTAGGGTCTTGCACTAGCCCATGCTGACCTAGAATCTACTATGTAGTAGTCTCAGGGTAGCCTTGAACTCATGGAATCCTAATTCTGTCTGCAACATGCTGGCATTAAAGGCATGGGCCACCATGCCCGGAGAAATTTTGTTTTATTTCGCTTTTCGTTTTCGAGGTAGGGTCTTGCTCTAGCCTAGGCTGACGTGAAATCTGACCTGGAATTCACTATGTAGTCTGAGGCTGGCCTTAAATTCAAGACCATCCTCCTACTTCTGCATCCCAAGTGCTGGGATTAAAGGCATGCACCACCACGCCCTGGCTCAATAAAAATTTAAAAAAAGCTGGGCGTGGTGGCACACGCCTTTAATCCCAGCACACGGGAGGCAGAGGTAGGAGGATCACCGAGAGTTCGAGGCCACCCTGAGACTACATAGTTAATTCCAGGTCAGCCTGGACCAGACTGAGACCCTACCTCGCAAAACCAAAAAAAAAAAAAAAAAAAAAAAAAAAAACCCAAAAAAAACTTTAGATTATAGAGAATCTTAACTGATAAAATATGCCAGTATTCCAAATTTGAAAAACTCTGTAATGATTTTTTAAATTTATTTTTATTTATTTATTAGAGACAGAGAGAAAGAGAGAGAGTGAAAAAGAATGGGTGCACCAGGGCCTTCAGCCACTGCAAACAGAAGCATGTGCCACCTTATGCAGCTGGCTTACGTGGAACCTAGGGAATCAAACATGGATCCTTTTGGCTTTGCAGGCATGTGCCTTAACCGATAAGCCATCCCTTCAGCCCCATGATATGGTTTTGAGTGCCCATTCTCTTCTCTATCTACCTTCATCTCTCTCTCTCTCAAATAAATAAAATACATTAAAATAAAAACCTGCACCATATTTATAACCAAAATAAGCTACAATATTATTAATAACTCTATACTCATAAATACACACAGAAAAGGAAAAACAAGTTGTGGTGGTTTGATTCAGGTGTCCCCCATAAACTTAGGTGGTCTGAATGCTAGGTCCCCAGCTGATGGCAATTTAGGAACTGAATCCTCCTGAAGGCAGTGTATTTTTTGGGGCGGGCTTATGGGTGTTATAGCCAGTTTTCTATTGCCAGTGTTTGGCACATTCTCCTGCTGATGTTGTCCAGGAGGTGATGTCCACCCTCTGCTCATGTTACCATTTTCCCCTCGAGTCTATAAGCCAAAATAAACCCCTTTCCCCCACAAGCTGCTCTTGGATGGGAGTTTTCTGTCAGCAATGCGAGCCTGACTGTAACACAAGTCAATTTCCAATTTCCCAGGGAGCCCAAGAGGCAGGTTAGTTAACATGCCATTCTCTATCCTTATGCTGTCTATCCTAGCTAATTGCCCTCCAGAAGCCAGGGAGGGAAAATAAAACTAATTATTAAGTATGAATAATAGAAAGAATAGAAAAGAATTATAGTAGTCTTAAGCAATAAACTGTAATATTCAAAATGAGTATTTGGTAACTATTAGAAAGCATGTCTTAATGCTGGGCATGTGGTGCACACCTTTAGCGAGTGCAGCAAACCTCCCTCCAGAACGACTTACCTCTCCTTTTCTAATCTGTTCTAATTCCTTGGCCGGCCTCCCTCCCTCCTTCCCTTTCTCCCTTCCTTTCTTTCCCTCTCTCAAATAAATAAAATTAAAATAAAATTTAAGTGAAACACCTAGGCATCGTGGCACATGCCTTTAATCCCATTTCATTTGCAGTGGCCAGAGGCCCTGGTGTGCCCATTTTCTATCTGCCCCCCCACCTCAAATAAATTAATATTTTTTTAAAAAAGAAAAAAAATAGCTGGGCGTGATGGCGCACGCCTTTAATCCCAGCACTCGGAAGGCAGAGGTAGGAGGATTGCGATGAGTTCAAGGCCACCCTGATACTACATAGTTAATTCCAGGTCAGCCTGGGCCAGAGTGAGACCCTATCTCAAAAAACCAAAATAAAAATAAAAATATAAAAGAAAAGAAAAAAGAAAAAAAATGGCAGCTAAATTCTAAGTTTCATGTGAACAATGAATATGGATCTGTCATGGATCATCTAGATATGCTGGCCTCAAAGGCCAGGGTTTGGCCCTCAGAAGTTAATGATTCAAGTTAAGTGTTGATGTCTGTTATCTGATGGTACAGTCAGCAATGCTACAGGATATCCCCACAACCATGCTCTATCAAACAGAGCTATTGCACTTAAGTCTCAAGACTGGGTCCCTGCAATAAAGATATCAGTAGAAGCAGCAGTAATAATAACAAAAACCAAGCCTATGAGTTTTGATAAGGAATAGTACTTACATTAACAAAATCTCCACCCTGAATCATGAAATCTTTTATGACCCTGAAACAAAAAGTAAAATTCTGTGAGAGAAGGGATTCTGTGGTTTAGAAAATGTTGACTTAGGCACTGAACATAAGATTAACACTGATTTCAAAGTGCAGTGTTTATTTGCTTAGAAAATGATTATTCTTCCCTGAAGTGAGTGAGCTGAGAGTTTTTAATAAGTTATAGGAACTTTAGAGTTGATCCAAATGTATTTTAGTAGTACCTAAATACCAATTAAGAGAGGAAGGGGCTGAAACTTTGTATAGGAAGAACTACCAACATATTCACTAAAGCAAGAGTAAAATGTAAATTGTGGGGGAAGAACAATAGAAAATATATGTGAGGGCTGGAGAGATGGCTTAGCAGTTCAGGCGCCTGCCAGTGAAGCGTAAAAACATGTTTGAAGCTCCAGGTCCCACATAGCCAGATGCAAAGTGACACAAGCGTGCAATGTTGCACAGCCCATTCTCTTCTCTATCTACCTTCATCTCTCTCTCTCTCAAATAAATAAAATACATTAAAATAAAACCTGCACCATATTTATAACCAAAATAAGCTACAATATTATTAATAACTCTATACTCATAAATACACACAGAAAAGGAAAAACAAGTTGTGGTGGTTTGATTCAGGTGTCCCCCATAAACTTAGGTGGTCTGAATGCTAGGTCCCCAGCTGATGGCAATTTAGGAACTGAATCCTCCTGAAGGCAGTGTATTTTTTGGGGCGGGCTTATGGGTGTTATAGCCAGTTTTCTATTGCCAGTGTTTGGCACATTCTCCTGCTGATGTTGTCCAGGAGGTGATGTCCACCCTCTGCTCATGTTACCATTTTCCCCTCGAGTCTATAAGCCAAAATAAACCCCTTTCCCCCACAAGCTGCTCTTGGATGGGAGTTTTCTGTCAGCAATGCGAGCCTGACTGTAACACAAGTCAATTTCCAATTTCCCAGGGAGCCCAAGAGGCAGGTTAGTTAACATGCCATTCTCTATCCTTATGCTGTCTATCCTAGCTAATTGCCCTCCAGAAGCCAGGGAGGGAAAATAAAACTAATTATTAAGTATGAATAATAGAAAGAATAGAAAAGAATTATAGTAGTCTTAAGCAATAAACTGTAATATTCAAAATGAGTATTTGGTAACTATTAGAAAGCATGTCTTAATGCTGGGCATGTGGTGCACACCTTTAGCGAGTGCAGCAAACCTCCCTCCAGAACGACTTACCTCTCCTTTTCTAATCTGTTCTAATTCCTTGGCCGGCCTCCCTCCCTCCTTCCCTTTCTCCCTTCCTTTCTTTCCCTCTCTCAAATAAATAAAATTAAAATAAAATTTAGTGAAACACCTAGGCATCGTGGCACATGCCTTTAATCCCATTTCATTTGCAGTGGCCAGAGGCCCCTGGTGTGTGCCATTTTCTATCTGCCCCCCACCTCAAATAAATTAATATTTTTAAAAAAAAAAAAAATAGCTGGGCGTGATGGCGCACGCCTTTAATCCCAGCACTCGGAAGGCAGAGGTAGGAGGATTGCGATGAGTTCAAGGCCACCCTGATACTACATAGTTAATTCCAGGTCAGCCTGGGCCAGAGTGAGACCTATCTCAAAAACCAAAATAAAAATAAAAATATAAAAGAAAAAAAAAAGAAAAAATGGCAGCTAAATTCTAAGTTTCATGTGAACAATGAATATGGATCTGTCATGGATCATCTAGATATGCTGGCCTCAAAGGCCAGGGTTTGGCCCCTCAGAAGTTAATGATTCAAGTTAAGTGTTGATGTCTGTTATCTGATGGTACAGTCAGCAATGCTACAGGATATCCCCACAACCATGCTCTATCAAACAGAGCTATTGCACTTAAGTCTCAAGACTGGGTCCCTGCAATAAAGATATCAGTAGAAGCAGCAGTAATAATAACAAAAACCAAGCCTATGAGTTTTGATAAGGAATAGTACTTACATTAACAAAATCTCCACCCTGAATCATGAAATCTTTTATGACCCTGAAACAAAAAGTAAAATTCTGTGAGAGAAGGGATTCTGTGGTTTAGAAAATGTTGACTTAGGCACTGAACATAAGATTAACACTGATTTCAAAGTGCAGTGTTTATTTGCTTAGAAAATGATTATTCTTCCCTGAAGTGAGTGAGCTGAGAGTTTTTAATAAGTTATAGGAACTTTAGAGTTGATCCAAATGTATTTCGTAGTACCTAAATACCAATTAAGAGAGGAAGGGGCTGAAACTTTGTATAGGAAGAACTACCAACATATTCACTAAAGCAAGAGTAAAATGTAAATTGTGGGGGAAGAACAATAGAAAATATATGTGAGGGCTGGAGAGATGGCTTAGCAGTTCAGGCGCCTGCCAGTGAAGCGTAAAAACATGTTTGAAGCTCCAGGTCCCACATAGCCAGATGCAAAGTGACACAAGCGTGCAATGTTGCACATGCACACAAGGGGTGCACATGTCTGGAGTTTGTTCACAGCAGCCGAAAGGCCCTGGCATGCTCATTCTCTCTTTTGCCTTTTTCTCTCTCTCAAAAATAAAATAATAGGCTGGGCGTGGTGGCGCACGCCTTTAATCCCAGCATTTGGGAGGCAGAGGTAGGAGGATCAACATGAGTTCAAGGCTACCCTGAGACTACATAGTTAATTCCAGGTCAGCCTGGACCAGAGTGAGACCCTACCTCGCAAAACCAAAAAAAAAAAAAAAATAATAAAAATAAAAAAATAAATAAATAAAATAATAGGGCTGGAGAGATGGCTTAGTGGTTAAGGTGCCTGCCTGCGAAGCCTAAGAATGCCTGTTTGAATCTCCAGGACCCACATTTAGCCCGATGCAAAAGTGACGCAAACACACAATGTCGCACATGTGCACAAGGGAGCGCACACATCTGGAGTTAGTTCACAGTGGCTGAGAGACTGCTGGTGCACCCATCCTCTCTCTCAAATAAAAAAAAAAAAAATAGAATAAAATAGCTGGGCATGGTGATGCACATCTTTAATCCCAGCATTCGGGAGGCACAGGTAGGAGGATTGCCATGAGTTTGATGCCACCCAAAGACTACATAGTGAATTCCAGGTCAGCCTGGACCAGAGTGAGACCCTACCTTGAACCCCCCCAAAATAATAATAAAAAAGAAAACATATGTGAAACAGACTGCTGCACAGAAAGGGGTTCCATAACTCTCAGCTACTCTCCAAGGTAAGGGTCTAACCTTTCAGAGCTTCCTTCTCTAGAATGCACAGAACACATACTATCTCACAAAAATGTTGCTGAGGATTAGAGAGTATAGCTTTGAGCCCTTGAGAAGAGTTATAAGAAAGTTGTTATAATCAAAATAGTGTCAACTGGTGTCAACCCTGACAAAAATAAGTACGGAAAACCTATCATGAAGGTCAGGTTCTCAGAGCTGATTGCTGCTAGAATGCAACCTTGCATAAAGGCTACCACAACCTTAAGTAAAATATACTTTGGGGCTGGAGAGATGGCTTAGTGGTTAAGGAACTTGCCTATGAAGCTTAAGGACCCATGTTCAACTCTCCAGATACCACGTAAGCCAAACACACAGGTGATGCAGCACAATGTCAGATATGAGCACGAGGTGGAGCATGCATCTGGTGTTTGACTGCAGTGGCTAGAGGCCCTGGCATGCCAATTCTCTCTCTCTTGCTCATGGTAAAAAAAAAGGGGGGGGGGAGCTGGGCGTGGTGGCGCACACCTTTAATCCCAGCACTCGGGAGGCAGAGGTAGGAGGATCACCATGAGTTCGAGGCCACCCTGAGACTACATAGTGAAGTCCAGGTCAGCCTGAGCTAGAGTGAGACCCTACCTTGAAAAAAAAAAGGGGGGGGAGGGGATTGGAGAGATGGCTTAATGGTTAAGGCCTTTGCCTGCAAAAGGATCCCAGTTCGATTCTCCAGGACCCACGTAAACCAGATGCACAAGGGGGCACATGCATCTAGAGTTGGTTTGCAGTGACTGAATGCCCTGCCATACCCATTCTCTCTCTCTTTGCCTCTTTCTCCCTTTCAAATAAGTAAATAAAAAACAAAGTTAAAAAAATAACAACAAGCTGGGTGTGGTGGCGCACGCCTTTAATCCCAGCACTTGGGAGGCAGAGGTAGGAGGATTGCTGTGAGTTCAAGGCCACCCTGCGACTACAGAGTAAATTCCAGGTCAGCCTGAGCTAAAGTGAGATCCTACCTCAAAAAAAAAAAAAAAAAAAAAAAAAAAAACTACTTAAACTGTACACTGTGAAGGAACAAAGTCTTTTGTTTGTTTGTTTTTTGAGGTAGAGTCTCACTCTTTAGTCCAGGCTGACCAGGATTTCACTATGTATTCTCAGGGTAGCCTCAAACTCATGGCAATCCTCCTACCTCTGCCTACTGAGTGTTGGGATTAAAGGTATGTACCACTACGCACAGCTGGTCCATTATTATTATTATTTTTTTTTCAAGGTATGGTCTCACTCTAGCTCAGGCTAGAATTCCCTATGTAGTCTCAGGGTGGCCTTGAATTCACAGCGATCCTCCTACCTCTGCCTCCCAAGTGCTGGGATTAAAGGTGTGCGCCACCACACCCAGCTCTGGTCCATTCTGTTTTAAATACATAAAATGAATGGATGGGGAGTACAAATAGTTAGGACATTTAATAAATCTTCAAGTCAGTTGTTAAGTCTAGAAAAATATTTCATATGTGTGTGTATGTGCGCATGTGTGTGCGTGGAAGTCAAAGGACAATTGAGAGTAGTGGTTGTCACTTTCTTTTTTTTTTTTAATATATTTTATTTACTTACTTATTTGAGACAGAGAAAGGCAGAGAGAGAATTAATGGGCGTGCCAAGAACTCCAACCACTGCAAATGAACTCCAGATGCATGTGCCACCTTGCGCATCTAGCTTACATGGGTCCTGGGGAATTGAGCCTCAAACTGGGGTCCTTAGGCTTCACAGGCAAGTGCTTAAGTGCTAAGCCAACTCTCCAGTGCAAGCATTTCTTATCATGATCTAAGAATCAACTTCTGGGGCTGGAGAGATGGCTTAGCGGTTAAGGTGCTTGTTTTCAAAGCCTAAGGACCCAGGTTCGATTCCCCGGAACCCACGTAAGCCAGATGCACAAGGGGAAGCATGCTTCTGGAATTTGTTTGCAGTAGCTGGAGGCCCTGGTGTGCCCATTCTGTCTCTCAAATAAATAAAAAAGTTAAAAAAAACAGAATTGGCTTCTGATTTTATTTTCTTCATTATTCCCACACTATGGTATCATAACTAATCACACAGCTTTCATACTGTATTCATACTATAAATAGGCTGGAGATTGCCTAGTGGTTAAAGCATTTGCCTGCAAAGCCAAACAACCTAGGTTCAATTCCCCAGGGCCCACATAAGCCAAATGCCCAAGGTGGCACATATGTATGGAGTTGGGTTTGCAGTGGCTAAAGGCCCTGGTACACCCATTCTCATTCTCTCTCAAATAAGTAAATAAAAAGAAAAAATAATCTAGAGATGGTTTAAGGTGCATAGGTTATATGTAATTTTTTGTGTGGTGCTGCATATAAAACCCAGGGCCTTATGCATGCTGGGTAAATTCTCTACCATAAAGCTATAATCTTCAGGCCCAAATATGCCATGTTAAATAAGAAATTTAAGTGTCAAATATTTTGGTATCTGTAGGAGGCCTGGAACCTAAAGATACCAAGGGTGCTGCAGAGATGGTTCAGTGGTTAAAGATACTTGCTAGCAAAGCTGTTGGCCTGAATTCAATTCTCCAGTACTCATAAAGCCACACACACAAAGTGGTGTATGAATCTAGAGTTAATTTGTAGTGGCAAGAGGCACTAGCATGCCCATACACTCCTTTCTGTCTCAAATAAATAAATAAATTTTTAAAATTTATTTATTTATTTGTAAGCAGAGAGAGAGAGTGAGAAGAGAAGAGAAGAGAAGAGAAGAGAAGAGAGAGAAGAGAGAGGCAGACACAGAGAGAATGGGCATGCCAGGGCCTCTAGCCACTGCAAACGAACTCCAAACGCATGAGCCCTTTGTGAATCTGGCTTACATAGGACCTGAAGAATCGACCTGGGATCCTTTGGCTTCGCAGGCAAATGCGTTAACTGCTAAGCCATTTCTCCAGCCCTGTAAATAAGTACTTTTTTATAAGCCAGGCATGGTGGTGTACGCCTTTAATTCCAGCTCCCAGGAGGCAGAGGTAGGAACCGTGAGTTCAAGGCCACCCTGAGACTACATAGTGAATTCCAGGTCAGCCTGGACTAGCGTGAAACCCAACCTTGATAAACCGAAAAAAAAAAAAAATTTTTTTTTATAAGGTAGGGTCTCACTCTAGCCCAGTAAAAATAAAAGATATGGGCTGAAGAGATGGCTTAGCCGTTAAGGCACCTGCCTGCAAAGCCTAAGGATCCCCGTTTGATTCTCCAGCACCTACGTAAACCAGATGCACAAGAGGATGCATGTGTCTGGAGTTTGTTTACAGTGGCTGGAGGCTCTAGTGTGCCCATTCTTCTCTCTCTTTCTTTCTATCTGCCTCTCTCAAAATAAATAAATAAAAACTTTAAAAAACATAAAAAATAAAAGACACCAGGCTGGGCTTGGTGGTGCACACCTTGAATTCCAACATTTAGGAAGCTGAGATAGGAGGATTGTGAGTTCAAGGTCGGCCTGAGACTACATAGTGTATTCCAGGTCAGCCTAAGTGAGGCTCTACCTAGAAAAAACAAAACAACCACCATATATATATTCCATGTATATATGGAATGACTGTACACTTGATGTTAGCCAAAAGGCTGAGAAGCAATGGGATGACTGTATTTCTGAAAGCCCTAGCATGGATTGCCAAAAGCCTTACCTGTGGAAGGTACTCCCTTTGTATCCTATTGGAACACCATCTTTTCTATAACCAAAAAGAAAGAGACTTGGAATGATGACAGATAATCACAGGTCTTTCCAGTTTACAACATACTGGGATGACAGATAAAGAAGGGGAATCAACTAAGCAAAGACCCTCTGGGTATCATCTTCTATCTCTTGAGATCTGTTCATGGTTCATCAATACCCATACAGCAGCCCCAGGACAAACAAATCTGAGACTGACCTGAATTCTCCAGTGCAGAACTGCCTAAAAAAGAGAAAGAGCGATTCAGTCACCGGGAGATAACAACTGTAACACCTCTAATCTCAGGAGGGGAGGGCATAGACATTGGGGCCAACCATTTCACTAACCGGTCAGCCCGACATGCAGGCATAAAGACTAATAACATAATAATAATAATGAAAAAAACGTAACCATCGTGATAAAGCAATATCTGAATCAATCAGATCTCAGAGGTAGTGAGGCGGCCAGGTAGACTGACATTCCGCATCCTGACGGAGGCTTAGACTTTGGGCAAGGTTCATCTGGCATACTCAGAGCATCTCCTTACCTAAAGTTCTCGGCAGTCTTGGGCACGACATCTGCAAACAGCTCGATCTTCATGCGGCCAACTTCCTGCAAGCGACGCGAGACAAGGCTGTCAGTCCACGACCGTGCAGGGTTCGCGGAGCTGGGAGCCCGCAGAGCCGCCTGAACCTCCAAGCAGCTCGTCATCCCCCCCACCACCCCCCTGTCACTAGCCTTTCCTCTGTCTGCACTAGGGTGGGCACCAAGGCTCCGGCTCCCCTTCCTCCCCACGCCCGGAGGTCGGGTGCAACTTCACTTGGTGCCTCCCGAGTCCTCTCTGCGCTGGGGAGCTCTGCCTGGCTCTCCCCGTGCCGTTTCCCTTCCACGCAGGTCTGCTGGAACCGCCTGCATCTCACCTGGCCGCCAATGCTGACATCAAAGAACACCACCGGGTTGACAGGGCTTGAATTTGCCACCGCCATGGCTCTGTCCCGGAAGTAGAAGTCCGACTTCCTGTGACCTAAACCGAGCCCCGCGGAAAGGGGAGGAGACATCGTCGGGGGCGCAAGCGCAGTGGGAGCCGACCGCAGCTAGGCCCCGCCCCCGGGAGCGCCGCGCGATCCTGGGATCCCGCCGCGGGGGTACCCTGTAGCGGGGTGCCGGGGCTGAGGGGAGGCCCCGGGGGGATCCCGAGAGAAGGATGGGCGTTTCTGACCGGGGCTCCGTGGGCACTCCACTTGCACCGTAGTACGATGAGCTTGTCTCAAGCCGAGGGCGTTTGGATGCAGATTACATCTCAGTCCTCATCACTCATGGTGTCGCTTACCGCAGCACCCTCGGGCACATCCGTGAGGGCCGGGACCTCTGAAGTGTTCTTCGGCATTTGTTAATTTTATTTTACTTTTATTTATTTATTTGAGAGAGAGATACAGAAACAGAGAGAGAGAGAGAGAGAGAGAGAGAGAGAAAGAGAAAGAAAGAGAATGGGCATGCCAGGGCCTCCAGCTACTGCAAACGAACTCCACATGCGCTTCCTTGTGCATCTGGCTTATGTGGGTCCTGGGGAATCGAGCCTCGAACCGGGGTCCTTAGGCTTCACAGGCAAGCACTTAACCGCTAAGCCATCTCTCCAGCCCTTCTTTGGCATTTTAAAACAGCTTGTTTTTGGAAATGAGGACACAATAATTTTCATTTCTTCTTCTTTCTTTGTTCTTCTTCTTCCTTCTTCTTCCTCCTCCTCCTCCTTCTTCTTTCTTCTTTTTCCAGGTAGGGTCTCGTTCTAGCACAGGATGACCTGGAATTCACTAATTCACTATGTAGTCTCAACGTGGTCTGGAACTCTCGGTGGTCCTCCTACCTCAGCCTCCCCCGTGCTGAGACTAAAGGTGTGAGGCACCACGCCCGGCTTTTTCCCCCCCAATATTTTATTTATTTATTTGAGAGCGAGACAGAGCGTGAGAAAGAATGGGCACTCCAGGGCTTCCAGCCACTGCAGACGGACTCCAGATGCATGTGCCACCTTTTGCATATGGCTTACATGGGTCCTGGGGAATCGAACCTGGGTCTTTTTCCTTTGCAGGCAAGTGCCATAACCACTAAACCATCCCTCCAGCCCCTTGTTTTGTTTTGGACACAGTGCCTGCATATGGATCCCCAACTGGGCTGGCACTCACTATGTAGGTTAGTTTGGCCTCCAGTTCCTGAGCTTGTGATGACCTTGCTCCAGCTTCCAGAGAGTGCTGGGTTAACAGGCTTGAGCCACCATACCCATCATTCTCACAGATCTTAATGGGGAAAGTTCTGCTTCTTGAAGTTTATGGCTCAGAACAGATGCCATGTCTTCAGGGGTAGCACTGACCCAAACAAAAAACAGCCTTTTGTCACTGTTTTCTTTGTATGGCCTGTTTGCAAAGCTCATGTCTCATACCCTATCCTCCTCGATAGCATACAAACTCCTGCTTTGTTCACAGCTATAATTGCTGTGCTTACTATCAAACAGTACTTAGTGAGTATTCAACAAGTAGATAAATGAGTGCAAGAGGTGACCTTGGGCAAGGCTCAGACTCAGACCCTGCATCTGATAAAGTGACTTTTTTTTTTTTTTTCGAGGTAGGGTCTCACTCTGGCCCAGGCTGACCTGGAATTAACTACGTAGTCTCAGGGTGGCCTCGAACTCTCGGCGATCCTCCTACCTCTGCCTCCCGAGTGCTGGGATTAAAGGCGTGCGCCACCACGCCCGGCTTTTTTTTGTTTTTTTGAGGTAACGTTTCAGTCTAGTCCAGGATCACCTGGAATTCACTATGTAGTCTCAGGGTGGCCTCGACCTCACGGTGATCCTCTTGCCTCTGCCTCCCAAGGCATGTGTCACCATGCCTGGCTAAAATGACTGTTCTTATGTCCTATGATCATCCTTTCTCTCTCTCTCTCTCTCTCCTCTCTCTCTCTCTCTCTCTCTCTCTTTTGAGGTAGTATCTCATACTAGACCAGGCTGACCTGGAATTCATTATTTAGTCCCAGGCTGGCCTTGAACTCATGGTGATCCTCTTTCCTCTGCCTCATGAGTGCTGGGGTTAAAAACATGTGCCACCACGCCCGGCTGCCTTTCTTTCCCCTCCCTTCCTCCCTCCCTCCCTTCCTTCCTTTCTTCCTACCTTCCTTCCTCCCTCCCTCCCTTCCTTTCCTTTTTTTGAGGCAAGCCCAACAAACTTGCCTTTTTTTTAATGAGAGAGAGACAGAGACAGAGACAGAATTGGCACACCAGAACCTCCAGCCACTGCAGTTGAACTCCAGACGCATGTGCTCCCTTGTGCACATATGAGACATTGTGCACTTGCATCACTGTGCATCTGGCTTATGTGGGACCTGGAGAGATGAACACTGGTCGTCAGGCTTCCCAGGCAAGTGCCTTTACTGCTAAATCATCTCTCTAGCCCTTTCTTTTTAAAATATTTTTCTTTTTAGATAGAGCAAGACAATGAGAATGGGAGTGGTAGGGCCTCCAGCTGCTGCAAATGAACTCCAGACACATGTACCACCTTGTGCATCTGGCTTATTTGGGTCCTGAGGAATCGAACCTGGGTCCTTAGGCTTCATACGCAAGCGCTTTAACTGCTATGCTATCTCTCCAGAATTACTCGGGCACATCCATGAGGGCTGGAACCTCCGATGTGTTCTTTGGCATTTTAAAACAGCTTGTTTCTGGAAGTGAGGACACAAGTTTTCATTTCTTTTTCAAAGTAGGGTCTTGCTCTAGCACAGGCTGACCTGGAAATCGCTATGTAGTCTCAACGTGGTCTGGAACTCACAAGGATCTTTTCTTCTTTAAAACTATTTTCATTTCGGAGAGAGGATAGGTGCACTAGGGCCATTTGCTGCTGCAAACCAACTCCAGATACATGTACCACATTGTACATCTGGCTTTATGTGGGCACTGGGGAATAAAATCCAGGCCTACAGGCTTTGCAAACAACTTCCTTTACCCATTGAGCTGTCTCCCCATCTTTGATGATTCTTTTCTACTGGCCAAAGAAAGCAGGGGTTACACGTAATTATTCGCTGCTGGTGCTGCTGCTTCATTTCTTCCTCTTCCCCCACCACTCCTCTTTTCCCGTTTTTTCTTTTTGGTTTTTTTTTGAGATGGGGTCTCACTCTGGCCCAGGCCGATCTGGAATTCACTATGTAGTCTCAGGGTGGCTCAAACTCATAGCGTTCCTCCTACCTCTGCCTCCCAAGTACTGGTATTAAAGGCATGTGCCACCATGCCCAGTTCTTGTTTCTTTTTCTTTTTTCTTTTTCTTCTTTTTAGTTTTTTGAGGGAGGGTTTCCCTCTAGCCCAGCTGGCCTGGAATTCACTATGTAGTCTCAGGGTGGCCTTGAACTCACAACGATCTTCTTACCTCTGCCTCCTGAGTGCTGGGACTAAAGGTGTGCGCCACCATGCCCGGCTTTTTTTTTTTTTTTTTTTTTTTTTTTTTTTTTTTTGAGACAGAGTTTCATGAATCCCAGTGCTGTAGAACATTACCATGTTTTATTTTTATTTTATTTTATTTTATTTTTTTGGTTTTTCGAGATAGGGTCTCACTCTGGTCCAGGCTGACCTGGAATTCACTATGTAGTCTCAGGGTGGCCTCGAACTCTCGGCGATCCTCCTACCTCTGCCTCCCAAGTGCTGGGATTAAAGGCGTGCGCCACCACGCCCAGCTCATTACCATGTTTTTAAAAAATTATTATTTGAAACAGAAAGAGGCAGACAGAGAGAATGCAAACAGCAAGGCCTCCAGCCACTGCAAACAACTCCAGACATATGTGTCACCTTGTGCATCTGGCTTACGTGGGTATTGGGAAATTGAATGTGGGTCCTTAGGCTTCACAGGCAAGTGCCTTAACTGCGAAGCCATCTCTCTAGTCCCCCCCTCTTTTTTTTGAGGTAAGGTCTCGCTTTAGCCCAGGCTGACCTGGAATTTACTATGGTAGTCTCAGGGTGGCCTCGAACTCACAGTGATCCGCCTACCTCTGCCTCCCAAGTGCTGTGATTAAAGGCGTGTGCCACCACGCCCGGCCACCATTACCATCATCATCAGGGCAAGAGACCTTCAATATTGAACCTGTTGACCTCTGCTCATAGAAGGAGGCATTGCAGAGGGTCATTAGACCTTCACCTGAGACCTCTTCAGCTGCTCCCTCACGTGTCTACCTGCCAGCTGTAATTCTGCCTCGGCAGCACATGGTTTTATCATTTCTGAAGGTACCAGACTATATGTAGAAAGTTAACTGAAGAGACTCCAACTATGCAGGTACACAGAAGTAGTCACCCATGTTGGGTAAGACATTTGGGTGATGCTGCTACTTTGGGGTCACCCACACTACTGTCAGTACTCACCCATGCTCTGTAAGTAAACCAATTAACTCATTGATTTACCACAGTGGAGTTAGGAACCGTTCCTTTGGTCTGTTTTTGGTGCCCTATCTGGGGAAAGGGGCAGACATCTGTTTGTGTCTCCCCAGGGAAAATTTTCACAACATTTAGCACCTGAACAGCAACACTACAGAGGCAAAGATGACTTTGGGAGAAGCAACTGCATGGCCCTCTTTGGCTAGCAGGGCATGTACCTGAGGCTGGAGTGTCTGAGTGGAGAATATGCAGGTGCAGTCCTGACTTGGCCATCCTTCCCCAAGTGGTCTGTAGTAGCTGCCTTCTTGTTAGGGTGTTTCCTGGGTCAGAGTTGAGTCCATTGTCTCATGTGCTGAGAAGAAGTGACAGAGGAGTGCTCAGCACTGAAACATATCTAACACACCTTCCAAGGCTCAGGGTCCACTGTGGAAGAGGTGGCAGAAAGAATGTAAGAGCCAAAGGAAGGGTTGGACTCCTTCCAACGTGCTCCTCCAGACACAAAATAGCCTGGGTATCCATGAACTCACAGTGCCTGACACTACCTACACAAGACCATCATAATAGGAGGAAAAGATGACATCAAAATTAAAAGAGAGACTGATTGAGAGGGGGAGGGGATATGATGGAGAATGGCATTTCAAAGGGGAAAGTGGGGGGGAAGGAGGGAAGTACCATTGGATATTGTCTACAATTAAGGAAGATGCCAAAAAAAAAAAAAAAAAAAAAAAAACTTCAGATGCATGCAGCACTGTGCTTCTGGCTTGACATGGGTACTGGGAAAATCAAACATGGGTTGTAAGGCTTTTCAGGCAAGTGTCTCAACTACTGAGCCATCTCTCCAGCTCCAAGAACCAGTAATTTAAAAGAACAAAGGCTAGTGGTCAGTCAGCATCTTGATGATCCAGGGCCTTTTGGATTTCAATTCCTGAACTGGACTGTCTTCTGGTCTCACCAAAGCAAACTGATATTGTTCAGGGCAGTGGAAGTCAACAGTAATGGCTACAGCTGCAGGGCCTCTCATGACCTTCCTCCTTTGGTCCTGGGCCTGGTGGAGCAGCTTGAACTGGTCCCACTGAGCCTGATGGGGATGGGAAGATGTTAAGCAGCCCTAGGAGCAGGAAGTGGGACAGCTTGTGGGAAATGATTCTAGATCATAGAGAATTAAGTAATGCCTCCCACCCATGCTGCTGTCCCCAACATTGCTCTTTTGAGAAACTGGTTGATACAAGTGATTGAATCTTTTCATGCTATCTTGGACCTTACTAGCTTTTATTATTTCTCCCTCCCTTCCTTTCTTTCTCTTTCTTTCTTTTGTGAGACAGGGTCTCATCCAAGCCCAGGCTGATCTGAAACCCACTCTATATCCCAGGCTGGCTTGAAATTTATGGGAATCTTCCTACCTCAGCTTCATGAGTGCTGGGATTATTGGCATGCACCACCACACTGGGCTGCATTTTTCTGTAGTATCCCCTTAGCTGCTGATTCCTGAGACCACCTGCTTGGAATGGACGGCGATGGGCCATCTGTAAGGTGGACGATGTAATGCTGACCTCTGAGTGTTTTACAGATTTGGAAAAGTATTAGGGAGACGTACAAGTGCACCTGAAGGAATGAAGATGGAAAATGAATCCCCGGGCTGGAGAGATGGCTTAGCGGTTAAGGCATTTGTCTGCAAAGCCAAAGGATCCCAGTTTGATTCTCCAGGACCCATGTAAGCCTGATGCACAAGAGGGTGCATGCATCTGGAGTTTGTTTGCAGTGGCTAGAGGCCCTGGCATGTCCATTCTGTCTCTCTCTGCCTCTTTCTCTCTCTCTCAAGTAAATAAAATATATTAAAAAAAGAAAGAAAATGAATCCCCATAAGGGGCAAGGATTAGGCACAGTGGTTAGAGTTCTTGGGAGCTTGTATGATTGGGTAAGGCCAACCAGGTGACTGAGAAAATGCCACACAACTCTTGCCTGTAAATGTTTCAGCAGTAGCTGGCATGGGCAGGGTGGTGCACACCTTTAATCCCAGCACTTGGGAGTCAGAGGTAGGAGGATTGCCTTGAGTTCAAGCCACCCTGAGACTACATAGTGAATTCCAGGTTAGCCTG